>JAPYKT020000045.1:552742-1752742 GCA_028749325.2 Caryopteris x clandonensis
AAAAAAAAATTTATTATAATTTTGCATTTTTTTTTGAAAAACATAATATTTTGTCATTTTTGCCTGTATGTCGGCCGGTTTAATTCATTTAATTTGCAATAAATTTTGTTGAATTTTTTGTTATTATATATATAAATTATTATAGATTTGTTGTTAATAATTTTATTTTCTCATTATTTAAAGTAGGAACTCTGGAAATTGTTGTTGTTGTCGTGCATTTATCGTGACCATCAAATTGTTGCCCTTGCATTGGGATATTGCTTCATTTCATATCAGATTTGAATTTTACTAATTTATTAGTTGAATTTAATTTCATTATACTTAATTGTATTTTTTAATAATACCCTGCATGTATAAAATTAGTTAACTTTATACATTAAGTTCATTAATACATCTTTATTATTTAAGATATGGAGACTTCAAATAATGTCGGTATTGTTGTTTATGTTGGGGATAGTAGTGATGGCCATATGTTTGTGCAACAAGAGTACCTCGCGACATCGGATATTATGGGTTGATATCAAAACTCTTTCAACTGACAGGGATCGATAGCAATGAATATAAATTAAACATATCCTCTGCAATATATGCAAACAACAGATATCATCGTATACCAATCAACAACGATGATAATCTATGATTTTTCTTTGCACCGGATGCGGATAATCAATATGTAGAATTTCATATTGATCAAGAAAAAATGCAATATAATGCTCTCCCAGATATTCTCCCAAGTAATGAGTATTATCAATATGCTTCTTGCTTAAGAGGTGATGACATCAATAATTCAGTATTTGTCACGCAAGACCTTACAAAAACTGGTGGAATGAGTATTTAATTTATTATGTTTGTGATTTTATTTCATGTCTTCAATCTTATTGCAGTATGGAGCACTTTGGAGATTATGGACCTATTAGTGGTGAGATCTTAATAGAAAAACATCTACACCGATCTGAGGATGTCGTTGCAAGACAAGTTGATGCTAAATTAAAGTGCAGACATGGAAGTGGTATCTTTTGGAGACTTGATGACCTTGATCCTTATGAGGAAGACCATAACAAGGATGGCAGGGAACTACTCAGACGTACACAGAGTTTGCATTATCGAGTCATATCCTTGATATATCATATAGGATTCTATGGTGTTTACAAATGTGGTGATTTTACACTTAATAAATCATTAATCACTACACTGATTGAGAGGTGGCGGCCTGTGACATTACAAATTGGGCTAAAACTCATGCTTCATTTGTATAATGATGGCTCAACAGAGATGGTCATATTGTCTTAGCTCATGTTATTCGTTGGAATGAGTCAGATATCGACCATGAATATATGAGCTGGTATGAAAGAATATCACGACGTATAATAACTCCAGGGTTAAATATGCACGTAGGGTACCAACCGCAAGCAAATGCATCTAGAGAAATTTTGGTATGTGTTTGTATTTCGTTATTTACGTTTCTATTATGCATTTATTTATTTAATCATATGATTTATATTATCAATTAACTACAGGAAGGATTATGGAAAAATTTTAAATCAACTAGTCATTGACAAGCAACAGTATCTCAGGGAGCCCTTTAGACGATCCGTAGAAGACATATACGCCCAGGCTAGAGCTCACTTTCATGATCCGTATACATCTCCGACTCTCATATCATACACTTATAAAAGTTATCGACCACAGTTCAATTCATTCTCGATTTTATTTCCTCAATTTGGCACCACTTCAAGCATAATGCATGATAATGTGACTTCAAGGACTACATCATCATCATCATCAAGTCATCCACCTTTAGTTTGAATATTACGACAGATGATAATAAATCAGATGGTGAACCTGATCCACAAGAAGATCGAGGTAGAGGCAAAAGGAAAAAAACCAGGCGTCGTTGTTTTACAGGATCACATTATGATTATTAATTTGTTCTCTATGTAATGAAACCAATTACCTGATTTCAAGTATTTATTATTATTATTACTTTTGTCTGTTTCTACTACTTTTACCTTGATTTTGCTATCTTCAAAAAGTGTACACCACAACCGCAAGGGATGCGAGAATGTAGTACTGGCCACAAACGACGAATTTCGGCAAATTAAAAAAAAATAGTAGTGGTTTAGAAGGTAAGAAAAAAATAAAAAAAACTAAAAATAATAAAAAAAATACACTGAATCCCACTCGCCTCGCCGAGTGAAGTGCCAGACCGAGTGGATAAAGAGCTGACTGAGTGGACAAATTCCAGAAAGTTTTTCGCACTCGGCCAGCCGAGTGAAGTGGCTAACCGAGTGAGAATAACACTGACATGCCCGAGTAAGACCCATCACTCGACCGTCTGAGTGGCCTGCCAGACCGAGTGGCTCGACCGAGTAAGACTCCAGGTTTGTTTTTAAACATTTTTTCTCCCCTTTTTTTCTCATTCCTCCTATTCCAATAACTCTACTCTCTTCAATTTCTCCTCTCTTTTTCACAAAATTGAAAGAGAAATATCATACAACAAACTTTTTCGTTCAAATCATCTAAGAAATCACATTGAACGACAAATCTTTCCAACTTTTCACAAAAGTTGTGAAGATTTGAAGGATTGAAGCAAGAACACCAATTTTTATTTTTTTCCTCTACTAAGGTATGTTTTCATTTAGCATTTTTCTTGTTGATTGAATATGTTGATGAGGGGCTAATTTGGAGTATTATGGCATGGAGCATGTTATATTTTCTTACAATTTTCATTGAAGTCTTTTATCGAACACTTGGTATGCATCATATTTTTCTCTACTAAGGTATGTTTTCATTTACAATTTCTCTTGTTGATTGAATATGTTGATGAGGGGCTAATTTGGAGTATTATGGCATGAAACATGTTATGTTTTCTAGTAATTTTTCACTGAAGTTTTCATTGAACACTTGGTATGCATCATATAAATTGGGAATGTGGCATGATTTTGTATAGAACAATGATCAAATGCAGTTAATATCCCATGAATTTCAATGTTGAATGACGAAATTACTTGAGAATGAATATCGTATTGAAGATATGACTTTTGAACTTGTCGATATGAATATATTACTAACTCCATGTCACCTAGGTACCATTAAGACAATGTATTCATATCCGTCGGGATCTCAAATTCATACAATGGATGTAGTCAATACTGACTTCGAATGGGGTCAACACTCTATCGAAGAACAACAAGAAGAGTATGAGAAAATTATATCAATCATGCCGGATACCTACGGAATAGAATTTGGAAATTGGGAGAATGAAAGTGAAAGATGGTTTGAAGTCCAAAGGAAGAAAAGATAAGCCACTCGTTTTGCTGATGTAAAATGCATGAAAGAGATGGGCATCTATGAGGATCTCAAAAAAAGGTGCAAAAATATAGGGTGGACTAAATTATTTGGCTTGCATGATAAAACGTATGAGCAATTGGTCCTGGAATTCTTCTCACAAGTTGTTGTAGGATACGATGATACGGTGTCGGTATCCATGATTTTTTATTTGGGAAACGAGTACCAATTTTTTTCAACCGAAGATATCAATGAGATTTATGGATTTCCGAAGAAGAAATACTTTAATCTACCTGATTCCAAGATCAATTTTTCCGAGTTCAACCCAATAACTTTTTGGAAGGAAAAAACGGAGGCTTTCCCAGATAAGCCATCCGTATACAACCCTAGTAGATCGAAAGCATCGAGTATTAGAAGCTCGATCATCCGATATTTTCAGAAGTTCATCTCCAGTACAATTTTGGCTAAACTTGAGCCTCGGGTGGTTAACTAGAATGAACTACTTATACTATGGTGCTTGATGAAAGGAAAGAAGTTCAATGTAGCGCCAATGCTCTTAAGGCAATTTGTGCGAACAAAACATCAAGTAGCTTATCATATTGGAGGGTTGATCACTCCAATTGCTCGACACTTCGGGGTGAACTTGGAAGGGATGGAAGAGACGCCAGGTGAGACCACTATAAATCTTGAATTACTTTGCAACATGAACATGTGTCTGTTACATCCCGGCACAAGAAAGTTGTATTTGATTTTATTAGATAAAAAGAGATTTGCATTGCCCAATTCTCGCCTCACAAATGTTGCAAGAGGGAAAGTCCAAAATATTCTATTGAATGGCTCGGTTCACAAGGAAATCATCGAGGAGAGTGAAAATGAATTGAAGAATTGGGAGGAAAGAAGAAAAAGAAGGAGAAGTACGGATATCCGAACAAAGCCTATAGAGGTTGATATTCAAGAACAACATGAGGATGAAATGATGGAGGAAGCACAACTGCTGACATACGCTCAAGGACGAACAAGGACAGAGTTTCCCCAATACGAAGCCGGAACTTCACAGCAACCACACCATCCACCTCAATTTCAAGGGGGGTGGAACGATTGATCAGATTGGAGAAATGCCTTGGATGCGCGTGTCGACAACCTAGACGAGTATATGCATCGTCAAGCATACAATTCTCAAATTGCACTTGACATGCAAAGGCAACAATATGAGTAGCATGTGCAGCAAGGCCATTTTTAGGAGCGTGAATACCCAGCTTATCAACCATTCAATCCATCCAACACACCATACCGACCACCTCAGTGAGCAAATCTCAATCCCTTTTGATAGGATAGTGCAAGAACTAGAAGTATGAGAACATGACTACTTGTTAAGAATAAATTATTTTGATTTGAAAGAAGTGCATGTTTGTGGAAAATATGGATGAATTGTTTGAGTTAGTTGCTTATTGTTGATTTTGAGTAGTATAAAACTTGATTATAACTATTTTAATTGCGAGTTTTGAGCCTCACTGTGTACTTTAGACAAATCTTTGATATCTAGAACTTGTTTCGAATATGTTGGATTGTTGCAACTGTACGAGACCCTTAGAAATGATCATATGCCATCTTTGTTGATAAGCCAAATCACAAATTTATCCATCATTTGAAATTTTCACTTGTAAGCCGTAATTCTTATTATTTGTTGGAGCTCAATAAATTAAACAATTCGTCAACTCATTATCTTTTTACCAAAAACTTGGACTAGCACACGAGAAAAAAATAAAAGAAGAAAGAGTTGTTGTGATATATACAAACTCATTTATCAAACAGGTGAAACAAGGGAAAAAACAAAAAAGGAAGAACGAGCGAAAAACCAAGAAGATGAAGAAAAGAGAAACTCCACTCGGCCAGCCAAGTGGACCGGCTTAGTGGAGATATTTAAAAGAATTCCAGAAAGTTTTTCTCACTCGGCCTCCTGAATGGAGTGCCGACCGAATGTACCGGTCGAGTGGATATCAGGACTCGGTCAGCCGAGTGATGGCCACGCCAAGTGATTCAGCCGAGTCACAAATACCACTCAGCCATCCAAGTTATCACTCGATCGAGTGAGCACTCGACCGAGTGAGACGTCCGAGTGGCGCCTTTTCCTCTTTTTTTCGTGAGTAAAAAAAGAAATTACATATATCGCCTATATTATGAGCGACCTTAAAAAAAAAAATTAAAACTTGAGTCGCCCCTGAAAAGGGAGACATTGAAAAAGAGTAAGTCACCCACCGCTTGGGAGACTTTTCTTAATATATTACATTTTATAAAAATACTATATTTATTAAAAAAAATTAAAAAAACTATAATCGGTCAAAAACGCCTATTTTATTTCATACTAAATACATATTACTATCTATTTACCACCAATCCCCACCAATCGATTTCTGCGCCCAAATATCTCTCGATATGCACTCCCCCAATCATTCTCTCTCTCCTCTTTATTATGGAGGAAATTTTATTATTATAAATATACATACTTATGTGCCCAAAAATTGGGTGTAATGTGATTTATAATATTATATATGTAATTAAAATATAGATTTGTTAATTTTAAAAAGTATTAATATTAATTTATTAGTAATAATTTTTAAATAAAAAGATATTATTTTATAATTAAATATATAATATTGTAGAATGAATATACAGTGCATTTAATGCACAAAAGATTAACTCATGTTTATATGATGTGTAACATATATTTTTCAATTATTCATTTATGCATATTTAAAATATTACATTATAATATATATATATATATAGATTTTTTTAGTATTACATTATTCCAATAAAATAAATGATGCAAAAGTAGGGCTAGGCACCCTCTGGGTGCTAGGCACCTATATTCTGACCTGATTTTGATTAAATTAGAGTAAATTTATATTTTTTTCGTAAATCACTGTTTAGTTTGGAAAACTCTTTTTTTATTCTTTTGTCGAGATTTTCATATTTGTTTATATCTTTAAAATAATTATATTAGGTCTAATTTCAATTTATATTGCTTCATATGGCTTAAATTTTATTTTAATCCACTAATAGTTAATGTCATTTTATACAAAAAATGTATTAATTGAGAATATAATTCTTTTTATATTTAATATTTTCTTCATCACAAAAAAGAAAAAAAATCATGTTAAGATTATCTATTTTGATCTATTAGTATCTAGTATTGTTAATCTATTAGTATTCTTCTCAAATTTGTTATTATCATGTATTTTCACAAAATTGAAAAAAAAAATTCTTACACGTACAAAAAATTGTTTATACAATATATAAATAAAATAACTAATTCAAATATGATTATTATATATGAAATAAAAAACAAGATCAAAAATATTTTTATTTTGGTAAAAAATGTTGCCAAATAAACTTTAGAAGTTCTCATTTTTTCTATTGCATGTTTCCTACTATTGATAAATCTACTACCTATTTGTAGATATTATTATCATTATTTTATGAAAATTAACATTTTGTTCTGTAAATAATACTTCCTGTAAAATTATATCATATTATCAATTTATCACATATTATAGAATTGAGAATATAAAATAAAAAAAAGCTCGTCTAATCGGCACCTAAACCGTCTAGGCTCTAGACGGCCAGCTAGCGTCCGACTACCGATTTTCAACTTCTACACTATTAACTAAAATACATGTATTATATTATATATATATATATATATTATAGTACTACACATATATTTATATAGATATATATTATGTATAAACTCTACATCGGACAATGTATATGCATATATATATATATATAATATGTCCTATATATTATATAGAATATATTTTTTATATATTTAAATATTTCATATATTATATATAATACATATATAATATATAATATACTTATATATTTCCTATATTTTTTATCTATACTATATAGTGGTACATTTATAAATTTTTCTATTTTACATAAATATCTTGTGCATATATATATATATATATATATATATATATTACTACATATAAATATATAGATACTCAAACACACAATCACAATATATATATATATATATATATATTAACAAGCGTAATCATCTAATCACTATTCTATATTTTCCAAGACAACTAAGCGAATATTTCACAATCATTTAATGATTATCAACCTACTATAATATTAAAATATTAAAAAAATTATATATCTTATTTAGTATGATAATTATATCATATATAATTGCAGACCAAATAAGTTAATTATTATTATTGTTAAATTTTATTTTACGATCTTAAAATTTTAAAATAAAACATTTCAAGAGTACAAGGCTAACTCAAATAGACTTTTCAGTCAATGGATAGAGACGAACAAATTTGCAAGCAATTTAAGGGTATTTTTGGATAAGGCTTGAGATATCTCTAACACCAAAAAACTATGTTACAATAATATAATCAAATTGAGTTGTGATAGAATAAATTTATGTTAAATCAATAAATTCTAGTGTCAAACTCTAGGGTTATTATATTGTGATATGTGTAATAATTGGACCATTGACTATTAATTAAAATTATTGAAAACTGTGAAATTGATGATGAGGGTATATATACTTGTAAATCTTTTGTATAAATCCTGTATCTTATATATATATATATATATATATTGCATATAAATATTTATAAATTATTTTGATGAATTAAATTTAAATCATTCTACTGGTAAATATGAAATTCAAAATAAATGAAAATTAATTTGACTTCTTATCATTTTAAAGAATAAACAAAATTCATTTATTATTTTTATAGTTTTTTTATATTGTTATTATTAAATAAATAATAATTTATTAAATAGATGCTTATTGTCACGAAATTGGGCCTATTGGGCCACTTTTGCACTTAAACTTGGGAGGTTCATGCCCTACCCAGCCCAATCTTTGAGCCCAAGTGCTTGGCCTACATTTCTAACCCCTTTGTACATAGAACTCTCTAGAATATTAGGGTTTGGGAATATTCTAGAGAATGTATAGAGAATCTTCTATGTATAGTAAGTTGTAGAGAATTCTAGAGGCTTGATCCCTACCGTAGGATCTAGTCGATCACCACCGTCCATTGAGGAGGTAGAGTAGTATAAATAGGGGTTATTCCATTCATTTGTCATCATCAAGTAATCAAGTTTTCTATCAAGTTCTTATCAAGCATTCTCCAAGAGAGTTTGAGTGAATATTCCTCATACTTGCTTTCTTTACTTTCTTGCCAACACTTTGGCACATATTTTGGTTTCGAGCGAGGCTGACTTAGCTACCGCGAGGGGCGGAAATAAGCTAAGGCCGCACGGTTCTTTGTTAAGAGAACAAGTCCGTGACAGGTGGTATCAGAGCCCGGTTTGGGTTAAGAGTTGTGCACAAGAAAAGTGATAGCGGGTATCGAATCCAACTTAGCTGAGGAACGAGGCTGAGAGACCGTTCAAGTCCAACCCAAGAAGAGGCGTGATCAAGGCAAGGCTCGTGGGAGCCTGTTGCTGCCGAACTTGGGGAAAATCTTGAGAAGGTCCAATATGATTTCAAGACCTTGGAAGATCATGTCTTGGAGGAACTTGACACGTTCAAGGGGGACGTGGAAGTAACAAACAATGATGTGGAGGCTCACTTTGCCAACATCGAGGATGTCATCCAAGCCCTATGAACTAGCATTGAGGGGATGCGGGAGGACTTGGCTTTGTACAAGAGGGCCGCAGCTAGAGGGGAGGCTAGCATTACCATTACCGTTGCTCCACCAAGGGTGGAATGTCCCAAGCCAACTGGGTTCAAGGGAGCAAGGGACGCCAAGGAAGTTAAGAACTACCTATGGCGCATGGAGCAATACTTTGAGGGACTCAACCTTACGGACGAGGCAGCCAAGGTAAAGATCGCTTCTCTTTACCTTTCCGATACTGCCATGCTATGGTGGCGCCGAAAGCATGCCGACATGGAACATCGTTCATGCCGGATAAACACTTGGGACGACTTCAAGAGGGAACTCAAGCGCCACTTCTATCCCGAGAATGTGGTCTATGAAGCTCGGAGAAAGTTAAGGGAATTGAAACAAAAGGGTACCATCCGAGAGTATGTGAAAGAGTTCACAACCCTTATGCTT
This sequence comes from Caryopteris x clandonensis, assembly GCA_028749325.2. NCBI lineage: Eukaryota > Viridiplantae > Streptophyta > Magnoliopsida > Lamiales > Lamiaceae > Caryopteris > Caryopteris x clandonensis. The sequence goes on from JAPYKT020000045.1 coordinate 562,129, forward strand.
CAAATCCCCGGTCAAACAGACGATGATCTCCTGTTCTACTTCATTGATGGTTTGCAAAGTTGGGCCAAGCAAGAGATACATCGACTGGGTGTCAAAACTGTGGATGAAGCCATTGCCGTCGTTGAATCCATAGCTGACTTCCAACCACATCAACGCACCGATGCTCCCCAAAAGAAAGAGAAGTACCACACCAAAGGTGGGGGAGAAAGGCGGGACGAGAAAGATAGAGACAATCGGGGCAAAGACAACCGAAGGTACAACTTCGGAGAAAAGGACAAGCAACCAACCCGATCCAACTATGAAGAGAGGAAGAAGGCTTTCATCTCCAAGAATGGATGTTTCGTATGCAAGGGACCCCATGCCATGAAGAACTGCCCAAAACTTGGGTCACTGTCCGCAATGGTGGAGAGGCACGAGTCGGGGACTTGCACAGAAGAGGAGCCGAGTCACATGGGATCACTTCAAATCCTCAACGCTCTAACAGCCAAGCCAATGCCAACAACATCTAGCAAGGGGCTAATGTACGTGGAAGCACACATCAATGGTGTGCCAACCAAAGCATTGGTGGACACGGGAGCCACTCACAATTTCGTGACGGAAGATGAAGCCAAGAGGATGAAGCTTCGGTGCACAAAGGGCGAGGGTTGGCTCAAGACGGTAAATGCCAAAGCTCAACCACCCAATGGCGTAGCTCGAGCGTGGAGCTACAATTGGGCACTTGGAAAGGCCAAGTGAATCTTTCAGTGGCACCTATGGACGACTTCAAAGTCGTGCTTGGCATGGAATTCTTACGAGAGGTAACTGCTATTCTAATGCCTTCATTTAGTATGGTGTGTATCCTTGGAAGAGGAGCACCTTGCTTGATTCCGACCATCGAGTTACTTGACGGCCAAACTCGAGAAGGCAAGCAAATATCGGTCATGCAAATCACCAAGGGGTGAAACGAGGGGAACCAACATACTTGGCCATGGTTAAAGAGGAACATCAAGCTACCGAGAAGATGGAGGAGGTACCATCTATCGTTCAAAGGGTCCTTAAGGAGAACAAGGACATCATGCCGGCCACATTTCCCAACAAAATTCCACCAAGTCGGGAGGTGGAGTACAAGCCGGGAAAAACCAACGTGGTAGCCGATGCACTTAGTTAAAAGGTGGAGCTTGCAGCCATCAACCGGACACCATTGATTGCATCAAGGAGGGACTTGAGCACGACCCAATGACTAAGGAGCTGAAGAAGCTAGCCGAGGAGGGCAACACACTGCAAAGGAGTGAAGCCACAGGAAGGAGTCAAAACGAGCTAGCCACGGGGCAGCAACCCTTGACTCCCCACACCTTGGCTACACCCCTTATTGATGGGAAAAGTCCGGGGGCAATCAAGATGGCGAAGTCGTGGGAAGAAGAAGCCGACATCGCCCGAGCCTGCTTAGAGAAGGTCCGCAAGCGTATGAAGAAGTGGGCAGATGAGAAGAGGCAACCCCGGGAGTTCAACATTGGAGACCAAGTCCTTGTGAAGCTTTTGCCACAACAGTTCAAAGCATTACGAAGCTTGCACAAAGGCTTGGTACGAAGGTACGAAGGTCCCTTTCCCATCAGTGCTAAAGTAGGCAAGGTATCTTATCGTGTTAACCTACCTAGCACTTTAAAAATTCACCCGGTCTTCCACGTGAGTATGTTGAAGCCGTACAACGGAGACATGGAAGACCAAAGCCGTGGGTATTCTCAACGAGCACCTCCCGTGGTGACCAAGTCATTTGACAAAGAGATTCAAGAGGTGTTATCGAAGAGAGTTGTTCGAAGGAGAGGCGTTCCACCCCGCACTGAGTACTTACTCAAGTGGAAGGGACTGCCAGAGTCTGAGGCAATATGGGAACCCGAAGATGACTTGTGGCAGTTCAAGGAACAACTTCATCAATACGAGGCGATGAGGGCGCCGCCGGAATAGGTGGGGGAGAATGTTACAAAATTGGGCCTCTTGGGCCACTTTTGCACTTAGACTTGGAAAGTTCATGCCCTACCCAGCCCAATCTTTGAGCTCAAGTGCTTGGCCTACATTTCTAACCTCTTTGTACATAGAACTCTCTAGAATATTAGGGTTTGGGAATATTCTAGAGAATGTATAGAGAATCTTCTATGTATAGTAAGTTGTAGAGAATTCTAGAGGCTTGATCCCTACCGTAGGATCTAGTCGATCACCACTGTCCATTGAGGAGGTGGAGTAGTATAAATAGGGGTCATTCCATTCATTTGTGATCATCAAGTAATCAAGTTTTCTATCAAGTTCTTATCAAGCATTCTCCAAGAGAGTTTTAGTGAATATTCCTCATACTTGCTTTCTTTGCTTTCTTTACTTTCTTGCCAACACTTTGGCACATATTTTGGTTTCGAGCGAGGCTGATTTAGCTACCGCGAGGGGCGAAAATAAGCTAAGGCCGCACGGTTCTTTGTTAAGAGAACAAGTTCGTGACATCATGTATCCTATTTAAAAGTAAAAACGATAATATTTTTATTTGAAAGTGACCAATAACAAATATACTATAAAATACAACTATTCATAAAAACAAATTGTAATACAACAAGACATGCATGTTTCGTGTGTATATTTATATGTATACATATTATTATTTTTTATGTTTGTATTGAAAATAATCTATATTTAATATAAATATTTTACTCAAAAAATAAACTTCAAAAGAATTGAAATTTAAAAAAGTTTTAAATATTTTTTACAGAAGAAAGTCTTTTGGATTATCAATTTATTTTAAATAGGTTATAACTCATTTTCATTATTAAATCAATTAAAATCATTTTAATTGATTATAAAATTAATTTATATAAATAATACATAAGAAATTTCAAAAAATGATATATATTTTTCAAATTTATATATATATATATATATATATATAATGCACATTTGTTTAAAGTGTTAGGATAAGAGAGAGGAGAAAAGAGAGACTCGTGTGGAAATAGAAGAGGGGAGATGAGAGAGGAGAGAGAAAATGAGGACTGAGGAATGAGGAAGGAGAGAGAGAAAGGGAGGGAGAGAGTAGGGTGTTCGTTACTTTAAATCTGCCTCATTATATTATTTCTATATCATGGAATTAAATTAATTCAGAAAAGTTCGTTCAACTTTGGCGTGCACTGTCATGCTAATCAAAATCAGCACCAGCACCATTTTTTATTTTTTTTTTGTATGTAAAAACATTTCTCAAATTGAAATAAAAATATAGTTCTTGAAACCGTAATTGTTGGTAATAATATCGCAAGATTTGTCACTAAATTTTATATAAATTTATTATTCAACGACTTATATATAAGATGATTGAGTTTGTTTTATGTTTGTATTAAAATAATATATTTTTTTTGTACATATGATAGAATATATCTTCACTCATATCGTGCAACTTAATTTATAATATTTTTAAATTAAATAAATAATATAATAAATTAAATATATGATACACTCTATCCATAAATATAAATAATTATTGGATAAAAAATAAAAATAACTCGATAGAATGACGTGTGTGGATATTTAGGGCCATAGGGGTTAATAAATAATGTGGTTATGGTGCAGAAGGAAAACTAAAAAGGGGCAGAGAAAGTAGAGTAAGACCTAACCCTAGAGGGGAATGGTGTAACGTAGGTACCTTAGGTGGAAACCAGAAATCAGTAAATAATTAATGAAATGATGAAAAGTAGTACGATTAATATAATGATGAGAGTAAGATTGGTAAGTGTGATTATTTTACAGTTTCCAAAGCCCAAAAGTCATCTTCCTCTTTTGACAAACCAACCCACACATTTCAAAGATAATGAAAATGGCTCCGATCCTGCCTTCTACAACTTACTCACAAACTTACCTTTTTCTTTTCTTTTTTCTTTTTTTCATTCCTTTCTAATATTGTACGCTGAAGATCCGAAGGAGAATGATTTAATTCAAAAAATAAATATTATTTATTAATATTATTTTTTATGTAATTTTTATATTTACGTGTCTTCCTTTTTTTAAACTTTAGAAAAAAAATCACCCATTTCTATTTATTTTTACTTAAATTAGGTTCTGATGGTTCTAAATTTGAATTTGTTTTTTGGAATACAAACTAATGATAATAATGTTAAAATTATAAGAGCCTGAAATCAAAGAGAAAAGACTAATAAATTAATTAAAAAGTGTAATGATAAATCAATAACAAAAAGTATTAATTTTTATTCACAACAAATATGAGTGTTAGCTTAACTAATTAGAGGTGAGCATTTCTCCTAGATTCGGTGTATTTGAAATCGTGAAGTATGGAATCAAAATAGAACCGATAGTTTGAAATTGCTGGTTCTAAAAATTGACTCTAAAGAAATCAAAATCGAAATGGACAATTTTAGATTATAATTATAATTAGAAATTGAAACTGTACCATGTCTATAATTAATTAAATCATATAAAAGTTTAACACAATTTTGTTAATCAGATAGCGGAAAAAAATAATTGAAAGTTTCAATTATAAGTTGTGTAAGAACAACATCGAGTCACTAAAGCCAATTAACATTGTGATTGTTGTTAATATAAAACTTTATGACTTCATGTATTAGGAGTTTGGAAGAAATTTGACTTTGTTTTCTACTTTAAATTTGGAGAGTTGTGTGTCTTTGAGATATTTTGAGATTGTTTGTAATTTGAATTGTTTTATTACATTTAGATTAGAGTTAATGAACTATGATAATATTGTTTATAGATTGTTACACTGACTTTTTGGTATTTTACTATTTTAATTTATTAAAATATTGTTATTGAATTTCCAAATTAATCTCACTATTTATACTGAAATTATTAGAAAACTAATGAATAGCAATATAGTTTTTTAACTAATACGGATTACATAAGTCAAACTTGTGAAATCAAGTCTGGCTATTGGTAATTTATGACACGTTTAATAAATATCTTATGTTTAGATAACCAGAATTTGCTCACGTTATTGTGTCTATGCTACCCACAAAAATAAACATATATCAAAGGTTGAGTCTATTGTACATTGATTACACCATATACTTTATTTATAATATTATTATTTTAAAAATTATATTATTTTTTACAAAAATTTATATACATAAGTTGCATTCTAAAACCATTTTAGAATATTACCTTATTTAAATAAAATATATTATTTATTTACTTGAAAAATATTATTTTTGATTTGTTATTTTGATACTATTTTCAATTAAACGAGTAATATTTTTTTAATTAAACAAGCAATACTGCAGATCGAGTGCACAATGCACTCGATGCACAAGAGACCCACTCTTACTTTTTTACTTGAAAAGACTTGTTGCAAAAGGCTTCTAAGAGCATCCAAGTATTGAATACTTTGAGACTTTCATGGTGAAAGCTTGTACTATCAAGTTGATTTTCAGTCTTACTGTAACTTTCAATTGGAAGATAGAGCAGATTGACATAAATAATGCTTTTCTTAATGGCAACTTAGTAGAACAGGTTTATATACAGCAGCCCGAGGGCTTTGCGGATTCCTCTTTTCCTAATCATGTCTACAAATTAAATAAATCTCTCTATGGGTTGAAACAAGCTCCCAGAGCCTGGTTCAATACTTTAAAACAATATTTGCTCTCTGTGGGTTTTCAGCTGTCCAAGTCTGATAATTCTCTTTTCTTTAAGAAGGGGTCTGGAGTTCTATTTGTTCTAGTGTATGTGGATGATATTCTTGTTATGGGAGAAAACAGCAAGGACATTTCTGAAGTCATTTGTTCTTTGGGGAATCAATTTGCCCTTAAGACTCTTGGAGAAGTCAATTATTTATTGGATATGAAGGCTCACAAGACTTCTACAGGGCTGCTTCTCTCTCAAAATAAGTATATTCTGGACTTGCTTGCTAAAACAAACATGTTGAATTGCAAGCATGCTTCTACTCCTCTTTGTGCAGACACAAAGTTATATCTAAAAGATAGCAGCTCATTTTCTAATCAGGCACTATATAGAAGCACTATTGGAGCATTACAGTATCTAACTGTCACAAAACCGAACATAAGCTTTGCGGTAAACAAACTCGGTCAATTTCTTCATGCTCCCACATAAAATCATTGGATAGCATGTAAACATCTCCTGAGATATCTCAAAGGAACACATCAGCTTGGCTTACATTTCAAACTTATTCGGCAGTTTCTTATTGAAGGTTATTCAGATGCAGATTGGGCCAGTTGCTCGGATGATAGAAGGTCTACAGGAGGTTATTGTATTTTCCTTGGTAAGAATCTCATTACTTGGAGTTTAAAGAAGCAACAAGTAATTTCTAGAAGCAGTGCAGAATCTGAATACAGGGCTCTTGCTGACACATCAGCTGATATCACTTGGTTATCTTCTATACTCACTTAAATTGGCTTCTCATTTGAGAAAACTTCCATAATTTGGTGTGATAGTGTTAGTGCTGCTGCTTTTGCCTCTAATCCAATCTATAATGCTAGAACAAAACATATCAAAATCGATATTCATTTTTGTAAGAGAAAAGGTGCTTTCAAAGATCTTGAATGTTAGATTCATTCCCTCATAGCATCAAATTGCTGATCTACTAACTAAGCCGTTGTCGATTGGAAGGTTCAGAATGCTAGCCTCTAAACTACCATTACGACACAATCAAGTTCAGCTTAAAGGGGGAGTATTATAGCAGTAGTGCAAATCAACATTAGCTGACTACTCACCCTTAAGCTAAGAAGCAGTTATTATGTTAAAATAGATAGTTAGTATTCTGTTAGTTTGTTAATAAACAGTAGTTTGTTAATAGACAGTTAATTTGTTAAACCTCATACCTATAAGAACTGTTAAATACTTGTATAAATATGTGTGACTTGTTCATCAATAAATCAATTTTTCCTCTTACATTTCTGCTGTTATATCTCCTCTCTATATATCCTCTTTGCACCTAGTTCACACAATATATCACATTTAATATATTAATATATTAAGACATTGGGACGTAACTTTAAGAGGAAGAAATGAAAGCAATACCGGGAAGGGGAAATCAGCAGGTGTCGGTACACTATCACGTTCTCAAGTTTGAAAATCAAAAACCTTATCTTCTTTTCTGGAATTTTTGTTTTTACAGCACAAAATCAGTAAAAGGAAATTTGAATTTTATATGTTTTTTAACTGAAGGTTGTTACCAACACATACTGAGCAGAGAAATAAATCCACCCTACAAATTACAACTCCCAAATTAAAGGATGACACACTGCATTCCCTATTTACTATTTACTATATCAAATTTTTATAAAATAAGTTAATTTTTAATAGACGAAGGCCGCTCAATAATTACTTTTCAACTTTATTGTACTCTAAAAAATTGGAATTATAAATTGTTAATAATATACCAATTTTATAAGGATATAGTGTTTGTTTACAAGTGGTAGGTTGTTCCATCCAGAACTCTACGTACTCTACATTTTTTTTTTCTCCCACAATTTTAATTGCATATAAGTTTTTATATTTCAAAATTATTTTTATATATTAATTCTCTTTTTAGGAATTTTATTTTGAAGGGAAAAAAAAGTTGGAAGAGGATAGATGAGGTAATAATAATAAAGAAAAAATGAAGAGAAAAGATCTGGGAAAGAAAAGGACTTGAATAAATGGTTAGTTTTGTAAGAGTGTGAGAAAAGAGCATTTAATTAAGTTGAATAATTGTTGGGAATAGGATGTATATATGGGGGAGATATATTAGTAGAATATAGAAGAAAACACAGGAATAGTAAAGAGAGGAATCCTCCCTCCTGCCCTGCCGCCCCTGTTCAGATTTAGATGCAGCACCACGCTACATAACAACAGAGAGAGAGAGAGAGAGAGACACACACACACACACACACCCAGAGAGAGAGAGAGTGAGATCTAACAAACAATTTCCATCCTTAAAAGTTTCTTTCTTCTTTTCCTCTTCCACTTGCTAAAACTTGTGAAGAAAAAGTTCCGAGGTACTTTTTTGCATATTGGGAAATGGGGACAGGCTGGAGAAGAGCATTTTGCAATACAATCCCAAGAGACCACAGAAGAGAAGCCGCCGCCGCCGTCGTTGCAGAGAGCCCCAAGACTAAGCTCACTGCCACTGCAAGCAATCCCTCCACTCCTCGTCTGCGCTGTAAAACCATTGATGAAAAAACTGTTGAAAGTGGCGTTGATCTGGTTACTCCTAAACTTGAATGCAAAACCACTCCCAAATTTCAAGGCAAGAGCCCCAGAATTCGTCTCGGTTCCAACCCTTCTTCTCCCAGATCCCCTTTCTCTATCCTCAAGAACACCCTCCGCCTTTCTAGAGTAAGAACAACTTTACATGTACACATGGATATATAAGTATTATGGCGTTTCTAAATTTTGTTGTATGTGCAGAACAGTTGCGGTGTGTGTATGCAGAGCGTGAAGACAGGGCAAGGAATGGCAATCTACACGGCGGAATGCTCTCACACCTTCCATTTTCCCTGCATAGCCTCCCATGTCAGGAAGCAAGGCTCTCTCATCTGCCCTGTTTGCTCCACCATTTGGAAAGATGTCCCTTTACTCGCCATCCACACACACAGCCAGAACCAGAATCAGATCCAGAACCAACAACAAGAAGAAAAGATTGTCCAAATTGACTCTTCTGCTGCTACTCCCGCCAAACACACCCCTGTTTCCAGTCTTAAATTCTCAAAAATGTGTGAGTTGTCCAGTTACGCCGACGATGAGCCATTGGCGACACCAAAAGCTGGTACGAAATTCGCTCCGATTCCAGGTCTTAAAGATGATGATGAAGAAGAGGTCGAGGAATTTCGGGGATTCTTTGTTAATCCCATTTCGAGCTGCGATGGTGGATTAGCGTTCAACGTGAGGGATCCAATGACGGTGGATGTCAGCTTGTTGCCGGAGGCTGCTGTTGTCTCGCAGGGCCGCACCCACGACACTTACGTCGTCGTTTTGAAGGTCAAGGCACCGCCTCCGCCACACGTTCCCGACGCAGCGAAACGTGCGCCTATCGACTTGGTCACGGTTCTCGATGTGAGTGGCAGCATGACTGGAGCCAAGCTGGAGATGCTCAAGCGAGCCATGCGTTTGGTCATTGCCTCGCTCGGTCCCGCTGACCGTCTCTCCATCCTGGCTTTCTCTGCTGCGCCGAAGAGGCTTTTGTCGTTGAGGAGAATGACGGCTCAGGGTCAGCGCTCGGCGCGGAAAATCATTGACCGGCTCAGTTGCAGCCATGGCTCCAGCATGGCTGAAGCTCTCAAGGAAGCCACTAGAGTGCTAGAAGAACGGCGCGAGAGGAACCCAGTTGCCAGCATAATTCTACTATCCGACGGACAAGACGACGGCGTTCCGGCCAGTAATGAAAGCAACCAGCGCCGCGGGTCGAACCAGTCGACCCGTTTCGCCCACGTCGAAATACCGGTTCACTCATCCGGCTTTAGCCGTGAGCCAGCCGAGAATGCCTTTTCCAAATGCGTGGCTGGCTTGCTAAGCGTGGTGGTTCAGGACTTGAGAATCCAACTCAGCTTCGCAAGCGGGTCGGATCCGGCAGAAATATCAGCAATCTATTCGTGCAACGAAAGACCAACTGTGCTCGGGCCGGGCTGCATCCGTCTTGGCGATCTATATGCTGAGGAGGAGAAGGAGTTGCTGGTTGAAATCCGGGTTCCAGCTTGTCGGGTCGGGTCTCACCACGTTATTTCAACCAAATGCTGCTACAAAGACCCAGCCACTCAAGAGCTGATCTACGGTAAGGAGCAGGTACTCCTGGTGCCTAGACCACAGACCGTGCGATCCGGATTGCCGAGGATCGAACGGCTGAGAAATGTTTTTATCAGTAGCCGAGCCATTGCTGAGTCTCGGCGGCTAATTGAGTACAACGAACTGTCCAGCGCCATGCAGCTATTGTCATCGGCTCGAGCTTTGCTGCTTCAGTCGAGGTCTGAATCAGCGGATGAGTGTATAAGGAGTTTAGAGGCGGAGCTGGCGGAGGTGCAGTGGAGGAGAAACTACCAACAGCAGATGTTGCAGCGGCGGAGTAATGAGGAGAGAGAAATGGGTTTGTTTGTGGATGAGAATGGGGAGCCGCTGACGCCCAAATCGGCTTGGAGAGCCGCCGACAAGCTGACAAAAGTGGCTCAGAGGAATAAATCTTTCAACAGAGTCAGCGACTTGCACGGCTTTGAAAATGCTAGATTTTAGCCTCCTTTTCCAATTTATTCTTCTAGAACAAAAAAAATGATTAGAAGATATACGAAGAAAAAGGGGAATAGGAGTAGAGGGCCAGAGATTGGATCGCAGAATATTTGTTCCGGAAGGCCCGATTCGGCCCAGTGAGAAGGAATCTTGTTTTTACAGATACAGTAAAAAATGAGATGAATTTATGGTTAATACCGGAGTGCAGAATTAATTGTGTCTAAACACAAACAATTATTACAAGCTGCCTGCTGTATTTGTCTTAATAAATATATTCATTTGCAAACTGTTAGCATGTGGCCATTATGAGGCACAAGAATCTTACAGAGCCAAACAAATATTTAGATGATGAACTGCAATAAACTACTTTAACTGCTTCATCATTATCTTATGAAAGAGCATATTACCAGAATTGGATTAACATATTATTGCTAACAGCCTCATACTGAACAATGCAACTATTTTGAAGTTGTAAATAACAGACAAGTATGTGTCCACGAGCACGATACTAGCAGGGTTGCATAATCAACACTAGTTCGAGAACTTGCTTATCTCGATCTTTTGCTAATAGAACATCAACTTAATCTTTTCTGAAAAAATTCGGGGATTTTAGTTTGGTTGTCAAAATTTATACAATACTTTAAAAGTCAATCTTAATGACGATTATTTGTGCTTAGAGCTGTTTAACTCCTAATTTCTTAAGCAGAATACAAATACTTATCCTAGTTAAAACTCTTTTCTTTCTTTTGAATACCTAGTGTTTTCTATTTTTTCTTTTTTCTCCTTCTTTCTCTATCTCACCAAATCACCTTATAACTACCTTAATCATTAATTTCTGTTGGAAGCAGTGCAGATTCCTTGGAGACTTCAAATTCAAGGGCTAACTGAGACAGAGCAATCTAGGGCTTTTTACTGGTTGTTCTTGGATCAGGGTTGCTATTTTTCAGGGCCTGGGCTAGGACTCTAATGTGCATCAATCCGGGATTTATGTACGGTCAATATTGTAACTACACTTGGTATAATATTGAGAACTTACAGGTATAAAGTTGAAGACATTTTGGTATGATAGCTATGCCTTTTCAGGTATCTTTAGTTGATTCCGGAGGAAACAATATTACCTGGCTGTCCTTAAGGTGCTAATTGGAAAAGGAGGCAAAAATTTTATGGACATATACAGTGCATGCTGTGTCTATAGATAAGTTTGATCCAATAGCTTTCTTTTTCTAAGCCAAAGCAGAAAGACAGGGTATACCTATATCAGAATAATATTCATAGTTGAAGGCTTGAAGCAGCTGATGCTTTCATGTGTTGATGCAGTCGGAAATGAGCTCTAGCCGGTGACAATTGGGCAAGAGCTGCTTTGCAATTGGAATCCCATATGGATATGAGAACGCTCTAACTGCAGGGGTAATTGCATTGGATATTTATCTTTTAGTAGCACCAGTTTGTAAATACCTGTAGTTGTTTGCGAAAAACTGAAATTCATGAAAAAAATCGGACTTACCAGAAGAGGCATTGTTTTAATGGAATCAGAGCTGCCTGATAGGTTCATGGCTGCTCTATTATGTAATGCAAACTTTCAGGTTAGTGGATTGGGCCCAGAAATACCATTCGAGGGGCAATTCAAACTGATGCTGCTATCAATGCTGGCAATTCTTTTATTTTTAGAACATATATATTGTTTCTTCCTGTCATATACTGTTCTCCGAATGGCTGCTGCTTGGAGACATCAGTTTTAGGGACATTATTACACGAAATTTTGTATATTTTCTCACTTTGATGCAAATATATTACTAGGAAATTCGGTATGGCTGTTAATTGATTCATTTGGTCATGTTATTGGAGTTAATTATCTACATTCACCCTGAAAGATAAATAGATATTTTTCTTAATACGTTCGACATGATTGCATTTTTGTGTATCGACTCAGAGCAACACCTCACTTAATAGAGAAGAAGGAAACAGAAGCAAAACAATTTGGCAAAAATATAGATGACCACATTCTATGCTTCTTTTATTTGTTCTTTTCTGAAGATACGTAATCAAGTTGATATGGAACAACAATGCAGGCAGCGGAATATCCTCAGGGTGAATTTTGCAGTACCTATTCACACATAAAATCCAAACAAAATGAAGAGACGAAGCATGAAGGTAGAAATTTTTATCATGAAATCTTTACCTTAATCATCAGTAATCACAATCAACTTCAGGCCACAGAACAATCCTATCATGAGCAGTTAATCAGTTAACTCACTTTGATCCTTAATGGAAAGAAGTGAGAGCTGCTCCTGGATCAAGCAATCAATGTGGCAAGAGGTCCGACAAGATGAAGGTATGAGGATGAGACCGACACCCCTATGTTCCATCGGAGAAGGAGAAGATCGTCTAGTGTTCCGATACTCCACTGCATCTTGAAGAATAATGTTCCCTTGCTTATCCATGCAATAAAACATGCCCACGAAGAACCACCCATCCTTAATTCCGACCAGCATCCGATGATGGACCAGTTCGTTCACCTGGGCCACAAATTTTTTGGTTTTTGTTGGCTCTGAACCGTCCGAGTTTTCTGCCTGATCTCCAACAATAGGTTTAACAAATATACAATTTCACAAGGTTAAATGTATTAATGATTTAACCGTAAATGTATTTATTACTTTTTGGGTTGATAAATATTACTTCTTAAGCTCAATAATATTACTCTTTGTGTTGAAATATATTGTTGTTTAAACATAATAAAAAGGTACTACTCTTTATATTGAAGTATATTCTTGTTTAACCGTAAATCTATAATCATTTATGTTGAAATGTGTTCCTATTGAGTAATAAAGGTATTACTGATTTAACCATAAATGTATTACTCATTTAAACGTATATATATTAACGTTTTAATTGTAACAGCATCATCACTTAACCGTGAAGGTTTACTTGTATGCCTAAAATGTAATAATATTAATTGTTTAAATAAAATGTATCCTATCATATTAAACGAATTTAAAATTTTAAGGGAGAAAAATTTAGGTGATAAACATTTCGCATACTTATCAACAAAATAGATAAAAAAAAATAAAAATAATAAATAAATAAAAACGAATCACTAATTTATAAATTTTAGAATTTCTTTGACCTAAATAGTCACAAAAAAAGTATGGTTCCAAAAATATCATTTGTCCAATAACAATAACATCAAATTCAAAAATAAAAGAAATGGTGTAATCCTGATAATCACATCCAGAATCCCTTGAAATGAAAGTATAGTTTGCATGGGCTCTAATCAAATGCGTGTTATTCCAAAAACTAGATTTATATGATTAAATATCATATGTTGCCATTGGATTTGATGTTTCCTACAATGTGATCATCATGACATGTAACTCTTACAAAACTAATTGATTGCAAAATAAATATCGGGTGCACAGTCATTTTGATGTTGTAAGTGTGAGTAGTGATCTAAGTAACTAAATTATAAAGTAAGCAGCAGAAGAATATTATTTGACCCCCTATTTAGATGTGTTGTGAATTCACAAAATTTGAAACAAATAGATTTAATTCCTTTCTTAGTCATGTAATCTAATGATATAATAATGTAGTGCTCATGACTTGGTATATAATCTAATCACGCCTTAATGTATTTACTGTTAATATATCAAGATCCAATGTATATATTTAGAAAACACTCGAATTCCACTTAATTTTACACTCATATCTGACAAATCGAATTTATTTAGGGTATAAATCATGTTTTACTTTAACATTCGTGTGTAAATTTCACCCGTTTCTACTACTTTTTGCTTTGATTTTGCAATCTTCAGAAAGTGTACACGAGTGCACCATTTCCACATGTCTTGAAGGAAAATTGTAGGAGAAAATAAACTTATGGATGAAACCAGAGAAACAAGAGAACAGGCGAAAAGGGAAGAACAAACAAAAATCCAAGAAGATGAAGAAAACAGAAATTCCACTTGGTCAACGAGTGGACCGGTCAAGTGGAGAAACTTCAAAGAATTCCAGAAAGATTAGCTCACTCGGCCAGCCGAGTAAAGTGGATGGCCGAGTGAGCCAACCGAGTCATCATCACCACTAGACCAGACCGAGTGATCAGCTGAGTCACAACCACCACTCGACCAACCGAGTGCTCGACCGACTGACTGAGCCGACCGAGTGGCGCAATTTTCTCCTTTTTTGCAGGTTTTCGGATCAAACCCGATTTTTACCCATTTTTATCATTTGCTCCTAGGTACAGATGTTAAACGGTCTAGCCCTATTGGTTTCGGGCTAGCCCTAACGGATTTTGGGTTAATCAGACCTCGATTTAATCGGGTCATTTTAAAAGGGGCTTGTATTATGGTGAACCTAAACCTAACCCTACCGATTTTCAGGTTAATCGGGCCACTACCGGACTATGAGTCGAAATAGTCAAATTATATATTTAAATTTAACATTTTAATTAAATGCATATAATACTCTATTTAAAATACAATTTTAAATAACATTAAAAAATTATATATTTTATAACTTTTGTATCACTATACAAAATTTAAAAATTCAAACATTTAAGTGATATACACTATTTCATGCTCTCAATTCTAGTTTTAAAAGCATTCACGTCATAAAATTTCAAATTATGTTATATTTGAGTTCTAAATTTAAATGACAGTATTTAGAATCGTTTAGTAATTAAACATAAATTTTAATACCTTATACTATAAATCAAATATGGTATATGAAAAATAATTCAAAATAATGTATATTATTAGTTCGATATTAAGAAATAGATAAATAAGAAGAAAAATTCAGGCTAATCGGGCGCAGGCTAAACGAGCTGATTTTAAACGGGCTAATAAAATCAAGCCCTAACCTTATAATTTTTCGAGCTAAACGGGTCGGTCTGTCGGGCCATGACCCTTTTAACATCCCTACTCCTAGGTCAAAAGTCAGTTTTTCATTGTTAGAAGTGACACCTTTTAGCTAGCCACTTTTCGACACATACTTACACATAGTAGAGTGGTTTTGGAGGAGAGAATAATTTCTTGAAGATTTTGCCAAGATTCAAGCTCTCATTTCTTCATCCAAGTACCTTCTTATCTTTATTGCTCTTAGTTATGTGTATTATAGATGTTCAAGTAGAGATAATCATGTTAATTAGTGAGTAGTTTCCTTTTTTGTCTTGGGATAATTTTCTTATGTTATTGATGGATTAACATTAGTTATGGATTCAATACAGAGATGTTTATGTTTCATCAATTTATTTCATACTTTAAATGTTGATGTGTGAGAACTTGATCGATTTTTTCATATCTATTGGGTGGAGAATTAATAAATGTCATAATTGTTGATTCTTCACATGACTTGAAAGAAATTTCATGGTTAATTTCATGATTGAAAGATATATTATTAAATATGATAGGTTATTTGGAAAACTTAGTTTTGGACGGTAAGTTTAAAAAGAATTGGACTAAAGAATTGGCCAACCGAGTGGGAAAAGTGTTCTAACCGAGTAAGCAGATTCCAAAGAATTTTCCTCACTCGGATGGCTGACCGTGTGAGAAAATCACATGCGCCCGAGTGGAGTCTCACCGGCTTCTCGAGTGAGCCCGACCAAATAAGGCTCCAAATATGATTTTAAACGTTTTCTCTCCTCTTTTTCTCTCATTCTAAACCCTACTCTCTCACAATCCCTTCCTCTTTTCCATAAAAAAATCAAAGAACAACATCATACAACAAATTCTCTCGTTCAATTCCTTCATTTAATCGCATTCGTATATGTAATGAGGAAATTGAGAATAGTTATAATGAATTGTGGTTTTTATTTTTTAGATTGGAATTGAGAAATTTGTTACAATTAGAAGATGGTAATTTGAAAGTTAAAGTCTTGAAATCATTAATAGGAGAATGAATTACTAACTTCATGTTATATAGATACCATTAAGACAATGTATCCGTAGGGAAGTCAAGTTATTACAGTTGATGTTTGGGAAGACAAGAGTTAGAGATACATCAATTTAAAGAGGAGCAAATGGCTGGAGTTCAAATTCATACAATGGACGTAATCGATACTAATTTCGATTGGAGTCAACACTCTGTCGAATAACAACAAGAAAAATATGAGAGAATTGTAGCGACTATACCTGATATGAGGTCTATGGGAGAGATGCAGTAAAAGATGGTTTGAGGTCTATGGGAAGAAGAGACAAGCCACTCGTTACGATAACACAGTGACGGTGTCCATAACTTTCAATTTGAGAAACAATTTCCAGCTGCTTACGGCCGAAAGTTCAATGAAATTTATGAATTTTCAAAGAAGAAATACTCCAATTTACCTTATTTGAAGATAAATTTCCCCTAATTCAATGCAATAACAATTTGAAAGGAAATAACGGAGGCATTTTCAGATAAGTCATCCGTTTACAACCCCAGCTGATCGAAACCATCAAGTATAAGAAACCCGATTATTCGATATTTCCAATGATTCTTCTCCAATACAATTGGTCAAACCTGAGTCTGGGGTGGTTAAATCGGACGAGTTGTTCATATTATGGTGCTTGATGAAGGAGAAAAAGTTCAATGTAGGACGATTCTTAGAAGGTAATTTGTGCGAACGAGACATCAAGTAGCAAACCATATCGGAGGGTTGATCACTCCAATTTGTTTGACATTTCGAAATGAACTTGGAAGGTTTAGAAGAAACTCCAGGCAAGATCACACTAAACCTCAGACTTCTATGCAACATGAAGATGTGTCAGTTACATCCCGGCACAAGGAAGTTTTATTTGATCTTATATGATAAGAAGATGATTGCACTGCCCAGCTCTCGCCTCACAAATGTCACCGGGGGGAAAGTTCTGAATATTCTGTTGAATGGATCGATCCACATTAAAGTCATCAAGGAGAGCGAAAACGAGCTAAAGAATAAGGAGGAAAGAAGAAACATGAGGAGAAAAAGCACAGATACTCGAACATAACATATGGAGATCGATACCGAAACACAAAATGAGGATGAGATAACGGGACAAACACAACTGCTTGTATACGCTCAAGGAAGAACAAGGGAATATTTCCCACAGTATGAAGTCGAAACATCACAGCAGCCACACCCTTCACTTCAATTTCAAGGGTAGAACGATTGGACAGATTGGAGAAATGTCTTGGATATGCATGTCACCAATCTCGAAGAATATATACATCGCTAAGCATATTATTCTCAAATTGTACTTGACATGCAAAGACAACAATACGAGTGACACGTAGAGCAAGGCCATTTTGAGAGGCGTGAATACCTAGCATATCAACTCATCCAACACATCGTACCAACCACCTCAGTGAGGCATCTGTGAGCACATCCTATCTATTTTGAGTATCATGTCGAGTGTGTAAATTAGGTGTGTTGGATGGTTTGAATGGTCGATATGTCAAGAATTCACGCTTCTCAAAATGGCTTTCCTGTACGTGACACTCGTATTGTTGTCTTTGCATGTCAAATGCAATGAAAATTATACGCGTAGCGATACATATATTTTTCAAGGTTGGTGACACCTGTATCCAATGCATTTTTCCAATCTGTCCCATCGTGCCACCCCCTTAAAATTGACATCGGAGTGTGGCTGTTGTAATGTACCGGCTTCATACTGTGGGAAATTTTCCCTTGTTCTTCCTAGAGCGTATGCAAGCAGTTGTGTTTCTACTATCATCTCATCCTCATTTTGCTCTTTGGTATCGACCTTCATAGGGCTCTATTCGAATATCTGTACTTTTTCTTCTCATTTTTTCTTCTTTCCTCCTCATTTTTGCTCTCCTCGATGGCTTCAATGTGGATCGAGCCCTTCAACATATTATTCAAAACTTTTCCCCCGGCGACATTTGTGAGGCAAGAGTTAGCCAGTGCAAACCTCTTCTTATCAGATAAGATCAAATACAACTTCCTTGTGTCGAGTTGTAACTAGCACATCTTCATGTTGCATAAAAGTTCGAGGTTTAGGGTGATCTCACCTAGAGTTTCTTCTAAACCTTCCAAATTCATTCCGAAATGTCGAACAATTGGAGTGATCAATCCTCCAATATGATTTGCTATTTGATATCTCATTCGCACGAATTACCTTAAAAGCATCGACGCTACTTTGAACATTTTTCTCTTTATCAAGCACTATAATATGAACAACTCGTCCGAGTTAACCGCCTAGGCTTAGGTTTTGGCCAACATTGTGCTGGAAATGAATAGTTGAAAATATTAAACGACTTGAGTTTCTTATACTCTATGCTTTCGATCGGCTAGAGTTGTAAATGCATGGCTTATCTGAAAATATATTCGTTATTTTCGTTCAAAATGTTATTGCATTGAATTTGGAGAAATTTATTTTGACATTTGGTAGATTGGAGTATTTCTTCTTTGAGAATTCATAAATTTCATTGATCCTTTTGGCCGTAAGGAACGAGAACTCGTTTTCCAAATTGAAAGTCATGGACACCGGCACAGTGTCATCGTATCTCACCTCAATGGTAGAGAAGAATTCTAATACTAACGGCTCATATGCTTTGTTTTCAAGTTGAAGAATTCGGACAACCCTATATTTTTGCGAAAAAAATATTTTTTCCAGATCCTCATAAATGTCCATCTTTTTCATGCATTATTTGTCTGCAAAACAAGTTGTTCATCTCTTCTTCCCATTGACCTAAAACCATCTTTTGCGTATCTCCTAATGTTGGAATTATATGGCGTATGCATTAGACCTAATCGCTAGAAATCTCTCATATTCTTATTTTTGTTCATCGACAGAATGTTGACACCAATCGAAATCAATATTGATTATGTTCATTGTATGAATTTGAACTCCAAAATTGATGCTTCTTTTCCATTTGTCTTCTCAAATCGTCAACTGTAACACCTCGACTTTCCCACAGATACATTGTCTCAATAATACCCATATAACATGAAGTTAATAATTCATTCTCATATCAATGACTTCGTACTTCAAGACTTCAACCTTCAAAACTTCTATTCTTTTATATCATTTAAACAAATTTCTCAATTCCAATCTAAAAAAAATAAACCACAATTCATTATACATATCCTCAATTCCCTCCTTACATCTACCAATTTCATTCCTCATATGATTTCATTATTTAAACAGTGTATTTCATGACATATTAACAACATATGATCATTATTCAAGACAAATCATGCCAAATCTCCAATTTTTATAATGCATACCATTGATAAAAAAAACTCCAATGAAAATATTCAAGATAACATAACACGTTTCATGCCATAATACCACAAATTAGTCTATCATCAACATATTCAATCAATAAGAGGAATGGTTAATCAATACTTACCTTAGTAGAGAAAAAAATAAAAAATAAAAAATTGGTGTTCTTGCTCCAACCTTCAAATCTTTACAACTTTTGTGATATTTTGAAAGATTTGTTGTTCAATGTGATTAAATGAAGAAATTGAACAAGAGAATTTGTTGTACGATGTTGTTCTTTGATTTTTTTTTTTATGGAAAAGATGGGATTGGGAGAGAGCAGGGTTTAGAATAAAAAGAATGAGAGAAAGGAGGGAAAGAAAACATTGAAAACCGGATCTGGAGCCCCACTCAGTCGGCTCACTCGGTCTAACAACTCATTTGGAAAGCCGAGTGAGACTCTCCACTCAGGAGCTTGTGATTTTCTCACTCGATCAGCCACTTCACTCGACTGGCCGAATGAGAAAAATTCTCGGGAACTGCTTACTCGATCATAGTATTTTCCCAGACCTCGGCCAACCAAGTGGGTCTTCAGCCCTTTTTTTTTTTTTTTTTTGTGATATACGTGCTCTAGAGAAAATGTGATCTCAATTGTCAAATAAAATTGGGAGATTGGAAGGATATGTAAAACTTTGTATAATGAGGTGAAGAGAGCTTTCAAGCTCTACTTTGAAGACAATTGCAAATTTTAAGTTAGTTGAAGAGTTGGGTTGCGTTAGCACTTGCTAATCTAAGATTAGTCACTAGCCTAAATATATCTCACATTTGAACTAAATAGCCCCATTACATCCAAAATAAAGATCTATATGATCTTTTTCATGTTTGTACATTTTGTAATGACTAAGTAGATGATAAACAAGCTTATGGTAAATCATCTTTTGTGCCAAAAATTGAGTGAAAAATATTACCTATAAACACTTGAGTAAGCAATATACATTATCATTTGAGAGTCATAATTTTTTGTTTACATCCTACTCCAGTTAGCAATAGGTTGGTTGAATGTATTTTGGAGAACAAAAATTCTAACTGCACTTCTTGATAGTTTTAACAATCTTCTTCTCAAACTAATTTACAACTCTGTATCTTGCACTCATACCCTTGAACATGACTTTATTCTTTCTTTGTTGCTCGAGGACGAGCAACGATTCAAGTTTTGAGGGGTTTGACAAATCAAGTTTAACTTAGAAATCATGTTTTGCTCAAACATTCGTGTGTAAATTTTGTCCGTTCCTACTATTTTTTTACCTTAATTTTGCAATCTTCGAAAAGTGTACACGAGTGCACCATTTCCACATATTTTGCAGGAAAATCAAGAAAAAAATAAACTCATGGATGAAACTGAAGAAATAAGAAAAATGATGAAAATGAATGAACGAGCAGAAAAACAAAAAAATGAAGAAAACAAAAATTCCATCGATCAACCGAGTGGAGTGCCAACCGAGTGGACCGGCCCGAGTGGAAAAACTTCAAAGAATTTTCGAAACTTTGATTCACTCGGCCAGCCGAATAAAGTGGCCAACAAGTGAGTCAACCGAATCATCATCACCACTGGTTAGCTAAGTAATCACCAGACCAAGTGATTCAGTCAAGTCACAACCACCACGCGGTCAACCGAGTGAGCCGAACGAGTGGCGCTATTTTCTCTCTTTTTTACGGGTTTCAGATCAAACCCAATTTTTCCCATTTTTCTCATTTACTCCTAAGTCAAAAGTCGATTTTTTATTTTTAGAAATAACACTTTTTAGATAGCCACTTTTAGACACATACTTATACATAGTAGAGTGGATTTTGAAGAAGAAAGAAGAATTTTAAGAAAACAGAATAATTTCTTAAAGATTTTGCAAGATTCAAGCTCCCATTTCTTCATCCAAGTTTCTTCTTATCATTATTACTCTTTGTTATGTGTATTATGGATGTTCAAGTAGAGATAATGATGTTAATTAGTGAGTAGTTTCCTATTTTGGCCTTGGGATAATTTTCTTATGTTATTGATTGATTAACATTAGTTATGGATTCAATATAGAGATGTTTATGATTTCATCCATATATTTCATACTTTAAATATTGATGAGTGAGAACTTAATCAATATTTGCATATCTATTGGGTGGAGAATTAATAAATATCATAGTTGTTGATTCTTCATATGACTTGAAAGAAATGGCATGGTTAATTTCATGATCAAAAGATATGTTATTAAATATAATTGATTATTGAATCCTAATGATGATCAAAAGTTGATTTATCCTATCTTAATTTACATGATTAGACTCCATATGAAAGTATCTTTACTATTGAATCATTCTCTTAATTAAATTCGGATATACAAATAAATGTAAATTTTCCAAAACTACCTTTAAATTAATTAAGAAAATCCAAAAAAAATATTTATAGTGTTAATTAGATTAAGGTATTTCTTGTGTTTTTTTTTATTCATTTTAGGTAAAATTTTAGTTAATTAATCAACCTCTTCAATTTCGATAATTCAAATAGTAGTTCAACTTAAATTTAAATAGTCATCTAAAATTCCACATATACCTATTATTCGTGAGATCGATATTCTTATTTGAGTCAGTTACTATAATAACCGTGCCCATTTTGAGTGAAACTGATATAACTCACTTTTGCTTCAACCTCAAATAAGTTTTAAACGATAAAAAACAATAATCATAGAAAACACAATAGAATCTAGAGCTAAAATTATGCAACCATATTTCCCCAAAAGCTACCCAACTTCCATTTAGAATGTAAAACTTATATTGATTATTCAATAAATGATCCTAGAAACTAATAAACCAAGAAATTAATGCTTGATAAGCCAAACTTAAGAGGAGAAATTACGAGATGAGAAGGGTCGAGCTTCAAGGTTGACTCAACCTGGGTTTTGGTCACCCCATCTCTGTCATCATCTCACTCTGTGTTTTGCTTCCACACGCTGCATGGCATGGGTTTTAAGCATCATGTTAAAGATTCAATAAGAGAGAGTGGATCATTATTGTTGAATGCCCAAAGTCCAAGCTACATTATACTACCTAGTTTGTACAACCCAATTTGATACCCACTGCACACTTTACAACCCAATTCGATATCTTCAGCGTACTTGGCATATATACGACGATCAAATGATCAATTTTATTTTAATATACGTACATGGGCAGGCATAAAAGAACAAACTTCCCACATACTTAATCCTAAAGTTGAGGGACTTATTTGTAAATATTATAAAATTGAGAACATAATTACAAATATCATAAAGTTGGTGGCTAAAAATATATGTATAAAAAACTTGGACCTCATGTTTGATTATCATAAAGTTGAGGGACTAAATTGTAATTATAAAAAAGTAGGGACTCATTTGCAAACATCATAAAGTTAAGGTTCTAAATTATAAATATTGTAAAGTTGGGTGACTTATTTCCAAATATCATAAATTTAAAGGACCCAATTGCAAGTGTCATAAAGTATAAAGTTAAGGAACTAAATTATAAATAATATAAAGTTGGGTAACTTATTTGCAAAAAACATAAAGCTAGAGGACCCAGTTGCAAATTTCATAAAGTTGTGGTTGCGAATATTATAAAATCTGAGAGGTAACTTGCAAATAACATTAAGTTTAGAAACTCCTTTGCAAATGTCATAAATTAAAAAGTATATGCAGAAAATTGCTACACTACATAAATAATTTAAAGTATATAACTAACAAGCATATCAAACAACATATTAAACTTCATAAACACACTATACCACAAAAATACAAATATATTAAACCATACAAACATATTAACCACTAGAATAAAAATGTATATCTTCATAAATAAGAATACATACCTTAAAGAATTTTGTTGGAGTACCAACTTCCGACCACTCTGTAAAACAATTTAACTGAAAATTTTCCTAAATCTCCTTTTACTTTGTAGTGAAAATTTGTGGGAGGTCATCATGTTTATAGAAGGAAATGTTGCCCGTTGTTCATCGTTTTTTGATGTGGGATGGGAAATTTTACAAAATTAAGTTCCATATTTCTGCTGTTTTTCAATAGCCATAATTCGCCAACAGCAAACTCAGATCCAGCGTGATTCCATCTCCGTTCCAATGTCTCAATTTCGCCGTTTGGCGATTGAGCACAGGCGCGAGCCAGCCCACCCAGACTGTCGTCGTTCCAAACTTCGCTGCTGCCGTTGTTGGCCATCCATGGATGCCGGAAAATTTTAAAAGAAAAAAGAAAAAGAAAAGAAGTGCTAAGCTGTGTGTGTGCAGCGGAATGAAAGAAAAAAAGGGGGAAAGAATTGCAAAGTAGTATGGTACACAACGAAATGAAACAGAGAAAAAAAAACGAAAAAAAAAAAAAGAAGAAGAAGAAGAAGAGCTGCGAGTGGTGATGCAGAAAGTAAAGAGAAGGGTTGAAAAGAGAGGGATGGATCTGTTTTGGTGAAACTAGATCTTTTCGTGAAGAGATTATAATACAAATAAAATACTTATAAAATATTAAATATTAAAAAAATTTAATTAATTAATTTTATGGGATCTACATATATTTGTACATTATTTTATATAATTAAAATAAATTAAAATTTCATATTTTTTAAATATATTTTATGTGTTTTTTTTTTATAAAATTAAATATCAAATTTGAAAATTGTAACTTTTCACTCAAATTAATTTAAATATAATTTCATATGTATAGTGCATTGTTATTTCTCAAACAAAAATAATAAATAATAAATTATATAGTGAAGTAAATTTTAGAATTTAAATTTAATTTAAATCACTATAATTTTTCAAAGTCAATATAAATAATTAAAATTAATAAAAAATATTAAGATGGAACAACTATATAGACATGGGCACGGTTCGGCGGTTCCGGTGTCGGTTCTGGAACCGCCGGTTTTTGGAACCGAAAATAGTGGAATCGAAATCGAACCGCCATATACACGGTTCCGGTTCCGGAACCGCCGGTTCCAGCTGTTCCGGTTCAGGTTCCGGTTCCCGGTTCCGCTGGTTCTTTCTTTTTTTTTTTTTTTAATAACCAACAACTTTGAAAATTAAATCTTTGTCTTTCGAATTTGATTATCACAAGAGATTGAATTGAATATATAGTTAACTTAACTAAAACAATTACATTTTACAAAAAAATAATTACAACAATCAAAATTTAACATTTACAACTTATAATAAAATAAAAAACAAAATAAAAAAGTTACAACAAAAATTTAACTTACCTAAAAATATTTACTTCTTTTAACAAGAGATTACAACTTTCCAAGTTTTCAATTACAATATATTAAAAAAAATAGAAGAGAGAATAAAAAAAAATAAAAAAAAGACTTGAACTTAACTATAAATTATAAATTAAAATTTAATTTCTAATTTACAATTAAGTTGCCTACGTATCCTCATAGTTGAGGAATCAAAGTCGACGTAGTTCTCTTACGGTCTTACCTTGATGCTTGGCGAGACTCAATCACTCCCGGATGTGGTCGAATACTCGATTTCATCTTCATCCTCATCGTCTTCATCAAAATTTACTTCTTGTTTTCTTACCTCGGCGTTCGACCAATCATGAAGTAAAGCTTGATTTTCTAGATTTTTCAGCCTTAAATTGGATCTTCGAAGATCCAAAATGTAACCGCCGGTGCTAAATGCTTGTTCAACCGAGACGGTGGATGCCGGGCACGCAAATATTTCCTTTGCCATTAGAGATAAAATAGGAAAGTTTTTTGCTCTTCGAGACCACCATCTCAAGAGCTCGTTAGGTGTATCAAATCCAAGTTCTTCAAAAGTAGTAGATAGATAATTATCTACTTCTTGATAAAGACTATTACTCCTAGGTTTTTTAATTTTCTAATATCATAAAACCTATAATATTGATTGAGGTGTTGAAAGTTCGGATCGTGATGATGTTCGGGTTGATCCGAAACCGAACTACCTTCACCAATATTATCATTTCCGTGACCGCTTTCACTATTTAAACTATCACCATACAAAATTTTATATTCTTTAAAACAATCATAAAGTAATTATTTTGTGTTACCTACAATTATATGCGGATTAGGAGTGTCATCATCCTTAACCGGAAATAATGCATCATAATACATTGTTAGTAATTCTTCTAAACCATCTTCTCTAATTCTAGGATCTAAAAGTTTTGCAATTAAAAATAAATCGGGAATTTCTTGATAATACTTTAACCATTTAATTCTCATGCTTGTAATGCAATTTTGTAAAGAGTCATGCAAATAATATGATTGTAAAATAAGTGCAATTTTAACACAATGATCTACAACTAAAGGAGAAGTGGGATAGTAACATCCGGATAATTCTTCCGTTGCATCTTTAAAAACTTTCAAAAGAGACATTAATTCAACACATGTATCCCATAAACTCGGAAATAAAGGTATGCCTAATTGTTCTTGTGAAAAAAATGTACATAATTCATTTCTAATCTCATAAGAAGAATTCAACATTTTATAGGTCGAATTCCAACGATTAGGCACATCTTTAGTGATTTTTTTGGGTTCCGGCATACCATATTTGGTGTGGGGCTAACACACATTTGTAGACCATTCTTTCAAAGAAATTCTCTACTAAATACTAAATAATAAATTATATGACGAAATGAATTTTATAATTCATACTCAATCCAACTCGCTATAATTTTTTAGAATCAATAAAAATATCTAAAATTAGTAAAAATATATTGAAATAAAAAAACTAAATATATACTTGAATAGTATTATATTTTTAATTTATGAAAAATCATTATTATTATTATTCAATAATAATATAAAAATATATTTGTATTTTTATATTGTCTCCAATTCATAAAAACTTAACCCATTTTTTATTCAAACTTAACAAAAATTTCAAATAATAATAAATACTTTAACTCATAAAAAATATTTCATATGCTAAATATAATATTTTATTTTAATATGTGTAACAGTAGTATCAAATTAAAGATCGTAATAAGATGATTAATTTGATGTATCACATATTAAAAATGAATTTGTAACAAAAAAGTTATTTGAATTTTAAAATTTTAATTTTAGAAAAATATATTTTTTATTTATATAAAACTACTTTTTTTTTAACATGTAATTTTTCTTATTAAATTTTTTAGTAAAAAATGCAGAAATTTTCTAGAAGCCACATGTGTCTTTTTAGCATATTTTTTAGGTTCCTCATTTATATTAAAGTATAATTTTTTTGTGGTGATAACACATGAAAAAGACCCAAATTCTTATATTGCACGTTCTACGACTCATAATATTTATAATAATATAATAATATTTAGGTTATATAATTATATATTCAGCTAAGAATTCGGCTTAGATTTTTTTATCAAGTTTTTTTTCCTTCATAAAATTAGATGAGGAATCACTCTCACTAACAAGAAGAGCAAGAAAAAACAAAGTTGCAGATACAATGAAAGGGGTACAACGGAAGCACGATTTATACTCCATTTTTTGGCTAAAGAATTTTGATCTTTGATGTGAACTAAAATCATGTATCAGAAATGATCTACATGCAGATGATATCTTTGAGCAGAATGAAAGAGCTCTATCACTACTGTGAGTGGGACTCAAGTATTCTTTACTTATTTATTTTAAATCAGAGTGTATTCAATTAAAAGTTGATTTTAAACTTTCGGTGTCATAATATTTCAGATTAAAGCATACTTGATCAATTGTGCCTACAAGAAATCAAACTAGGTCTGAACTGCACTTCTTGTCGTGTCCTCTTCATGGTTCTAATTCTCTTAAAAGTCCTCAAAGGATCTGTCTTCGTATTCGAATAAAGTACAGCTGATAACGGTCATTGTCATGACTTGTCTAGCACATGAATTGTTCATGGAAATGTAGAACAAATTACACCTTTTACGGAATTAAAGCACACATGCGTCAAAGTTATGTACTTTTTGTTACTTTACTACTCTTTTTTTTGACAAAAAAAGTATATAGGAAAGATATATTCCATATGACTTGCACACTGTTTCATTGGTAAAAAATTATTTTTCTCTCTAAAACTCCTAAAGACTATGTGACTGATTTGGGCATTGGAGAACCCTCTCCGGCAAGTCTGCGCAAGTCCACATAGTGTTCTAGAAAGCAATATCATCCCAACTCATATCTCACAAGATCAAAAGCCTTCTCGTAATTCTTTTTTCATTTGAGCTCACCTTTATTTAATATTTGAGGGAACTCCTTCATTAATCTCAATTAGGAGAAATGAAAATTAAATAGGTTTAGGTCTCAAGTAAGAAGTGAGCCAAAACAGAAGTGGGGTGTGTGTGGGGAGAATTTTTTTGTGCATAACAAAATGGATAAAGTACAAGTATGAGATGAATCCACAACAAATTGCTCTCTGATTTGCCCAAAACAATGCTTGTATGGGCATTTATGCAGCTAACCCATAATCAACTCTTCACATGGATGTAACAAGAAATCTACATAATATATGTCACGTTAATTACCTCATACAAAGATGGATACATGGACAAATAAATGACTGATAATCAGTATTCCGCATTTTAGATAAAATGTCATCCTAAACACAGGGGAAAGATTATCATGTAATCCAATCTCATCAATATCTCATACTATAAAAAAATCGTGACTCCTATCACACACAAAAGCACAACACAGGATAGCTCTCCGCTTATTCACAATGGAGGCCTAGAAACAAGAAGAGCTTACTTCTGTGTCTGCTCCACCTTAGCTCGAATCTTCTGTTCCAAAACGGATATCTCCGTCTCTAAACTGAACATCCTGTTGAGTGCGTGCATGTTCTCGAGCGTCTCACTCAAAGTCCGGGTATCACTCCCGTCGCACCTTAGGTGCTGCATGGGACCATGAAGCAACTTGTTCACAATGCCCCTGCTAAGATCATCCACAGCCTTCCTTGTCTTCTTCGGAATATCATCTCCCATTTTCGACAAGCATTTCTCCAGCTCTGCAGCTCGTATTCTCTCAGCATAAGCTCTCAGTTTCTTGATAGTCGGAACAGTTTCCAAAGAATCACGCCAGGCTTCAAACTGTTTAGATTCCTCTGTAATAATGGCCTGAGCTTCCATTGCTTTACGGAGACGATCTTCTTTGTTAGCAGCCACAACCTCCTTAAGATCATCCACATTGTAAACACGTGCACTCTCAAGATTGTTCACACAAGCGCCGACATTTCTTGGAACAGAAATATCGACAAAAAGCCTCAAACCACCTACTGTTGAATCAACGGGTGGAAGATCTACAACATGTTCTTTTAAAAACAGAGGGATCTCAGATGCAGTGCTTGTGAAGACCACGTCTGCGTCTTTTGCGCAGTTCAGCATTTCTGAAAGGGGCTTATAGATTATCTCTACATCCTTTATCTCCTCTCTAATGGCGGAAACCCTATCTTCGGTTCTGTTCACTACCACCATCTTTGTGCAACCTTTGGCCACCAAGTGCTTGATCACTAGCTTCCCCATTTTTCCAGCTCCGATGACTAACATTCGAGCAGTCGCATGGGAGGTTTCTGGAAGCTTCATCAGAGCCAGCTCTACAGCAGCTGAACTCACGGAAACTGCGCCTGCAGCTATGTTTGTTTCGGTTCTGACTCGCTTTCCGACAGTAATTGCATGTTTGAAGAGCCCGCTTATGTTCCGTCCAAAGCCCACGACTCCTTGCCCGACTTTGACTACTTGTTTCACTTGAGCTAGGATTTGGCCTTCTCCTAGTACCAGGGAATCGAGCCCTGCTGAGACTTCGAAGATGTGCTGTGTTGCGTCTTTGTCATATAGGAGAAAGCGGTGCTCGCAGATTTCTGTGACCGGAATTCCACTAGTCTGACAAAGAATACATTATCATTCAGCCATGATATTTACAATAGTTCCCCCACAAAAATTATAAAAAACACCGAGAAATTTAAAATGTAATAAATATGGTATATCAGAAAAGTCCATGATGATAATACACTTTCTGATATTTAAATTATTTTTCAACTATCTCAGTGATGAGAAGTCTCAAAACCTCAATCTTTGGGAAAGGAATATGAAGATTGCCAATTCATGTATTAAAAAAGTCGAAATAAAGGATCAGCAACTATTTCAATGAAGAAAACCAACATTAATCCGATTGTTGCAGGTCCTGGTAAATTTTAAGGTGAAATTTGTTTGGGCGTATAAAGAATATGTTGAAACTTTTAGACTATAAATTCATGGTGTGAAAAGAAAATTCCAAGATGCTCAACAAATTACCTTTGACATCCATTCAGTCACTTCTTTAACCCCACGATGACGCGAAAGAGCTACTACATAGATTTCCATTCTGTTACAGGTGCTAAGAACAGCAGCTTCTTCAATATGGTTCAAACCACATAACTCGCCAATAGCTCTAGGCCACTCAGCTTCAGGAATAGCAAGTTTCTCCCGCATTTCAACAGGCGCAGTGTGAATACTAAGGCCAATTACTACAATACTGCTCCTTTCTTTTGTATATCCTGGAAAGGATCAGCAACATAATTTCAATAACACATCCATATATTAATTGGAACAGGCAAAAACAATCATGTACAAAAGGATGAAAAAGAACTAAATCTGAATTACTCAAAGGAATGAAGACCACAGGAGGAAATACAAGCAGGTTCTTATCCAAATAATGATCAGAATCAAAAGAACCTAGATTGTACTTAGTGTGGCTTATCTTTTCGATTTCAGGAAAATAATAATCACCAACATGAGTAAAAAATCCCTGCTTGTCCAATTATGATTCAGTACTTCACAAACAGAGCTATTTTGAATAGAAAAATGAATATGATCCAGAAAAATGAAAAAAGCCTGCGGGTCCAATTATGATTCAATACTTCACTACCTTCTGCATATTTGAACACCTTACATATATGAAATCAGGCAAGTTCATTCAAGTACGGCAAATTACCCTTATAATATACAATCAATTAAACTGAATTATACCGAACAAATGTATGTTTGTTCAAGAATAGCATCATATCCTTAACGTTGACTACCATTTTCATCTCGATCACACCAAGTTTTTGTAATGACTGAAAACAGGGACACGCGTCCAAAATTCAGATATGCTGAAATCAGTTTATTCATAACATTTCAATTGAAAAAACAAATGTGAAACAAGAGGAATTGCATACGGTCAGCGGCAGAGGTCTTGAGCTGTTCCAGAGCAGAGAGGCTTGAAGCCGAAGCCGAGGAAGAAGCCGCATTGGTTGACTCCACCTTTTCGGCCTGAGCCAGGGAGTCGGGCGCCGCCTCGCACCTGATGATTCCCAAATTCCTCCGGATCAGAGGCGCTCGCCTGGTTCGAGCCGAAGATAGCTTGCAGAGCAAGCCGACCTGAGCTGGGGAGGCGGACGCGGACATCGATGACGACGCCGTATTGCTGACCAGCAAAGCCTCGAGCTTTGCGCCCACAAAAGCACTCGAAACAGGCATTTTCCCCAGCGAATTTCGACCCGGATTGAACTCTGATAAAGTAAGGGCAAACCCTAGCTTTAGGGAATCAAAATTGGGGGTTTTATGTTGTTTGTATGCAGAATTTTGTGGGTTTTGATCTGAGAAAGAAGAGGAGGAAGATGCCTCGGCTTTGATTGAAGTGTTTGTTTGATAGTTATATTGTTTCTATTTTGAATTGATTTGGGGTGGAGAAAGAGCATTGGTTGGATTTCTCTAAAATCTGATTGGCCAATTAGGGGCGCGTTTTATCCACACTCACTTTCCCCCTTTCACCTCCACCACCAACTCCCACACGTATCTTGCATTTACACTATTTAACCATAAACTATCCGTTTACAATTTTCCCCCTTTTTATTCCTTAAAAAAATAAAACATATAGTTTGCACAAATTATTAAGCTAATTAGTGTCATGTCAAGTAAAAATTTCACAACGACTGATGTAGTAATTACTTATTATGTAAATAAGATTCCTAAAATTATTTATTTATAATAATATATTATTTAGTGTCAGAAGTTTTGTTGAAAAAAAAAATTGTTACTCTATAATTTAACATAAAAATGGCTTAATAATTCATTTATTAATATTATTTTCTATATAACAATAGAAATTTTAGCATACTACTTCGAATTGAGTGTCAATCGTTTCTCATAAAGTAGTCGATACGGACATACCACAATTTACATTTTTTGTAGAATTTATTGATGGTTAAATGTAGTGCTTGAAAAGGAATTAAATAGTTAATGCGATCATACCATAATTTGTATGTTATATTTGCGTAGAATTTGTGAATAGTTAAATGCAGTACTTTAAAAGGCATTAAGTAGTCAATGCGGTCATACCATGATTTGCATGTTGTAATTTCATATAATCCATGGGTAGCTAATAACAGTGCTTTAAAAGGCGTTAAGCAGTAACACGGCTATACCATAATTTGCATTTTGTATTTTTGTTGAATCCATTGGTAGTTAACTACCGTGCTTTAAAACACATTAAATAATCAATGCGGCCATTCCATAATTTGCATGTTGTAATTTCGTACAATCCATTAGTAGCTGAATGCAGTGCTTTAAAAGGCGTTAAGTAGTAAATGCGGCTATACCATAATTTACATGTTGTTTTTTTATAGAATCCATTGGTAGTAACTAAAGTGCTTTAAAAAACATTAAGTAGTCAATGCAACCATACCATAATTTGCATGTTGTAATTTCA
The DNA here is from genome assembly GCA_028749325.2 of Caryopteris x clandonensis. Lineage (NCBI taxonomy): Eukaryota > Viridiplantae > Streptophyta > Magnoliopsida > Lamiales > Lamiaceae > Caryopteris > Caryopteris x clandonensis. The sequence continues at coordinate 594,222 of JAPYKT020000045.1, forward strand.
TACAATCCATCAGTAACTAACTGCGGTGCTTTAAAATGCGTTAAATAGTAAATACGACAATACCATAATTTCCATGTTCTATTTTTATAGCATCCATTTGTAGTTAATTATAGTGCTTTAAAAGACGTTAAGTACTAAGTGGGGTGTAATGTTTGAGGGAGTTAGGCGGAGTTTAGATTAGTTTTCAAATCTACCTATATTACTAATAAAGAAAACAAATGTGACATATGGCATAAAATTGGAGGTTTTCAATTCAATTCATTATTTATTTTCATATCATTATATGTATAGAAATAAATCAATAAGTATTACATATAAACATATTATTGCATATTACTTTGTGGCAAGTTTATTTATGTAATATAACATCCAATACTTTGGAATTTGGATAATCCAATCACATCACAAATAAAAATTGAAGGATTATTAAGTTTACCTAAAGAGAAATGCATTATTTAGTGCGATTCCATGATGATTGTAGCAGGAAATTTTCATGGGCTCGCATTAATTAATTGACTCAAAAATCTTTATAAAATTCAAGTATTTTCAAATTCAATTTTTGTGAGTTATCAAGGCATGTGATTGAAACATCATTATTTACATCATCTACCTATTATATTATTTATACAACTTTATCAAATGACAAAATTAGACTACTTCTAATCTACTGTTCAATTAATTAAAAAATTATAATATATATCATTATGTAATTTAATAATTATAATTAAGTATTACATATGGTATGTTGTTTATTAATATATCAGCAGATCACACAACTGGCTGGACTAAGGCTTTAATAACATTAAATTATGAAAGTTTTATTTGGGAAAAAATGACAAATTTAATTGGAATATTTTAATAAAATAAAATTTAAAAAAAAACTTCAATATACCTAAAGTAATATATAATTATTTATTAAAAATAAAATGTTTATATGATTTTGTAATTATCAGTTAATTAAATTATGATTGGATTATTTTTACAATTTCGTTTAAGATCATAAATAAGAATGTAGCCATGCCATATATTTAGACTTCAACTAATGTAAAAAATAAATAAATGTTAGTTATACTATATGTGAGAGTAATTAAATTTAATTTAATCACAATGAAGACCTAAGGGGAAGCTTATGCATCAAATGCATGGATCTTCTTACATATAAATGGAGTAATTCGTCTTGCGAAATTCAAACAATTGCAAATCGTGACCGTTGGGTTTTTTCCACACACATAAAATATAATATTTTTTAGTAAAAAATTAATACTTTATTGAGAAAAGACAATATTTTCTAAACAATCTCAATATGTTACTTTTTCTCGATTTTTTTTTACTTTTTTGCAAAAAATATAAGGACCAAATACGCGCAAGCACTCTCACATCCAGTGCCAGATTCACGCATTTTTGCGCGAGTTTGGGACGAATCGCTAAAATCCACAATTTTTTGTTATTGTTTGCTACAATCCGACCCATTACATGTAAGAAGATCAGGTATGTGGTGAACACATTTTTTTGCGAAAAAATTGAGACATATTAATCCAATCACTCTTTTTTATATACATAAAGCATATTTTCTTGGTAAGAAACGTTAAATAATGTGGTGAATGGTAATAGTTCATGATTTGTTTTTATTATTTTCATTTTTATTATTAAACTTAAATTTAAATACTTCAATGAGTTAGGTTAAGATTTTTATTGGATTATAATAGATTTACACATGGGTTATTGAAGGTAAAGAAAAGATTTTTCCGAAAATTTAAATAACTTGAATAAATTAATTAGTTTCATTCTTTCTGCATACTATTAAAAAAATTAAATTATGAATTCATATTAAATATCACATGTGTCAACTTAAAAGTATTAGATTGATTGCTGAAAATAAATTCAAATGAAATTTCAAACACAATGTATACCTTGCCTTTAGTTAATCCTTCAGGCTGTTGTGTAAATATATAGAAATAACTCTCTTGTACATAAGGAGCATCGTGCATTTATAAGAGAATCAAATATTTTGATAAAATGAAAATAAGAGATCTTTTTAAGAATAACAATGAGGGTAAAATTGAAGGAAAGAGAAAAAAATATCTTAAATATCATATTTAATTAATAATAATTGTATTCATTTATAATATTATTTAATTGTAATGGGAGAAAGTATTATTTAATTACAATAATGATTTGTATCTACATTCTTGCTTGATTTTGTATTTACCGAAAGGAAACGTTAACTATTTACAAAATAATTGTTTTTATATGAAATGGTTTTATTATAATTGTGGTGCAAATTGTGGCACATGACAATTAATGTAATAGAAGAAGCACAATTGCCAAATAAGATTTTATTGGTCAGTCACATCAATTCTATAAGTGAAATTCATTTTTTAATATCTGAAAATCATAAAAAAAAAATAGCAATAAAATTGAAAAAATAAAATATGGCAGCTGAATGTTCTGTTAGAAAAATGGTAAGATCCACTAATAAAAGGTATATTCCTTAATTTAAAATACTCACTCTCACCTATCATCTATCCTATTACTTCCCATCATTCGAGAAAAATCAACGAGCATCCAAAAATTGGTTTATTAAGTTATTTTGAACAAATTTTTAATTGGCTGAATATAATTTTGAGGAATTAAATATTATATAAATTTATATTTCGAGTAGATAATTGCAGTGGATTGAATTTTTTTAAATTGATTTTCAATAAGTGAGAAATTAATGTTTGGAGTTTGACAATTATAAATGGTGTTATGTGATGTAGGGATATGAAGAGGTTTAATAAAAGTTTATGCCACGTTGAATTACTATTGATATTAAATATAATATAAATATTAGAACACTTATGATATTATTAAATGATTTTTACTATCGGACGGCCAAGTAGGGCCACATATGCGCGCTTAGCTTGGCTTGGGCTAGTTTTTCCGAAGTCCAGAACTTAAAAGGATCACCTCTCATCATCAATTTGAGCGAAGAAAAACAATAGAAACAAGAATTGAGTTTAAAAAATAACATAAAAATATGGCTTATATAGTTATATTCCATAGTTTTTGTTGCAGTAAAAATGTTGTTGCTATATAGATGTATCATTTATCTCCTTGAAGCATAAATGTTGTTTTATATAGAAATATTACGTTTATGGTTGATCATTTAATAATCAAATCTATGTTTAGAACAGTGCTAATAATTAAAATAGTGTACCATCAAGAAAACTTTGAAAGTGAAACTTGAATTTTTTGTTTTTCTGTTTTTAAGAGGACATCATGAATATGATTTGGTTAGATGAAAGCGACTGATAATTGAGTCTGAAAATAACAAAAACAATTAAGAGGAGAGGATAGTCAATATGAAAATAAAAGAAGAAGAAATTAGTTTATGAGTGTAGAGATAATAATTGGATGAAGTGAGAGTGGGGGAGATTGGTTCCTAAGATTTCAGGATGGGTTTGAACCACAACTGCTGTCAACACTCGTGGAACTTATTTCATCTCACACCCACACTTTCAGATGTGGACCTGTTGAGGCCACAATCCCTTTTCTCCTCTTTCATTTCTATCAATCAAATTGGCCTGGTTGGAAGTGTAATTAAATTGGGGTAGATTTTATTATAATGTAGGATTAAAAGGGGTTGGGAATAAATTTAGGCTTTATTGTTTAACTGGGTTTAAAGTTCAAACTTATGGGTTGGTGACTTCAATAGTTGGGCCTATAACTCGGTCCAAATAAAAAAATATCTTAAGTTTAATAATATAACCTTTACTTCAAGTGCCTAAATTGGACTTAGGAATTAAATAAAATTTAGCAGTTGTCGTATAACACGTTTTATTATATTAATAATATAACGATAAAATAAATACACAAAAGCACTAATTAGAATTGGGGATGTTAGTATATAGAATTTGAAATTGTATAATGACATTTCACATTTGAATTGTGCGAAGATACCTAAGACCAATTTATTTGCAATGGAGAATTGGGCTAGCCCATTAATTCCAATTTATTGGGCCTTAATGGCCACTTTATCAAAACTCCCCCAACAACTTTAGATAACCTTTTCGGCCCAAATTTCAGTTTAGGAATCTCGCTTAGTTTTCCTTCCCACCTACCTCCCCTCAATTTGTTTTCTTTTCTCCTTAATTATATGAAATATCTATAATTTTATGCATAACGAATTACCTACTTTATCTATTTAAATATTTACATCCAAAATTAGAATTACATTAAAATATGTTAATTTTAAATTTAATTATAATAAATGTGATATGTCAATTAATTTATCATTACATAATCTATAATTTAATTAATTAAAATTACAAACATATATTATCTTTATAATAAAGTTATCTGCTTTAGGTGGTATAATATTACCTGAAATTCATCAAAAAATTATTTCGTACTTTATATTATAAAAATTCAAAAAATAATACTTAATAATATAAATTTCACAAAAATTCTTAAATCTTTTTGCATTCACCGTATAGAAGATCCAAACCCAATCTGGATAATTATAAAAGCAAGAACTTTGTGCAGACAAACAGAGGGGCGGTCGCAGCCTGACACCAATAAATAATAAATGCAGCAATTCAAGAATGTATATTAATAACTGCACTACAAAAGTCTAAAATCATTATGTAATAATGCCTAATTCCACGACTTTTATTACAACAATAATAATAAGTATATTAACTAATACATTTGACTTCCATATTTATGTAATATGGATATAATTGTCACTCTATTTATTAAAATATGAAATAAGCTTCCAATAATTATATGGTAAGATATCAATATATCACGTATTAGCAGAATACTTAGATTTAAGTTATGGTAACAACTTATATACATAGTACATCGTATAATATTATTTAAATAATATTATTATTATTTTATTATTTAAGAAAAATGGTAAAACATTTTAAATAAATAAACAATATATTTTAATTAAACAAGTAAAATTACACCGAGCATAATACACAAAAGACTCCCTCATAATTTACAAATGCCACAAGAATTAAAAAAAAAAATACAATTTTAATTATGCAAAATTGGTCTATAACTGTTGCATCAAGGAAAATGGTCATATTTAAGTCTCTTTTTACTCTCTTCTCCTCCTTATTTTCATAAGTTTATACACTGTTTCTTTAATAGTTGAGTTTCTGTACTTTCGATTGTCTCTTAATTGAGTTTCTATATATTAGATGATCACCCGTTGAGTTATTTTAATATACATATTTGTAGATTATTTTTTTACATGATAAAAAAATTAAAATATTGTATTTATCTAAATATATTTTGTGTGTATTTATCTTTTTTTATATAATTTAGTTTTTTTTTTACTTATAAAATCAAACATCAATAACATTCGCAATATGCAATGAATATAAGAAATTAGAAATCTTAAGTTTTCACCCAAATCAACGAAATGAAATTTAGAATTCAAACTCAATACAACTTATTGTAATTCCTCAAAGTAAATACAAATATTTAAAATTATTAAAAATATATTGAATTGAAACAACTAAATGTATACTTGGATAATATAATATTTTTAAGTTATTAAAATATTTATTATGATTATTCTATAAAATTATTTTTTATTTTTTATTTGTCTCAAATTCACATCAGAATTTAGCTCATTTTTCACTCAAACTTAACACATATTTCAAATAAAAATTAAAAACTTAAATCATAAAATATTATTTTCATATTTTTTAAATATAATATTTTATTTTAATATATACAATATTCGTATAAATTAAAGATCGTAAAAAGACGATTAATTTGATGTACCACATGTTAGAAACGGATATGTAGCAAAAAGGTTATTTAAATTTTAAAATTTTAACTATAAAACTACGTTTTTTTTAACATGTAATTTTTCTTACTATATTTTTTAAGTAAAAAATGCAACATTTTTTAGAAGTGACATGTGGTTTTTAGCATATTTTTAAGAGTTTTTTTATTTATACTAATTATAACCTTTTTGTGGTGATGACACTCCAGCGTTCCTACTTTTATATTAAGTAAGGCTTTTATTCGTAAAATAAATTATTAACAAAAAATCTAATAATTATGGGAACTTTAGAATCTACTTTGTAATTTATAGAATTTTTTTATGATTATTAGAAATTATTTGTTTCCAATTTTTTTTGTCATTTTCATTAGTTAATTGTAATTTCTAGTATTTATTTTCAATTTTCTGTAATTTGGATAATTTATTATAAATCTTGGAATTCAAGTTTAAGTTTTGGATATAATTTTTATTTGTCCTGATTATATATTTAATTTTGAAATTTAGTTTTAGTTTTGTGAATTTATTTATAATTTTTCAAATTTTATTTTTACTTTTTAGAATTTATAATATAATTTTCTAAATTTATTTGTTATTTTCATAAATTTATCTATAACTTTTAGAATTTCATAAAATGCCCAACTAAAATGCTTGTTCAACTTATATGTAGAATGTTGTCCAAAAATTTAAGCCGCAATTGGTCGAAGCTAGCAAATTGCAACATTTGTATTGTTAATTTAGCTACTAATAATATTTTATACTTTGTATGTATTAGGAGACTATGAAAGATGATTAATTTGATATATTTTAAATAAAAAATATAGTTGAAAAGTAAAGGAAAAAATATTGTTGGTCATACTTTCTAAAAATAGAACGATGATTTGGGTGAAAAAATAATATTTTGTAATTTTTTAAAAATGTGTGTTTTTATATAGCTACTAGTATTTCTCTCGTGCCCTGCACGATTTGTAATATTTGTAAAATTTATAATAGTAAATTATAATTAATAATATAAGTATTAAATTGTACATTATTTCATATCGCATTATTATGTCGTATAAAATTTTGTTAATTTTATGTAATAAATAAATATTTTTATAAAACTAATAATATATATTTTAAAAATAAAATTCATAATATATAAAATATATTTTTCAATATAATTTTATTTTGCATAAAAATATCTTACTTATTCTATACCAAAATATTTAACAATTAACCTAAAAATTATTTATATGTTAAAATTAATTTTATTTATACAATATGGATATCAAATTAAAGATCTTGAAAAAAATAATTAATTTAATATATGTTTCATGAAAAAAGAGTTGATACAAAAAAATTAGAAGTGTTTGAAATTTGATGTGAGAAGTTGAAAAAATAAAGAAAATTAAAACGCCTAATTGGCTAGAAAATTTTCTAACCATAATAATCTCACTCTTTGGGCACGTCACATCTCAATAACAGCATGCGAGCACTAGACTATTTTTATTTTTATTTTTTGATAAAAATTTGATTTTGACCGAAAAATAATAATTTTGTATGTATTCTTAACAATTCTTCTATTATATAGATATAGTATATAGACTGATTGAGATTGTGAAATTTTTCTTGCTTTTTAAAGAATTTAAAATAACATCACTTTTGAGTTAAAATAAAGAATTTAAAAATAGCTACTCATAATATTAATAGTAAAATAATATTAGTTAATTAAGGCTCATGAGTTTCCAATCTGAGTTTTTTTTTTTTAACATCTATTTAGAGCACAATTTTATTCTTTTTTTAATGTGTTTTTTTTAAGCCAATCTCAAGTTGTGATTCGGATCCACTCTCCTCATGAAAACTCTACCTATTGTATTTATGAGTACTCAAAACCTTAGTAATTTGTAATTATGAAAGTTGTGATACTTCTCGTGAGCAAGAAGTCACAACCAACATGAAATATTATAAATTAAAGACATGTGGATAATTTAGGCAAAAGTCCCTTAACACGTCAAAGTCACGTGCCCATGTTTGTTGGCCAAGTATAGGTGTTGACTTTAATCCTTTTGCTTCCCTAAATATTAATTTAAGGTCACGTTAGGGACAACATTTCCCTTGAATTTAGAAAATTATAAATAAAATTACTATTTTAGACATAGTACTCAAACATTTTAAAATAACTGTCAAATTTAAGGGAATAGTTCGTTTACTTTAAGACTTGAAGGACATGTGGTCATCGAGATGATAAATTTAGTTCTGAATAGATCAACTAATCCCTAAATTTAGGCTTAATCGATATCGTGCACCAATTATATCTTACACTAAATTAATATTCAATATATGCCATTAACTATTTTTTAAATAGAATTTTAATGTGACGCGCGGAAAGATTTATAATATGTTTATTATTAAAATAAAATAAAATTAAAAGTTAATATTTTTTTTCAAAAAGCATAGAATTGTAAATTATTTTACAAATTTTTATTTTGTAAAGAAAGTAGTTAATTTATTTTTGTATGTAGTCCAAATACAATATTAATAAGTGTTTTAGATACGAATTTCATGAAAGGGTTCAATGTATCGTAAAGCTTAAAAATTATGTTCGAATTTTAAAGTTTCTCAATATGTGACTCAATTCCCCCCACCCCCTTTCAATTTAGAACACAAGGCTAACAATATATACATATATATCTTTTTTATTTGTATCTCTATATTACATTTTTTCACGATTGTAATTGACTTTGACACAGTAGAATATGATGCTACGGTGCTAGTTGTGATTAATTTTTTCATTTTTGTATTTTTGTATCATTATTAATTTATTTAGTAAATAAAGAACTTTTTTTGTTCTCGTGTTTTGCTTTTATTTTTCTTACTGCAAATAGGTGAAGAAAAATAGGGACGTAAAAAAGATAAGGAAATACGATCACTAATTTTCTGTTAGGCACAAATCTAACCCAATTAATTAATAAAAAAATTATTTTAGAATTTAATATATTATTTTAAAATGTACAATATTAATAATCGACAAAAGAGGATTAGCTAAATATATTATTGTATAGAGCTTATAAGAATAAAAAAATTATTTGTGTTCTAAAATTTGAAAAATATTATTCGAAAGAAAAAAAAAAACCTGAATCAATTACAAATTGTCACCACCTATAATATTTTTTAACACAATAATGTATAAAAAAAGAAAATCCTAAATTGAAAACTTGTTTGTGGGCGGAATTTTATTTTTCATGAGTGATTTCTTACTATATTAATATAAGTATAGATTATTCTTAATATAAAATTAAAAACAAATGCCCTCCTTTCGTTTTAAATAGTAGGTGCTCTTACTATTTATGAGATACAAAAGTTATTTTTGTATTTGTTTATTATTAAAAAATATGTTATTATTACTAAAAATATTAATAAAATAATAATAATTAAACATAATATTTAGATTTAAACTTTTTAATCTATTTTAAAAGAACCCAACATATTTGATTGTTGTTTTATAAAAAAAAAAATCAAATCAAATACCATCGAAATAGAATTGAACTTGAATTTGTGATTAACATGATTTGCATAAATCAATAATAAAATTTTATATGCTATCTTAATAATTAAAAAATAAATCTCATATGATAATTAACGAAATGTACTTCTAAATTATAAAAAAAATGGAGTTTTAACAAACACATTGTGCAATATTTAAATTAAACAAAATTAGAAATTTTAACCGATATATATATATATATATATATATTATACAAGAAAAATTGAATTTTAACAAACATATCAGATAAGAACCGAAGAAATTGAATTTTAACAAACATATCACTTAAAAAAAAAAGTAATATAATTTTTTTAAAATTATATCAAAAGAATTAAAAATATATAAATAGATGTGGAGAAAAAAAATTAAGATACAACACAATTAACCACATAAACATTACACCCAGCAAACCACATGTGGTTGAGTTAAAGATAAAAAGGGTTACTCATATTAAAATGCATATAATATTATTTATTAATAAAATAGAAAAAAAGATGCAATAACATTACAAAAACAGAATATCTTACATTTGTTATATGAGCACATTGAGCAGACATCGTGGAACGCAAATGGTTCCCAGTTTCGGATTAGATGATGACGTGGATTATATTCAAGTCAATTTCAGCGATATCCTACGTTTGCTGATATACATCTCTGCCGGTTATTAAGATAATACTAGTGTGCCCTGGATAAACTATATCTGTGTCTGAATTTTAATAATAAATAACCAAAACTGGCCAACAATAACTAAATAAACCACTATTTCACGTCTGAATATTCTATCGACGGCGGTGGAAAATTAGATTGTCTAATCCGATAACATAATTTATGAAATATATTAGGGTACTTTTGTTTTGAAATGTATTTTTTTTATATATTCGAATTGGTATATTCAAATAAGTTATATATTCAGATGAATAATAAAAAATTATATTTGCATTGAATTGGAGTAGTGTAGGAAAATATGTAAAATATTGTAATATATATCAGTCACAATCAATAGAATTTGGATGGGGAAGATGTCCAATACCCATCCACATTTCTAAACAAGCATATATTTATATATGTAATTTGACCGATTTTCCATTCGAATGGGTTCATTCCAAAACATACACATCCTTAGGGGTTGTTTATTCTGGTTGGGTTAATCCAAATATATATTTGTTTTGGCTTGTTGATGTGAATGAAACATCTTCTTATCCAAACCTTAATGACTGTGATTGATGTGACATCTGATCATTCTACCTCTTTTTTTCTACTATATAGTTCTCATTCTACCTTACTCCATCGCAAAGCAAATATAACTTTTTACTGTTTATTTGAATATTAATTTTTAAAATATATTTATTTAAATATACCACGAACGCTTACATCTCAAAACAATACAACCAAACCCTTGACAATGGATAATTATATTTAAAAAGTACATATCATAGTTAGAGAAAGATCAAAATATTACCTTGGTAGCATTAGCATTCAAAAACAGAAATTAAAGATTTCATATAATTATCATAGTGATTAAATAAAATAATAAACATGTTCCTTGTACAATTGTACTATAAAAGTAGCTCACATAATTATCATAGTAATTAAACATGTTTTTTATACTAGAATTGAAAATTCGTACATTTTTGTAGGAATAGGAAGATTGTTAATCTCTAATCAATCCTCTACTACTGCTCATTGTCTGTGCGGCTCACATCAGGGGTGACCACATTAAATTAATATCAATTAATTCTAACTAATTGTATTAACTCACATATGAGTGTTGGACCTTCCATCCAATTAGTTCATCGTATGACTCCTGAGAATACGAGTTTCTATCCCACACACGGACTAAGAGATATGGCAGCTTAATCCACTCATATAATGCTTTGTATATATATTCATTAAAACTTTCAATTAATACAAATTAACATATCTATTATGCTTTGTATATATTCATTAAAACTTTCAATTAATACAAATTAACATATCTCTTATCCTTCATACAGCATATTTGGCTCTTAAATCCTTCTTTGTAATCCATAATTATGTCCTAACCGGTCTATGAATATAAATTACTTTTTATATTAGTACTTTTGACTTTATCATAATAATTTTTCTAGACATCATTTCATTCCTAGCTATTGGTACAATGCTAAAGTAGTAACATTAATAAAAAATATTTAAAACCTAGTAAAAAAATATTAGTTTCTGCTTCAAAAAATTAAAACCAAAACTAGGCAATTGAAACCCAAAAAAATAATAAATTTCATTTTCCACACAAGTCTTCACTCTCCAGTCTCTTTCAATTATTCACCCTCTCTCAACTTCTTTGTAGTTCTATTTCAAATTCTCAATTAGGTATTTTTTTTTTTTTGTAATTTCTTGAGTTAATACATAGTTACTTACTATTAGAATATTACTTATTTCAGTTAGTTGCTTTTTATTTATTACTGTTTTTTTTCTTTAATTATTTAGTTTGTATGAGATTTTGATGCAGACATAAACATGACAAGAAGAATAGTATGTGTGTAGTCAACATCCATTGATTACGAGGATATTTGAAAGGCAATATATTTTGAAATTAAATTTCTTTTTTCTATTTCAAAAACTTTAATACATATATATTTATATACACTAAAGTTATAAGGGGGATATGATGATAAAAATTCATTTTCCCCGTTAAAACTAGTTTAAGAAATTCTCTTTTTTATCTTTTTTCTGATTTTTTAAAAGTAAAATAATTATTTTATTTTTAATATGTTTCTAATGTATATTATATTATATTTATCATCTTTTAATTATGTTTAACTAGCGTGACACCAGTACAATGCACAAAAGATATTTTTTCATTATACTTATATCTTGTAATGTAAGTATATATTAAGTTATATATATATATATAGTGGATAAAATTATTCAAGTATATAATTCAACAATGATATAAAATTTATAAAAAAATACTTTAAAGAATCCAATTTTAATGTTGCTAGATAAAAAGAAAAAAAAAGAAATATAATTTACATAATATCAAAAGAAATAAACAAATTAAAATGTACCTACTATTCAAGAATCAAACGATTGTACATAAAAAAATTAGGTAGGAAATGACCTATTTTTCAATCTATTTTAACTGATAACAAAGAAAATATTGATAAACATGATATCCGTAATTTATGAAAGAATGAATCAAATCAAATATTTTAGTAATTAAGATTTGCAAAATATAATAATTTGCTCACAAATATATCCTAAATAATAGATAACAAATTACTTTTTATTAGGAAATCACGTTTAGACAGAAAAACAAAAATAAAAAAAATCATTTTACTTATATATATATATATATATATATAGAGAGAGAGAGAGAGATTTTACATTCATATTGCATTTATTACAATAAGATGTTAGATTAAAAGAGTTATATTGTTTTTGCGTTGACTATTTAGGTTATATAGGAGTGTTGCCAACTGGATTATTTGTAATGAATTTAATTTGAAGATTAAAATTATTTAAATAAATTTCTTATAAGAAAATATTAATTATTTCTCCTAAAAAATACAATTAATCGATTTATTTTATTTGATTGAATTATCATTAGTATTTTTGTAATTTAAAAGCATCATCAAAATTTTCTTTTCATCTCTGACATTGAATTCAATAATTAATTTGAATATTTTTTTTCTCGGATAAATTCGATCAATTTTTTCTTCAATAAATTCACAGTTCAATATTATCGTGTTAATAGTATCATTTTTTTTTTTTTGCATTTTGGTTAATCTAAATTTAAATTTTTATCGAAAAATAAATCCAATCCAATTCAAAGTTAAAAAACAATCATCATTCATCGTCTTTGATAATGATTTTTTAGATAGATATTTTTTGTAAATTTGATATCAAAATCAACTCTTTTTTTATATTTTTTGTTTGATCTCAAGTATATTAGACTCGTCATTTTTATAATAATATAAGAATACAAAATATATTTAAATCCCTCTATTAAACATCAAAAATATATTTTTGTAGTGGATGAATTTAATTATAACATTTTTCCAAAAAATTCATAGTTCAATTTCAATTTTGAACAAAACAACCATTATATGTTGATATTGAAATTTGAGATGCATCTCTATATCTCTCTCTAACTACAGTTACAAAATGAATGTCTAAAATTTGAAATGTAATAACTTTTCTACCCAAACTAGCTTCCACAAAATTCATTAATTCGAAAAGTACTCGAATGTGGATCCTCATTCTTTAATTATCTTAACATTATTTTTCTATAACTAAATGTTCCAACTCTATTTTGATTAGAATTATATCAGTCCACAAACAAAAGATTAGCAATTTCACAAAACAAACCACTCATATTAGTTGCCATTAATTTGTATAATTAGACATTGATTTTCTAATTTTTTTAAAACCCTTTATTATGGAAAATTAGTCAGTGATTGCATAATTTGGACAATTTTGATTAGCCAAATATCACTTCATCAATTTATTCCATATTCAATCATTACCAAAAGAAGAAAAAAAAAACATAAAAAAGAAATTTAATATTGCTTAAGTGACATTTTCGGTCACATGCCGTTCTTTTCACTATGAATCACCATATATGAATTGAATACATCACACAATCTGATGTAGAATATTAAAAAAAAAGTGTTATTTATTTATTTCAAAAATATTATACTAGTTTGACACCTTGAAAAAAATAGTGATATTTTTCAAGTAAACAAGTAAATTTTTTTATTTAAACAAGTAATACTATAAATCGGATACATGGTGCCTTGATACACAAGAGATTCACTTGTAGAAAAATCATCAATTATCTCAATTATTGCTTAGATTTGCGAATTGTAAGCATATTTACACGTTCAAATGTTATGACAATTGAATTAGGATTGTAATAAAAAATTTATGTGTATCAAGTGCACCGTACAATTTGATTTATCTATTTGATTAATTAAAAAAAAATTATTTATTTACTGAAACACATTATGTGTTACATTCAAAAGGTATTACTTGTTACACTAAAAAACATTAATGTTAATTTTTGTATAGAATTACTTATTTATTAATTTACCTAAAACATACTATTAATTTAATTGCAAAATGTGTAGTACAGAAGAAACTCACTCATCAAAACAAGGACACCATTATTCTTAAATATCTTTTTTAAGGCTAAAGAACACACATCTAGTATAAATTGCGCATAATACATAAATTCTTCATTCGTCTACAAAAAAACTTGTATAAAAGTTTGAATTTGTGTAAACCGACAAAAATCAAAAGAAAAATGTGACATTTAAATCGAAAATATGTGGTTCAAACTATCAATATTTGTATATAATCATTAGACTTGGAGTTTTAAATGTAGCTAGTAAGTTGATTAATTCAATTATTATATATTTTTTTTAATTTTAAAAACTAAGTATTTCTATAGATTTTACGGATTCTGAGCTAATTAACAGTTAATCTCATTAATCGGTAACAAAATCATTATGATGACCAATTCCCGTATGAAAAATACTGTGTTAACACTTTCTAATAAATACTGGTCACGTTACTTTTCTTTTATTATTATTATTATTATTATTATTATTATTATTATTATTTAGAGCAGCTGACAACAAAATTGGTTTCGCATTCTTCGAGCTTTTAGATATGTCTCTCAATATTGACTTTATAAGCGAAAAGGAAAAAGGAAAATAAAATACATTATCTGATGACATCAACCAAACTTGCTGATCTGTAATAAATTTCAAATCATGGTTAACTTGACCAGAGTTATGATTCAGCGACTATAAATAGCCGACTCCAAACCCCTATTAAACCATTCCCTCCTTATTCATTATTTCCCAAGACCCACAGTGGAACTTGGCAAGGCTACTGCATGGTTGAAGTCCAATTTCAGCCTTTCACTTTTCTACACTAGCCTCACTTTCCATTAATACACAACTTCTTCATCCTCCATTCATTCTCGGTTAGCATTTGATAGTGGCGTTTTCCTTCACAGTTTCGCGATCAACAATTTATTAATAATCTTGTTTTTTAATTACAGAAGATGGCGGCTGAAAATGGTGAATTCAGCTTCAGAAGCGGCAGCATGAAAGGGCGAAACGGGTTGCCGAAGATTCAGACGCATAAGAAAGCTGAGGATGTTGAGAATGACAACGAAATCTGCCACGATGACAGCGCTCCTCCCGTGAAGGCACAGACGCTTGACGAATTGCACTCCCTTCAGAAGAAGAAATCGGCGCCGACCACCCCGATCCAGGCGGCGCAGGGCTTCTTCTCCGAGGAAGAGCGTCAGAAACAGCAGCTCCAATCCATCAGGTATATTCATTCATTTAATCAATATTGGCAAATTTTGACTTTATATATTTGTGTTTGTCGAAATAATTAATATTTTTTCAGTCTAATTAAAGACTAGCTAGGTTGTCCTTAATTTGGGCATTAATATTGTTGGGTGTCAATTAATGGATGAAGGTAATTGAATTGCAGTGCATCTTTGGCGTCGCTGACTCGTGAGACTGGGCCGAAGGTGGTGAAGGGAGATCCGACGAGGACAACTGCAGAGACACCGCGGGTGAGCCACCAGCAGCAGCAGCAGCACCATCACTTCGCTCCCACGTTCAACGTCAGTGACAGTGCCCTTAAGTTCACCCACATCCTATATAATCTCTCCCCTGCTGGTAAACACTTCTACTTTCTTTTGTCCCTTATTCTCTCGAACACTAATCCATATATAAATTCATTGTTTTATATTTTCTTTTAATATCCGCTGCGGCTTTATGTTAGGAAATATAATTTATTATAGTGTTGTGAAATTTTGTATCTGTATAAATGAAATATAGAGTTGTACGAACAAGCTATAAAATACGAAAAGGGGTCATTTATCACATCAAGTGGTGCACTGGCGACATTATCGGGGGCTAAAACAGGACGTTCTCCTAGGGACAAGCGTGTTGTTAAAGATGAAACCACAGAAGATCTTTGGTGGGGAAAGTGAGTCTTCTTTCTTATTATGTATTTCTTAGATAAAGATTGGCGTCGGACAATATGCACCCTAATTTTAGTATACATGTAAAAAAATATGTTCGGCCATTTTTACTTGAACAAATATAAACATGTTTGGTACACAATTTAAAGTGTTGGCTTAGGTCTGGCCGAACACTTCAATTTTAGTGTTTAAAATTGTTCGACAAGTACTAATCAAACATCTCAAAAAATGTGGCTTTTGTAAAACAATTTATGAGGTGCATTTAAAGCATCAATATAAAAATCTTCAACCTTACTTTATATCACAAAACAAAAATCTAGATATAGAAAATACTAATTAAAAAGTTACTGATGGTATCCCGAATTTCTCATGATCTAATAGGGGTTCCCCCAATATTGAGATGGACGAGCACACGTTCTTGGTCAATAGAGAAAGAGCCGTGGATTACTTGTGCTCATTAGAAAAGGTATTTGACTTTCTATTTAATTGCTATGAGTGCTTTCTTTGAAAAGGCAATAAATACTACGTATTGAAAGTGGTATTTGATTTGTAATTTCAGTAAACAAACCCACGTTTACTATATAAGTATTGAATATTTCATTTGTATTTGATGAAGGTATTGATAAACTTGAAATAAACATAAAATTTAAGGTGTCACCTAGTATTTTCAATGTGATTTGACCATATTATATCAGATTAAAGTCAACTGTTACATTTTTTTATATTTAAAAAAAAAGTAATGATAATTTTAAAAATTAAAATTCCTCTAGTTTTATGGGCCCCCAGATTATTGAATGGGTTTGTCACGAAAAGACAGATGCAGCCATAGACAAAAAAAAAATCTTTGAATATCTCAAACCAACAATTAATGGGGAAAGAAATATATATTCTAGTATGAAGTCATAGCCACTGATCATAGGTGAAAAAGTGGAGCTCTAAATTTCCTTTTGGCTTTAGCTGGGGACAGCTATATTGGTGAAACGCTGATGGCAAATATATCACGTTTGAGCTTAAACTATTCATGAACAGGTCTATAAATAGTAAATATAATGGACTTGGCTGCTATTTTATGATATATTCCATTTTCAAGAAGTCAATATCCTGTAAATACGTAATTGTGATAATGACATGTCTTCTCTTGGTTAGCCCAAATAAGTAATTTAGTTGTAAGTCCTTTTCTTTCTAAACTTTGTATTTTTTATTAAGATAACATTTTGCCACGAGGAAATAATTAATCAGAAAGAAACTTTTATGATTTTTAAGAAACCTGATCAATATGTAGGAGGGAATTTCTCCATGGAACCTTAACTTCAGATCCCTAGCTATGCTATGTAATTATGCGTTATTTAACTTTTAGCCATGCAAAATGCATCCAGTTTAGCGTGTCTTGAACTACAAGAATGATTAACTCATAAAGGAAATATGCTGATTGTCGATTGATCACTTCTGCACCTAGATGAAATTAGATGGATTCCTTGAGTTTCTCGTAAGCCATCTGATTCATCAAATATGAACAGCAGAGTTTGTATAATTGACAATCATTGTTTGCCTTGTAGAAAAGGAAACATTTTTATTAATTAATTTTGTATCTGTATGTTCAGGTTTTCGTGAATGATCAGTTTCTTAATTGGGATCCAGAGCATCGCATCAAAGTTAGGATTGTTTCCGCAAGGGCCTATCATTCTCTGTTTATGCATAACATGTAAGTAACTCAACTAAGACTAAACTAGCCTGGAACTTTTCTTTGTTTGCTAATAATCTGCTGCACTTCAGTGCCTTTTCATTGTTGAATCTTCGAAATTGAATTTCTTGATGAACACACTAGTTTATTTACATCTATAAAGAATTTACATAACATTATGTTGCGATCTTATAATGAGTAATAACTGGGTGATTTGGCTGGCAGGTGTATCCGACCCACTCCTGAAGAGCTGGAGAACTTTGGTACTCCGGACTTCACAATATACAATGCTGGACAATTCCCCTGTAATCGGTATACCCACTATATGACTTCCTCTACTAGTATAGACCTGAATCTTGCTAGGAGGGAAATGGTTATCCTTGGAACCCAATATGCTGGGGAGATGAAGAAAGGTCTTTTCGGTGTAATGCACTTTCTCATGCCTAAGCGTCAAATCCTCTCCTTACACTCTGGCTGCAATATGGGAAAAGATGGAGACGTTGCCCTCTTCTTTGGATTATCAGGTATAGCCTAGAGGGATCCATCAGCATTCCGCACACAGAGCCTTAGCATGTAAACTAGGATATGTTGTCATGACCGTCTCCTGTGTCTTCTTTTCAGGTACTGGTAAAACAACACTGTCTACAGACCATAATAGATACTTGATTGGAGATGACGAGCATTGCTGGAGCGAGAACGGTGTATCAAACATTGAAGGGGGTTGCTATGCAAAGTGCATAGATTTGTCCAGAGAGAAGGAACCTGATATATGGAATGCAATCAAGTTTGGCGCTGGTATGCTTCAGATGCTTGCTTTCCTCTCTCTCTCTCTCTATATATATATATATATATATATATAAATACAGGGTAACACTTCTCCTTGTTCTGGCAGTACTGGAGAATGTGGTGTTTGATGAGCACACGCGAGAGGTGGATTACTCGGACAAATCTGTTACAGGTAAACCCCTTAAATATGTTAATAGGTAATAGTAGGTTCTGAAAAGCAAAAGAAAGAGTCGAGTATGTATATTTACTAAGGTTATTGAACCTGTGAAGCGTATTAGTGCATTACCTTGTTCAAATGCTCCTCATTTCAGAAAACACTCGGGCTGCATATCCGATAGAATTCATTCCAAATGCAAAGATACCATGTGTTGGTCCTCATCCCAAAAATGTCATCCTTTTGGCCTGTGATGCCTTTGGTGTGCTTCCCCCTGTCAGCAAACTCAGCTTGGCTCAAACCATGTATCATTTCATCAGCGGCTACACTGCTCTGGTATGAATGAACCTCTTTAAGATAACTAGAATTGAGTAAAGCCAATCAAACCATTCCCTAAATAATGATGCCGAGTGCCCCTTTTTTCAGGTTGCTGGAACGGAGGATGGTATAAAAGAGCCTACAGCGACTTTTTCTGCATGCTTCGGTGCAGCATTTATTATGTTTCATCCGACCAGGTATGCAGCCATGCTGGCTGAGAAAATGCAGAAACACGGAGCTACTGGTTGGCTTGTAAACACAGGCTGGTCTGGTGGAAGGTATGAATCGTCAGCATTGCAGCTGCCCCAAAGTCAATATAAGTGATTAGGGAATGTTACCCTGTATCTCTCACATAAGCACATGCTGCTGGCATCCTTGTCTCAATGCCATGTCAGCAGATGCCCCTGAATGTGTTCAGCAGGGTAACAGATCTACAGGAGTTGGACATAATTTTACTAAACCTGTTTTAATAATGCAGATATGGGGCAGGAAGTCGGATCAAGTTAGCTTTCACTAGGAAAATAATCGATGCCATACACTCAGGGGCCCTCCTCCAAGCAAACTACACCAAGACCGAGGTCTTTGGGCTTGAGATCCCAACTGAAGTTGAGGGGGTTCCTTCAGAAATCCTAGATCCTGCCAATACAGTAAGCTCTAAACCACTTCTTCCTCTCTCTTTTTTTTTTTTTTTTTTTTTTTTTTTTGAGTTTGTGAATCTTGTTCGGCGAATAATAAATGATCCGTGTTTGGCTGCAGTGGTCGGACAAGGAAGCACACAAGGACACACTTGTCAAGTTGGGAGGTCTGTTCAAGAAGAATTTTGAGGGATTCATCAACTATAAGATTGGAACCGACAACAGTCTGACTGAGAAAATCCTAGCAGCTGGACCGAATTTATAAATTTACCATATAATGAGTCATGGAAAGTATTATGAGTACGTTTGAGCCTTTGTTTTACTATGATTGAGGTACCAAAATATTATCCTTTGTTTTACTATGATTGAGGTACAAGAATTTGTTTCTTGTATCGGTTACTTCTACTTCAGTTTTATGTTTTGGTTTATATGCGACTGAATGTTTATGCCAATTTTACCATGAAAAACGTACCAAATATGTTTTTTCTTTGGACACATGTATATTTATAATTAGATGATCATCGAAAGAGATATAATATAATTTATTATATTAATCTATATTATAATTGTCTGTATATATAATAATAGAACTACAACTAAAAATAAAAAATAGCATTTTTCCGCTCAAATTACCTTTTAGGTGTGTTTGAATTAGGTTCGGCCCAATAAAACGTGAGCTGCCCCAACTCCATACATGTGCTCGTATTAGATTATTGGTTGGGTCCCACCCTTCCTCATACCCATTTCTGACATCTCCCTCCCATGAACATATTTTCACTCTCTTTCCATACACATAAAGGCAATTCTCTCTCTATCTCTTCCCTCTCATGCACCTCTCTTCTCTCTACTCTTCCATCATTTTCAATATTTCAACCAATCAAAGAACTGTCACTTTGTTTTCTTCTTATTTTTTTCTTTTTAGTTTTTAACTAAAAAACTTAAATACTTATAATTTTTTGTTTCAACTATATGTTTTATGAAAAATATACCAAGTTAGTTTTATTTCCATCTTCAATTTGACATCTATTTTTCATATATAAAAATAAAATATTAATTTTTAAATATAACGTAATTTGAGTCTTGTTAATTGAAATATTTTTATATAAAATACAAATATTTAATTATTGATAAAAATAATATGTAGGTTAATTGAAATATCTATATATATAATAGTAAACTGATGGTTTCTATATTTCTTATTATAATTTTTCCCGCCCATTTTTCTTTCCACAAATGGAAACGTGGATTTTTAGAAAAATGTTGTTATATTATTAACCAATAAACATTCCTTTTAATATATTTATAATATATTTAGAATACGGATATGTATCAATCTGTTGAACTGATTCCTAGATTTTTCAGCAGTACCTATTGATTAAACTAAATGTTTGTAACTGCAATATTTGATTTAGTAATATTACAAGATTTGAAAAAATATAGCGCATACCTATCTATTAAACTGAATGTATGTATATGTTATAGTTTATCTCTACAAAAAAATTAATATATTATTTATTCAAATTCAATACATATATCAAAATAACAATGAATAATTAAATTCATAAAAAGCTATATTCTATCCATAAAAAAATATCATACTTTAAATATATTTATTTATTTTAAAATATGAAATATTTGTGTCAAATTAAAGATCACGATAAAATTATAATTTGATATATTATATGTCAAAAATAGATTTAAAACAAAAAACCTATTTGAGTGTTTAAATTTTAATAAAAATAAAAAAATAAAAGAGAGAGGGGAAGAACACATTTCAACAAATGCTATTATCAAGAAAACAAAAATATTTAAGGCTTATTAATGTAAATAAATATAGTAGTGACATGTGGTAATAAACTATGCTTTTTTATACAGAGAAAGATTATTTAGCAATAAACAAATTTTATCCATTTTTTTTTTTTTTTTGGTTTTGTCATTTCTTTTGTAATGTCTATAATATTCTTTCTTATTATTAGATTTTAAAGATAGTAAAAGAATTTAATTATTTTATTTTCTTATTTATTTATAAAAAGGTAAGTGATAATTTATATGTAAAACTCTTTTTAGAAAACGCTAAAACTAGAGTGGATTCTCTTCATTATGTTGGACATGCGGGAACTGGCCCAAAGCTCTTCCTCTTCAATTTTGTTAGGTTGGCGCTTGACTTTAAAATTGTGGAAGAATATTAGCCTCATATTAAAATAGATTTAATGAGTTTTGTAATGATATATGATAAGTATTTCTAAAAAAATTCACGATAATTATAATTATTTAAAGTAGATTATATGCAAAATTATATTTTTATGCTATTTATAATCGTATTTATATTTTTCATATTTTTATTTACAATATGGAACAAATGTTACATTATCAAATAAGAAACTAAGAACATTTTTATTAGTAAATAAAATGAGATAAGTTTTAAAATTAGTTTAAAAAAATCAATGTAACTGATTTGCGAATTATTATAAATTTCCAGCTAATTTGTTGAGGTAAAAAAATCAATGTTTAAACTTTGATTAAGTTAACATTAATCTCTTCAAAATTATTTACTACAAAATTATAATGTTCTTTTAAAATATATTATTACTATTGTCAGATGTACATAAGATATTGTTTCTCTATATTTTGTAATATAAGCATATATTCAAGTTATATAATATATTGTAGAAGATGTAAATTTGTAATTTACTGATTATTTTTTTATATAATGAGTAGAAATTTGTTGTAATTTTATGATTCATCTTTTGTCTATTTGAATTAGTTTCGTTCACAAATTGATAAGCATGATATTCACGATTTATAGAAGGTTGAATCAAATTAAATTATTAAAAAAAATAGCAATATCAGCATATTAAAGAAAATAAAGATTTGTACAGATATTATAAAAATTGCCAATTACAGAGTCAAATTAAGGAAAAAAATAATTTGCAAATTGTGAATTAAATGCAATAATATTACAAAAATTTGAAATTAGATAGAAACAAATACTTTGAAAGCTAATGAAAAATCACACGGGGCTTATACGTCAAAATAATTAGCAAATCTCAACAACAATCAAACAAAAAATTAAAGAGATGGACGAACTTTTTGCTAGAAAGAAAATTAGTTAAGAAAATGAAATATGTTTATGATAAATTGAAAGCAACAAATGAATAAAAAAAATCTAAAAATAAAATAAACCTAAAAATAATATTTTGAAGAGCGTAGACTTTGGTGAGCTGAAATATGACACATATTATCATAAATATCTTACCATTTATTTTCTCAAGAAAAAACATGCAAAAGACTTCAAGAGAGAGAGAAAAAAAAGGGAGACTTTAAAACATTTAGTGATAATCTTGATAAAACATATAGAAAGAAGAGAGGGATAAAAATGAGAAATGATTTTGAATAATGGTAAAATCTGTTAATATTTAATTTCATATTTGACAAAATCAAATTCTATGCACGTAATTGAGTGATTTGAAATAATTGATAGCTTAATTATAGAAAAATTGTTAATGACTTTCAACAATATAATGAAATTACAATGATGTAGCATTCCTAACAAATTTATTTCTTATTTTGAATATATTATGAGTTAACAAAAATTTCTTAAAATTCGAATTTATTTATGTTAAACAAGAGAAACTAAGCAAATTCTGAAAATTGTTGATATTAATATTTTTAATTAAATTGTAATATTATATCTTAAAAGAGCTCCATAAATATATATAGTTTTACATTTATATGGTGGAAATTTAGGTGGAAAAAAATAAAATTTCAAATAATCATTTTACTTATTTATATATATATATATATATAGATATTGATTTTGTTTGATAAATGAATCGAGAAAATCGAATCATATATTTATTTGGTTTCATATATTTCTTGAATTTCATAATTCAGTAATTTGATTAATATTCGATAAAATTTCTAGATTCAAATCATATATTAAATGTTGTAGTATATTCATTTTGATATCATCTAATTTTGAAACATCTAAATTTGTGGAATAATTTAGATTATGAAATCGAATAAAAATTTCTAAAATAAAAACGTCTAATTTTAATTTAATAATAATATAATTATTCTAAATTAAGTAATGAAGTTTAGGCTGGAAAACAAAATTGAAAATTAGTCATTTGTTTATATATATATATATATAGATTATATCTTTCTTACATATATTTTTCTAATTGTACACGGGACAAGTACTATACAAAGTAAAAACTATAACTTGTATTCATTTAATAATTGGTAGAAGTTATTAGGAATGAGATAGAATCATAACTCTTACAGTTAGAATAGAAAATGACTTTATTAGTTTAGATTCCCCTCAAGTAGGGTTAGACAAATGTATACAAATTAAATTTTCAAAAGAATTTGAAACTTTAGTCCAAACAATCTTTCTAGTTTTTTTAAAGTTGGGTGTTTGAGAGTGTAACAAGGATTTTAGTGAAATTTATGAAGTTATGTCTTTCAATTGCAAAATAATAAAGGTGAAATGGTTTTAGATTTTTAGTTGTTTATATTAGCCATATGAAATGCCTTTTTAACAACATTTAAAATATTATGTATGAATTTATTACTCCGTACAATTTAGTAGCTCTTGGATTTGCTGAATACGGCGTCAAGTGTGCTTCTTCCATGACATTCGCATGTATGTTATCCACATTAGGTACACATAATCGATTTTTGATTTTTGAATCAAAGGACCACTTCTTTTGATAGTTGAAATTCATATGCAAGTTCTAACCATCATCGTTGCATGATATTTAATTCTTTCTCCGTGAAGAAATACTTTAAGCTCTTATGATCGGTATAGATCTCACGCCGCTCTCCGTATAGATAATATCTCCAAATTTTAAGTGCAAATACCATTGCAACAAAGTCTAAGTCATGAGTAAGGTACTTCTTCTCATATTCTTTCAACTGTCTAGATGCATATGCTATTACCTTTTCATTC
Source organism: Caryopteris x clandonensis (assembly GCA_028749325.2). NCBI lineage: Eukaryota > Viridiplantae > Streptophyta > Magnoliopsida > Lamiales > Lamiaceae > Caryopteris > Caryopteris x clandonensis. The sequence goes on from JAPYKT020000045.1 coordinate 619,055, forward strand.
TGCATCAATACGCAACCTAACTCTTTCTTCGAGGTAAACCACAAAACCTTCATTACCTGATGGACTTACGAGGATAGATGATGATGTTAACCTCTTCTTTAGTTCTTGAAAACTTTGCTCACATGTCTTTATCAAAGTTACATTATTTCTAGTCAATTGTTTCAGTGGAGATGCAATTTTCGAGAATCCTTCTACAAATCTACAATAGTACCTAGCTAGACCAAGAAAGTTACACATCTCTGAAGAAGTTGTAGGTTGAGGTCAATTGTTAATTGCTTCTACTTTACTTGCGTCAACTAAAATTCCTCCTTCTGACACAATATGTCCCAGAAATACTACTCAATCTAACTAGAATTTGTATTTCTTGAAATTAGCTTAATTGTTTTTCTTTCAAAATTTATAACACTTTCCCCAAATGTATAACATGCTCTTCTTTGGTCGTAGAATAGATCAAGATATCATTAATACATAAGATAACAAACTTATACAAGAGGTCCATAAATACTCTGTTCATCAAATTCATGAAGACAGCAGGGGAATTTGTTAAACTAAACGACATTACTAGAAACTCATAGTGTCCATACCTGGTACTAAATGTTGCTTCGGGAATGTCTCCCTCTTTAATTTTCGGTTAACGGTAGCTAGACCGCAAATCAATCTTAGAAAATATAATTGCACCCTTAAGTTGGTCAAATAAATCATCGATTTGGCAAAAGATATTTGTTCTTGATTGTAATTTTGTTTAGTTCTTCATAATCTATACACATTCTTATAGTTTCACCCTTCTTACGAACAAATAGAATCGGTGCACCCCATGATGAAAAGCTAGGTATGATAAAACCTTTATATAGAAGTCCTACAGCTGTATCTTCAATTCTTTCAACTCGGTTGGTGCCATTTGATATGAGAATTTTAATATCGGGGTAGTCCATGGGTATATATCAATTATAAATTATATTTCTTGGTCGGGTGGTAAGCTTAGAAGGTCATCTTAAAATACTTCTGGATATTCTTGAACTAGCGATACTTCATTAACAGATAAGCAATGAATCTTAAAATGTTACTCTCCTGGTGGCTAAAAATGTAATTATCTTTTTTTTGCAGTCTATGAAAGCATAATATTTGGATATCTAGACCATGCCCAAGATTACATCATAATAGTTCATGTCAAATACAATCAAGTTAGCATATAGTTCTCTACATTCAATAGGGATAACACATGCTTGCATTATTTGATTTGTTTGTTTCAACTCTTCAGAAGGGATTGCAACATTGTAATTATTTTCTGCTATATCAGGTTCTCTACACAACCTTCTCACATACTCAGTGGATGCAAATGAATGCATAACTCTAGAATCAAATAATACAAATGTCGAAGTACCAAAGATTGAAAGTTTACTTTTTACTATAGATGGGTTCGCCTTAGTATCTTCTCAATTCGTGGTAAGAACTCTAGTTGGTATTCTCCCTTACGTCATAAGGTTCAGTTTATTTGGGCACACAATAGAGATATGTTCTTCTCGTCTATACGAATAACTAGTTCGACAAACACCATTGTGTTGTTTCCCACATTTAGATCAAAGGGGTAATGATTATAGTGCTTTACCCTGATTAGTTCTTAAACGCCTTCTTGAATCTTCTTGTTTATGTCCTTGTCTTGGCTGAAAACTAAGTTTTGCACCCTGAAATACAAATGACCTCTTTTTTATTTTTCCAACCCAACGTCGTCCTTGTTTTTGTGTGAATTGACGTCAAATCTCATGTGAAAGTCGTATTCTTTGTTCAACTTACTCAGCAACTAGTGCTCTTTCAGCAACCTAAGCATAAGTAACTCCATGCATACCAGCCATACATACATCTCTATAAAGTTCTGGTCTCAACCCCTCAACCATACTTGTTGGGGCAGAGGCACATCGAGGTGCAAGGAGTATCCTAGCGCTCGAGGTGAGGTGTGCCTCTTGAACAAAAACAAATAACCCGAAAAAACATGAATAAAAACTAGAATAAAAGAGAAATATTTAATTTTTAAGCTAAAATATGCATTTGGGGGTGTCGTTTTTCCAAAAAAAATAATCTGACACGCAATCAGTATGCCCACACTGAAACAGAACAGTGGCAAGCAAGATTGTCTCTCAAAGGATCGGCGAGAATTTTTCTAATCATTTGATTTGTCAATTAATTTCAAAATCAGTAACAAATTATTTATAATTCGAAGAGTGAAATTGAAAAGATACAATCGAGAGAATGGATTTTGTATCAAAAAGGTAAAGTGTTCTTGTTTCCAATTAATTCCACCACAGCTAGCGATTCCAATCATCGATGCAAAATTGACTCTAATTCATGCAAACAAATCAGTTATAACCACTAAAGACGTTTTTGACGCGGTCTTATCTCTCCTTAATTTCTCTCGATAATCAGAAAGTCACCTCACCAATTATTTTCCTAATCAACTGAGAATCCGAGAGACGCTCTACAGATTTAATGAACCGACAACATTAATAACTAGAGAGACCCAATTCAAAACCATTAAACACTGACGAGGATTACCAAATTAAGACTGATCTTCCTTTGATTTTGAAGAATCAATTTACTACTAATTAAATCAAAACCACAGTTATTGATGGCCGATTTAATTGGCTACTAATTAATCTCGAACTACTGTATATTTTGAACTACCCAGTAAAATCGAAATAATTAACAACATTAAGATCAGAGAATCATATATGCTTGCATAAAATAAAGTATACAAACAAATTCAATATCATAGAAATATATTAGCTAGAGCTTCATTAGTCTTCACTGATATAAAAGAGTTTAGCTAGAATTCATACTAAAATTAAACAACAAAATGAAAATAAGAGAATTGATCAGCTGCCCGATGGAGAAAGGAACCGATTGCTTCATCCTTCTTAGCTAAGGGGCTACAGAAGATTGTTGGATGATAAAACCCTAATTAAACTATATATACATCTTGAAAAGTAAGAAAGCAAGTTTAATGCTAATAAAGCTCATAACAAAAAGTTTAAGCCCATATCATGTTATTTAGTCTCACGGGCAGCTCATTTGTGGAATAGAAGTGGGCCCTCAAATTAATAAATCCTAAGCTATTGAAAACTTCTTCAAGTCTGATTGGTTGGTAAGGGCATATTGCCCATCCATCAGAAAAGTCCCTTACTTCAACTCTTCCAAAATCTCTGTTTTTTCTCCATAATTGAAACACTTACCTACAATTATTTACAAAATGGAATTAGCTCGATAACATATATGCCAAGGCAATATTGATCATAAAAATACACCAAAAATCTCCCAAAAGATATAGCAAATATGCACCAATCAAATCCCCCCACACTTAGACAACGCTCACCTTCGAGCGCATCTAAACCGAAAAGGAAAAACTGACTTGATACTCAAGAGACAAAACAATCATTGGCAACAATTCATTAGACAATAATTAAAGTACGACCATCCACAAACCACCAACCATTCTCTTGTGTCAAAAATGTGCAGCAGCTCTTCATTCAAGTCAAAATCATGCACAAACAATCTTGTCTTCCAAGTTTCACTCCAATCCTCTCAAATAGGAAATAAAGACATATTTAGTTCACACAAATCGTAACTCGACACTTTCAAACATATATTTGCCCTTATATCACAATCTCCACCAAAATATGAGATACATGGGTAAATCAAAAGGTCATTTCAGCGGATTGTAACGGGGTTAGGTTGTACAGGTAGGATAAAAGGATAGAACGACTCATATTCATGACAATATATGAGTATATCAAAATATCCATTTTTGAATTACACGAGCAACTCCCTATAATATTATCCTCTTTACAAAAGCAAGTTGAATTTCAATTATACAAGGCATGAGAAACATCATAGTATTAAATCTGCAACCCTTCATTCTCTATTTTTTGTATTCCATTTTTCTCTCGTTTTCTTCTTCTTCTTTTTTCGATAAAGTAGGGGCTGAATTTCTATTTTTCAACAACTCAAATTTTTTTTTCAAGATAGGAACATATTTTCCCGAATACCAGCATCTCAACACATATCATCTTCAAAGTAGCAGGAGCCTTTCATTTTAGCATATTCCAATATAACTCACATGTTTTTACGGGACAAAAGCAAGCTAAAACAGTCCTTGGCTTAATTTTTTAGTGGTTGCTGTTAATCATGAAAGAATGGATAAGGCACAATGAGCTCACTAGTGGACATGTAGGGTTCGGATAATATATTCAGGCCAAAATGTTTGTTAATCCTAATGCCTTAATCATTTTCATGCAAGAACCTTAAAAGATTTCGACTATGGCAACCAGGCAAATGAGAAATCTAACATACAAGTTCGATACACTTAGCAAAGAAACAAATAGAGCAATTCTCAAATGTTAAATAATGCTCATCAGGCTCAATTTTTACAATATAGGAAGTTTCAAAATGTGATCTATTATACATTTTTTTCATTCTAGAATACAAACAAGGATACGCACAACTCTATCACAACAGAACAACAACCAAGCAAGCAACAAACCATCTTTTCATATTGACCATTTCATGTTACCAACGAGTAAACCAAAACATTTTTTTATATATAGACAAAACATGTAATACTCCCCCCACACTTAGACAACACAGTGTCCTCATTATGGAACGGGAAAACACCCAATAGACAACAAAAACAAAAACAAAATAAAAATAAAAAAAACAAACAAAAAAGGAAAGCAACAAAAACTCCCCCGGATTGATTTTTAAGATTTCGAGGAATAAGATCGTCCTATATGAAATACTTTGCTTGGCTCTTCAACTTATTCTTTCTAGCCATCTCGTTTCCTTTTGGAAACATTCCAGTGGTTAGATAATTAACTAAATTAGCGTACCAAGGAATTGTACCTTCAACTACCAGTAGCAGTTCATCTGGAAAATCGTCTGGTATGGGCATACCGTCCGACTCTATTTTCAATCTGCTCAAATGGCCAGCAACATTGTTCTTAGCTCCCTTTATATCTTTGATCTCCAGGTTGAATTCTTATAATAGAAATATCCACCTTATGAGACATGGCTTGGATTCCTTCTTGAGGAACAAATGCTTTAAAGTTGCATGATCGGAATAAACAATAACTTTAGAACCAAAAAATAAGATCTAAATATTTCACAACCAAAAACAATTGCCAACAACTCCTTCTCCATCGTCGTATAATTGCATTGGGCAGGGTTGAGGTTTTGATGCATAATAGATCACATGATTCTCTTTCCCGTTCTTTTGCCTAAGCACAACTCTAACGGCGAAGTCACTTGCATCACACATGATCTCAAAAGACATCCCCCATTTCGGTGGCAAAATTATGAGAGTAGAAGTCAGCTTTCTCTTCAAGAGATTGAAAGGTTCCTTGCATTTTTCATCAAAGATAAATGACACCTCTTTTGTAACAACTTTGTTAGGGGCGCTGCACAGTCTTTGAAAAATCTTAGATGAAACGTCTATCGAAATCAGCATGGCTTAAGAAAGCTCGAATTTCTTTTTTTCGTTAGAAGGGTAAGGTAATTTTACAATCATATCAACCTTCGCCTTATCCACTTATATCCCCTTTTCAGAGATAACATGTCTGAGTACTATACCTTGTTGTACCATGAAAAGATATTTTTCAAAATTCAACACAAGGTTAGTTTCAACACACCTCTCCAAAACTTGTTCCAAATTACCAAAACAATGATCAAAAGTAGCACCATGTACAGTAAAATCATCCACGAAAATGTCAATGCAACTTCCAGTCAAATCAGAAAAAATACTCATCATACATCTTTGGAAAGTGCCAGGAGCATTACACAAGCCAAAAGGTATATGACGACATGCAAAAGTATCAAACATACAAGTGAAAGTTGTTTTTTCTTAATCTTTTTGTGCCACAAAATTTGAAAATATCCAGAGTAACCATCAAGAAAACAAAAGAATGATTTTCCAACCAATCTTTCAAGCATATCATCAATAAAAGGTAATGGAAAATGATATTTCCTAATGGCATCATTCAACTTCCTAAATTCTATGCACATACGCCAACCAGTTTGAAGCCTCATTAATTAATTCATTATTTTCATTTTTTACCAGCTAAAATCCAGATTTCTTAGGAACCACATGAATAGAGTGACCCAAACACTATCAGAAATTGGATAAATAATCCATAACTCTAACAATTAAGGATTTCTTTAAGCACAACCTCTTTCATGACATGATTCAATTTTCTTTGTGGGTCTCTAGAAGGTTTACAATCAGGTTCAAGTAAAATACGATGCATGCATATTGAGGGGCTGATACCTTTTATGTTGGGGTTGATACCTTTATGTCGGCTAAAGTCCACCTAATTGCAGTTTTATGCTTCTTTAAGAGCTCGACCAACCTTTTCCTCTTACTCCTTGCAAAGATCATTGCTTATGATGACGGGCATCGACTCCTTATCACCCAAGAATGCATATTTCAGATGTTGTGGGAGTACCTTCAATTTCAACACTAGAGCTTTTACTACAAATGGTAAAATTGGTTCTGAATTGGTCGATATAGGCATTCTGCTCGGCAGATGCCTAGTGGGGAATTCACTAGTGGAATACAACTGCATCATGACATCTTGAATCTCATCATCCTCTTCAGTTGCTGCATCTGTGTCTGTAATCCCACTAAAAAGTACCTGCTCCAACTTGTCTTCCCTTAAATGATTTCAACAAAATCTTCTACTAAAGAATCAAACAACATCCACCATATACAAACATTCACGATCCTCAACATGCTTCATAGCTTCAAAAATATTAAATGTGACAGTATTACCATAAAATTCAAGGCTAAGTATGCCTTTATCAACATCAATTTTTGGTCTTGCAGTTTTTATGAATGACCTTCCTAAAAGAATCAATAATTTATATGCAGAAAAAATATTATTCATGTCAACTATGTAAAAATCCACAGGAAAAATTAAGTTATTTCACTTCACCAAAACATCTTCCACTACACCCTTAGGATGTAGTAGACCTATCACCTAATTGAATGACCACACAAGTTTCCTTCATAACTCCTAATTACAGCTTCTTGTATATAGAGAATGGCATAACATTGATGGAAACACCTAAATCTAACATAGCTCTCTCAACTTTCTTACTACCAATGATGCAGGGATAGTAAACACACCAGGATCCCTATATTTTTCAGGTAGTTCCCTTTGAATAACAGCTGAAATATTCTCATTAACCTTAATCTCTGCATATTTCCCATATCTCATCATTTTAGCACACAATTCTTTCAAAAAATTTATGTACATGGGCACTTGCTTAATGACATCAATCAAGGGCAAGTTAATCACTACCTTTTTGAACAACTCAATGATTTATGTCTTGTCATCCTCTTTCTTGTTTCAAACCAATCTAGAAGGAAAAGGTGTTGCAAGAATAGGTTGTGAATTAGAAACTTTAGATTCCATGCTTACCTAAGGGGGAAGAGGTCGATCCGGTTGTTGTGCCTCTTCAATAACTTTCTTCGTTTGATCTTCAACCTTATCTTTTCGCTCCTTCTTATTCTTCTTAACCTATTGCGCGACCAACTCTTTTCCACTTCGCAAAGTTACAACACTAACGTTCTCTTTAAGATTTATCTTCGTTTGAGATGGAAGCTTGCCTTGTTTCGTTTGCATTTTGTTCATTTGAGTGGCGAGTTGGGTAATTTGTGTACCCATACCTCCCAAGGCAACTTGTTTCTCTTGCTAGAAAGTTTGCTAACGCTGCACCATTTTCTTAATAATTTTACTGCTGTGTGCTAGACTCTTCATAATTCCGACCACCATATTGCTGCCTGAATGCAAGAACTCTAGGTATTTTCTGATCTTGTTGTCTCAAATTGAAGTTCGGATGATTTCTCCAACCTAGGTTATATGTGTGTGAGTACAGATCATTCCTCTTATTCCTTTGTGCATTGTATTCGGCATCACTTGAACCATATCATACTTGTTCAGGTTTCAAATTCTGCAAAGTAGGACAAAAATCAGTAGCGTGGCCATTTTCCGAACAAATTCCACATTGAATTTTCTGATTTTGTGCCATATCAAGTCCTCTGACTAAGGAGGTGAGAGCATCAATCATATCATTGACACTTAAACTTTCTATTTCTTCTTCTCCTTTCACAGGCCAATATCTATCATTGTCTTCGTCCTCATATTGCTGGCCATTGGAGACCATATCAACAATGAGTTGCTTCACTTCAGCCAACATCTTGTTGATTAAGGACCCTCCACAAGTAGCATCGATGATTTTTTCTGTCAAATGAACACATACGAGGGTAAAAGTAATTAGTGAGCAACTGATATTCAGAAAATTCATTGTCTGGACATTTACGACACAGTTGCTAAAATCTCTCCCAATAATTAACCATGCTCTCTCTTGGTTTTTACTTAATGCTGTTGATTGCCATTCTTAAGTTTGTAGGCTACGATTCAAGAAATAATTTTGGCAAGAATTGTTCCTTCAAATCATTCCAAGTTCGAATTGAGTTTGATGGAAGATCAAACAGCTAGTCCTTAGTCCTGCTTTGCAATGTATGAGAGAAAGTTAGCAGTCTCAAATTATTTTCTGAAAAACCTTGAGGGCGTAGAGTGGAACAAACTAAGTCAAATTTAGCGAGATGCTTGTGTGCATTCTCTCTAGGTAGATCGCCGAACTTGAGTAGCACTTGGATAAAACCAGGCTTAATTTCGGCATTTTGAACAATAGTTGGCAGCACAATGCAAATTGGTCGATTGTTTTGGTGACAACCCAACTTCTTTATCAGAGGTTCAACTTCTTCTCTTTGTAAGATTCCACGTTACTCATCATCAGCCATGTCTTTTAATTTAGAAATAAAAGCTTCCGTCAATTCCTTGACCCTCTTACTCAACTTCTTGGCAGTGTACTCTACTTCCGGATCAAAAATTATTTTTTTGTATGCGAAGAACGGGGCATAAAACTTAAAAATAAAATATGAAAAATTATCAAACCGTTGGATCAGAATAATCACTGCTTAAAATTGGTCCCCTACAATGGCGCCAAAATTTGGTGGTGTTGTTTTTCCACAAAAAATAATCCAATATGTAGTTGGTATGCCCACACTGAAGTAGAATAGTGGCAAGCAAGATCGTCTCCCAAAGGACTGTCGAGAATTTTTATTATTTTTTGGTCTGTTAATTAATTCCAAAATCAGTAACAAATTATTTTTAATCTAGAGTGAAATTGAAAATCTATAATCGAGATAATGGATTTTGTATCAAAGAGATAAAGTATTTCAGTCTCCAATTAATTCCAACATAGCTAACTATTCCAATCATCGATGCAAAATCGTCTTTAATTCACGCAAACAAATCAGTTATAATCACCAAAGACACTTCTGATGCGGTCTTATCTCTCTTTAATTTCTCGATAATCACGAAGACACTTCACCAATATTTCTCTGATCGACTAATAACCCGAGAGACGCTCTATGGATTTAATGAACCGACAACATTAATAACTAGAGAGACTCGATTCAAAACCAATAAACTCTGACGCAGGATTATCAAATTAAGACTGATCTTCCCTTAATTCTGCAAAATATTCAAAAAAGTTAACTTTACAATTTAAAGTAATTTATAATATAGTAACACTTGACAATATAATATGAATATATGATACTGACATACTCAAATACACTCCAATTGCGCTCAAATCCAGAAGAACTGCAAGTAAGGTTAAACACTTTAATAGCAAAATAGCAAATTTTTGCAATTCTGGAGTACTTGATCCAAAGTTTTCCCATCATAGATCTGGACATATTATTTGTCTTTGACTAATTGCCAAATCACGTCCAAGGTTCTTTTGCATTCCAATATTGAGAGAGTTGGATGTTAATCCTTTATTGATTATCTAAGTTTGGAACCAATTTCTCTATAGAACTAAAGAAACTATTCATCACTTCATCATCCATTACATCCATGTGCTTATAGAAGAATTGAAGATTCAATAAGTATCCAGCCGCATGTGAAGGACGATGGAGTTGGCAATTCTACCTATTATAAATAATCTCAAATGCTTTTTTGTACTTCTCCTCATTTTCCTTGAAGGTGGCATAATCGGTTCTTTTGCTCTATCCATAACCTCATAAACGTAGCCCCTAGCAGCCTTTTTTTTCACCATCAACGAACCTCAAAACACATACTAAATACGCATATATCTTCAAGATATACTGAACACTATTCCAAAATCTTAATGACATGATGATTGATGTTGCCTTCTTTCCATCAACTTCTTTTGACCACTTACTTTCTATCCAATCCTGTGAAATGAACATTGATCTCAAGCTTTCCTTCAAGATATGCATCTTTTCTAAATTGAGATAGGCAACAGCAAATCTAGTGATGCCCTCTTGACAAAATTATTTTTCCTCTGTGAAATGCATATTCACCATTCTCGGGTGAACATAAATGTCGGAAGTCACTGTCATTGCTTTCTTCAATGTTGTTTAAACTTAAGCAATTTTCCAATGTTTTCCAACCTCAAATCAATGCAATGACCAACACACGGAGTCCAGTAAGTGACACCTTTTTGCTTCCAACAATTACCGGCAGACACCATGTTACTTGCATTGTCAGTGATAATTTGCACGACATTTTTTTCACCCATATGTTCCACAAATCCATCAATCAACTCAAACATTTTCTCTCTTGTCTTTGCATAATTAGAAACATCAACTAAATCAATAAAAATCGAACCTCTTGCATAATTCACCAAGAAATTAATCAGAGTCCTTTGTTTTCTATCTGCCAACCATCAACCATCAAACTACAACCATATTTTGCCCACTCTGCCTTACAACAATTGAGACATTCTTCTTTCACATAGGTTACTTCCTATTTCAAATAAGGTGTTCGTACCTCATGATAGCTTGGTTTTCTCAAACCTACACCATAAGTACCAAAATCATCAAATGTTGCAAAATATCATAATTGACAACATTAAAAGAAATTACATCATCATACATTCATCTTGTAAAGCTTTGAATATAACTTTATCCCTCAACTCCTTTCTTGTCTCATCTAGCATCATTTGTCTATATTTTTTTACCAACTTTGTATGGATCAACACTTCTTCTTACATACATATCCATTGGGTTTTCACTTTACCGTGCCCTCTTCCTTTTGTGCGTCATGGACTTAGATGACAAAATATGTGTGCCATCATCTTCTTATTCATCTTCATCATCACTTCAAAGAATACATATATCCTCATAATCTAGAATTGCACAGACAATCAAATATTAATTAAAAATTTTGAACTATATTATCAAACCTAATTAAATTAGCTATATAGAATTATTTAGTGGTTTTAATTATATTTAATTTTATTCAAATTATTTTAAGATGTATTTAAAAAATTTGGCAACTCATAGCCCCCACCTTTAGATAAACCCACTAAAGAGACCTTTTACATTTCCTCACCGTTTTCCTCCCGTAAATAAACGTCGCCATCATATTCCCACCCTCGACAATCCGGGCCCACTTACAAACTCCTTATTTTTTCTGCTCTACAACTCCATTCATCCCAAATTCAAAACCCTAGAAACCCTAATCAAAGGAAAGGCCAATTTTGTCTAATTGAGAATTTCAGTTCGTCTTCCTTCATTGTCGTATGGCGAGAGAGCAAGCGCTCTCACTCCTAGCAGCGGCGAACAACCATGGAGATTTGGCCGTGAAATTATCGTCATTGAAGCAGGCCAAAGACATTTTGTTGTCTGTTGAACCATCTCAAGCGGCGGAGTTTTTCCCCTACTTGGTTGAGCTTCAGTCTTCCCCCGAAACACTCGTCAGAAAATACCTCCTTGAGTGAGTAATTCTTAAGAAAAGTCTTTCTTTATTCCCATAATTTTATTGAATATTAATGGAAGTTTTAAAAAAATCGAGTTTTTGGGTTTTGTCCAAATGTTTGGTAATAGGGTTCCTAGCCGCGTATGAATTTCGTCTCCTGGTTCATGTATTTGGTGCTGGGTTCTTTATGTTCAATTGATTTGCAATGATTTATATATGAACTTACATTGGGTTTGTTTGCCTCTTTTATTATGAAGGAAGAAATTCTGTTATATATATATATATATAGTGTTGGTATTTTTTTTTTTTTTTTTTTTTTTTTTTTTTTTTTTTTTTAAGAACCCTTGCTTTGTTGTCAAACTTGACGTTCTTGACTGCATCAACCTTTTCTAGTGGTGTGGATTCCTGACTTGCATTCTTAGTAATTATATACACTTAAGTGCTATAGATAAGAAAGTCATGGTTTAGGTGCTGTTTTCACTATGCATCACAAAGAATAATGAAGTAACTAATTGGAGTGATGTATTGTGCATATATGAGTGACTTAAGGTTAAACTTTTAGTAAAATTTAGCAACTGAACAGTTTAATTTTATGCGGAAATTTCCTGTTTTAATTCTTGAGTTTAGGAAATTAGCGGATGTTTTTTTTTCACCCATCTGAAGGAAAGGTTGAATTTGGTTATCCGGTCAAACATTTTTTTCTCCATGGAAGCTTACACTTCTTTTGGTTTTTAAATTTTTTTGCTTTGATTTCCACTTAAACTTTTTAATTGTTTTTTCCTATTTTGGGGATTGTAATTCTATCTCCTTAGACTTGCTAAGCTGACGAAGAACTTATAAACAGCGAGTGGTTTATTTATACTTATAATAACACCTGTCTTGAAGATGAACAGTTACCCTTACGAATAAATACAGGCTTACTCAAATATACTATCTGAAGGGTTGGACAAGTCTATCATGACGTCTTATCTTGCAACAGTAGTATCTTTCCTTCCATTCTGGGGTCATGTTTGGATATATGGATCTTAGCAGTAAAGTTGCTGTCATCACTTGTATGCCTCTACATTTTTGTATAATTATCACCTTTGTGTTTCATCATTCAACTTTGTTTTGGTTGACAGGGTAATTGATGAGATCGGGGCCAAAACAAGGGAACATCTGTTCATATTATTTCCAGTCTTATTGACATTTTTGAGAGATAATAATCCCGTGGTTGCAAAACAATCTATTATCACTGGCACAAAAATTTTCTGTACAGTGTTGGAAGAGTTAGCATTGCAGGTCTTTCTCTCTCTCTCTCACACACACACACACACACAGTGGCTGGTTCTGTGTTGGTGTGCATGCGCCTAATGTGCATGCATGTTGATAAATGCTTGTGTATACTTTTCCTCTTCATGTTTTACTTAAACATGCAAAACATTTCAATATATTCTGTTTATGATTCCTTAAAAAAAGAAATATATTCTGTCTATGAGTTCTCGTTCTCTGCTTAAGTTGCCTTGAAGTTGCTTATGAATGATAGCTGTTCCATATGCCATGATATCTAGATAAAAATGCTTTTAAACATGAGAACTTCTGATAACATTGTTTAAGGGCTTAACATGTTCTATATTTGTTTAGTTCACAAAGTTGAAGGAATATATGTTTTACAATATTCAATATTTGGATATATATGATTTTTTGATTCCAAGTATATATGTTTGTAGTATGACCTATTTTATGTAGTTTGTGCTTTTTCTTCTCCAATTTTGTTACTCAGGCTGCCAATCACCCTGCTACATGCTTATTAATTTTATTATCATGTATATCTATGAAACTTTAAAGCTGTATTTTAAAAATTTATAGTTTCAACGGCGTGGTATAGTTGAGAGATGGCTTGAAGAGCTGTGGACATGGCTGATCAAATTTAAGGATGCTGTTCTGGGTGTTATCTCTGAGGTATGTGATGAGTTGCTAGCTAAATGCGGCCTCATTGCTGAATGATAACATTAACTACAAAACTTAATTTCTAATTTGACGCCCCAACTATATTTATTTTGTGTATTCATGCTTTCCACATATAATTCTTAGAAATATGTGTGACAACATAATGAAGTTATTGTCAGTGACTTTTGGCACCCATGATGGCCAAGTGGGCTGTAGATGATACTGGCATATTTCTTAGTTCAGTCACCTAATTTGTTTTCCTTAGTCCCTTGTAATGGCTATCGCAACTATCTTTATTTTTGTAGACTCTGCTGTGAAAAACAACAATACAGATCAATATGGTAATTACATGGGACATCAGATAATAGTTGGCTGCCAACAACAATTTGTGACAAAAACTTACTTGCACTTACAACTATCTTGAACCAGAGAAATAAAGTTTTTGGCTGTAGACACTTTTACTGAAGATTGAAGTATATTATATATAGGGGGTGCATACATTGAGAGAGATAATTTATATAAGAATACATGCAACTGTTTGCAATTGCATGAATCTTAAGTCTATAAACATTTCGACGCAGAGAGGAAAAGTGATGCAGGAACCATGCAAATCAACTAAATCAGTTGTATACTTGGCCAGAACTATTGAGAATCTTTTATCCACTGTCATCTTAAGTAGGAACCTGACGAGATGAGATGAAAACTAACTATAATTTGGCAAGTTATGTCCACTTAAAAGACAAAAAGCAAATGCCGATGCTCTATATGAGGGAGATACACAGTTAAACTAATGATGATGAAGAAACCTCAGGAGCTAGGAGGGAACATATTCTGTGATTGATAATAAATAAGATGAAAATACTATGGAAGGAAAAGAATCAAACTGAAAAGAATATATTGTGTGTGAGCTGCCATAGGAATTACTGGGCTTGTTCTTCCAATTCCTACTTACATTTTGCTGAAATGTGTGTGCCTGTTCAAATAAATTATTACAAATTATAGTATTGATCGTGACCAACTGATAGTCAAAAGGTTAGACAGCATCCTTTGTATTCATATGCGGACTAGGACTCAGAACAAGGTGAATACATCACTTTTGTTCCAGCACAATATCATAGATTGTTTTTAACGATTTGGAAATATTGATACTCTGATGTCTATAGTATGGTAATAGAGATGAATCTTCTTTAGGCTGCAACTACAGCATAATGAATTATGAAGGCTCACTGTTTATTCTCAATGTGAAGGCCTACATATCTGGTTAATCAAAGAATATGGTGCATACATGCCTGATTTAGTTTAGCAGTGCATGGGCATGAAAACCTAAGTTTCACAGTACCATTGTTCTGTGTCCAGTTTCCATTCCCTGGGAATCCTTGCAAAGCATGCCATTCCTGCAAGGATGACATGATGTAAATTTTGACTGTTTCTGAAGTTCAATAATTCTGGTAACTAACTCTGGTTGTGGATTATTTTGCAGGTGGGTTCTGTTGGCCCGAAGTTGTTAGCCGTGAAATTTCTTGAGACATATGTTATACGCTTCACATTGGATCCAAATGATTTTGAGACATGCAACCCAGAAGGTAATATAGTTTTAATCAATGTGAGTTATCATATTAAAAAAACAAAACAAAAAAACTGGGCTGGACTTTGGAAGCTTTTGTGAGAGGTCTCCTCTTATTATGGTTTTGTTACTATGTTATTTTCTGTGCTCATTCACCTTTTTATTTCTGATTCTGCTTTGGCCTCTAGTGATGATAAGGCAAGGAAGGTTATTTAACCTCTCGTGGATAGTGGATGGTCATCCAGTTCTGGATCCGCCGGCTCTCATGTCAGATGCAAACAGATATGTAGGCTTCTTATTGGATATGTTGCTTTCAGCTAGTAAATACCCGGGTTCATTGATAATTGCTGGTGTCAATAGGTGAGCTTTTCTAATCCATCTCTTATCTATTTTTATTTAACATGTGTATTTCCCACTTCCATGTATATGTTAGTTATATAATTGTATGTTTGATCCAATTAAGAATGAAAGGAAGCCTTGAGGAAAAACTTAAAATTATGGGTATTGTGTTGAAGTCTAGCAATACAGGACTGGATAAAGACTTGTTGTTGTTCCCCAAAATAAGAATGCATATCATATTTCCGGCACTTTCCATCAAATAAAAGCTTTTTTTTAATATATTCTACCAAAATATACTTTCCAAAAACACTTGTGTCAAAAATACTCATTTTTGACATTTTGCGCGTGTTTTGATTCTTTTATTTTATTTGCATTTAAACTGCACAAGTGAGATGCCATTGCAGGAAAACATTTTCATTCAGAAGTTGATTTTCATGTTTATGCGGTGATGGTCTGTTTTGAAATGTCTGTCCTTGTCTCTTCTAGTCTGTCCTTGTCTCGTGCCCTGTGCATTTTATATAAAATGCTATACTTTGTTGTTAGCATGCTTGGTCTTATATTTTGATTATGATTTCTTGGCAAGATTTACAAAATAACCAATTTAAATCAATCAAATTCATCACCACATTGCTTAGATGTTGACCTGCAATATTTGTGTTTTTGACATGTAACGAGTTGAATATAATAGGTATGAACTTTCTTAAAAAATCTGTTACATTCCAAACAATTTGCTATATGAAGAAAGTTACTAAGTAAATCTGTCAGGAAAATAGTTTAGATACCTAGCCCTAAAACATTATTATGTAGGAAACAAGAAGGCTAGGTTGATAGAGATGATTTAATTGACTGGTTCAGGCATGGGAATTGAATAAGAAAGAGTTGCCTCTAATACTTGGTGGGCATTTTCTAAGAGACGGTTTGTTTTAAATGGTTCCTTAGGTAGCAAATGGTATATTTGTATCTGATACAATCATTGTCTATAGGCTGGTTATCAAACTTTTATTTTATTTTATATTTCCTGTTAATTCTACTCTTTTAATGACCCCAAACTCCAATTTTGTGTTCATCTTAATATATATCAGCATGCATAATTATCTTCAATTGTTTATATACATTTGTAGTTGTGTATGATTTATAAGACTTGTTCCAAAGTACTTTGTGCTTCATTTGAAGTAGTCTAGATAATTACATCAACCTTTTTGCTCTGTAAGGACATTATTTGCACCTTGAATTTGCATGCTTGCATGTGTCACCACTGTACTGTGTTATTATATACAATGGTTACTTCTTATGGCCAGTTTTTCATTTGCAATGCCATTGAACACGGGAGTCCCTGTGTATGTCATAGATAAGGTTGAAGGCCTTATTTTCATGTAGAACATTTGTTGTTTGTACAATGTTTCCTGCAATCAGTTAAAACTATATTATTTAGTTGTTAATGTGGTATTCTTTCTAAGAAGCTTCTTTGCAGTTATACCGTGAGTATTTGGCAAAATTGAACAACCTTGCCTCTGCACCATTTCTTACCCTTTTGTTAAATTGATGATATCGTATACATGAATGTAATTTCTGTTTTAATAAAGCAACCGAGCAAATTGCTAAAATGTTTGTTTCATGTAAGGTAATCTGCATAATAGTCTATTGCACATAATGACCAACTCTTTGGAGGGATCACTGAAGTTGGAAAGGTGTTTAGGATATGTTCAACTGCCCTTTTGTCCATTGCTGCATGGCGTCCAGCTTTTTAACGTGGAGTTAAAATGGCAGTTTGCCTGGGAATGCTGAATTGGTGGTTCAGATAGGAGAAGTAGGAGTTAACTGATGCTAACGACATTGGCGTTTGATAGGACTGATTAAGCTATGGATAACTTGATCTGATTGGTCTGAAAATCATTTGGACAAGCAACTTACTGCATTGTACAAGTGTTTTGTGAGACCAAAATACCTCACCATTTAGCGCATTTTTGTATGAATATATATGGTTGCAACATGTGCGGCCTGTAAATACTGTTCTATTAATGTATCATAAATGTTTGTGCTTCACTTCTTTTAATAATGACTTTACTATTGCAACAAGCTTTTTCCAGCTGCACATATTACCATTTCACAATCTACACATTAATTCAATTTTCTCGTGGAGCTCTTGATGTATGTGCTTGGTCTGGCTTAAAGTTTAACAGTAGTCCGGATACCATATTTTATGCATGTTTAGTGTTCCAATTAGGGCAGGTTTATGTTTCACCCTTTACCTTATTGTTGACGGTAGATCTAGTTAACGTGGTCAGCAGCGTGGCGTGGGGCAACTATCATTTATATCAAATCATTTGCTGAAATGCGTCTAGCTACCTTTTTTTGGTCTCCCTAAACAAGAAGAATAATGTAACGAAAATGATTTCTGAGAGCTATGCCAATCAAATTTGTATCACAGATTGAAGAAACAAAAAAGTTGGACAGCTTGTGTACGATTGTATGGAAATTAGCTGAGAACTGAATTCACATGCAGCTTTAAAGGATTAGCTTGTGCTTATAGCCTAATCATTTCTGTTCAAACTTAATATCATCTGCACACTGCGAACATAACACTATTATATTCTGTCCATGATGATTTGTTTAATTTTCTTGCTTCGTAGAGCTTGATTGAATTGAAAAAAACTGTCAAGGTTTGTCAAATATTTGCCTAACATTAAAATTGTCTTGAGCAATGTATTGATATCCATGAATTGTGTATTGCACATTTGTGTTCTGACGGATTTTTCAAGTTGTGTCATATGTATCTGCACAGGAGCATTTTCTCATAAAATGATAAAACTTGGGTTCACTTTTATGCTTCTGATGGATTTTCTATGCACTCTATTCCTGTCTGCATTTTGTGGATGATAAAGTAAAATTTTCATCATATATTGGAGGCAATTGTTTTGTATGTTGTAGCAATGACTGTTATCCAATAATATGTGGAACTGCTTTTTGTTTAATGTCATAGGTAGGAATTTTGTCTTTAGTTCTCAGTTGCATAAATTTGATGGGAGGCTTATATATGCACTAAGAACTGACAAATTTCTTTGTAATATTGGGTCTTAATGACATAACATGTTCAGAGGAACATGGGCTCTGTTGTATTGAAGTTTCAAAATTTTGCTTCAGTGCAACCCAAGTTCCATGTATATGAATTAGCTTGAACCTTGTATGTTAGGCTAATGTGGTTTCTTCTGTCTTATGCAATCATTTAATGATGCTAGAAGTTGGTCAATAACTGTATTCACATAAAAGCCTAATATTATGGTTCTTTTACTCTTTAGGCATTATGAGAACCTGTGCAATTTCAAGTTTTATGTCTTAGAGTGGTCTCTTTGTGTTCTTCTTGGCCTAGTGAGGTAATTTGAAGACTTGATTTTTTTCCCTCTTTTTCTGGGAACCCAGAAAACGTTATTATTTTGGTCCAGCACAATCAAAAATCTCTTTTGTCAGTCAGTTGCAATCTCCATTCCATTTTTTTCTGATGTGCTATTGGGGAATCAATTTCATTGTTTGATTAAAAACACCACTTCCTTGATCAACAAAGGTGCTCAATTTTCTTGATTAGATATGTTTTTTGTACTGATCTTAATTTTGGACTCATTGGGGCATTTGCCTGTATTTGGAGGCGTCTTCCCCTTGTTCTGAAAAATTGTTTTTGTAGTGAATTTCTAGGTCCATTTTCAACTCTATTTAATGCTTTCTTGTGAAGAGCTCAAGAGCCCATGTACACATGGCATTTGACTCTTGTTTTCCTAACTTGACCTTTGTCTGAGAGGTTGTGTACTCTCATTGAGATTCCACCAGCTCAATGGAGAATTTTAGTTGCAATTTGTTTTCTGATTTTGTGATCTAGGCCTGCGGGAACATATACTTCTCATAGTGATTTTATGCAACAAAATTGCAAGTTTATGCTTGTCTGGTTTCTTGGTATCTTTCTCAATGAAAAAGGTAGCAAGACTGTATTTGGTCAAGCCTTATGTTGTTCCTATGGCTTGAAAGGAATAAAAGTGTGTTCAAATATATTGGGGACTCCTTAGATGAGGTTTGCGATAGGATTAAATTTAGGGTGCTGCGATGGGTCAGTCCTCAAAGATCACAAAATATGTAATGTAATTGATATCACTTGAGATTTGAGCGTTGGTACTTTAGATTGGTATTTATCTCTTTAGGATCTATCACCCCTTCGTACTTTTCAGAGTATTAATAAATAAAATTTCACCCTGTTTCATAATAATATATATATATATTTTTTTTCTTTTGAGTATTTGGTAAGGTACATGTGGTAAAGAATGTTTCTTCTTGGAATGTTTGTGCAATAGCTTTTTGTGCTTAAGATTGAAATATCAATACTGAACTAGAGCAACCATAATATAGCAATAAGTGGACCCATTTCCTATTTTTGGTTTACAAACTTGTCTTATGGATTATTGGAAAATTTGATCAACCTGTTTCTGTGCGTAATGTGTCTGTGCCTGTAGCTTTCAGATAGATTAGACTATACTTAATTAAAGAATCTAATTATAGCAATAATAGAATGTGTTGTCTTGATAAACAACTTTTATGATGAAAAAGATCAATGGCATATAAGTGTTAATTTGCAGTTTCCTTCTCATGTATCTTCTATTCCTTTGTTTCACATTCTTATCTCTTTGCTCTTTAAATACCTTTGACCTCTAGTCAACGATTATATGATGGTAGTGAATTACTTGACATTATATGTTACAGTGATGCATTGAAATCGTTTAATCCTCTTTAGGCATCATACTTTGATTTGAAATCTACTCATTTCATAAGTTGGTTTTCACGTTCACACCTTCTAATGGTCACCTTTTGCCGCCAATTGATTTCTTTACGATGCCTGTTAGTTCTTGATAAAATGTTTTTTATTCTTTAAAGTTGGATTTTCTGTTCTGTAATGAAATAATGATTTGGATTATGAGGTTAAGATCTATCATTTTATGCATTTTGGTTGTCAAAGTAGGAGTGCAGGGATAGCCTATATGATATAGAATGGGTTTTTGTTTGTATTAGATGTTGTCCTCATCATGAGACCTAAATAGTGAAAATGCTGACTTAGATAGACTAAATCATCATATAATGTGTGTGTGTGTGCTTTTTTTTGGTTGGGATATCTCCTTGCTTATGTAGATTCTTGTGATACAACATCTGCATGTTGTTGGTTTATTTGTTTTACAATGCCATGGATTGTGTATTTCTTGGCATTTTATTCTATTTGAGTGTGGATCATTTGTTTTACAATATCTGTGTATTGTTGGTTTATTTGTTTTACAGTGCCATGGATGAAATATTTCTTGGCATTTTTCATGCTATTTAAGTGTGGATTATATTCTTTTCTCATTTTCACTGGAGACGATTTTATCTAATATGAGCTTCTTGTTATTCAACTTTGCCTTAATCTTATTTGCGAGCTTCGTGCTTGGTGGTGGTGGGGAGGGGTGTGAGTGTGTATTATTTATTTTTTACTTCTGAAACAAGTGCTTTTAATATCCAATGCCCTCGAGCAAGTGGAACATAGTAAACCTTGCACTGAATACATGTTGCAGCTGTGAACACCCGCTAACATCTGTCTTTTCAGTCTTGCAGCTATTGCAAGGAAGAGGCCCGTCTACTATAAATCCATCCTCACTGCGCTGCTTGATTTTAGTCCAAGTTTTGAGACAGTAAAGGCTTGCCACACAGTCAGCATTCAGTATTCTTTGAGAACTGCATTTTTAGGATTCCTAAGGTGTACTCATCCTATGATTGCAGAGGTAATGTTCATACCAGTCAATGTTTTTTTCGTTATATTATTACTTTACTTATACGACATAGTTTACTTGATTTACAATTATTGCTTCTCTTGCATTGTTGGTTACGATCTGAATGGCTTATAGCTCCCTTGGCGGCTAACTATACAGTTACAGTTCTTACTTTGTAGTATTTGTAATGCACTTTACTTGAGCCATTATGATGCATTTGTACTATATCTAGCTAAGTAGGGCAATTGTTGCATTCAATATTCCTTTCTTTAGAATGAAATACCCAATCTAAAATATGCACATATAAAGCTCTCCCATACAGGTTTAGGTCATGAACTTGTTTTCAAGAAGGTAGTAGCAATGTGAAATTTATCCTCTTGTGACATTGAAAGTAGTTGGATTCATGCTAGTGTATCTGTAGACATATTCACATTTGAGCGTCCCTTCAAAATCCAAGCTAATAAATATTTGAACTGTTGCATTTGTTCAAGAATCACTTAATCAGAAGGTCCTTTATTTTTCCCCAGTCAAGAGATAGATTGCTTAAAGAGTTACGAGCAATGAATGCTGGAGATGCTGCTGATCAAGTTATCAGACAGATGGATAAAATGATGAAGAACAGCGAGCGTGCTTCACGGGATCTGCAGTTGAGTAAGGTATATAGAAAAAAAAAGAGCTGAAACTTGCATAATTTGTCTCATTGATTGCTGATTTCATATATTAAATACATAGTTGTAATTTGACCTTCTTTCCTAAGGATGATCAGCTGTCCAGTCAGTTGCATATTTCTGGGGATTTGACAAAGAAAAGGTTGGCACCTTCGGACAATGATGGTCAAAATAATAGTTTTGATGTCTCCTCTAAGAGATTCCGTTATGGCCCTCATAACAATGCAACTGCCTCTGTTGATGTTAGTGATGCTGGACAGGATCATGTCAATGGAATAGCCCCCAAGCTCCCTGTATTGGATGGGGATTTGACTCCAGTTGAACAGATGATTGCCATGATTGGTGCTTTAATTGCAGAAGGAGAAAGAGGAGTTGAGCCTCTTGAAATTCTCATCTCCAATATACATGCCGATTTGCTTGCTGATATTGTCATAACAAATATGAGGCACTTGCCAAAGAATCCACCTCCTTTGACAAGATATGGTAATTTGTCTCAGAGTCGTCCTAGTGATTCTAGTGATACATACCAGTTGTCGGCATCAAATGGTTTTGCAACCTCTACACAGACTTCGGACATTTCAGCTCAATTACCTGCATTTGCAACAAACGCGATTGCTTTGTCAGTTTCAGATATTTCTGGTGCTGCAAATCTCTCTACAGATTCGAAACGCGATCCACGAAGGGTAAGGTTTTCAATTGGTGACAGTACAAGGCATCTCATTCTTATAGTGTCATCATAGAGTTTGTCTTCATCTGTTCTTTTACATTTGATACATGCTCCAGGATCCTCGTCGCCTTGATCCGAGACGCATGATAGTTCCTGTTGATGTGCCACCACAATCTATTCTGGAAGAAAATGCTGGTTCTGCCCAATATCTAGCTTTGCAATCTGATCGCGAGACTTCTAGCTTTTCCAGTGCACAATTATTACAACCTCCACCTACGTCTCAAAGTACCTCTCACCTTTTGACGCCCACAATTCAAACTGATTTAGGTCTATCAGAATCTCCTGCAATAAATGAAGTTGATGAGTCTATTCTGAAAGATGAAGACCTGGATGTGAAGTCAAATGTACATAGTCCAGATAGGGAAGCAAATAGTGCTTTGCATCTTTCACCATCCACTATTAGCAGAGTTGAGGACACTGTTGCGCTAGCATCAATTGATGTTGCCACGCTTGATGAGGCTTATTCCCCTTCATCACAAGAAACCGACCAGCTTTCACCAGATACTTTAAATGCTGAAGCATCTGAGGTTGCATCTACAGAGTTGCCAGTGCTTCCCCCCTATATTGAGCTAGATGAGAACCATCAGAGACATGCGATAAGGCTGGCACTTGAACGAATAGTTAGTGAGTACCAGAATTCACAAAGAACAGATTCTAAGCAAACACAAATTGCATTGGTTGCCCGATTGTTTGCACAGGCAGGTCCCATGATCTCTCTGATTAATTTGTTGATGGATGAACTTAATTTTTTCTTTTCAACCTCTAGATGTGTTGGTTTCCACTTTCCAGTCTCCTGAGCAGGGAGTTCCTCCCTGCCTGTTCAACTTTTATGTTTGAAACAGGAATTTCCACTGTTGTATTCTCTGAAAACCTGATCAATGACAATTTCTAATGTAAATACTGTTAGTTATGATTGGTTTCTTGAAACTACATCTGAGTTTTTCCGTTGACATGCATCTAGAACATCTTGACACTTTATTACTGCAGACACTGGAAAATAATAGTGGCAGATTCTAACCGTGCTTGTAAAAAATGGAGGCAGATTCTAACTGTGCTTATAAAAAATGATTATTTCTGAACTCTTTTGAGGTATTATTGGATTATTTCGTGGAGTTTATGGTGGTGTATGCTGTATTGCAGAATTTCTATTTTGGGCAATGTCTGATGTAGTGTATTAAGTTTGCCAGGGTAAACATATAGTTGGCAGGCATACCAGTACAATCATATAGAAAATAATCTGTTACAGATCCCTGTGAACATAAGAAGAAGTCCAGCCGTTCAACCTGTCCTGTGAGATGAAAGTTGAAACTAAGTTCCATTTTTCAATTTTTGTAATACATAGAAGAAATGGATCTTTCTGAAGTCCATATATGCTTTATTAGAAGTTGAAGGATAATTCTCTGATCATGCGAAAGTAGGTGAATCCTTAAATTGGGAAAGCTTGTGCATTGTGAACCAAATTGTGGATATCTCAGAGACCAAAAGTTCATGACCACAAAGACATCATAAGGTGTTTTTCTTGTAGTGTTTCAGTAATGACATCTCCAGTTGTCAAATTAAAGATCAATCTAACTTAAACAAATTTGCATACATGCAAAGTGGTTTGTGCTCATGGAATCTAGGAAAAGATAATGGACTTACATGAGATTGGGTTATAGAGGATTTGTTTTTTTGGTATACAATTCTGAAATTCAATGAAGATTGCTCTGTCCTGAGGAATTTAGTACTGTCTTCGTTAATTTCGCCATCTGCTGTACTTCTGTTCTTTCAAAAGGTAGTACAAGCAAAGGTTTGAATTTTCTGTTGGGTAGTTGATAAATTGGATGACTAATTTACTTGACTGAAAAATACATGGCTCTGTTTAAATCACACTTTGAATGTGTGTTATCCATGCAATCCACGTACTTCCAAAACTGTTATGTTATAGTATTACATTTTGAGGATACGCTGAAGCCAAAAAGAATGATAAATGAATTCCTCGAGGCCATATGTGAAGTATCTGTGCTGCTAGTGTTTGCACTTTCTTATGTTCTACGTATTCTGTTGCTCACACTCTATTTCTTTTGTTGGTCCTGAACTGTGTTCTGTGTGTCTTTACAGATTGATGTAAGCGATGTGATGGAAATGGTACAAAAACTTATCATATCAGATTATGAACAGCAAAAGGTCCCTCCCTCTCTCTTTCTCTCTCCCCCCCCCCCCCTCCGGACCCTTCCCCCCAGCCTTCACCACTCTCTTCACAAATCTTTCATGCATTCCACATATGTGGTTGCTTTTTTGCTTAAATCTTGTCAAATTTTCTGAACTTTCTCTGTAGAGTGTAGGTATATTCAGCTCCATATTTATCATAACACTTGGTCTATTCCGCTCAACATGTAATTTATTGCAAGATGAAAACCGACTGTTGGCACAAATATGCTTTCTTTGGTTGTGTTAAAATTACAGTATTAGGTAGCACTATGCTGTCCACCTGATTTACCTAATAAGTGACTGGAGTAAATTGAAGTAAGGACAAATGTGTCATCTTGAGTTCCCAATCCTGGCTCTCAGTTTCATTCCCCATTTACTGTAATACCATGATCCCTAGCATTCAGGAAAGTCCGTGAGCCAGGTGGTTGAAGAGGAAGATAAAGATGAAAATAGAAGTGGGGGAGGAAGATGAAATCCTGAAAGGAAAAAAGAGATGGAGCTGTAAGGGAAAGAAGAAAAGGAAAGGAAAAGAGAGGAAGAAAATGAAAGGAAAAGAGAAGAAGAAGAAAAAAGAAATATGATTAAATAAAGAGAGAAGAAAGGAAGATGTACATGAAAGAAGATAAGGGATAGGAGAAGGAAGATAATGGGGGAAGAAGATCGTCGGAGTACTTGAGAAGAAGAAAGGGAATGTGAAAGAATAGCTTGAAAAGATAGAGAAGAATTGGACTTCTTGGTGGAGGCAGAATAAAAATGTATAAACCAATCAATTAGTGAACCAATCTGTGAAGCTGGGTACCTGATATGTTGCCGCAGATATCTTGCAGTGTTGGGCAGCATCTTAGGTTGTTGAGATAAGAAATTAAATTTTAAAATGATACTTTCCACTCTACCAACTTAAGTTCTTTGATGAGATGGTCATCTAACATGGTATTAGAGCTCGGCCAAATGAAAGGTCCTATGTTCATATCTAACTGCCACCCATTTCAAATATCCCCACACGCAAGGCTTCTGGACAAAGTAACACACTTGCATGTGTGGGGCTTGTTTAAGATATTAAATTAAATGTTCAAATGATACCCCTGCTCTACTGTTGTAAGCTTTTAACTTAGATTATCATTCAGGATCTAATTTAGTACTTGACATGATCTACCCAACCTGAAAGTACACACTCCTGTGTCCCTAATATTGTTCGGCTTGGCTTTCTGCATATCCATTAAATCTTCCCATGAGAAGTCAAAATCCTTTTCACCATTTTCTTTTACAACTCATAGAAGGTTGAACTAAGTCCAATCCTTAATCAGCTCCTCTTGAATGTTCATATGAAGGAAGTGATAAATGCATAATGGATGACTTGACCACACGATGACCAGTAAAAAAATATGGTTTTTGAAATCAAGAGAAAGTTTTGGAGGCACATAGATTTTACTAGTACTGTTCTTCTACCCACCAGCTTCTGTCATTATTTGGTCTAGTGGTTAATATACCATAGAAATTACCAATATTAAAATTTAGCTGTAAACTTCATTTTGCATTCGCGCCTTTAGTTTGATGTTCATTTCTTATTATGTTTGTGTTCGTTTTACTCGTAAAATGCTGAGACTTCAAACGATGCAGTCTATGTCATATTTTTGCTTACCTATGTACACTAAGTTAATTACTGGAAAAAACAAATGGTTGAATGACCAAGAAGAAATAAAGTAAACACTGTATTCTTTATGCGGTGTTAGCAAAGGAAAGTGAGGTTTTGATATCACCCGAACCAGAAAGAAAGCCCTCATTCCCCTGAAAAGCTCGATCACATACTAGTTTGTTAAACTCATCACACCAAAAGATTTGATTCTCGAGTTTCCACCGAGTGTTTTTTCCAGTAATGTTTCAGCCACACTCGTCGTTATTCCACACTCTATATTGCACAGATCTTGTAATAATGATCCACAATTCTACTGCATCTTAAAATGTGTGGCCTTTGCAAATTGAATAAATGACGTCTCTCTTTTTAGCTTTAATCATGAACCTTTAGAACTATTTTAGCATTTTTATTCTTTCTCAGGGACAAGAGCTTGTCTTGCACATCCTGTACCATCTGCATAGTCTTGTGGTCACAGATTCCGTGTCATCTGCTGCGGCTGCTGCTGTATATGAGAAATTCCTTCTGGGAGTGGTAGGAGATTACATTTTTTATAAAAAAAAAAATTATTTTATTCTTTCTGTTGCATGCCACTGTAGCCCTAAATTATTAATATTCAAACTTTAAATGCAGGCAAGATCTTTGCTAGTTGATTTACCAGCTTCTAACAAGTCTCTTAGTCGACTTCTTGGTGAAGTTCCATGTATATCTGATTCTGTGTTGGGGCTACTGGAAGACATATGCACCAAGAGTCATTCTGTAATTGATGCTCGTGATGGGGATCGTGTCACTCAGGGCCTTGGTGCGCTTTGGAGCTTGATTTTGGGGCGGCCTCTTATTCGTCAAGCATGTTTAGATATAGCTTTGAAGGTAACTTCCACATGAGATAAACTGAGAAGTGACTTTGTGGTATTACACATCGAATGTATTTATCTAGATATCTATGAGAATTCTTTGTTCTTTAGTTAGTTCAATAAATGCAAAATTTGCTTCTGTTGTAATTATTCGTTTAGGTCTTTTTTCCCTCTGACTCCTGCTTTCTCTTTTGTGGAGAAGGCAACATAAATGTGAATATTGAAATGGATGTGTGGACACACTAGCTTAGACATATTAAGAAATAGATGCATAAGAAAGAAGGTGGGGGAGCCTCCGTAGGTGAGAAGTTAAAGAAGCACGCTTAAGATGGTATGGACGTGTATAGGAGACCTCTAGATGCACCATTATGATGGGTAGAATGTAGATAACTTTTAAGTCAATCGAATAGGGAAGGGGGAGCTCTAAAAAGACTTACAAATGAACGCTTTAAAAGACATGTTATATTAAAATATTAATGTGAATGATGTATTGGCTGTTTTTTGGTAGAAAAAATAGTGCTTCTTCGTGAATGATGTTGTTTAGAGGTTGGAACTTTATAGTTTTGCCCTTGACATTTATACTATAGTGTGGACATCTCCACTTCAATTATTTTATAGTTGTTTATTCATATCCAGCATAGCTTATGTGGCATTTGAGATGATAGCAAATGAACTTCGATACATAATAACCCAATTTGGGCTAATGCAAACTAGCAAGGCCTGGAAATATTTCCTTTGGAATCTTTTGATTGGTTGATGATTGTGCCAAATTGATATCTTCTCTGATTTCATGCCTTACTTACCTGATTCCACATTACAGTGCACTGTTCACCCAAAGGATGATATTCAGGCAAAAGCTATACGCATGGTGAGAGAACCCCCTAATCTATCTAGTAACTTCTTTCAACAATATTAGGAGGTTGCTTAAAAAACTGTCTTGTCTGTGGGACTGGAGCTGTTTGTTTTCTTAAATCTAACTTCTCTTTCTGTATCTTTCTCAGGTGTCAAAACTATATGCAGTTGGTTACATTTCTGAGAACATTGAGCAATATGCAACAAATATGTTCTTGTCTGCTGTAGATCAGCGTTGTACAGATTCATTGCTTTCAGAGTGTGCAGACTCTGAAAGAAGATTTGGAGGACAGGTGTTTTGAACTTTATCTGTATTCCTTTATGAATTTAATATAACAACAAGGATATGCTGATACATGAGGTTACTTTTTGCTTTTTCTTTGATTCTATCTTCTTTTCTGAATTGTCTCTTGTTTTTTCGCGTGTGTGATAACACATGAGATTGTTATTCTATGTTCAATTCATGCCCCTCTCTGGAAGGTAGATTTCCTTTGTTTAAAAGACACATATGTTGTAGGCAATTCTACTGTACAGGTAATATCCTATGTATGTTGATTTGATACATTAAATTCAAATAATTAGTAGATTAGCTATGGAAGCTTATATCCAATATATTCATTAAAAGTTCCAAATTACAGATAATTGTTTCTCACTGTATTGTGGGATTAGATCTCTCAATTAATTGGAACACAGTCAAACTCGAATTCAATATATTTGTTTATCTAGTCATTAGTGCATATTGCAAATTCACTTTTTCTCTGGAGTATAGAACCAGGGTGGGTGCCTCAATAATTCTGTTTTGACTTGTTATGTACAGACCTCTCTCTCTCTCTCTCTCTCTCTCTCTCTCTCTCTCTCTCTAATATCTTTAGTATACCAACTTTACAACTACAGGTTTGCCTCAAAGTATAGCTGCAGGCTTGAGCATATAGGTGGACTATATGTACTCTGTATTGATAAATGGTGTCCACTGTCTTAACTCTTTAGCACATTGATGAGTCATCTTTGTCTGTAGTAAACAAAGTAGCATTCTATCTATAGAGTTGACTCTTCTTAGATTTCTTATAAACCAACATCCTTTTTGTGCTCTGTTGTTTGATGCTTGCCTTCACATGAAGTATAGTGAGCAGAAAGAAATTATATTTTCATGTATTTCTATGAATTATTGCTAGAGTTTCTTCATTGTTCATGTAGCTGTCACCATATATGGCTGTTAACCTACCAGCAAAAACCTTTGATACACTGCCTTTTTTCTTTGTGTCCCGTACTCCCCCAAAGTAAAAAAGGGTGGATCAATTTTGTTTCTTTTCCTCTTCTTTGCTTGATATTATGATCAAGTAGACCTGGGCATGGACCAGTTTTGCATGGGAACAGGTCAACCTTGAGCTTTGATTGAACTAATAAACAGCCGCTTGCGCGGTGGGGTTTGGTGCTGGTTTCTCAACTGATGAATCCGCTCCAAACTGTTAATTAAATAAATATGAAATAAGCAACTTCATTTTTGGTAGGAAAAATTATCTTTATCTTTTTTCTATTTATGTTTATTATGAGGATTGCATGAAGTTCATGTTACTTGTGAAAATTTACTTACTAGTGTTGGTAGTTCAAACTTTAGTGGTAGTGATGCATTGTAAGTTGGATGTAAATTGGAGCCAAATCAGCTGTTAAGAGTTGCAGTGAAAGACCTTATGTCAAATCTGTCAAACCATCCAAACGGGTACTGTAACTGCAATTAGCTGGTTTTGACCTGGAAGCTGAACCTTCACTTTTTGGCTTTGGTCTGTTTCTATTATTCCGGAACTAGCCATTCCTAAACCCCTGACAAGGCTATTTATGCAATGTTCCAGAAGGCACTAGGTTCGGGGTAGGTGGTAGATAGGGGCCTAGTGCCTAGGCTGTCCTAGGCAGGGATGGCCGGCTTTGGTGGAGCCTATTTGGAGAAAGAGCAAGGAGCCGACTGAGGCCTGGCTCTTAGGCAGGGCCATAAAAAGCACTGCTTTCATTTTCTATGATGGTTTACCATCTACTGGAATTTCTTATTCGTTGAGCACCACACTTTTTTGATGAAATGAGTTTTATTTTATCACTAATCATTGTATAAATTTGTACATGCCTTGTATTTTCTGATGGTCTCTCACGAAAACTCCTCACTTTAGGGGTTAATGCCATAAATATAAACTCCATAAAGACATTAGATCATACTGCTCTGACACATCTGACTTCCACATTCTGTGATTACAGTTTCCTGAAAAAGTTCTAGCAAAAACTGATACTTATTTATAATGGCCCTGTTTGAATGTTGAAATCATCCATATGCATATGTTCCATAATTTTTTCTCTTTGCTTAATGTCAATTTGAAGCCTTGTTAAAAGTTTGTATGCTTCTCACATATATCCATAGATATATACCACATAATATTTATTACAGATACGTATAATATTTTATTTAAACAAATGATATACATACCACATAATATAATATAGTGTAGATGCATATAATATTATGTATCGATATATGTATGTATATTGGGGCCTGAAGGTTTAAGGCTGACATAGTTGGGAATTCCCTTGGACTTTATAAATTCATGGATTTTGGGAAGAGGGAAAAACACCTTTTTGGCATTCTTTGATTCCTGAGGAACATCATCAATTTTGCAACGTCTGCATTAGAAAATTAAAATCGGACCAATCCTGCTGTTCTAGTTGAATAAAAGAATTGAAGTTCAAATACTTTCTTTAGTGCATGTTGCTTATTCGACTGTCCTTCTAAAATATTCCTGCTTATTCAAATTTCTTTTTAGGTAGAAAACGCTGAAGCATCCATAAGTGGCTCTCAAGTTTCTGAGCCTGGGATTTCTCAAAATGACTCCATCAGAGGAGTCGAGGATGTATCTCCGAATGATCCATCAAGTATATTTTCTCATGCTCACAGGGTCATGTCCTTGTTTTTTGCACTATGCGCTAAGGTTAGTGGGGTATTCACCTCCAGAAAGTGGAGAGAAGATTTTAATTTTTTTGGTTGTTTAGAATCATTGCTGATGTTGGTATTGTATTTTATTTCCTAGAAACCAACTCTTCTGCAACTGGTTTTTGACAATTATGTGCGTGCCTCGAAGGCTGTTAAGCAGGTCTCAATTTATTGCATCTTGAATTTATTGCTTTTTGCTAATTATAATTTCTAATGTTCCTATACCATCTGTACAGTGTAATCTGGGATTCTGTTAGCAAGCATATTACTTTAATGCATCTGTGAAAATGGAAGTGAAAGAACCAACATCATGGTAGAAGCACGTGAAAAAACATGTTTTCCAGCTACACTGACAATTTTCTTGCATCATCTGTTCATTTTGTCCACGTTTGGACCAAAAGACATGTTCTTAAAAACTTTGTTTGAAAAATCAGGTCTAGCAGAATTTTTTATTTGCGTTTTAAGCTACTTCAAGAAGTTTGAGATGCTACAGATCACATATACATACATGTTTTCTTTCTTTCTTTTTGTAAGGAAACATAAAAGGACATTTATTTATGTGTCATTTGATATATAGGATTCAACAGCTGTGCATGTGCATAGTTTATTTCTATCTAGGCATTTCAATTTTTTGTTATTTTAACAGTAGAAACAAAACTTTCATTTTCCCTTGACAAGTATCAACCATGGACTGTAAATCCTGTCTACAATCTTTTAGATTTTCTGGACCTCTGGTGAGGAAACATTTATTGCACTTTTTTTTGGGAATGTTGGTTCACTGATCATGTTTTGAGTAACATATGGACTAAGGTTGTACAACTATCAAAAGCTGCTACCTAGTCACTCTGACACTGATCTTGCTTTCCCTGAACTTCTATTTGTCATTTGACTGCGAAAAATGTTTTTGACAAATTCAACCGAGCAACCTTATTTCCAAATTGTCAACTATCTGTTTTTCCTTTGGTTGAGGGAGTTCGTGCATTTGTAGACATCAGGATGTGCAAGATAATACTACATCTTAATGATCTCATAGCTTTTAATGAATTCTCAAGTAGTACTCTATAATCCTATATTTCAATGGTGAAGGCTGTTCATCGTCATATACCAGTTCTTATGAGGGCTCTGGGGTCGTCATATTCTGAATTGCTTCATGTAATATCCAATCCACCCCAAGGAAGTGAAGATCTATTGATACAGGTTGCTTATCCTACCCTTCTCAATATAATTCCAAATTTCTTCTCTACCAAAAATACCTGAAGGTGTTTTGGTTTTATGTGAAGGTTCTTCAATTATTGTCTGAAGGGCGAGCTCCACCTCCGGATTTAGTGGTGACTGTCAAACATTTATATGATACCAGACTAAAGGTTCTAATCAGTGCCTATTTGTGCCCTTTCTCCTATCTTTCTCATAACTTTATAATCGTTTGGTCATGATGAGATATTTTCTCTTGCAGGATGCCACTATTCTTGTACCAATTCTATCAGCTTTTTCTAGAGATGAGGTAATGAATTACCCTATTCTCCAAGTCTAAATGATTATGTGAATTTGATTCGATGTTCTGGTGCATGGATGCAGATTTTATTGAATTTCTTGACTAAAACAAATAAAGCTCAAAATTCTATGCTGTGGCACAAAAGTATGTCCTATATAAGTGGAATTATGGCCTGATGGACCATTCACTAGTATTGTGGATCATAATATTTTCAAAATCTGGCGTTGTATAAAACTTGCTAATATTGGATGTCTTTTTGGCTTGAATATGGAGAATCTTACAATTGACGGTTTCGGTAAAAAGATGTAAAATGGTCGCCTGAATAGGTAAACCTGCACATGAAAGAGAATTATCAGTTTTATCTTCAATTCAACACTCAATTTTGATGATCATTATCTCAAGGAGTCATGGGCCATAGCATACTTTTATGGATTGTTTGTACACAAATTGGATGCAAGTGTGAGGGGACTTTGATTTTTAGATGGCATAGTTTATGAAGGAAATCGAAAGTCATGCATGACAGAATTGAATTTCTATGTGATACATTAGATGCTTTTGTGAAAGGAAATTTGGTTTTCCCTGTTTCAGTTTTCCTAAAAGAATCAGAACAGGGTTGGTAGAGAATGAATTGTTTAACTCTTGAATGCCAGTTTAAATCATCACGCAAGTTTTGGCATCGTGGAATGAGAAGTAAGGAGATCTTAGTGACTTTGACATACAAAAGGTTGTATGTTTTGTAGAAATTGATCAGGAACTGCCTGGTGTCTTGCTTCCCCTTCTGAGAACAACTAATTGTTTGTTTGTCAGCGTCGCTTATGTTATTTTAATTCTCTTCTCTAAACTTTTTGGTCCTTTATTTTTGTATGAAATTATACATTAGATAAACCATTGCGGTGATGATGAGTACTTAAATTACAAATTATTTCATTAGACTTAATTTTGTATTGGGATAATCTAAAAATAAACACTGATCCAATTATATGGATGGGGATGTCCACTGATTAAATCGCTGTCCGAATTCAATGCAACTCCTTCACTGATATTTGAATTCTACTTTGGATGACTTAATCTATTACATTATATCAAGTTCATGATAGTTATTGGAGCCCAAGGATGAGATGCTTTTTTTGGGGTTTGTGATAAAAAGCTGATTATGTTTTATGCCTAATTAGTTCAATTGTTATCTAGGAAAAAGAATTTTGATGGATAAAAGTGTACTCTGTCTTGTGTGATAAAATAAAGATGTCTTTTCCTTGCTTTGTTCTGACTAAGTAATTCTAAGTCCCATTCCCCTATCTCCATTATCCGATCTAATTACGTTTTAAACTTGGAAATGGTAATTTTAATCGGTTTAAGTTCAATTGTCTTTTGGTGCTTCTATGTGTTTGTAAAAAATATTTAACAAAGTTGGATTAAATCAATTTATATTCTATTTCTTTCACTAAACATCCAAACAAACATTATATAAAGGTTATCAAATTCAACTTTTCAGGTAAAAATGAGGGTGCACATTCAGGACTTTTTTTGATAACGTGTAGGAGAACCACATAAAGAATAAAACCTTTTCTTTTCTTATTATATTCTTTGTTATTAGTGTTGTTATTGTTATTGTTATTTTTATAGTTAGTATTTATTCTGTTTTAGCTCATACAATATAATCACCCATAAGTTTATGGCTCGTTCAATACTTGTATAACGGCTATTACCAGGCTGCATTCATGGTATAAATAATCTAGTCATAGAATAGTAATAAGTATGATTGGGTGTTAAATCTAATGAAATTCTCTATAGTCTATACAACTCTTCAGCTGGCGATAACCATTCGCATGGAGAGCCTTTATGTTCACCTAATCACCTCTACAAATTTGGCACACTTTGCTGAACTCTTTGTAGGAACTTCATCTCGAGACTCTATTAGTTTTTATTTATTTACATATTTGTTTGTGGATCTAACTGATGCTCTAAAGTTATCTTGCTTTTTGTTCTAACAAAAAGAAATTCTCAATAGCCTTAGTATTAGAACTTCTATATTTTGATATTGTCTCTATTCACAAGAATCTATACCACTTCATATAATATTAGTCTCAGTGTAGCGTATCGCTGAATTTCAGACATATTCACAACATTTGTATGGAAAAAAGAGTAATTGCTAGAAATCTAGTAGAATACCTCCCAATCAGTATTTTCTATAAGAAACTAAATTAGAACAAGGTCTGCTTTTAGCTAAACCTGGGCAGTTACATTGGCGAAAATGCTAAGCTTTTTTTGGGGAGTCATTGTACAAGCTATATGCTGGTCTATTTGGTTTGATATAAATAGAAGAATTTTTGAAAATGTAGAGGAATCTTTAGATGAAGTATGGGACCAACTAAAGATTAATATTTTATTGTGGATTTCAGGTCATAAGTTGTTCAGGGGCACTCATGTCTTTGATACTTTTAGAGATTTGAAATCGTAATGTGGTTCTAGATTTCACTTCATTCGAGGGCTTTCTTATCCCTTTGTAATCATGCACATTATCAATGAGATTTCTATTTCTTATAAAAAATAAATTAGAATACTATATAATCATATTAACCATCATATCATCGAAGCTACTCTGTCTTCCGGATCTCTGAAATTAAAAATCTGAATCTTGGGTGAGTCTTTGCCTTCCCTTCATTTAGACCTTTACCTGTGGCGCCACATATTCAATAGCAAAAATAAAATATCATTTTTCTGTTCTTGAATCCCTGTTTCTGTAGCTAGTTATCTTGACATCTCTATATGCTGGACTCCAGTTGTCTGTATTTTCCCAATTACTTAGCACAAAGGTTGTTTTACTTGCCTCTGAATTTAAGGAATCAGAGGCACTGTTATCATTTCCATCTAATTTTTCTGTAATATACTTGTCTACCAAAGTGATTAATCTGCTAGATCTTTTTTCTACTCACAGCCTTATTTACTGAATGCTGTATCTGACGTTTGGATACTTTTGTCGTTCCTTGAACCCCTGAGGGATTCACATTTGGAAATCATGGAAGAAAAAATTCTGATCCACTCCATTCTGACCTACTCCACATTCCAATAATATCTAGCACTAAGATCTTGGTACTTTCTATATGAGTGCGTTGGGGACCAGAAACACTTTTTATCTTTTTGATGCAACATGTTAGTATGTTACAACCCCTTAGGTAGAACTCATTCCCAGAAGATAGCTCGTAGAAGAGGTTGCCCAAGGAATTGTAAACCCACATGCTAAGTCCATAATTCATCAATGTGGGAAGGTAACCAGGATCATAACACAATAGTTATGTTACTCATAGGCTGCAGGAATATTTTTCCCACTCATGGACTTCAATTGAATAGGTGCAACCATCAGCAATTTCTAAAGCTATCTTCATTCTCGAAATTACAATCCTTTCCAACTACATTACTTTCTTATTTTCAATTGTCAGAACAAACAAAAAGGCCTGTAGCGTTTTAGTGTTGGAAGAGTGAACACATACTCACAAAATCAAATTTACTTCTTTATTTGACTACTGTCAGCTTCTATATATATATATATATATGTTTTTTTTTTTTTTTTCCATTACAACCTTTTTCATGATTTTTAAAATTAGTTGTTTGTTATTTATCTGATGCCAGGTTTTACCTATTTTCCCTCGGCTTGTCCAGCTTCCATTGCCTAAGTTTCAGATGGCCCTGGCTCATATTTTACAGGTAGGGATAAAAGTTTGAGAAACTTTTATGGATACTTATTTGTGTTTTTTGTTTTAGATAGCATTTAATTTGGTATTTGATGAAATAGGAAAACCATGACTCCTGTTTTTGGGAAACTTGTTAGTAAATTTATTAAGTTTTATTTAGTTGATTTTCTTAAAATCTGTATACCCAGTTTGTTGCTTTTTAAAAGGATCAAAGACCTTGGTGTCAATTAGATGGTAATGAAATATATGTAACTAGGCAGTCAGTCTCAGTAATGCAGATTCATTGACACCCTATGGAAGTTGTTTGATGAAATCAATGAGTGTAATGGGCTGGAGGGGATACATGGATAAATCAACTATTGGCTAGAGAGACATCTAAACCCCTCTGGACCAGCACTGACAATCTTAGAATTAGAGTCCTAAGAAAAGCTTTTGATTGATACTGACTTTTGTGAATTAATAGTTTGTGGACAGTTCAACTCTTGTAGAATGGGATGGACACCTAAAATGTTCAGCCCCGGCAATGACAGTCATAGATAAATAGTCCTAGGGAAAACTTTGTACAGTGATTTTTAGTTAATAGTTCAGAAATCTTCTATGGGGTTTCCCCTTGTTTGTGCACTTTTTAGTTTGATTTATATCTTGGTTTTTAGGGATCAGGTACCCATCTATTGACATCTGTTACCGAAAGGTTAATCTGAAAATATAGGTTGCTGTTAATAAGAGAATATTTAGCGTTTAATTAGTTTATTAGAGGTATATTGTGTTTCTAAGATTTCAATTCCTGCTTATGTCTGCAGGGTTCTGCTCATACAGGTCCTGCATTGACACCTGTTGAAGTGTTGGTAGCGATCCATGACATTTCTCCTGAGAGAGATTGTCTTCCGCTTAAAAAGGTTTTCATCTAAGCCTTCTTCAAAATTTGTTCTCTTGGTAACCTAAAAGAAAGTTTAACTGTCTGTACATAGAAAAAAGTGTTTACTTTGGGCATCTAGAAGGCTCATAGCTCTTTCATTATCTTTTGCTGAGATGCAATGCAGTAAGTTTTAATCAGTTGAACTAGATTGTCAATATGATGTGTGGGGTTAACAACAATTTATTACATATGGTTTAGATTTTCTGGGGCACCTGTCTTTCCTGTAAAAGTTGCTCATGTTTTCCGTACTTCTCCAACACAAAACTCTACTTGATTTCTGACTCTGGAGCCTCTCGAGTGTTTTAACATATGAATTCTTATGTAAATTATCACGTATGTGTTCTATGTGTTCTATCCTATTCTCACGCATTGTTTTCAGATCACAGATGCTTGCTCAGCTTGTTTTGAGCAGCGCACAGTTTTCACGCAGCAAGTCTTGGCGAAGGCCTTAAACCAGATGGTATGTGTAGGTTTTTGTAGCGTGAATGCAAGAATTCCTAGTGATACCATATCAAGTTTGCTCCCTTTCAATTTTTAGGTTGACCGGACTCCACTTCCACTGCTCTACATGAGAACTGTGATACAGGCAATTGATGCTTTCCCGACACTGGTAAGTTAACTAAAAAACTTTCTTTAGCTAAAAAATGTCCTGCATGGCTTATTTAACTGGCATTCTTATAATATAGGGGATGTAATAGTTGGTAGATCTACAAGTGATCATGATCCTAAGTTGTATTATTGAACTGTGTCTAGGTTTCTCTCTCTACTCAATTCATATATCATACCTTGTTATGTGATGAAGTTGTAGTATAGTAATAGACAATTAGACTTGCAAATAGATACTTTTGGCATTTTGCATCTTCCTGTCTATATTTGAAGTGATTATGGTACCAGATACACTATCATGATGAGAATGATCAGTATCATTCTTTACTCAATGTTATTTGCGAGGTTTGCCTAATTTTGCACTTTAGTATTGGAGAAAAAATTAGGGGTTGGGATTGGGGTGGGGTTTGGCTTTGAAGAAGATGGTGTGACAGCAACTAGGAAGGAGAGTGGTCACACTTGTGGTGCCAGAACAAAGAAAAACAAAGATGTGGGAGAAAGAAAAATGTGCCATGGATGTTAGTGGGAGCCATCGGCTTTGAAGAATATCAATAATAAGTTCATATAAAGATAAATGTAAAAATTCTAGAAACAAAAATAATTATAACAAGGAATTATTACTAATTTTATACTTCACAGTTTCATATCTTGCCATAATCTGTACTACAAATAATCCTTTTCCAAAAATATTGTATTACTTGAGCTAAATATGTTTGCAATAGTTGTACTTGATAAACCCCCGGTCTCTTGACAGTTGGAAAAAAGTTGTATCTAACATTTTGTATTTCTCCAAACCCCATCAATAATAACCCAGACTAGACGAGCTCTTAATGGATCCTTCTCCACATCCTGACACATCATTTTGTGTTTGCTTATGTTCTAAAATCATGGCTCTCTTTGGCCTGTTTAATTTAAAAAAAAAAAAAAAAAAAAAAAAAGAAAAAGAAACCTTAGTGTGTAAGTTTCCTTTTCATATGGAAAATGATATGAATATAGATTTTTTGCTTAAATTGCTTTTTGTGGCAACTATGGTATTTTTGAAGTCCTGGCTGGCCGTAAATTTACTGTGATACCTGGATTGTGACACGGCCTCATTTAGTTATTAATATCAATATCAGTCATTTAAGTCTGTATAAGGACTAGGAAGTTGGTATTTACAGTTGCAATTGATTCCAGGTGGATTTTGTCATGGAAATTCTGTCCAAGCTTGTGAACAGGCAGGTATGTCAAGTAGAATGCTAAGTTTGTATTTTCCATTAAGTGCAGCCCTTTTACTATCATATTGATCGTTTTGGTGGCCAGTAGAATTGCAAAGACACCTTACTGTATGTAACTATGATGAAACAGGTTTGGAGAATGCCAAAACTGTGGGTTGGCTTCTTGAAATGCATCTCCCAGACACAGCCACATTCCTTCCACGTTTTGTTACAGGTAGTGGGGGTGAGGTGTCCTTTATTGTTATGCGTTTTCATGTTGACTCTCTGTATGACTGCTTGCACATGAATCTCTGTATTACTGCTTGCAGCTGCCATCACCTCAGCTTGAGAGTGCTCTGAACAAATATCCGAATCTTCGTGGTCCACTTACTGCGTTTGTGAACCAATCTAGTGTTAAAGCCTCTGTCCCTAGGTACGTGAACTTGTATGCAAGTGTCCTTCAGTCATGTTTGGGAGCAATTTGATGTATACCTCGGCTCTTTATTAGCCTCTTGTCAATTTGATCTGCCTAACTTGGATGCTGAATTTTCTTTAATTTCCCTTGCAAGCAGACAATGGAATAATGAACGGAGTTTTGTAACTTTCAAAACTGCATGTAAAAAGTGGCACATACATTGATGTCAAATTTGTAACAATGTCACAGTTTTTCTCTGCAATTATTATTGGTTTAAGGTTCTAAAAATTTATGTCTATGATCTTCAGAGTTTGTTTGCAGAAAAAAATTCAGATGATATTTTCACTAGAGAGAATCCAGAAGACAGTTGTTTTGTTACTCTCCACATTACTTACTGTGGTTAAATTTTATCGTGGAATAATGAAATGTAGATTTCCATATATCCATTATGTTAGTGCTGATTTATTCATGGATAATTCCCCCTTGTCATCTGACTTTAGTTTCAACTTTTCTATTAGCTGATGGATACGCAAAACAATGAAATCAATGAATCTGCTGTTTTAGAAGTTTTCCTGATCTTAAATGGTCCCACATTAGATGCATTGTATAAATTCTGTGTTGTTTTCACATAACTGCATCATGGTGACGAGTTTTAATCTGCTGAAGTCTACTACTGTAACTGTGGCAGGTCGGCCCTAGTGCTTCTTGGCCTTGCATCTGAAACACTCATGCAACAACCGCAGGGTACTTCATCGTCTTTGAATGCCTCAGACACCCGTTCTTCAGTTCATGGGCCCACATCTACATGAACATAGGTCAAACTAGAAATTGGAGAAAGCTGTAATTTGGCATTACAAGCGATCAACTCGGAGGGAGGAATCATGCTCCGATTTGGCTGCCAAAAAAAAAAAAAAAACAACAACAAAGAAGGGAAAAAAAGCAAATACAAACGTGCTGATTCTTGGGGGCTTACCTGAACTTTGGTTTGGGACATGTGCAGCCACAGCTCGGCTGCTGCTTTCATTGGAAGTTGAATCCAGAATTTGGAGTCTACCTATATTTGGTGGTTTTCTCTCTCCTCTCTCTCTCTGCCAGTTTTGTTCGGGCAGTTCTTAAGTTCTGTTTTTTGGTTATTGTACTTGATGTTCTTCCCCAGACTTTTTCTGTAATCAATTTTCCATTTCATAGTATGAGCTCTTAAAAGCTGTCTAATTCGATTTGCATCCATTTTTTAAATGAATAATATCCATGTTCAAGTTGTTGAAGCGATGATTACTGGTACTGCAATCAAAACGAGCCCTTCGATGTTATTATATAAGATGCATCCTCAAAACTTTCTATTAGTTTACATCTAATGAAATTATTTCAAGAATTGGCTCTTTCAAAATGGCGTATGTTATTGAGTCTGTTGTTGCTTCTGTTGAATTATTTTCGTTTTTGGCTCTATTCAGTTGAATATTGACTAGATAATGACTGTTAACTTTCTAGATTTCTTTATCCATTTCATTTTATTTCTGTTTCTAATGGTGAAATAATTAACTACCACTTCTGGTAAGGTAAATTAAAGATACTAATTTTAAGTAATGTTGGTGGTCCCTCTGCTTAAGCCATATGGTCCTACAATATATTCCAAGTAGGAAAAACCTGCAATCTTATGGAGTTTTGACTCGAACAGCTGCAAAAGTAACGTACCACGTTGTTAACTTGAGTATTATTCCAAACTGTTGTATTTGAAGTGTTTAGTGCATTATTTTGTTTGATTAGTTTGCTAGATGTGGATTGCAGGTAAAGAAAAGGTTGCATTGTTTGCTAGATTCCACGAAATAACAAAAAAAGTAAATTCAGAACAGCTAATGTACCATTCTAAAAACAAACTTTGAAGATCATTTGAGGATTTTAGAGAATTTTACGAACATGTCTTGTAGAGTTCGGGAAACATTTTTTGAAATTAACATTGTGTTTGGTTCTCGTCTTAAATGTTATATCGTTTGTTTGAAAAATGGGTGGAACGGTTTTTCTTTTTTAATGGTAGAAATGTATAATGGGGTATTTGTGGTGTGCACCTAAATTATAGAGATTTGGCTGAGGATACTAGTGGTAATGGAGCCAAGTTAAAAGCCATCGTTAAATTAGACAAAGAGCAGTGTACTTACTTTCGATGGAAGTTGTCGAATAGGTTCTCAATGGTCTCTAAGATCTAGACAGCTCAATTGACAACCTTTTAGAAACAATCACACAATTGATCGGATTACAATATTCTACATGGCTGCATGTATAAATATTCGTAACATTCAATAGCAATCTAACCCCAATGCAATAAAATGTAGAGTTCACAATTTATATTTGATCATGAAGGAATACATTGATGATATCATAATATATATATATATATATATATATAAATATATTGATATAGATTTGTGTAGAAAAAAATACCCTAATTAGAAAGTAGTTTATGCGGAAAAAATTGTTTATTTTTATTGAAGGTGGTACTTCTGTTATTTTATATATATAGATTTATAATCTCTTCACAATAATCACCAAAGTTCCAATTAAGAAATTAATTATGCTATAATTCCAAGATCTATATCAAATTTGTATTTTTCAAATCTTGAATTTGACAATGATAAAAGATCAATTATTGGCCAATTAATCAAGCATTAATAAAAGTAAGAAAATACGAGTGATAAAAAATAAAAAAAATTATACAAATTTAATCATTTATTAATAATATCCATCAAACTATTAACAATTCTAGAATTTCAAGAGAGTTTACTCAGACATAATTGTGGAACTTTACATTCCAAAGG
The DNA here is from genome assembly GCA_028749325.2 of Caryopteris x clandonensis. NCBI lineage: Eukaryota > Viridiplantae > Streptophyta > Magnoliopsida > Lamiales > Lamiaceae > Caryopteris > Caryopteris x clandonensis. The sequence goes on from JAPYKT020000045.1 coordinate 661,517, forward strand.
AACTAAAATAACAAGATATTAAAGAATATATTCGGCCTCAGCGTGACTGGCGCCAGTGTTCTATCAGTAATGGGCCTAGATGGTATGGGTTGAATAGTAAGTATTCAGGCCCATGGGACTCGCTTCGCCCGCTTTGTTCATGACAAGTGTTCATGTGGGTAATAATAATTACGTAATATTACAAGTTCTTTGATGCAAGTAGTATGTTTTTATATATTTTTCTGAAAAATTAAAATAGAAAAATATTGTTTATGCATTCTTTTATTTTTCGAAGAATGTCGTGTGTTTTTCGTCTCTGAGTTTGGAAGAACAAAGCCAAAATTTTGGTTGGACTAATTTGCCGATTCTGCCGACCAAAATGATGAATGTTTTCTTCATTGTTGCTTTCAAGATACGTAACGTGACAAATATGATGACATCTTAGTTTTTACAATCGCATGAGCAATGTATATCGATGCACCTGTCAAAATTATTTCCAAAGGATATTTTAGCTACTTCTATAATATTAAATGTTTTTTAAACTCCAAAATTCACATATTATCTTTATGTCGTATTTCTTTCATGTTGAATTGTATGATTTTTAATTTTTTTCATATATTATAGACTATTTGTCATGTTAGACATGACACGATTTTTAGTTTGGAATCAAAATTGGTTGTTCGAACTATGGGTCAACAATAACCGTTGACCTGATTTTGGTATGAAACTGTAATCATAACCTGATTTTGTTCTGGTTCCAGGATACTCGATTTTAGGAACTGGCGGTTCCAAGTGTAAATTTGAAAAAAAAAAGGAACCGTACATGCTAATTCGATTTAGATTTCACCCTAATGGTTCAGAGAATCGACAGTTCCAAAATTAAAATTGGAACCAACGTGCCCATGCCTAGGCCGACTGAAAAAGAAAAGAATCATGAATGTACAATTTATTAATTTTGAACAACCAAGTGGAAGTATAAGTCATTATAAGCCATCAAATTTCAATTATATTCCTTCATTAATTTGTTGATTTTTAACTTAATTTTACTCTAAACCAGCGTTGTAATAAGAGTATTATTAAAACTTCCCCTAATAACTAATTTTGTCTTTTAAAATAGGATTTTAATTTAAAAAAAAAAAAAAAAAAAAAGAGACAGAGGAAATATCAACAAGATTGTAGAGAGGAGGGCTTAGGAATGCATAAGAAGTAGCACCTGTAGACTATTCATAGTTGTGCATGCTCGGTTTCCAAATTCTGAATCTGCGACTGATCATGATGGCAGTAGTGGTTGTGTGTGCAGGATCTGTAGTGGTCGTCTAACTCATCATCAATTAACAATCATTCTGCCTATCTACTAATCTTTCTTTTCGGTTGCGATGCTGACCTTTTCTACAAACCCCACCTCCAACAATCTTATATTATATGGAACTAGTTCTGTTCATTCATTGATTCGTAGACGATAGAATTTCATTTAATTATGTGTGTTGACTCCTGTTTTGGCCAGTTTCTCCTTCTCTTATTTGTTGATTTAGTCCCACAAACCTGATAGTCAAAGCACTTAACAAAAAAAGGGATGTGGGATTTATGCTTCTCTGTGACAAATTAATGTACGAAAAGGAATGTTCATAGATTGTCAAACCCCCCTGCGTGCTATCTTTCAATTGCTAAGTACCTACGACCAAGTCTAAGCTAACCTTCCACGTAAAAGATACTCCTTTCTCTTAGATGAATGTTTGGAACAAACTCTTTTTCTCTTTTCCCACTAAGTGTACCGCGTTTTTGCACTACTAATTATCACCATTATCACGATTGGTCTGACAAATCGACTTTGAAGTTTGGACGGATGCTAGGGTTATGTTTTCGCTTAAGCATAAATTAACTAAAGAAAGAAGGACATAACTATTTCAATTCCTTCTATTTTTCTGTGAAGGGAAGAAAATAACTCAAGGGAAATTGATAAACTAGAGTACACAGATGTTGGTGAGTGAAAAAAGAGAAGGAAGGTTCTTGAGACATTCCCATTTAGGGCTTGTCTAAAAACAAAGAATGGGGGAGGGTTGAGAATAGAGACAAGAAAATGAAATAGAATTGTCAAAACACCCCACTAGAAAAGTAACACATTGGTTTTTTGGCAGGCCAAAAATGGTCCAACTTAGTGGACAGCCTAGGGGTCCCTTATTGGAAAAACCATACGCCTCTCTGTCATTTTTATCAATACCACACGATTCGCATCTTTGAATGCAAGGAAGAGAAAGAATCACATTTTGGACTGAAATTTAGATAGATAGATACACACATACATACATAATCCACTCTCTCTCTCTCTCTCTCTCTCATTTGCACGCATGCTACTTATGAATACTATTCTATCGTCCCCTTAGTGCATGCAATTATCTTGATGGAATGACGTGACCACGACGCTTTCTTGACCGTCGGATCCTCATCCCGTCAACCCCTACTCTGCATTGCTATACGCAAATCTAACCTACGTACAAATCAATCATGCATCACAAATTTTTGGTATTATTGTGCCAACTCTTCTAACTTAATTTCAGACATCTTTCGCTTCTGCATTTCTCTCACCATCGCCACACACACACACACACTCTCTTTCTACCATATATCACTCTCAACTCGACTTACTATACCTACTTCAACGCCAGTTTTTTACTTTTATTTTTATTTTTTGAAACAACTCAAGTTTGAAACATATTTTGTTATAATGGAAACATGTGGTTTCACATAATGGAAAAGAAAAGAAAAAGAAAATGTGACTTTCGGTAATGGGTGGAATCAGACCGACTCTGTGTTGTTTCTGTAATATATATATATATATATATATATATATGTGCGTGTGTGTGTGTGTGTGTGTGTTTATATATTTTCTTTTCCAACATCTGTTGTAGTGAGGGCCCTTTTCTTTTCCCCAGTATCCCCTTTTTTTTTAGTTAAATAATTTAGTATTTTCAGAGGATAAGCCACTTTACCCATCTCTCTCCTGAGGCGTTGGTAATTCTGAAAAGACATTATTAATATGGAAATGAGTATATATGCGTCGTTTCAGTTTTGGAGTGAACTTTTTCAAAAAAAGATGGAATTCATATATATTTTTCATTAATTTAATTTATCTAGACTTGTTGTCTTAATTACGTATTCAAAATTTGCAACATCTTGTGTCCACACCGTCCTTAAAATAATATTATTTTTATTTTATTTTTAAAGTTATATTTTTTAGTGATCACCTCTTTACTTGCATATCATTTACAATAAGTTTGTACTTTACAACATATATCCAACCTTGATATGTCATCACCTTCTTTATACCATAAAACTTCATATTTCATGTCAAATTATATTCTTTATGTTTTAAAGCTAGAGCCACGTTTTTATAAAGGTACAATTTTATTTTTGGTCAATTAGATAACCGTACAACCTTTCAAAAATGATTGAAATACTTTTGGAATATATGACTACTTTTTTTAAAAAGTGAAAACAAGTAATACAATAAACTGGGTTGTGTAGTGCATTCAATACATATAAGTTTTTGAGTCCAAGAATCTTGAAGTCTACTCAATTTATTTGTTGATTTTATAATTTATCCTTAAAAGTTAAACTTATCTTAATTGATAAAATAATACATTAACTTTTAAAATATAATTCTTATGAATGTACCGCGTCTCTCTTAAATGGTTTATTATCTTATCTCTATTAACTCTATGTTGTGGAGTTTTAGATGGTGCAGAACCTACAATTTTCATGCACCAATGGTAGGCTCCAGAATTCTCTATCTCCGAATTATTACTATTATCTTTGTTTGTGATACCTTTTGTAAGTGCATAATATAATAGAAAATCACTCTCTTTTTTATTATTAAAACAGTAGTTGACTTCATTTTTAATGATCTTTGTTTAGTATTATTTATTGGTCAAACATCATAGTGATGGTATTATTAGAAAGTATGCCAGATGAAGAATATGAGTTATAGAGGCATGTGGCATTTAATCGACCGACGCTAGTTTTAATTAATCATCAATTGTGTCCACGACACGTGGCGTAAACTTGTACGATTCCAAATATGAATGAAGTTATGGGAAGTGACTTACTTCTTTAGAAGGAAATACCCCCCACTAGGAAGATTCCCATTCATATGCACATTTGTGTTGATCTAACATTATCTTAGTTATTGTGGAACTAATCTACTTTTTCTTTTTTCTTCTTCATTGGTTATCAGACGACAACCCTGTTTCCTTATGTCCTACTAGCATAGGCTAATTACTTATTTTCTATCTTCTTTGTACTCATATATTCTTTTATTATTTGAATTGAAGTAAATATGGGTGCTGCTTCTGTTATTAATAAATGGTTATTTGATGACATGAATCTTTGTTTCACCACATTAATCCAGAGCTTATATATGATTGGAGATTGGACCACAAAAGCTCAACTTTCAAGTTCCAAAGACACATATAACATACATTTACATATTATGTGCATGCATGCATATTATGTCTGTATCTGTGTATCTGTATTTGTCACAATTGAATTTAAAGTGGGCGGCAACAAATGGGCTCCCCCCAAACAAAATACATATCATTATTATTTCACAATGATCATATTAAAAAAAAAAAAAAAAATAATAATCTTATCTAGAGCTCCGTAAATATACTCACACACGCAGGGGAGAGAGAGAGAGAAAGAAATGCAATATATGCAAGTATCGTATATACAGTCCAAAGAGTCATAATCATGTTGCATTGCGTACTGAATCGTACCCAATAAATAGGCTATAACATGCTAAAAACCATAAAAGGACCTCATCTATAAAAACATTAATTATTTCTTTTCTTTTTTTCTTTTCAAATTAAAAAAAAAAAAAAAGGTTGATCCTAATATATATCAGAGCCAGAGTTGCCAAATTTCTTAGAACTAAGGATATACAAAATTTTAAATATCAGATGTTAGTTGGATGTTCAAAAACTTTAAATAATTTTAGATCCTATTTAGCATTTTTTGATTTATTTATGTAGTTTTTGTTTGCTAATTTTAATTCTCCTATAAGGTTTTCTAAATTCCCCTGAAATTTTCTATAATTAATTTAAATTTTACTTTTAATTTTAATTTTAATTTTTAGACTTTGACAGATTAATGGTTCAAATATTCTATAAATATACTTTTCTTATTTTTTACTTTTTTTTTTTTTTTTTTTTCGTATTCCCATTGAAAAACAGTTCATTTCCATTTATTTCAAAATATTCTTTACCATGTACTTACAAAAGTTTTAGATTTTCTTAATGAGCTGAGGTCTTGTGATAATCTAGACATACATATTTAAAATTGTATAATCTACTTAGTGGTCTAAATATTCCTAATCCAAAACTTGTCCCTCGGCACCCGACATATATACTTTGGCCTGTGTCCTTAAGTATTCTATCTCTTTGCATTCAACGATATTATTATTATTATTATTATTATTATTATTATTATTATTATTATTATTATTATTGAGCTCGGGTAGGGTACGAAGGAGGCTTACTTGTGCTCGACCCTACGTTTACATCCCTATACATGATTGTTATCCTACACATCTACGGTGGACACTCCATGATAATCTCAAAACTTGTTTGTCTAATTCTTGAAGCTATCTTGCAAGTGTACAATATAGTCATAGATAGTAGGAAGCTAGGTCAAATCCCATAAGGATCGGTGCCAATTATTAAGTACTATGAGTTGTGTATTCACTTTATTTAGATTTCAAAAATGTATGATGGATTAATAAACAACTAAGTAAACTAAGGGAAATAAGAAAAGCAAGCAAGAACTAGCAATTAAACAAGTAAGAGATGTGTGTGAATGCAATGAGAAGAAAAAAATCATAGGATCATGCTTTCAACTATCAACAACTATATTATCAAATTAATGAAATCAAAGTTCATTCTTCTTCTTCCTTATAGGATAATCACATTTTTAAATTATTCTTCCTCTCGAAGTGTTTGTAATTTATGGATTAATTACTCATATACATATTCCACACAAGCATTTAACACCCAAAAGTACCTAGGATCGGTAATTCCTAAAAAACATCACTAATTTGAGAATCATGCAACTATTCATGTCATATATATGAAGATCTAATATGAAGTTTCATCTTCTGAATCTCGATACGATATATCAAACATGCTCAATTACTGACCGAATAATTAAACAAGAGAATAAAAATCAATATATTTGAATAAGGAATTGGAAGAACAACTTAAATATAATTCAATTATCAAATATAATCATTGAATAGTCTACCACATATCCTAAGATCGAAAGTCTTTAGATAGACATAATAGAACAAATCTCACATGAAACATGTACCTTGTCATATCCAGAACAAAACAATGGAAATGAAAGGAGGAAAACGTTGAATATTAGTATGATGATATTCCATTGCGTCCCTTGAATCTCATGGAGTGAATAGCGTATGGTGGATTGTAGATCTTTTCTTCCTTGGCTTATGATGTTTTGTCATGTGTATTTATGTGTATATAGATGTATAAACGTGATGGATAACTTCCAATTTCATGGTTTATGTGTCTTGGCGTTGGATATATAGAGGTAAGAGGTTGATAGACTATAAAAAATGTCAAATTATATCCCAAAAAGATTAGGATTCCTTATGTGCGTCAATCGCATCATGATTTTTGGAGGTCTTCTTGCCCAAATTGGGATTCTTGTATTTCACATAAAGTTGTAGCCCATTTTTCTTAGCTTTCCAATGTCACAAGATTCACCTCAATCGGATATGTATAACACTAGACGGTAAACAACTGAAGATGGATCAGAATTACATGGACATAGTCAAACCATTTACTAATACTGCTTCAAATCAATGAAAATCGCTACAAAATTAGCAAACATTTAATATTCACTCAATATAACAAAGTTTTACTAAACAAGACAATTATACATTTTTGCACATAAACTGTAACTCAAATTAACCCAAATACATATATAAACCTCCGTTATCACCTGTTTATGTGGTAGCAACATTATCAAAAGGTGCTCACAAGAAGCTCACTAAAAGTGCGTATTATCATTTCTTTTCCATTTTATACCAATATTGTGAAAGTGATTATTTGATCTTATAGTCACCAAATAAATGAACTACCTTAAAAAAATGTGGTGATGCATATATACAAGTTCATTATACTTTGCCAAAATTTTAAGAAATTATTTCTCATAGGTTTTGAGATACATTAATGGATCCATACATACACACTACAAAGAAGTAACCTCTAAATTTGGATGATGCTTTATTTTAAGTGGTTCCAAGTTTGATTTCTCAATAATAAAGAATAGGATAAATAATGAGATTTACTCAAATTAATTAGGTATGGACAATGAAGAAGTAATGATATTTATTTTGAGGCTTAACACACATACCTAACCCTTTGTCAGTATTTGAAATTTATATTTAAATTACTTTCTGATTTATGTCAATTTATATTATTATTTTGTTTTACACCATTATTTGTTTTCTCTATTTTGGCATATGGTTATTGACTTAATTGCATTTTTAAAAATGCTATTGAAATGGAGATGATGGATGGCTAAGTCAGCTGCAGAAGAAGTCCAAGACAACAAAGATGTGTGTTGGTTGACCAAAATTTCAATTAAAAACCAACTCAAAAGCATGATTTTCGGGTCCAATTTCCACATGATTTCCCTTCCATTTGGGAATTGCAAAATGTGGATTACAAGAGCCTTATCGAAGCTTTCAAGATTTTTATAAAACAATCTAGAAGTTTAGTTGAACTATACAGGAATATAATTAGTATGCAAGTCTTTTGTTACTAAGTTTGTTGCCACATTTTAATTGATGTTCGTGTAGTCAATTTACATATGAGAATCTTCAGTGTATAATATGTTTGCAAGAGATTTTAATGTGAGCTAGTTTTGCTCAATTTGATTTATATATTTAAGAATTGTTGGGTTAGATGTGTGTTTTCTGAACAAATGTTCTTTTCAAGTGTTAGTTTAAAAAGAAATCATGCAATTTTTGTAATAACTTTGTTTAGTTGTTTTGCCCTACTAGTTGTCAATGGAAACTACTTTCAGCTCGTGTTTTTACATGATGTTTGATTTTTATTTCTTCTTTTTTTAGAATATATTTTTCAATTTGTTAAAATAACTTTTTTTCATTTCTACTATATTTTTACGTATAAGATATTAAATTAATCAACTTTTTATTCTTTTATTCTACACACATATCTCATGTATTAAAATGTATATTTGATCCAAAGATGTAATTATTTTTGTTTGATTATTAGGTTAGATTTAATATTTATTGTATATTTGATTATTTGTGTCGGATATGATTGCAAATAAATATTGACAAATAGTTATTTATAAAACTTGTTAAATATTTAGCTTTATACAATTAATAAATATATTATAGAAACTAGACTATTATTTTGTAGTCGAGGGAATATATATTTTAATGAAACTATATTTTTTTCACATGTCTTTACCAGTAAAATAATAAAATACTTCATATATTCTTAAGTATTTATTATTAAATATTAATTATCTAAAAAATTCTATTATAAATATATTTTATTTTATTTTTTAATATATTACAAAATATGCATTATACAGGCAATATTAATCATTCCTTATATAAAATAAGAATAGTGAAGATTATGTAATTACCACGAGTCAATGCTACATTTATTCACGGTAATAGTCCTTTCCTTCTATGATATAAAATAATGAATTGTGAGAATTATTCTCCCTTTTATATGTATCTCCACTATTTATTGATGAGTGCGTCTCCTGTGAAACAGTTGCACGTGTGACATGATTTAAGGTATTACTTCTATAACTATAAATTATTACTTGTTTAACTATAAAGCATCACAATTTTTTTTTTAAGATAACTAATAAGAAGTAATACACTTAAAAAATAGTGATACTTTATAGTTAAACAAATAATGATTTATAGTTAAACAAGTAATATCTTAAATTGTGTCACACGTGCAACCGTTTCACAAGAGTTTTTTGCATTTATTGATATGTTTATTTATCTCTTTCTTCTATTTTGTATTTTTTAGTAAATTTTAAAAACGTTAATATATATTAATTAAAATTCTTTTTTATGTATGATATATCAAATTAATTGTTTTTTTTGTGATCTTTAATTTGACACCAATATTGCATATTTTAAAATAAATAGTTATATTTAAAGTATGATGTATAATTTTTTTATAGATATAATATAGTTTTAATGGATTGAATTATTTATTTTTATTTGATATACGTGTTGGATATGAATAAATCATACATTAACTTTTTTATATGAATTTGTTCTAAAAATATAATATTTTTATATCATACTATTAATTTATATAATTTTATAATTTATTGCTCACCCTTTATAAGTTTTAATGAGATGAAATTATGTATTAAGTTGGGAACACTCTAAAATTTATTTCAAATAGTTGTACAATTTATTATTAAATAAAAATAACATTTAATAGAGTGAGAATGCAATATGACATAAAAAACAAAGCACATAATATGTATAGAGACATAATTGATAAAAATAATTATTATGTAAATTTTTATAATAATAATAATAATAATAATAATAATATAATTTTATCATATATTTTTAATATAATAAAATATATTATGTGATGTGAATTGCAGGGGCGATCATTTGGTATATATAAAACGAGAACATAGTTAAATGAGCAGTTAATAATTGTCTAAAAAATTCTTCATTAGCACTAATTATTGATTTTAAGTGATAAAAAATATATTTCTTTGTATCTTACATAGTGGCAGCAATATTGGCCATGTTACTAAAATGAATTAGCTTAATAATTTTCAATATTTTTTTAGAGAAATACACACAAGTGATACATAAATTAATATACACTAAAACCTATTTAAATTAATAATTCTAAGAATATTATTAATTATGGATTCTTGATTTTGTGTATAAACTCTGAATTGGAATCATGAAAAGACTATTATATTAAAAAATTAATTTATTAAGTATTAATTATACGGTACAGTAAAATGTGAAAATGACATATTTATGTATATATATACATAAAAGCAGATAAGATGAAAGGTGAAATTAAAGATGATGAGGAGTGTGATGAAATGGCCTAATAAAATAAAAGGAAAGGGGAATTGTCAGACTCCACATCCATACATCACAGATACATGGATAAGCCACCATATATATATATATATATATATATATATATATATATATCTCACATCCTTTTACCTTTTTTTTTTCTAGGAGAAATTGTAAAATTAATCCTCTAACTTGTAGGCAATTCAAAAACTTATCAGAAAATTATACTTATACATCACATAATCACGTTACATTATGGATTCATATTTTTTTTACTAGTATATGACCTCTATGATTAATTTTGATGTGTCTAATGTCATATTATTCGTTACGAAGGACATGTTCATTTCACATATTATGCCACAAAAATAGAAACCCTTATTTAATATGGTAACGTGTGGTGCATGTGCAAATATCCAACAAAATTTTTAAATTTGATTAAACAACATGTAAATTGAAGAAATTAAATAAAAATACAAAAATTGTATAATTAATAAGATAAATAATTAATTTTGAAACCACACATAAGTTACTGGACTATTTTTGTTATTTTCTCATCTTATATATATATATATATATTATGCCTTCCAAACCATAGAAATGTGAATTTTAGTTCAGATTTATTTTTATTATTAATGTAAGCTTTAACAATATATACACACTAATGTCAAATATTTAAAACCTAGATCTTTATTATTTGTATTTTTTTACACTGAATCGTAAATTATGAACTTAAATAACAAAATTTAAATTAATTTGTTTTTAAAAATAAGCAAAAATATTTGATTTCTTAGAATAAAACACTGAAAAAAATGGGACGGAATCTCATGAAATATATAATGAAATAAAAGATTAAAATCCACATCAATTAAGTGGTACTTCTTCCCTATTTCCGTGCACTTCTAAATTTTGTATATTAAACATTTAACATTTCGTTCAAGAATTTCTTTTCGTGCACTTCAAAATTTTGTATATTAGATTTAACATTTCGTTGAAGATTTTCTTTATTATTATTATTATTATTATTATTATTATTATTATTATTATTATTATTATTATTATTATTATTATTATTAATTTTGTACTAATAATTCTATGTAATTAAAAAGGATGTATATACTTCTAGTAGGTGCAGTTACTCCTATTTTTTCGCTGGGAATTATAAAGGATGTATATACTTCTAGATTTCATTGCAAGTAGAAGTAATAAGAACTTAATTTTTATAAATAAAAGTATATAAATTCAATTTAAATGCAAAAGACATATTGTTAATAAATTAAAATACAGAAACCCTAATTCAAAAATAAAATAAAAAATGGTGTGGATCCAAATACGCATTACCCGAGAAATAGTTAAATAAAAAATATATCTCACAGAAAAACCTGCTGCCAACAAAACACCAAAAAATGCATGCAGAGAGAGAGAGAGAGAGAGATGACAATAAGTTTCAGTTTTCCATTTAGATCAAATTTCAGACAACCATTTTTAAATCATTTTAAAATAAAATATTAATTAGTCAGATATTTTCAATCCATTATCCATATATGTCCACTCTCCACCAAAATTACTTTTCTTAATGTAGAAATTATTTGGAGATTCCTCTACTTTAAATTTATTTTCCACGTCATTTTCTGAGATTTTAATTTCAAAATGGATCTTTTTGTAAAAGAAAAAATTCTGAAAATACTAATTCAGTCTCTACTTTTTATAGCAACTATATAAAAATACTCAAAACTTTATTTAATTTTTTTTTCTTTAAATTCATTGTATATCAAATCAAGTTAATAGGAATGGAATATATATTGGCAATATTGTTTCACCAAAAATAGCAAGTACCAGTACTCCTTAAAAGATAAAAACAAAATTTGTTGTGACAGAATAGGATTATAGAGCAGGAACAAAAAACAGGAAACGTAAAGAAGATACAAATATGTTACACGGGCAGAGAGGAGACGGATTTTATTATGCGGTATATGTTACAGATTACAGATCTCAAAGACCATATATATAGTACTGAGGAAAACCTAAAACACCGAAATTGGGCTTAAGGCCCAATACTGCATACCGTCGGGCCGGATAGGACCCCAGGCAAGGGGGACGTCGCCTCCCTTGACCCCCCGACTCGCTGACCGGGTAGCGAGACCCCCGTGAAAGCTCTGCGAAGTGTGTGATTCAAGACATATCAACAAAATTAAAATTAAATATACATATATATATATATATATATATCATGGGTTTGTATGTATTGTTTTTGGGTAGAGAGAGAGAGAGAGAGAGAGAGAGAGAGAGGAGAGTGGGGGTGGGGGCCGGAAAACTGGTGTGCAGAGGCACTGCTCAAAATTTTGTCATCTGAGAAGTAGACAGGGGCAATAATAGCTGGATTTTGTTTCTTCAGTTGAAACCAGGGCCCCCCCGCCCCCCGGCCACCCACCTCCCCTCTCCCTCAAGCATATACTTGTTGAACTCCACCACCAATTATCGGTTATCACTGCATGCATGCTCTGTTTGAAATTTGGACACATATACGTACACACATAGATACATGCACCCTATCACAACAGCAAATTATTAGATACAAGTGTTGTAATAATTTGTGCTCATGTCAATATTTCACGTTTCCTTTTGGATATCAAGGGACCTTCCATTTCTTTCTTAATTATCGAATTCCAACCGTCTCACTGCTCATCAATATCTTCATCGCTTCCAACATTAATCAAAACATTTTTCAATAACTAAATGTGTGTGTGTGTGTGTGTGTGTGTGTGTGTGTTAGCTCCCTTTTACACAATATAGATTGGCCCATGTAGCTGGACCTCCTATAGGAATATCAGAAAAACTCATTTACGTACGGTGGGCATATCTTAAATGTGTTGATCAATTTTTATCTCAAAATTTTGTAATAAGTAATTAAATCTCTAATTTAAAATTACTGAATGTGTTACTTGGTCAATAACCTGCAGGTATTGTTTTGGTGTTTTGGTTGGTGGGTTTTTTTTTTTTTAGTATTTTGAAAATTCAAATTATTTTGCAAAACAATAATTGTTGGATTTAATTTTATATAAAGAGATGCATTTATACAAAAAGTATATTGACCATTTATATCTTTGTTTTTATTTGTTACAAATAGTAAAAATTGTTTGAAAATCTCAAAGAATTCGTTTATATTAAAAATTTTCTATTGTGATATACTAAAATTTTCATGAAATTCATTTAAGCATTTCATGTGGTAATTTTTTTTTTTTTTTTTTTTTTTTTGTATTAAGGCATATCCATTTTTTGAATAACATTTAAATTTAATATTATGTTTCGATCATACCCCCAAGCTTAGGTCCCTATTAACATTGTAAGTTTAAAAATAAAAAAAAAAATAATTAGAAAATTGCAAAATTAAACCTTCCATAATTTTGAAAAGAAAATTAAACCAAAAGCACCTATATAACAGCCTTCCATAAGTAAAAAAGAAATAATAATAATAAAAAAGAAATTGCAAAATTAAACATACCCATTGAAGAAGCTATGGTGAGCTGCAAACAGATTTTAAGAAGCCCGGGCAAGATCCATTTGCAAGTCCTAAAATTAAGCAAAAATGGGAAGAAAGAAAAAAATAGCTGTAATTTAACAATTTTGTAACATGTACTTCAGGTAACACGTTGACAAATCTAAGGATTCCTTATACCACATATAAGGAATGCGCACGTTATTATTTGTTTGACATAGGTAAATGGACACTATTATCATACGCACCTCTATGAATGCATTGCGAACACCATATATTGATGTATTAGCTACGTCACATTTATATCTCACTGCCATCTCAGCTACTGCTCCTCACAAAAATATACTTTCCTAATTAATCTGTAATATATAAAAGCAATTGTTATAATTTGTCTTCCTAAAGTGATAGATCCAGCTACATATGACACGGTTTTAGTTGGAAATCAAAATTGGATTTTAATGATTTTGTTAATTAAATTGTTAACTCAGTTTCGAATCAGAATTGAAATTACAATTAAAAATTGGTTAGTTCAGTTTCGATTTCAGAAAAATTAATTTTAGGTATGAATTTTTTTTATATGGTATTATGCCGGAAAATGGAAATATAAAAGAAATAAAAAAAGGTGAAACTGAACCTTAATCCCGGAGAAGTGTTGTTCTTTTTTCAATGAAACATATTATTAATTAAAGAAATATTTTCTAATGATTAACTTATGAAAATAGAAGTGAGGCAAAGGTAAATAAGGGAGAAAAGATTGTTGACCAAATTAAAACTAAGTGAAATGCAAATAATCATTTATATAACTATTCCTTATGTCTCACTACTTCATATGAAACTTTATTATATTAAATTATTAATTATTTTGACAACTAAATTTTATCGTGAAATGCTACACTAGTATGTTTTTTTTTTTCATAAGGATGCATATGTATATAAGTTTTATAGTAAGTGCCAAAATATTCGATAATGTTCATTATCGTAAAATAATTATTCATGAAATGCAAAATTTAGTACATAGTAATACAGATTAAAAATAACTTTGATGAAAATTTTATACATCAGATATTAAAAGAATTACAATGAAAGATTTGTAATCATAACACATTTTGAAAAGCTAATAATTATTTTGACAAAACAACATTAATTACCTTGTTACAGTATAAATATTTATCGTTTTGGTAATATTTATTTTTGAAAAAAAAATTCATATTAACTCAACAGATAATGTTATTATTTTTTTATAGTATTTTCTGCTACTAATGTTTAGACCAATATTTTTTTCTCTAAAATTTATATATCTAATATTTGAATTATGTATAAATCAAACAAATATCATTGAAGCATAATCTTTTATAATCCTTAACTTTAAATAATTAAAACTACCCACTATAAATTTATATGCCTCATATGCACTGATCATAATCAATCAAATTCAACCTCAAAAAAAAAAAAAAAAAAAAAAAAAAAAAAAACATGCCGATTATAGACAAATTAATCCAACCTGAATTTGGTAAAAGATGAATGGATTCGACACTTGCTATACACATGCAATTTTCTTCGTACTTATTCAGTAAAATTAATAAATACTTTTTTGAAATTGTTCAAATTAGCTAGTCTTTAGGCATGATGCATCACTTTATCTATGAAATATTGAGTATCTATCATATTCAATTATACTATGTGCATTAGTATTAATAATTGAATTTAAATCATATTTTTATATATGAGGATTATAGCAGCAGCAACAACAACAGTAAACGAAGAGAGAAATTAAATTTTAATCATAAAAAATCTACGAACAACACGATTAATCACGAAGATGATAACATTTGTTAAACATGATAGATAAGCAGGCGATTAGAATGAAGGACAGTGTTGGTGCCCCATGAGTGTCTGCACGGCCAAAAAAGAATCCAAATAAACTCCTATACGATCGAAACCCCTCATAAGAAGGCACTCTCCAAAGCCTTGAAAACAGAAAGTGGGCATATAACACCATGTGAAACTGATGTTGGTAGATCGCCCGTAACATCTCGCAGCACAAACCCCACCCAAACAAGCCACGGTGCTCATCATACGCACCATCCACATCCAACTGCAGCCCACCGCCACCGCGCCGGACCCACCTTAAACACTGACCCTCCATTTTGGTTATTTAGTTTTTGCAATCACTGTTGTTCAGGGGAAAAGAAGATTAGTGACCAGATTAAAACTAAGTGAAAATATGAGTGACCATTATACTTTAATACTATTTTTTTATGTTACTAATTGTGAAACTAATCTATTTTAAATGTTTTCTAAAAACTTAATAGTATACATATTATCGATAAGATCAAACAAAAACTTTATAGTATAAATAAATGTCCACTTATCGATAAGATCAAACAAATAATATGGAAAATTATATGTACTAATATAATAATAAAATAGACTAAATATAATTTTTGGGGTTTCTTTTTTCAATTTTTAAAATATTTTTAACTTGTTAATTACAAGTAATTTTTTTGTATTTCACTTTTATGTATCATATATTAAATTAATCATCTTTTTACAATTTTTAATTGTAAACCCGTATTGCATATATATTAAAATGAGACATTAAACATAAATATAATTATTTTTGGTTGATTATTTGGTGTTAGAATTTAAATTTATTGTGTATTGGATTATTTGTAGTGGATTTAGACTAACTAATATTTTTAATAAATAATTTAATTTTTATCCAATCAATCAAGTTTCAGAAGTAGGTAATATATATATATATATATATTTATATATAAAGCTATACTTTTTTATATTTATTTATTAATAAATAATAAAATAGTTTGAATATTCTTATTTACTAATTAACTCAAATTATATTATAATTTTTTTCTATTTTTTAAAAATATATAATAAATTATAAATCGCACTTGAGTAATACTATTTTTATGTAATACCAGCTCAAATAATTAAAATTGCTGGTATGAGTTTATACTTGTAATATATAATTAGAAATATTTTAAAATTTATTGTAAGGTAATAATAATTTTATCATAGGGTCCTGAGTATCATGCGATCAAGATTAAAACAAAAACGTTCATGACAATATTCCTTTATAATAAAATAAATAAAATTAGATAATGTAAATTACTTAACTATACTTATCACTTAAATATAATAAGAATATTATAGGCATTAAGAAAATTGGTTAAAATTAAGACACTTTAATATATACCTATATGTATACACTAATATAGTATATAATATAATAGATAATTGACGAATGTAAACCAAGTATTATATATATATATAGAGAGAGAGAGATAGAGAGAGAAATTTATATGCATTGCCCCAGTATTATTATTTATACTTAATTAATTATTATTAATTATGTAGAGGTAATATTATATAGTGAAGTAGGTCCGTAATAAATAAATATACCTTGCCTATAGTGTTATTATCTCATTAGCTATTTATAAAAAACTTTGGAAGTGCTTTTCTAGTTTTCATTGATTGGAAAATATTGTTCCTAGAAAGTAAAGATAAGTAGAGACGTATTATTTTACTCCCTAAGAAATAAAAAATAAAAAATTTAAGAAATTATATATATATATATATATATATTTCACTTGACTCAATAAAGTGAGATTGATGAAAATAAGATAAATTATTATGCACTTGTCCCAATAAAAGAAAACACCGACACAATACACACAATCAAAGAATAGAGAATAAAACTAAAAAATTCACCTTTTTCTTGATTTGGAAATATGCTCATCGCAAAGTGCAAGAATTGCTCCAATTTCTGGAAAAGTTAAAAAATCTGAAGCTTCCAAACTCATTAAGAAATGGGAAAAAATGAAGAAAAAAAGTGTGTATATGTAAATCATGAACTGGCCACCTCTTGTTTGTTTTCCCTTTTCCCTTGGCCACTTCTTTTCAAAATATATAAAAGATTACACATATTTTAATCCAAAAATGACATGGAAACATTTGTAAAGCACATTGATTGATGAAAAAGGAATATATGATTTGTTTAATCTGAATCACACATAATGATGATGGGATTATATTAAGATTGGTGCATGCAATTTAGTTCAGAAAAGAAATTAGATAAGTGTTGGATGATGAGTGTGGCTATACATCTGGATCTTCTCTTGTGCACAACAAATATGTTAATCTGATCGGTGTAGCAAGGTTTTACATAGAAAAGTTGAAGTATTATTCTAACAAAAATATTTCTAATTATTTACAATATAGACCGATCCTATATACTTATTTCTTGTAGAAACACTGTAACACCTATTGTGGACAATACAATATCCAGTTTTGTATCATTCATATGTCCCAAGTTAAAGAATTATTAACAAAAAAAAAAAAAAAAAACTTTTATCATTGTGATTACCATCATTCTCAAATCTTAATTAGTTCTTCTTAATTGCAATCAGACACACATTGCACTTCCCAATAGATTTCCTTTGAGATATCATTGTTTTCAAAATATTCATCCTTCGATTTGCTCACCCCAAACATTTTCCAATACATATATCCATAATTAGTTGGAGTTATGAGAAAGAAATATTAATAATTAGTAAAAATATGACACATTATATTTACACTTACCAAAAACAAAAAGCATAAATTTAAAAAATAACATTACTATTCATTTTAAAAATTGTAAAACATGATTTATTATCCAAACAATTAAAACTTGTAAAACACCAATTCACAAATATGACACTATATAACGTATTGTTCAGAAGAATTAAAAGATAAAAATGGTGGTGTAATAAATGGTTAGCTATTATGGGAGAGAGAGAGAAGAGCATAATTTTCCATTTTAGGTAGAGAATGTTGTAACCTAATTGGGAAGGAAACATGATGAAAAGGGCAGGCGGATCCTCTTCCCACGCCTCTAAAACAACCGACAGCTTAACCTTTTTTTTCTCTAATCTCTGACACTATAAACTCAACAACTCAATTGCTTCATCTTTTCTTTCCATGTACTTATTTCCAACTTTTATTTGTCGTTTTAGTTTAACATTTACATGATCGTCTAGTAATTTTTTCGATTCAAAACTCATTTATTTGGGTTCCACTCGTCTTTAAATTCCGTGCATAGTGCTAGGTGGGTTTGAATATTGTATAAAAATACTGTTGAAGTATATATATAAGTAGCACAATAGTGTAATACACTAAGTACGGATCCAATAATACATTATTACAAGTGGAGAAAAGGGGGAAAATGCAAGTAGTGTCTCAAAAAAGGAGGAATAAACAAAGACCACTATGGTAAAAAAGGTGATGGAATAAAAAACTCTCTACACTGTCATGGTACAAAATTAGAAGAAGAAAGTACAAGTAATGAGAGAAGAAATCCAATTCAAGAATTTTCACATAGGCCCCTCACATGATCATGATGTTCAAGGACCACCCCCCACAAAAAAAAAAAAAAAAAAAAAAAAAAAGGTTGAAGCTACCCTAATTTAATGCAGAATTTGTTTAGTTACGATGAGAGGGTCTGTTTCAACTGAAGCTGACTTGTGTACAAACTCATCATTAGGACATAAAATGTCACCAAGATTATGCACACTGTTACCGGTTTTCTTGTTAATCGTTTCTGTTGTCGAAACTGGCAACAAAGAACCCGAAAAAGACGACGACGACGAAGACGACGACTGAGCTGTTGTTAGTTCTTTGGCTCTCTCAACTTGAACAACCCAGTCTGTTCTACACAGAACAATGAGCATCAGCAATGCGCAGGAGGCCTGGGCCGCAAGCAAGCCCAACCAAAGCCCGGAAAACCCCATTTTCAGCCCGAACCCGATGAAGAAGGCCACCGGCATTCCCACCAAGTAGAACGAACCCAAGTTGATATTAGCCCCGATGGTCGGCCGCGCACTGCCCCGGAGAACGCCGCAGCCGGTTGTCTGCGGGCAGTTCCCGAGCTCGCATAGCCCTGCTATCGGCAATGCCGCCGTGGTCAGCTCAAGAATCTCTGAATCCGCCGTGAAGAACCGACCCCACCGGTGGCGCATAAGGGTGGTGAACAGCATCGCCGCCAGGCCCAGACCCACCGCGCAGAAGAGCGAGACGATCATCGAAATGCGGGCCCTGGCGGGCCTACGGGCCCCGAGCTCGTTGCTTACCCTTGTGGAGACTCCGAGGCTTAGTGAAGAAGGGAAGACGTAGACCAACGAGGTTGTCTGAATGAGAATCCCCATTGAAGCAATCGTAGCTTTGGGGTTCGCCAGCAAACCACAAAGCATTATCATGAGCTCGTACCACCACCATTCGAGACAGACTGAAATGCAGGTGGGCACGGCTAGGGAGAGAAGGGACGACCACCCCCGGAGGCAGTCGAACGAGGGCGACACCCAGGAATCCTTGTACACGCCGGAGATGTAGATATAGCAGCAGAGCAAGAGAACAAGATTCAGATTCGTCAGCGCCATTGCCAAGGCAACTCCAGCTACCCCCATGTTGAAGTACTTGACCAGCAGGAAATTCAGTGGGACGTGGAGCAGGACTGATACGGAGGAGCAGTAGGTCAATGGGAGGGTGACGCCCTGAGTGCGGAGATAGATTCGCAGAGGATGGAGTATGGAGAGGAAGAACAAATCGGGGATGGCAAAGAGGATGAAAGTGTGAGCAACGTTGGAGATTTCCTCGTCCTGGTTGCACCATAGGAGGATTGTCTTCATGTTAAACCACATGAAAGAAATGGGGAGACAGGTAGTGAGGAGGAGCAAGATGGTGCGTTGCAGAGTGAGGCCCAGAAGCTTCATCTGCTTGGCGCCGTAGGCTTGGCCGCAAATGGGGTCCATGCCCATGGCCAGGCCGGAGATGACGGAGTATCCGGTGATGTTAGCCACTCCGATGGAGAGGGAGCCACCGGCAAGTTCGAGCTCGCCCAGATGTCCCAGAAACAGCATTGAAATCATGGCTCTTGAGTATAGTATCAGCCCTGTAATTGCGGTAGGACATGCTATCTTTCCTATCTCTTTGATTTCTTCAAAGGCCTAAAATCAAGAAAAAATAATTAATTAAGATGAAAGTAAGTTTCTATACACCATATATACATATACAATGTATTCAATCTTGTTTTAGTCATTAGTTAGTTTTACCTCGGATGTAGTTGGCCACCTATGGAGTTCTTGCTGATCATCTATAGGAAAATCCATGGTTTTGTTGGGGTTTAAAAAATGTGTTTTATTAGGTAAAAAGGAAGAAGGAGAAGAGGGCTTTGGGTTGCACATAGCTTTCTTTCTCCTCTACAAAATGTTGATGCCAAAAAAAAAAGGGGGATTAAAGGGGGATTTTGGGTTGGTATTGATGTTTGGTTTTTGCAAGACTTGATGGGAGTAAGCCATACATTGAATGTCTATATATACATACACAAGGATTGGCTTAAAACCAATACCTTGTCTACGTGTCAAAAACTTAGCAATCGGAATAACGCTATAAAAAGCGGCTCCTAGTTAAGTGTTTTTAAAAAAAAAAAAAATTTGGGTGGGGTGGGGGTGGGGGTGGCTATCTCATCTTTTTAGTTTTCGTTCCTTTTCACTTCCTCAATCACAAAAGAAATACTATACTATTTGATATTTTGTTGGAGTACAACATTTGTCATTTATTTTTTAAAAGAAAATAATAATTTTGTTACCCTTTTTGATTTTGTGAAAGTGAAATAAAAAAAGATTGACGTGTTGTCTAATCTGTGGAGGCATGAATTGATGAGAGACCATCTTATCTAAGTTGCATATATAGTATGAAGATGATTGGTGGAGTTAGCAATTAAATTAAACCGCCCAGCAGCAGGCTGGAAATTTGAGACCAAGAAACTTGGGTTTAGGTAATCATCTCCTCTTTTAGGGCATTTTTATCATGGTGGAATTTTACTGTAGCTTAATCTTTGTCTTTGTTTATCCAGGTAGGATAATTTATTAAACCACTGCTTTTTTTAGGTTTTCACCTATGCCTCTTTCTCTCTCTAAAAATACCATGAGGAATAAAAAGATTATCTTTAATGCTAAGTGGAGAGATTGAGACTGAATGGGATTGATAGGCAATCCAAATTCAAATTCCCTCTAGCTAGTTGTGTCTTGAAGTGACACACCATATTGTGTGTGTTTATCCATCTACAAACAAAAGGATATTACACAGAATGAGTAGAGTGGTGTTTTACAGTGTGTGGACATGGAAATGAATGTTGGCATGTAATGAGGCAAGCATATGGCATGTTACATTCTCTCACAGTCCATGTGATGCACCGCAGTTGGAGCATGACTTATGTTGTCTGTAACTGATTTTAACAGCCAAACCCTCCCTGGCTACTTGCCCAATTTGAGAGGTACATCTTCATCCATTAATCACTTTGAGGTCCCATCTCCCTTTTTTATTTTCAATTTTCTGGCTGTCTTTCCATTTGGATATTATCATGTCATCTATGCTCACTAAGTGATGCCTCAGAATTGATAGTGGGAGAAGGGAGAGAAGAGGAGAGAGGGAGAAAGAAAGATAATTGTTGTGGTGATAGTGGATGTGAAAATGGAAGCCTGGGCTCTCCATGCAATTTGTTTGTCAATATCATTTTCTTGTGGCCCTCTTGGCTTTGCCCTTTTAGCACAACTGAAGATCAAAGATGTATTCTTCTGGTTGTTTTTTCTAAACTCAACGGAAATCCAATTTTCATAGAGTTAATTCAATCTCATACATTTTTTTATATAGTTAATTGTTACTACTAAAAATATAAGGACGAACGATGTAAAAATTACACTTGGTGTAATGCATCAAACACAATGTTTGTTATCCATTTGCAAATAGACACGTGTATATGTGCCGCGTATTTTGGAATAAGCATACTGCAGAGTGTATATTTCACCAGGTGCATTATCGACAAAAATGTAAAGGTCGGAAGATGAAGAAAGAAAGTTATGGGTGGATAAAATATGGAGAAAGGGACCACTATGATGAATAGAGTAAATGGCTGTCTGAAAAACCGGCAGACGGAAGATGGGAAACACAATCTGAAAGATATGCATGGTAATTCCCAACTACGTGCTGAATTTGTAACCATTTAATTTGTATCCCAATCTCAAATATAGTCACTCCTAAAACAACAAAGTGCCTCAAAGTGGGGGCCTTCCCCCACCCCCACCCTCTGCCTCTGTCTCTCTGCACCTGTATTTTCTTGCTACGACACAGATCAGAAACACAACCCCTTTTTTAATCATACTCTGAAACACCATATATTTTCTCAGTATATATATATACAGTCTCTGAACAAAACTACAAGATAAAATTTAATTGTTTAATCCCAGCAACAGAAAAGTAAAATAATTGTTTATCTCAAAAACTCGGATCCATGATGCATGATGCCAGACTTGTTGTTTCCAGCTCAATAAGTTGCCAGTCGAGAGAGCTCTTTCCCTGGCCTTTTTCCTGCACAGGCAAAACAAGTCTCAATTAAATGACGTTTGCGGTAATTTTTACACAATAAGATGATCTCTGTGAAATAGTAAAATGGTAATGTTATATATTATATTGGTGTTCTTTTTTGATTATGTGATGAGAATAGCATCAACCAAGGCACATCAGGAATTTGCTCTCATAAATGGGAAGTGGGGTTCACCGAAATGGCTGATAACCTCTGATTTTAGTGTTGAAAATGGACAAAATTCTAAATAAAAAGAAGTACGTCCACCAAAAAATTGATATGCACCCACTATTATATTCCTCAGCAGAGTGCCAGAAGAATTTAAGCATCACATTATGCATTGTTTCACTAAACAAAACATCAAATTACACAGTAAAAGAATAATTCCAAAAATTCTGTGCAGTATATAGTAATTAAGGGAACAGATAAATTAAAATATCCATGCCCTTCCATAATATATTGCTTAGCTCCAAGACAAAACTTGGCTGTGGATATCTTGCCTTCTCTTGTATTGCTTCATCCCTCCCATACTCGTCTTAAGAATGTAAACATCCCTAATTATGTCAGATATTTTCGTTCGACATGCTATTCATAAGGAGCCTATGATACGTGTATTTTAGGCACGTGAAGATGCAAAAATTTAACGGGCCATATTTTGCAATATATATTATAGGAGTTAACTGATCCCAACTCAGAACCTTTGATCAATTAATTTCTCAGGTTGTCTTTCAACCTATCCTCTGATGATTAAAATGTTAAACCAAAATATTTGATGTCCCCTACAATAAGACCCTGATCAATGTTCTCCATGTATGTAACAGGAATCAGAAGAAGGCAAACAAGCCTTTACAGATACTTATAATGCAATAAATATAAGAATTTATTCCAAAGTTAAGATGCAAGCAAAAGAAAGAGAATGCAGAAAAAGTGGCATTTCATAAAAATCTAGCCATGCTTTCTGAAGACAATTTAAGAGTATGGGTACATGTATTCGATAAGGTGTCAGCGATGCAGTACATGGAATTGTAGCCCAACCAGAAATAACTCACTTACCAGCTCATGCGCAAATTGCATGAGATTCCACAGCATAATAGTTACATCAGTAATGGGCAACAAACATTCTGAAAAGAAACCATCTTTTTAATTTTCCTCCAGGAATAAATCCCAGTATTTTGCAGCTTATCTTAATAGATAAAAGTAGTCTTGAGAATGATGTAGAATCAACTCAAGCTAACAACTTTAATTTAATTTATTTTAGCTTTTGGCATTACGATACATCACATCATTAAGATGGTTGACAAAGATAGCTTCCGATTCTGGTTAACTTATTGCACACAATAGAAAGTCACAACCACCCATCCAAATCAATTTGGTATCTACTCTATGAAGAAGTTTCGCCTGAGTGGCCTGTTTCAATCATGGATCATATAACGGATTCTCAGTTTTTGTTGGAATAGTGGATTCAAGGACTTTTAAGAAGATGTTGGCAGATTGGCAATACAAATGTGCGATGGTGATATTTTCATTTCCCAACAAAAAGGTCCATCACCCAGAGGGGAATATACGACATAACATTTCAATTCTTTGCTGATGCATACTTCAAAATCTTCTAGAGTTGCATAGAACAGTCATCGTTGTTTCTCTAATCATCCCCACATCACCATCATCATCATCACTACTATCATCATTCCACCGTAGGTTAATGTCAAACACTAAGGGAGCAAAAGAAAAAAAAAAAAACTTACAGCTTTTTTGCTGCAGTTTTTCGCTTCGTTTAAGAATTGTTGGCGTTAGGCTGTGCTGATTCTACATAGAGTGAATCTACATAAAAGTAAATTTACTTGAATCTAAAATTTATAACAGATGATTATGGAATTTTTTTAATGTTTACATGCTTTTTTTCGGACACAAATTGAAGGAAAGAGTGATTTATTTCCAAACATTCCCAACTTCTGGCTTTTTTCAAAAAGAAAATAAAATACTCACTCCTCATCTCAAACACCAATACTTATAGTAAGTGTATTTTCTCCCACAATCTCTAGTTTTTAATCACTTCTTAAAAATTAAAAAAAAAAGAAAAAGGGAGATCGTGTCTATTTGGTTCGCCGTGAAGGGTAAAAGATAGTACAAATATTTTCAGTCATTTGAATAATTTGGATACCAATATGTCAAAATATAAAAATCTTAAATTCTTCTAAAAAGAGAAAAACAGAACATAATTTTACATTTGCATAATAACAAAATAGAGATTTTTATTAGTTTACCAAATATAACCACGACAGTTTTTTTCAAATACTCAGTTATACTCCCTCCATCCCAAATATTCAGGCTGATTTGGTTTTTCAAAAATATTAAGAAAGTTGTTGGAAAGCCAATTAGACAAGTAAATTTCCTAATATATTTAATGCTTAATCTTAATTATGGAGAAATAAGTAAATGAATTTGAATAAATATTATTCTATGCAGAAATTGGACTACATATTTTGGAAATGGGAAAAAGAATGATTTAATGGCAGTCACCACTCACAATAAAGAGGTAACTGTAAGATGATATAGGATGATTTTTATCATGGTCAAACTTGAAGACGTGGTTAAAACTTCATAATTATAATTATTTAACAAGAAATACTAGTGGCAACAAAATAGCATAAGTGCGAAGAGAGGAGAACATAAGAATATGAAAGAAAATATTTAGGAATAGTCTCTTTCTTCGTGCACTGAGGAGGGGGGGGGGCATGGTTCCTGGTTATCGTGTCGTGATCGAAGTTCCTCAAATTATTGAAATCACATCAAGCAACAAGAATAAGCATACCATATAGTAAACCATTATCGGTTACTAATTATGGTAGATCCAAAATACGAATGCTTTAATTAGCTTCGATGCATAAGACTTTTTACTATTGAGTCTATGGCAATTGGATAATAAGTTTCAGCCTTTGTAAATTGTCCTCACCGATCACAAAGAGAATCTAGAAGTTGGTTAGAAACTAAAATTGTTTTCCTATTGTAAGCATCCTTGACCAAATGACAAAATGACGACACCACCTTATAATGAAAAATCTAATATGCAATGACCGATTTCTAGTAAATAATGTTCACTGAATGTCTATTCATATAACTCTCTGAGCTGATATGAGAAAAACTGAATAGAACTAAGTACCTTAAAGTAGCTCCAGTATATGAATGTCAGTTCAAGATTAGGTGAAAGACTACTACTCCAGCAACTAGCAATGAAGAACGGTCATTAATTGCCTCATCATGAGATCCAATCACTTGTAAGGACATGTACCTGTATGCACAATAAAATAGAAAGATTCATTAACTGAATAAATCTAAACTAAATTATTAAGGGTGCATCTTTAGAAGAAATTCTTTAATTTCTCACCAGAAAGAAGAATATTCACCTTGGAAAAATGAAAACAATAAAAACAAGGCAAAGAAAAACTTATTGAATGTTGTAATAGGAATGATATTAAATTGGTTATGTTTTTACAGAATTTTAATAAGTGATTAGTAATCTATCATGTGTGACTAAGTACTTTATCCATAGTTCTTGATAATTTTCACTTGACACCATCAAAACTCTAATCAGGTCATCACTATGGAAAATATAATAAAAGATATGAATTCTGCGCCTTTTTTTCCCAACTCATGCCAATTTTGGTTTTATAAATAGAGCACGTCATATCAACTCTGTAGTTTCCAGGATACTTATAAGGTCCATCAGCAGAGAATTTTTCATGAACATGCATGGCCAAAAAAAAAAAAAAGGAACAGTATACAAAGATAGTAAAGATCACGATGAAAAGTTTATCACTACATATTTTTATTCTAAGACATGACAATTTTAAATCTCATATGTATGCCAGTAGTTTAAACTATTTTACCCCATGTACTTACCTCCATAAGAAACAAGTGGATCTCAAGGTCAGTGTGTGTTATATACTTTAGGAGTGAAGGAAGAGGAGAAAGAATAGAGTTTCGATCCATCTTTCTTCCCATGCTTGACTGATGGTAACTTCACGGAGGGTGTGCGTAATTTTGCAGAATCTTATAAAGAGTGATAGACCATAGCACTTCTTACAAAAAATGGGACAGTGCAAAATATGGATCCATGTTAAAAAAGTTTCAATTTGTTCCCGTGAACAATGGTGTTTCGACTCACCTCAACAAATTCACACATGCATAACCAATCAAGCATGATTCATGCTTTCATGACCATCCATGCCAAACTCTAGACATCATTATCAGAAACCCACAATTATAAAGAACCAAGTACTTGATGAAATGGACAAATTTATGAATATTGAGGTTTCCTTCTTAAAACTTGGTTTTTCTAAATACTTCCAATCACGACAAGATTACGAAATTATAATCAATATCAAAGCCCTTTCCCGCTACCCGCGGGATTGACTGCACAAATAGAAATATCCATGTAACAAGTTGTGACACAATAATTAGTTGGTAGAGAACACCCAAAAAGTGGCATACTATTTATGGTGCTAGGCTGCCACCTACATAAAACACTCATTTATCCAAGCTCATTACCAGCTGTCGCAATTGGTGTACTTGAGAATATACAATATATAGAGCTTTTCTTTTCCAATAATTGCTGGTGAGTTAATATAGAAGTATTTAATACCATCTTGCGTTGAGTTGCCATCAATGTTGAATTCTCATGTCAAACTAATGGGCAGTTCTTCTCAATAATTGCCAGTCTTTTACTTTGGTGTGTGTTGCCTGTAATACTGGGAGTTCCATTACCAGCTGTAATTATGTAAAAATCTAAAGTTATGAGGTGTTCCTCAATATATTGTTATCATAACAAGGGCTGGACACCACATAAAATTTTGCAGAGAAATATCACACTACAAGTCATATTATTGAACTACTTGTTGCACAATTCTAATCTAGGTTAAGGCAAGTTATTATCTTAATGGAATGATTATATAGGAATGAATATTTTTTGATAATACAGTGGGGAAATAAGACAAGAAATTATGCTTTTTATATAGCACAAAGGTCATATCTCAACTTGAGCAAGGTCTCTAGTTTGAGTTTACCCTCTCCAAATTGTGACTAAAGGTTAACACAAGTGTAGCATACTCTTATAACGGTTTCATGACCCATGCTTTAAAGGAACACTAAGAGAAGAAGCATATCACAGTTATTACATATCCTGCATTATCTAGTGTCCATACACATCGTCATAATGAAGTATTCAGCATCTCAAAATATAAACTATTTACAAGAATATGTTAGGTGTACCATATACTTTCTGACATGTTTCAGTTTCCAGAAAGTTTAGAACTCAACTGATTTTCATTTGTACCAAGTTTGGCTGTGTGCTCAATAATGAATAACGAAGAGCAGAAACAGAGGAACTGGAAACACTGCAGACAAATACAGCCCCTTTTATTTATTTAATATTTTTTTTATTTTATACTTCTCTATGCACCAATGAGTCAGGTTGAGATCAGTTTTTAGTACTTTTTAGATAGAAAGATATCAGTTACAATACAGAGATCTGAGTCCAAATAGAGGTAACATAATCCAGAATCCAGATAACTTTCTCACAAAAAAATGACAATTTATGACCTCTTGAAACACATTTCCCAAATAGTCTTCATGTGTCCGGTCCAGGCTAAGAAAGAAGCTTCACATATTATAACGGTGCACTCTCTGGAGATTCCAAACATGTATAGCAGATACCAGAGATGATCAGTCTCCAAGATTTGTATATGGTGCTTCTTTCCATTTAGCATACATATTGATCTACAAATCTACATTAGCAACTGCTTGATATCATAAGGTCTAGTTCCATCTATCTCTTTCTACTATTTCAAGGATGCTGAAGATTCAAAACGTAAGTTCTTTCATTACTCTCAATTTATAATGGCAGGTACCTCGGTTATGAATCCTGGAATTATAACCCTTGGTCTAGAAGCAAAAGCAGAATTTGCTGCAACTAATAAGGTTAGTGACTTGCCACCACCAAATAGTTGATCCCAGGGTCCAACACCAGGGGCATAATTACCTGGATTCAAACCCAAAATATACCTCCACACATCAATCGGCTTAAAACTTCAACATGAGTAAAGATCAATGCATATGAAACACTATATGTTATTTGCAGAAGGTCAAGAATACATGGAAGACGTTAAAAGGGAAATGCAAAAGAATGGAAAGTCCCCATATGCCTAAAGTTAGCGTTTAGCCTTCTCCTTAGTTACTGCATAACCCAGCAAGCTCACTCTTACCCCAAACAGAGTGAGCTTTTCTGCACCAAAATGAGGGGCACTGAAGTGTTTTTCCTCATTCTAGAATACCTCCCTTCATGTGGCTTTCCACCATAAATGTCCCTTCCCATCCAAACAGTATCAAGAATGAGGAAAGGGGAACTAGCCTATCCAAGTCAGGGCAGTGACAAGAAGGGTTATCCAAACAGTAACTTCAAGACATCCAAAAGTTCCAAAAAAATTACCAGAAATGCTGCGTGTTTGGAGGAACCTTGAGTTGAGACTTTTCTGCACCAAATGAGGGGCACTGAAGTCGGTGGTTTGAGGCCTGCTGACAGGCTTATATAGGTAGTTACAACAGCAAAAATAGTTCATCATGAATTGTGCCTTTAAATTAGCAGACTTAACATCACACACAGAAGGGAGTGTGAAGGGGTAAACCTTAACCCAGTTACTATAGGATCCTGTAGCAAATCCCAGGACATTACTAACTGCCGTAATTAGGGATAAATATGCATTTGCAACTCATCCAATGGCCCTCTCATGTATTCACAAATGCAACGAATAAAGTCATAAACATCGACCCTTTTAAAGCCTCATCTAAATGTGAACATTATTTCGACAAATATGACCTAGACACTAGTTACTGAATTATGTTAGAAAGCAAGAAACCAGGCGTCACATGAAGAAATAATACGCTTTTTTTTTTTTTTTTTTTAAAAGAATATCCATTATAAAATCAATTTTTTTTTTTTTGGATATTAAGGAGATGAGATTAAGGCATATTCCTCTCATAATTTTTCCTTAGACAATCGGTTAGGCCATCTTAACATTTCAATTCTCAAATGATAGTAATTAATTGAATAAGACATCACTTTGCAGCTATTGGTTTATATATTTTACTTCCCTTTCTAGTGAATATGGATAAACCATAAAGAACAACCAACCAACAATCTTTGTGGGAATCATTCAGGAGAACAGAATGTTGACTGCAGAATTCTACAAGCAGCAAAGATAGTGTATTTTGAGAGGGAGGTCAATACCCAAACAGAACTAACCTCAGACTACACTTTGAAAAAAAGATACCACTAGTGCTCCTGGGTGTTTGTTTTCCCAATAATATGAGGGATCGCCTCATACACTCACAATCCTCAAAAGCCAAACGTGGAGATGTTGAATTTAAGCATCATTCCAGCAAGAACAATTCATCAAAGTTAACCAATTTCACTATCAGTATCCCCTTGAACTAGTTCAAATATTATATCTACCCGCAAAGAATCTGAACTGAATACAAATGAATTTCAGCTTCAGCCATGTTTGATCCCACCACCAAATTCATATAACCTCATGGAGAACAAGTTAAACGAAGCTCACGCCGCTCTCATTGCATGTAACACAACTGGTCGCTCATAGTTAGACGATTAATTAGGGTACAATTAAGAATGTTAGGAGTCTGATTTCAACTAAGTACTCAACTCACACAAATATCAGTTCGAAAGGGAAAACAACCTAGATAAAGTGTATACAAATAAATATATGCATAGAGTCATTACCAGCCACAACCGCGCGCATTTTCTTCTCCCGCGGCACCAGCTGATCTCGGCAGAGAGGCTAATAAGAGCAAAGGCAAAGATAATGGAAGCGGCACTAAGGGGCCCGGCGCCCAAAGAGGCTGGTGCATCGGTCCATATGATGCTGGCCCAGGGGTGTGGTATGCTGAGCTCTTGCACGTACGGGTTCAACAGGATAGGTGTAGGGCCCAACTGAACAGGATTCCGGCCCCACGCCACCGATGCGACCCCAAAGGAAGTCCGTAATCTCGCCTTGGAGGCCTCGGTGATGGGCCGGGTCAGTTAGCTGGTCGCCTCTCCAGTTCCGCTGTCATCATGCTCTGAACAAGAAAACTGATATGACATTGAGGGTGGAGGCGGTAGTAGTGAAAAAGAGCGGAGGGGATGGAAAGTGACCGTCAACAAGTGGTGGGAGAAAACGTCCTTTTACTCGACGAGGGAAAAACAAGATCGTTTTTAAATATGGGGTGCTTATAAATCCACCTATCAATTTTATTTTACCTATTTATAAAAGCACACTTGTTTTTTTTTACTCAAAATTACAAAATTTTTGCTATATTTAATATCACAAAAATGTTTCACTTTTTTTCATAATTAATTTTAATATTTGATTATAGTATTAGTTTTAAATGAAAATGGTCAATTACAATTATATCATATTCATCATGCTTATGTACAACAAATAAATATTTAATAAATTAAATTCATACATTTTTTACTAGTAATCTATTGGGTTACCCACCAGGATTTATACACTACTCCTCAGTGGCCACCATTCAATCACAGTCAATGGTTCCCATCATAGACTCCCAGCACAAATCAACACGGCCTCCTTTCGTCTCCTACCTCAAGGCGTAAAGTAATGTGTTAGTTTATAAAGTAGATAAAGAAGATCCAGAAGGAAGGAACAAAAGCCTCAATGTGTTCTATGGAGTTTGGGAAGGATACTATTTATTTAGTTATTCATACTAGGTGTAGTCACTAAGGTCAAGAAAGTGAGATTTGAAGCATTTCGTGGGTGAGATCACATAACTCCACTAACTTTGTTGGAACTTCTTTATGCTCTCAATTTTTGAAATCATTACAGTCCCTTTGATATACTCTCTTAAACACTAGCTTGTGTTAAATTGTCAATTTTCTTCTTATCATTTTTTTTACCTAGAATCCTTTTTGAATTCAATTTATTTCTATTGTGGGCACTTTGCACAAATTCTTTCTTGCTACCTCCCAACATGCACCATGGGGATTGAATCTCAACACAATGTGATCAATCTGAACTCACCAAGTTCATACTAACAAATGGATCGTGTGACCAGTAATATCTCAAAAGCAAAGAGCTACACATAGGTTACAAATATATAACAAATCGACATCAAGAATTCAAGGACAACACGTACTATGTCCTAGACTCAATATTTACTGCAAGAATCAATGTATCTCCTTGTCCCTCGATCATTGATGGAGCATAAATAAGGTTGAGGCATTAAGGGGTTTTCTAGGAAAAAAAAATTAATGTGTTGTTCAATTGTTATAAGCCTCAAACCTGTAAATAAAATAAAATAAAATTATTTATATCGATTTTTGGTTTGGATCGGTTAAGTGATACATAAAATTGAAACCGAACTAGAAATCAAAAGTTACAAAATTTTAAGACCAAAAAGTGAATCACAATTTTCAGTTCAGTCGACCGTTCCCTATTTTATTTCACTTAAAATATAACTCGCAAGTCCAAGAGGTAAATTATCGTAAAATTATGGTGAGAACTTGTATGATATCCACAGGGACTGTATATGGTAAAATCAAATAAGTATTCGTTTATAATATTATCATTTATCTAAAGAATTGAATAATAGTGATTGGTTTTGTAAACTAAAATAAAACAAATGAGTAGAACAATATCAACTCAGATTTAAACAATTAAAGAAATTCAGAAATTATAGGGATTCTAGGGACATGCATTCATATGGTTCTGGGGACATGCATTCATATGGTTCATATGAGTTCCTTTTATGTATCAAACCATCTTTAATTCCTATATTTGTAGAAGAATCACTAATATAATTGGATCCTCTCTCTTGAGTAAGATCCAAAAGTAGATTATATAACATTGACCATTCTTAAGATATTATTTAACCCCTAATAGTTCCTAGGATCTATTCTCATTTCAATACTTATCAATTTCTCGATCTAACAAGTTCATGTTATGCATTCCTAATCTGTTAATTAATTACTCTCTCCCAGGCAATAATGGATTAACTGCACATTCAAGTATTCATCACATAATTTCATACGACATTCAAATCAGGAAGAATAAATAAATATAGGAAAGGAAATAATATCATTAAAGAAAAACAGATGAATCCATAATCATGCAGGCCCTAGAATCACTAAATGTTTAGCCACTCATACTTAATACATAACCCACCGGAAACATATTGATACTCATACCTAACATATAAAGAACAAAAGAAAATAAGACTATTGAAGTCAAAAGATTTTCGTTTTGTTTCTCTCTCTTTCTCTCTCTCTCTCTCTGATGATTTGGTTGGTTGATCATCCTCGGTATGTTTGTTTCTAACTCTAAAATCTAATGTATAATATGATATCTAAAATCTAATGTAAAATTTGATGATCTAAAATATGATGTCTCTTTGTGGTTCCCAAGCTCTTCCTTTTATAGATAATGACTAGGGTTTTTGTAGCCGACATATCTTTGTTTTGGAATAAGAAGATATGCACGAATCACACCAAATCGCGATTGCTAAGATCATATCATGAGATGAAGCACAGTCCGTGCAAGGCAAGCACATGTCGTGCTTCATGAGGTTCAAATAGTGGGTCGTTTGGATCTAAAGCATAGGGCGCACAAGGGCTTGCACGGGCTGTGCTCTTGGTCGTGCCTTTGGGGTTCGTTCCTGGTTTGTGTGACTTGAGACCTGGTCTATACACCCTTAATTGTACATTTTTCTCTCAAAACTTCAACAAACACGTGATGTAACAAAATATAACAAAATTATCATGAACTCGTCACTTAGGTGCATGCAATTGCCTAAAAACTACACATAATAACCCCAAATTGCACGTAAATCCTATGTTTATCATCAGTTAACCAATCCATGAACACCCCTATTCTGAATACTTAACCTGAGTTTTCTCCTTTAATATCCTCAAGTTAACATCTAACTAGAAAAACTATACATGTTTATACAAAAACTTTTAAATGAATAGTGGGATATCCATTGCAATCACATGTTAGTGAACTTTAATTTCATCTTAGTATTTAACTTACTAAGGTGCCAAGTATCTATACAAGTCATATATCTACATATCACCTGATATTAGAGGTGATTACTTATGTAAGATAACCAATTTCTTTCTTTAACTTGTCTAACACACTTTTAAGATATCATCTCAAAGTATGTGCATGAATATATTCAACTATTTCATAACTACCTCCCACTATTTAACAATATCCCGATTAAAAGTTGAACGTAATTGCAATATGTTTGGTTATAATACACTATTTGGAGTCCCAGACAAGTTGTCCAATCTATGGACAGTGAGTTATCAATGCTCCCTCTATATTTCTTGTTACTCCCAAATATCTTAATTTTCTTTAACCAAAATATTTTTGCACGGTAGAAGTACAAGCTCCAAACTTTGTTTCCAAAATTAGACATTGACATATGCACTTACTCAAGTTCTTGACTTTTCTAAAGATTGTTTAACCATTTTGCAAAAAGAACTTAGTTTCTTAACCCGCATCATTATATTAAGCAATAAGTATGCATCAATCCAATACATTTGTTTCCGTCGCTTTTAGGGAATAATGGATGGTGTCATTTAAGAATATCATAAATCTTTTCAACAACACTCCTATGCTTTTACTAGAATTTGGTTGATATTTAATTACTAGATCCATGACCAAACTTATGTTAGGGCATATACACTCTTTCCTGTATATCCAACTCTTAGTTGTACTAGAATATTATACTCCAAACATTATAAACTTCTCCTTAGAATTCATTTGACATATTTAGTAGTATGAACATCGCCTTTCAACCATAAGAGTATTAGTAGTTACATAGGTGTCCATCATGGATCATTCCAAAACTTTTAACCATGTTGTCTACACTGTCATGACTAATTTTTTGGATTAGATCTTGGAACTTATACTTATCTTACAAGTAGCACCAACCACACTCTTTAACTCCAAGCATGAAGGCAACAACCATGTATTAATGGTTTCATAATACTCCAAAACTATTGCCTTCTCGCAACATATTAGATTTGCAACTTTGAGCTTTGTAATAGACCATGAACTTTACTCTCGATCATAAGCTCTTTGGGTCCAATATGTGGTTTATCAGTCAAATTATCCACTAAGAAATACAATCTCTTTGCCACTTCGAAAATGAAATTCTAGATTATACTAAGCTAATAGAGGAAGATTTATTGTAAGACTATCATTGGGAGAAAGTGTCTTATGCATTAGGTGTATCTTTTTACCAATTCAGTGTCTTGAGAACCCATTTGTTCTCAATTTCTTTGTGTATCGTGGAACATTAACCAGCTTCTCTACGTCGTTATAATTTCACCAATTAGAGAACCCTTTAACTTTTTTTATCCATTTATCGCTCTAGGATAATACAGAGTCCAACACTTGATTTCAGACTTATAATTACTTTGTAGAGATCTTTGGATAAGCATGTCCTTCAATCTCCCATGAAATTCAAACATATATTTTTCAATACTTACAATGAAGAAATTTAGATAGATCGTGTCACTAAAACGATAAGGGAGGTGAATGTACACATTATGCTTCTTTAATAGACATATAATTTTTTGTTTCCAAAAATAATATTATTATACCTAAATGGAAAGTATGACCTCAAAAGTTCTCTATGTTCCCAATCACCTCCTATATCCTATCATTGGATTACCACAACTTAATTTCGCAAAACAAAATCTTAAACTATTATAGGTGAGAATTCCTATATTCTACCAACCCTTAATTCCCACTTAATTTTATCTTTCATGTTATCTAACATAATTCTATTATGTTGATCATGCTTTGGTTTCACTCTTCTATTAACATGTTGGTCACACATAATATAGGGTTTAACTCATTGTTAAAAGTCAAAATATTTCAAATCATGCACCATCTCATGCTTGAGAATGAAGTCTTGAAGCAACTTTATGCTTTCAACTCGATCCCTTATAAGACAAAAGACTTTTTTGTTACTAGCTCTCTGAGTATAATTTTCAACTCCAAAGATATACACTTAATATTGTAGATGATCCATCTTCATTTATCATAACTAGTCTTTTTCTAGCCCAAAAAGGCACATCACAACACAATTATATCAAATATAGTTGAAAATATTAGATAAGACATTTTCAATCAATAACCTTGAAATTAATACTTATTCAAATATCCAACTAATAATCATATTTGATCAATTGCTCATATATTCCACTAGGACATTCTAATAAGTTTATAGTAGGTAGTCATTTCGATGAAAGTTATAAGGAAATTTAAGAAATTTTCTCACACCTTAAACCAATTTTCTAGATTTAATAAAGATTACATGTAGGTCAAAATTTCTGAAAAATTCAAAATTAATTAGAAACACAATTAAAAATCACAAAAAAATAAAATAAATAATAATGCGTGAAAAACTGTGCACACAATTTTTTTTCAGTAGAAATCCCATGTCACACACGTTTGTATGTGTTCGCCTAAATTTACACGCTATCCTGCATGTGTATGGGGTAGTTTATAGAATAATGATAAGTAAAGTTGTATCCACAAGGATCCGTGGAGATTATTAATTACTTCATATTTATCTTTAACTTTATAAAAGGTGTGTATTTATCTAACAACCAATGACTATAAAGATTATAACATATGATCAATATTCCAAGAGATCAACAGACAAAGATATGGAGAAACAAATAGAAGAAATGAGTCCTATGGTCATGTTTTCAACAATCAACAATCATATTGCTAAATTAGTTCAATCCAAGTTCATCTTTTCTTCATTCTTATAAGATAGTCACAATATTGACTTATCCCTTCTCATGAAGTGAATGCAATTTATAGATTAATTATCTATACCAATATCCCTATTTCACATAAATAATTAACTCCCAAAAGGATAATAAGACTGACAATTCTTCATAAACATGCAGACACACAATCATATAAATACTTATGTCATATATATTAGATCTATGTGGGTCTCATCTCTAGACTCTTGACTCAACATATATTAAAGGTGCTCAACTACCGGACAATAAGTAAGAAATGAACATCGTTCATATATATCAATAAAAACTTAGATGAAGAACTTGATTAGAAACTTAAAATAAATCAATATAATTGCATAATTGTATCCAACATGCCCTAAGACTATGAATGTTTAGCAAGATATAGTAGAATTAAACATTGAAAGAAATCTAATTCGAGCATAATTGTGAAAGAAATCTAATTCTTACTATATTTAGCATAAAACAAAATAAAAAGAAAATGAAAAAGAGAAAACTCGAAAACTTTGTAGGAATTCTAACAAATTATCCGTTGAAGCCCGTGGAGTGGATGGTGAATCGTCTCTGCATTGCTATCTTTCCCTGTATTGGTGTGTATTTGTATGTAAGGATGTAGAGAGTTGTGGGATGTGTCGAGATGTGAAGATGTTGATTCTAGGTCCAAAGATCACCTATTTATTGGCATAAAAATATGTTAGGGCTTGTCTCGACCGTAAAATCTATCAAAACATAAAGATAAGTATGGAATTTTGAACACGATTGGTAGATGTCATTTCTCCACTAAAAATAATTCGACCAGCTATCGGTATGCCCACACTAAAACAGGACAGTGGCAAGTAAGATCGTCTTCCAAAGGACCGGCGAGGATTTTTCTAATCTGTTGATCTGTCAATCAACTCCAAATTTAGTAGCAAATATTTGTACTTCGAGAATGTAATTCAACAGCTATAATCGAGAAAATGATTTTTATCAAATATGTAAAATATTCTGATTTTCAATTAATTCCACTCTAGCTAACTATTTCAATCATCGATGCAAAAGTGACTTTAATTCATGCAAATAAATCAGTTATCACCACCGAAGATGCTTCTGACGCGGTCTTATCTCTCCTTAATTTCTTGATGACCAGGAAGACGCTTCACCAATCATGTCCCTAATCGACTGACAACCCGTGAGACGCTCTACGGATTTAATGAGCCGACAACATTAATAACTAGAGAGACCCAATTCAAAACCAATAAACTCTGACACAGGATTACCGAATTAAGACTGATATTTCCCCTATTCTGAAGAAACAATGTACCACTAGTTAAATCTAAACCACAATTACGGATGGCTGATTTAATTGGCTACTAATTAATCCTGGACTAATGAATATTTCGAACTACCCAATAGACCCAAAATAATTAACAACACTAAATTCAGAGAATCATAGATACTTGCATAAAATAAAGTATACGAAAAAATTCGATCTCATAAAAATAGATAGCTAAAGCTTCTTTAATTGTCACCGGAATAAAATAGTTTAGCTACAATCCATACGATCAAGAAACCAAAATGAAAATAGAAAGATAAAACCGGGCAGCTGTTGTGGAGAGAAGAATGGCTGCCTCTCTTTGTTCCTTGGAGAAGGGCTAAGTATGATATTGTTCTAATCAAACCCTAATTAAACTATATATACATATTGAAAACTAAAAAGGTCATGTTTAAATGTTAATAAAGCCCATACAAGTTTAAACTCATATCATGTTGTTTAGTCTCGTGGACAGCCTATGTGTGGAGTGGAATTGGGCCCTCAAATTAATTCTGGGCTGCAGAAAATTTATTCAGGCCCAACTAGCTGGTATGGTCATACTGCCCGTCCATCAGGTAAATCCCCTGCTTTGACTTTTTCAGAAATTCTGCTCTTTTTCCTCCAAAATTGAGTATTCACCTACAATTATTTACCAATTGGAATTAGCTCGAAAACATATGTGGTAAAGGGATATTGATCACCAAAATTACATCAAAACTCTCCAAAAAGATGTAGCAAATAATCGCTAATCAAATCCCCTCACACTTAGACAATGCTCGCCCTCGAGCATAACTCATCGAATAGGAATAACTGACTCGATACTCAAAAGACAAACCAATCATTGGCAACATTTTAATGGAGAATAATTAAAGCATGATCATCCACAAACCACCAACAATTTTCTTGTGTCAAAAATGTGTAGTAGCTCTTCATTCAAGTCAAGTTAATGCATAGTCAATCCTGCCTTTCTAAGTTTCACTCCAATAAGAAATAAGGACAATATTCATTCACTCAAATCGTAACTTGACACTTTCAAACACATATTTGCCCTTATGTCACCGTCTCCACCCAAATATGAGATAAATGTACAAATCAAAAGGTCTTTGCAGGGTTGTAACAGCGCTAGGGGAAAAGGTAGGATGGAAGGATAGAACAGCTCAAATTATGAAAATATATGAGCATATCAAAATATCCATTTTTAAGGATACGAGCAACTCCATATAATGTTATCGCCTTCATAAAACAAGCTGATTTTCAAATGTACAAGGTATGAGCGATATTAAACAATTAAAATCCACAACTTTTTTTTTTTTTTTTTTTTTTTTTTTACAGAATAGGAGTTGAACTCTACTTTTTATTATTATTATTATTATTATTATTATTATTATTATTATTATTATTATTATTATTATTATTATTATTATTATTATTATTATTATTATTATTTTGACAGAATAGGGGCTGGATTTCAAATATTTTTTTTTCAGCACTTATCATTTTGTTATTCTCAAAACAGGAATAGATTGTCACAAAAATTAGCATCTCAGCACATATCATCTTCTAAGTAATAGGAGCTTTCTTTTTCAGCATATTCCAACATACGTGCATATTTCCATGGGACAAAAGCAGACTAAAACAGGTTTAAGCTTAATGGTTTAGTAGCTATTATTAATCAATAAAGAATGGATAAGGCACAACAGGCTCACTAGTGGACATGCAGGGTTCGGAAAATATATATTCAGGCCAAAGCTTGGTTAATCCTAAATGCCTTAATCATTTTCATGCAAGAATCTCGAAGGGTTTCAACTATGGCAACCGGACAAACCATAAATCCAGCATACAAGTTCGATACACTCATTAAGAAATAAATTGAGCAATTTTCAGATGTTAAATCATGCTCATCAGGCTCAATTCTCA
Organism: Caryopteris x clandonensis; assembly: GCA_028749325.2. Classification (NCBI taxonomy): domain Eukaryota; kingdom Viridiplantae; phylum Streptophyta; class Magnoliopsida; order Lamiales; family Lamiaceae; genus Caryopteris; species Caryopteris x clandonensis. The sequence continues at coordinate 701,620 of JAPYKT020000045.1, forward strand.
CAATATATAAAGCTGAAATCATGTGATCAACCATGCAATTTTTTGTCATCCTAGAACACATACGAGCATAGACACAATTTCACCATAAAAGAACAACTACCAAGCAAGCCACATACCAACTTTTCATATTGACTATTTCAATGCTGCCAATGACTCAGCCAATACTATTATATATATATATATAGACAAAATACGTATACTCCCCCCTCCATACTTGGAAAATGCAGTGTCCTCACTGTGGAAAAGGGAAAGATACGAAAAAAACTAAAAAACAAGAACTAACAAAAAGGGAAAAGGAACGAAAACTCCCCTGGATTGGTTGTCAAGGCTTCGAGGAACGTGAAATCTGGTAGACCGATTGTTCCACGGCTGTAACTCGATTGCTGAGAGCATCGAGTCGAGCCCTTATCTAATCTTCTAAAGGCACGGCCCAGCAGGGTACAAAGTTCTCGAACAAGTTCTTGATGTCAGTTAGAGACGGGGAAGACGAGGAACTTCCAGAAGAAGAGCCTGTAGGAAAAGTATTGCTCGGGACTGAAACACTCAGCTTCAACAATTGATAGTTCCCTTTGTTATTTATCAGGAGCAGGCGCATGTTGTGGAGATCAGTAAGTGTGAACTAATATGGTGGGAAAAATACAGGCTCAACGGCAAAGACATTCAGTTTGTGGGCTAACTTAGTAACAAAAGCACCCAAAGAAAATTTTCCATTGAAACGGGTAGAGCTCGCACGCCATTGTTTGGCAGCCCAAAAACCAAAGTTCATTTTCATACCAGCAAGTTTATACAAATACAATCCATTATCAACAATATTAGCACTCTTGGAGCACCCTTTTGCATACGATGTTTCCACAGACAAAGCACGCAATTTCTCATTAATGGTGGAAGATAGATTATCAGGCCAATCACACACAACAGAATCATATTCAGGAGTTCGTAATGAGTCTTCAGTTTCAAATCCAAGCAACACACTCAGTTGGTCCATAGAAAAATAAAATTGAATTCAAACAATATAGCATGTGAATAAGATAATGGACGGGATGGGTCAAACACAAATGAGGAAATAAATTCCAGTGCCATTTCTTTATACACAGGCTAAAAAATATCCAGGAATTGAGACCAGCCAATACTAGCAAAGTACCACCTGATGGAATCATTGACACCTAAACTCTCTATAGCATCCCAATCAAACAAATAAGCATTGACAAATTGACAAAAATAATTCTTACTAAGTCTATTATGTACCTTGGTTGTAGAAAGAAATTTGGGTGGGGAAGCAGGGGGCTCGTCTGAGGATAATGGGATGGAACCGGCAACGGGGAGGATGTAGCTTGGTCAGGGTCGGTATCATCATCTGACATCACTTTTGGGATGGGGGCCTGGGAGCGGGTGTGTCTGCGACTGGAGCTGCTACTCCGGTGGGTACAGCTGAGCTCGATCGTGAATCATTCGTCGTGTGGCCGGAGCTTCCAAGAGAAACAGGGAATCATCCACAGCAATTGGAGGTGACGGGCTTTGTGTCGGTGGCGATTGTGTAGAAGCTGACGGCATCGCTTCCTGTCGACAGGTTCGGTATTTGGGGGCCATCAAAGTCGGTAGTGTTGGGTGGCGGCGAGAGATTTTGGGCGAGCGATGTGAGCGGTGTGGGCGAGTGATGTAAGAGAGAGGCAGATGGAGCACTGTGAGTGGTGTGAGAGAGAGGCGGATGGAGCGATATGAGGGAGGGCTGAAGATTTTGAAAATTAGGGCTGGAATCCCCAAATTAAAACTTTCACTTTTTTTTTTTCAATTAAGACCTTGGATTTCCCACTTCACAATTTCGTCCCCTTCTTTACCTTTAAGTATAAAACCTGGTCCTCCATATCTTTAACTATAAAACCTCGTCCTCCATATCTGCTAACAATAAAAATGAAATTAACACTATAGGCTTATAAATTTGTGCACAACCTTCTTTTTTTATTATTATTATTTGTTTCATTTTTTTTGTTTAAAATAGAATAAAAAACTAAGAAGATATAAGTTAAGAAGCTTGGGTTGCCTTCCAAGAAGAGCCCTTGTTTAACGTCTTAGGCTCGACGTATTAGTTTGTTGATTATGAAAGGATCTCGGGGTTAGCCAAGGTCATTCCATCGATGGTAGCTATTTCCATTCCCCCGTAGTAAGGTTTCAACAATTAGCCATTCACCTTCAACACCTTGGAAGTACTCAAACTTTGAATCTCGACGGCTCCATAAGGACTTACATTTATTACTTCAAATGGTCCCATCTAACGGGATTTCAGTTTACCCGGCATGATTCAAATTCGGGAATTGAACAAGAGAACTTTCTGCCCAATTTCAAAAGATTTTCTTCGAATATATTTGTCGTGTAGAAACTTGGTGCATTCCTTGTAGATGCTGGCACTATCGTAGGCTTCTAACCAAATCTCTTCTAATTCTTGCAACTGGAGTTTTCTTTCTTGACCAACAAGTTCTCGGTCAAGACAACACTATTTTACTACCCAGAACGCCTTATGTTGCAGTTCGACTGGTGGCTGACAGTGCTTCCCGAAAATCAGACAGTAAGGGGACATCCCGATGTGTGACTTGTAGGCAGTACGGTATGCCCATACTGCAGCATCTAGTTGGAGACTCCAGTCCTTTTGGTTTGGGTTTACTATTTTTTTAGAATTTTTTTAATCTCCAGGTTGGACACCTTCGCCTGTCCATTCGATTGTGGGTGGTAAGCAGCAGCAACTTGGTGGTGAACCCTGTATCTCTTAAAAAGAGCATCCAATGTTCGATGGCAAAAATATGTTCCTTGATCGCTTATAATAGCACGTGACACATCGAACCTATTAAAAATGTTAGTCTTAAGAAAACCTGCAACAACCTTGGAATCATTGGTGTGAGTAATCTTTACTTCAATCCACTTGGACACATAATTGACTGCCAATAAGATGTAAGAATTTTCAAATGAACTCGGGAATGGACCCATGAAGTCCATCCCCCACACATCAAAAATTTCACACACCAAAATAGGAGCTTGAGGCATTTCATTTTGAGATGAGATGTTAACTGTTCTTTGATAGCGATCACATTTTTTGCAGAAAAAATAAGCATCCTTAAAAATGGTCTCCCAATAAAAATTGGAATCAAGAACCTTACAAGCTGTCCTCCTTTGTCCAAAATGACCACCACACACATGACATGACAAAAATATAGAATGGATGAAATCTCAGTTTTAGGAACGCATCTCCGAATCACTTGGTCAGCACAAGTTGTCTACAAATAGGGGTCGTCCCATATGAAATATTTTGCTTGGCTCTTGAACTTATTCTTTCTAGCTGTCTCAGTCCCTTTTGGAAAAATTCCAGTGGTTAAATAATTAACCAAATTAGCGTACCAAGGAATAGTACCTTCAGCTGCTAGTAACAGCTCATCAGGAAAATCGTCTGATATGGTCGTACTGTCCAACTCGATTTTCAATCTGCTCAAATGGTTTGCAACTTTGTTTTCAGCCCCCTTTTTTTCTTTGATCTCTAGGTCAAATTCTTATAGCATCAGAATCCACCAAATGAGAAGTGGCTTGGATTCCTTCTTGGAGGGCAAATACTTTAAAGCTGCATGGTTGGAATAAACAACAACTTTAGAACCAATAAGATAAGATCTAAATTTTTCACAAGCAAAAACAACAGCCAACAGCTTCTTTTCCATTGTTGTGTAATTGCATTGGGCAAGGTTGAGGGTTTTTGAAGCATAATATATCACATGACTCTCTTTCCCGTTCTTTTGCCCAAGCACAGCTCCAATGGCGAAATCACTTGCATCACATATGATCTCAAACGGCATTCCCTATTTTGGTGGCTGAATTATGGGAGTAGAAGTTAGCTTGCTCTTCAAGAGATTGAAAGCCTCCTTGTACTTTTCATCAAGGATGAATGATACCTCTTTTTGCAACAACTTTGTTAGGGGCTGTGCAATTTTTGAAAAATCTTGATTGAAACGTCTATCGAAACTTGCATGGCCTAAGAAAGCTCGAATTTCTTTTTTGTTAGAGGGGTAAGGTAATTTCACTATCATATCAACATTCACCCTATCCACTTCTATCTCATTTTCAGATATAACATGTCCGAGCACTATACCTTGTTTTACTATGAAATGACATTTTTCAAAATTCAAAACAAGGTTAGTTTCAACACACCTCTCCAAAACTTGTTCCAAATTACCCAAACAATGATCAAAAGTAGCACCATGAACAGTAAAATCATCCATGAAAATCTCAATGCAATTTTCGATCAAATCAGAAAAAATACTCATCATACATCTTTGGGAAGTTCCAGGAGCATTACACAAACCAAAAGGCATACGACGACAAGCAAAAATACTAAATGGACAAGTGAAGGTTGTTTTTTCTTGATCCTCTGGTACCACAAAAAATTGAAAATATCCAGAATAACCACAAGAAAACAAAAGAATGATTTTCGAGCCAATCTTTCAAGCATTTCATCAATAAAAGACAATGGAAAATGATCTTTCCTAGTAGCATCATTCAGTTTCCTAAAGTCTATGCACATACGTCAACCAGTTTGAAGGCTCATTGGGATCAATTCATTATTTTCATTCTCAACTAGCTAAAATCCAGACTTTTTAGGGACCACATGAATATGACAAGCCCAACACTATCAGAAATTGGATAAATAATCCCTAACTCTAACAATTTAAGGATTTTCTTAAGCACAACCTCTTTCATGACATGATTCAATTTTCTTTGTGGGTCTCTAGAAGGTTTACAATTAGGTTCAGGTAAAATTCAATGCTTGCATATAGAGGGGCTGATACCTTTTATGTCGGCTAAAGTCGACCCAAGTGCTAGGAGCATTACACAAACCAAAAGGCATACGACGCCAAGAAAAAATACCAAATGGATAAGTGAAAGTTGTTTTTTCTTGATCCTCTTGTACCACAAAAATTTGAAAAATATCAATAATAACCATCAAGAAAACAAAAGAATGATTTTCCAGCCAATTTTTCAAGCATCTCATCAATAAAAGACAATGGAAAATAATCTTTCCTAGTAGCATTATTCAACTTCCTAAAGTCCATGCATATACGTCAACCAGTTTGAAGTCTCATTCGGATCAATTCATTATTTTCATTCTTAACCAGTTGAAATCCAGACTTTTTAGGGACCACATGAACAGGACTAATCCAAACACTATCAAAAATTGGATAAATAATCCCTAACTCTAACAATTTAAGGATTTCCTTAAGCACAACCTCTTTCATGACATGATTCAATTTTCTTTATGGGTCTCTAGAAGGTTTACAATCAGGTTTAGGTAAAATTCAATGCTTGCATATAGAGGGGCTGATACCTTTTATGTCGGCTAAAGTTGACCCAATTGTAGTTTTATGCTTCTATAAGAGCTCAACAAACCTTTCCTCTTACTCCTTGCAAAGATTATTGCTTATGGTGACGGGCACCGACTCCTTTTCACCCAATGATTCATATTTTAGATGCTGGGGTAGTACCTTCAATTCCAGCACTGGAGCTTTCACTACATATGGTAAAATAGGTTCAGAATTGGTTGGTATGGGCATTCTGCTCGACATATGCCGAGTGGGGAATTCACTGGTGGAATACAGCTGCATCCTGACATCTCGAATCTCATCATCGTCTTCAATTGCTGCTTCTGTTTCAATTATCCCATTAAGAAGTACTTTCTCCAACTTGTCTTCCCTAAAATAATTTTCAACAAAATCATCAACTAAAGAATCAACAACATCAACCATGTACAAACCTTCATGATCCTCAACATGCTTCATAGCTTCAAAAATATTAAATGTGACAGTATCACCATCAAATTCAAAGCTAAGTATGCCCTTATCAACATCAATTTCAATTCTTGTAGTTTTCATGAATGGCCTTCCTAAAAGAATTAAAGACTTATGTGCAGAAAAAACATCATCCATGTCCACTATGTAAAAGTCCACAGGAAAAATTAAGTTATTTACCTTCACCGAAACATCTTCCACCACTCCTTTAAGATATGTATTAGACCTATCATCTAATTGAATTATCACACGAGTTTTCTTCATATCTCTTAACTGCAGCTCCTTATACATATAGAATGGCATAACATTGATGGAAGCACTTTAATCTAACATAGCTCTCTCACCAATGATGCAGGGAATAGTAAACATGCCAGGATCTCTACATTTTTCAGGTAACTTCCTTTGAATAACAGCTCAAACATTTTCATTAACCTTGATTTTTGCATCTTTCCCATATCTCATCATTTTAGCACATAATTCTTTCAAAAATTTTGCGTACCTGGGCACTTGCTTAATTGCATCAATCAAGGGAAAATTAATCTCTACATTTTTTAACAGCTCAAGGATTTCTTTCTCATCATCCTCTTTCTTGTTTTGAACCAGCCTGGAAGGAAAAGGTGCTGCCATAATAGATTGAGAATTAGAAACTTTAGAGTTCATGATTACCTTAGAGGGAAGAGGTTGATCCGGTTGTTATGTCTCTTGAAATATTTTCTTCGTTTGATCTTCAACCTTATCTTTTGGCTCCTTCTTTTTCTTCTTCACCTCTTGCTCGACCAGCTCCTTTCCACTCCTCAAAGTTACAGCACTAACGTTCTCCTTAGAATTTATCTCAGCTTGAGATGAAAGTTTGCCTTGATTCGCTTGCATTTTGTTCATTTGAGTGGCGAGTTGGGTGATTTGTGTACCCATACTTCCCAAGGCAGCTTGTGTCTCTTGCTGGAGAGCTTGCTGACTCTTAACCATGTTCTTAACAATTTCACTGCTGTGTGCCAGAGTCTTTAGAATATCGTTCATGCTGGGTTCGGAGCGGTCGGTATGTACATACTGACCACCCTGTGGCTGCCTGAATGGAAGACTTCCAGGTATTTTCTAATTTTGTTGTTTCCAATTGAAATTGGGGTGATTTCTCCAGCCTGGATTATATGTGTTTGAGAACGGATCATTCCTCTTATTCCTTAGTGCATCGTATTGGGCATCTTCCGACCTATAACATACTTGTTCGGGTTGGGAATTCTGCAAAATAGGATAAAAATCAGTAGCATTACCATTTTCTGAACAAATTTCACATACAACTTTATGAGTTTGAGCGACAACAAGTCCTCTAACTAAAGAGGTGAGAGCATCAATCCTATCATTGACACTTGAACTCTCTATTCCTTCAGATCCTTTCACAGGCCAATATCTATCATCATCCTCATCTTCATATTGTTGGCCATTGGAAACCATATCAATAATGAGTTGCTTTGCTTCAGCTAATATCTTGTTGGTTAAGTATCCTCCATAAGCAGCATCAATGATTTTCTTGTCAAATGAACACATACCACGATAAAAATAATTAGTTAGCAATTGATATTCAGAAAATATGTGGTCGGGGCATTTACGACACAACTGCTGAAATCTCTCCCAATAATTGGCCAGGCTCTCTCTTGATTTCTGCTTTATACTGTTGATTTCCATTCTTAAATTAGCAGGCCTCAATTCAAGAAAGAATTTATGCAAGAACTGCTCCTCCAGATTATTCCAAGTCCGAATCGAGCCCGGATGGAAGATCAAACAGCCAATCTCTAGCCATTCCTTGCAATGTATGAGAAAACGTTAGTAATCTCAAATTATTTTCAGAAAACCCTTGAGGGCATAGAGTGGAGAAAACTAAGTCAAATTTAGCAAGATGTTTGTGTGCACTCTCTCCAAGACGCATTGGACGCTCTTCAAAAATAATTCCAAGGAAATGAATTACTGAGAAAGTCAAAACTACAGAGACTAACCACACAATTTGATGGAATCTAAATGAATAAAGAAGAAAATATTGAACTCTACTATGCTAGGTTCAGTGATATTGTGAATCAGTAGTATACTATTGGAGAAGAAATCGAAGAGAATGTGCAAATCATGAAGATTATAAGAACTCTCACTCCTAGATTTAGGGAGAAAATCACTGTTCTGGAATCATTTATAAAGGTGACTCCTATGTTGTTGGATGATCTGATGAAAGAACTCGGAACCTTTGAGATGAACAACGGGCTCGACAAGGTCAAAATCAAAGGAATTGCACTAAAAGCTGAGTTGTCCACTAATACTATGGAAAAAGATGTGATTGAACTTGCTGACAAGATGGCATTACTTTCCAAAAATTATGGCAGACTCAGGAAGAAATTCAACAATAGACCGTCGTTTAACAAAAGTTTGAACATGAGTGAAACTACAAAAAATGGAGGAAGTAGAACACAAGCTTCGAAACAAGTTAACAGAAAGGAGGTCGATCAATGTAGGGAATGCAGGGTTTTGGACACTATCAAGCTGAATGTCCAAATTTTCTTTGGAAAAATGAAGCCCTCAAAGCCACCTGGAGTGAATCTGAAGCAGATGAAGAACAAGATGGAGATGAGATGAAATACTCAAGCAACTTTGCTACTTATATGTCCTCCAAAGATCTGATGTCTCTCACCTCTGCTGTTCGAATTGAGGATGAACTAGAGTCCTTAGAAGAACCAAACTTTGATGATCCAACTATTGAAGACCTGGAATGGGTGTGCAAACAAGTAACTGCCGATGCACACAAGCAGCTTAAGTATCAGAAAACTGGAAAACCAAGTGAAGGAATACAAGAATAATGGGTTCAGCTTCACATAATTCAAGTATCTTGAATGGATAAGGTACGAAATCAACTGCATACCAAATATGGAAGGGAAAAACATTGAATCTCAGTCGTCTCCATGTGTTTGGCTGTAAGTGTAACATCTACAATGACAAAGAACAATTGGGTAAGTTCGACGTAAAAAGTGATTCTGGTATATTTCTTGGTTACTCCACAAATAGTTGAGCTTTTATGTTTTAAATTTGAGAATCCTAACCCTTGTCGAAAGTGCTAATGTAGTATTTGAATATTTATCAAGTTATTCTGATAGTGACTTGGATGAACCTAGTTTACCAGAGGTTTGAAAAACTGGAGAAACGAATAGTAAAAATAAAAATGAGTCAAATCAGAATAGCAATGAGCAAAACCTAATGATCCGTGAACCATCTACCAGAATCGAGAAGGAGCATCCCAAGGAACTTATCATTGGTGAAATTGACGAAGAGATCAAGACATGTGGGAACTTAAATTAGATTATAGAAAGATGGAAGGGCTCGTTCATCATGCTTGTTACACGTTAATGGTTGAACAAAAAAATGTCAAAGAAGCACTTAAAGATGACAACTGGATACTAGCAATGCAAGAAGAACTTAAACATTTTCCAGAAATGATGTTTGGACCTTGGTTCCAAGACCTGATACTTCAAACATCATTGGAACCAAGTGGATCTTAGAAAATAAAACGGATGAGCAAGGGAATGTCACAAGGAATAAAGCAAGACTTGTTGCATAAGGATATACACAAGTAGAATGAATTGATTTTGAAGAGACATTTGCACCAGTCGCAAGAGTGGAGTCTGTAAGAATTATTCTATCTTTTGCATACATTAAGAAATTCATTTTATATCAAATGAATGTAAAAAGTGCATTGTTGAATGGAGTTTTGAAAGATGAAGCATATGTGGAGCAACCTAAAGGATTTGAAGATCCTTATTACCCCAATCATGTGTACAAACTGAAAAAGGCTTTCTATGGTCTAAAGCAAGCCCCCAGAGCATGGTATGAATGACTAACAAAGTTCTTACTGCACAAACATACAAATGAGGGTGAATGGACAAGACCCTATTCATCAACTGGTCGAAAAATGACATAATCATCGCACAAATCTATGTCGATGATATTGTATTTGTTTAAAAATCAAAAGACAAAGTGAATAACTTTGTCAAGGTTATGTCCAAGGAATTTGCATGGTTGATGAATTAACTTATTTTCTAGGTTTGCAGGTTAAACAAAGCAAGAGCGGAATCATAATTCATCAACACAAGTATGCAAGAAATCTGGTGAAAAAGTTTGGCCTACAAGGATGTAAAATCGCTCACACCCTAACGAGTACAAACACTAAATTGTCCAAAGACGATGGTGGAACTGTTGTTGACCCAACCTTATATAGAAGTATGACTCCTATACCTAACTGCAAGCAGACCCGACATGAGCTTCAGTGTTAGATTGTGTGCAACATATCAATCCAATGCGAATGAATCACACCTCAAGGTCGTGAAACATATCATTCATTATATTGCAGGTACCACAAGTTATGGTCTTAAATATTCATTCAATACTAGCCTATTCTTACAGGATATTGTGATGCTGATTGGGCCAGTGATATAGATGATCGGAAAAGCACTTTAAGATATTTCTTTATTGGAAACAATCTAGTGTTATGGCTCAGCAAGAAACAGACCAACATATTCTTATCCACAACAAAAGTTGAATATATTGCGGCAGAGAGTTATGTTCACAGTTGGTATGGATGATGCACATATTGTTCGACTACGGTATGATCTTGGACTCAATGACTCTTTTTTGTGATAATATGAGTGCTATAAATATGTTCAAAAATCATGTGCAACACTCCTGAACTAAGCACATTGACATCAGGTATCATTACATTAGAGAATTGCTTGAGGAATGTGTTATTGTAGTTGAACATGTTCCTACTCTAAGCCAACTTACTGATATATTTACCAAGGCCTTGGATTCCCAATGTAACACCCTGTTTTTTCAAAACTGCATAACATATTATTTTGGATTTAAAATCTCTTTAATTATTATATATCAATTTGTCGATGAAAATACTCACTTTATAATGGAGATTATCAATTTAAAGGATACCAATACATTTTGTACAAAGAGGTGTTGAGTTTTGCAGGATAGGCTTTCGAAAAAACCGGCACGCAATTTGATTCACTCAACACGTGAATAACAAATGAAATGGGTTAGCAAAAAACTTTAAATTGATGCATGTGAATATTATACTTGAGTTTCGTAGAAATATATGTGTAGGGTATATAGAAATCTCTTTTATTGTTTTTACGTAGGATTTTACATGCGCACTTTTTCGATCAAAATTTAAAAAATGTAGCTCTTTAATCCCCTAAAATTCGAAACTTGTATTATTATGAGATTATAATATAACTTGAGAATAAGAAAAGATCTTCCAAATTTGATCTCCAAATCAACTCTTAACTATTTATCATGCAACCTTTAGTCTCCTCGACATGCATGAAACATCAAAAGATCTTGGACAATCTCTTATGTAAGGAAACTTTCTTTAGAAAGTCTTAGGAGGCTCAAATTGTCTTATCTCTTCGAGTTGAGAAGATCTTTTTATACGAGTGTCTCTACAACCCTAGCACATTTAGTGAACTCCAAGATCTCTTGAATCTTCTAGAAACCTGCTGAAGTAAATAGAAGCCGAATAGTGTGTATTGTGTGCAATATTCAAGCAAGTATAAAATTATGAATTAACAAAATAGTAAATTATGGGAACCAAAACACATGAAATAACTTTACGAGAAAAGAAAACAACTTTCCTCTCGAGCCTCTTTTTTTTAAGAAAAAAAAAACAGTCTTGTACAATTTAGACTATTCTATTCTTAGACTGCCTCCCAACTATTTCAACACTATACTATTCTACTTCTTACTTGTTCGGCCACCATGTGAATTTGGCCAACACTAACATAGAGTTCGTCCAAAGACTGTTTATGAGTTCTCTTTCTCTTGTATATATGTGTAAAGCTCGTTCTACGGTATCCATTTCAAATTCACTAGTGTGTTCCACCACACAATATAACAACTCTTATACGAGTTCGCTAAGAAATCACACAACTAAGAGAATTTATTGTGTTTACTCTCAAGCTTTAAGAAATAAAATAAAACAACAAAATGAACTAGTTACATATCCTATAATAATTAGATGTATTTATACTAGAATAATGTAACTTAAGAATCCATAAAGATCTTCATGATTTGATCTCAATATCAACTACAATATTGACTCTTTATCTTGCATCTACAAGATATTTTTGAGTGTGTATTTTTAGTGTAGTTTTTCTCGGCTATTTTTAACTGTACTTGAGACGTTGAAATTAGTAGGTTAAACAACACATGGTAGGTTGTTGCTTTAGTTGAAACTTTATATATTCATGATATCCATAGTGAATTTTTTCGTCATGCTAGCAATCACAAGTTATTTATAACTTGAGATAAAAGTTTAATTTCTCTTGTTTATTTTTATTTCCGCTGTGTTTTTCTAAGTGTTGTGTACTGTTACTTTACTCTATTTGCAGCGCACAATTTCTTTCACATATTATGTTCAGAGATCCATTTGCTCAATTATACATAATGTCTCCTTTGTGTAGTAATATATGTCTAATTATTTCAAGTTTTATTTTAGTTTACGTAGACTTAAACATAGGAAGAAAATAAAAAATATTATTGGCCCAACATGTGAGATTTTATAATTTTAAAGTGATGAACCAGAAAAGATATAATTTTGTAACCTATGTATAGATTGACACTTATGTGGATTAAACTTAAAGAAATTGAGAAAATATGTTTCAGGTTTAAGCAATGATAGTCACTGAAGTATCATGTTCTTTATTTTTGACCACTCAGGTTTTTTTCTTTTTTTCTTTTTGGTTTTTTTTTTGCAACAAAATTTAGTCAACTTGATTTGATTTTGCAAAGGATTTGGCAAATTAAATTCATGAATTTTTTAACTTTGAAATAAAATTTTGACATAATTATATTGAAAGTCACACATTTTTTCGCTCCATGTTCCCCCACGACATAATAGTGATTTTCTTGTACATGAGGTGCATCATGATTTGTTTAACTAAAATGTATTACTTATTTACTTTCAAAGCATTACTACTTTATCCAAAATAACAAATCAGTAGTAATACTTTCAAGTAAATAAATTATATTTTTAAATTAAACAAGTAATACTCTCCATTGAGTTGCACGGTGCATCTGATGCATATAAGTTTTTGTGAATTTATAATTAGCGTAAAATATTAACTTATCTCTAAAAAAATCGCTTGAATATCTCATGTGCTTTGCATTTGGAGATTTTTGTGCATCGAATGCACCGTGCAATCCGATCTACAATATTACTTGTTTAACTAAATAATATTATTTGTTTACTTGAAAAATATTATTTGCTAATTTTATACATTAAAAAAATAATACTTTTAAAATATTCAAATAATACATTTTAATTAAACAAATAATATTGTATATCAGGTGCATGGTGCACCGATACATAAGATATTCACTCATTAAGATATTCTCACAATTGACAAGATTGCATTTTTATTAAAAATACTATTATAATATATATTAATAAAATTGTCTCTTATGTATCACATGTATGGATGTTATTGAATACAAATATATTGACTCATCACTCAAAAACAAAATCCCATAAATTTGGCATAAGCCCTAAGGCGCCGCCCTTCAGCGAATTTAATACTTATTAAGAAAAATAAAACATTTTTTGAATATAAAATAATATCTTTGTAGGTTATTAAAAAATATTATTTTTATAATTAAAACATTAATATTCTTATTACCATAAAAATATTATTTTTATTTTACTAACTACAAAATATTAATTAATACTTTTATTGTGAATGAGTAAAACATTTTGAACAATATACAAAAGTAAAATATTTTTAATAAAAAAACATTATATTTAAAACATGCACATAAAAATTGACACCCAAAATATGCGGTGAATTTATATATTTTTACTAGTTTAGGTATTAAAACTTTTTTTATTATTTTTAAAATATTATCTCACCTATTATATATTAAAAAAAAAAAGTTATGTGCGTAGAAAAGAAAAATAAGATACTACATAAAATAAATCTTTAGGGCTGGATAGGTCTAACCCACATATTTGTTTCTTTTGAATTGGAGACGGGGATCGAACATCCTTCTAATCCAAACCCTAGTAATTATAACTGATATGATATTTTATCATTCGACATTTGTCTCTTTTTTATATATTAATATCTCATTTTACCTGCTTCATTCTAATATAAATATAACATTTTACTATTTATCTAGTTATACAAAATCTTTTAAAATACTCATTTAAATATGCTACCAACACTTTTATCGCAAAACAAACAATTTCTTCAAAAAATATCATCATTATTTTTGCAAAAGGATTTTGGGGGTGGAAATTGTCGAATTAAAACGTGTGTTTTTCCAGTGAAACGACAAAAAGTGTACACTTGTCGCCCTGTGCTTTCCTGCGGCATTCATGAACGCCGACGCAGAAGTAAGCACCGCTTTCTCAATCCTTACTCACGAAGAAATTGATGCAAAATGTGACATCCGATTTTAAAATTCTCAATCCCTAAGAAAAAATATTCCATTCTGATCCCCAGATTCTACGTACCATTGCACCTATTTATACCCTGAATTTCTCTTTGATTCTCACATATATGGCTGCTAATTCTAGCTTCGAATCTTTCTATGATGGTTGGCTTCGCAGGCAAGAAGAATTTCTCCGACGTCTCGAAGCCCTTCTATCGCCGGTCGATGGCTTCGACAGAAATGGAGAATGCGGCGACATAATTCCAAGAGTTTTCGCCCATTACCAAGAATTCTACAGAGAAAAAGGCAGCGCCGCCAACGACAACGTCTTTCTGGTGGTTTCTCCGCCGTGGCTGAGCTCCTTCGAGCGGTCTTTGCTGTGGGTCTCAGGTTTCAGACCGTCGATGCTGTTTCCGATCATCGACAGCTCGGTGGCGGAGGAATTGTCCTCCGACCAGAAGGAGAGGATTGTAGAGGTGAAAGCTGAGTCGCGGCAGAAGGAGAGGGAGATTACTCAGGCGATGGCGAGAGTTCAGGAGACCGTGGCGGAGCAACCGGTGTATAGTTTGATGAGGAAGTTTGGGGATCTGGTGGACGGTGAGACACCGGCGTTGGAGGGGGCGATGGAGGAGCTGAAGGCGGCGATGCTTGTGGTGGTGGGGAATGCCGATGCTCTTCAAGGGTGGACAGTGGCGGAGGTGTTGGAGGTGCTGAATCCGGTGCAGGGTGTGAAGTTCTTAGCGGCGTTGGCCCGGTTTCAGCTTCAGGCAAGAAGGTGGGGGATAGAGAGAGATTTGCAGAGAGAGAACATGGAGAGAGAGAATGCGCGCACAGACAACGGATTTCAGCCATGAATTTGACTTCCTAACAAAATTATGTCTTGTTTTTGGAGAAGAACAATAGTTCTTTCTTTACATGCTTTTTGTTTGAAAGATTAAAACCTGCATTTTCATTTCAAATGTTACCCGGAAGCATCTAGTAAGTTCGTATTATAAAAATCTGCAGGCAGATATATTTTATCTTAAATGGTGTGTGACAAATTTCATGTTCCCAAGTTTTATGTGATTAAACAACGTTGTAATTGCCCATCTTTTAAGACTTGGTGGTATGGTATCTTCAATTAATGGTGTACATAGATCAAGATTTCGAATACTTTATAGACATTTAGTTATTTATAAAATTGAATATTTACATATGAAAATAGATCGATAAAATTATGGATATTCAACCAAAAATACAAAATATTAATTAAAATGGAATAATTTGAAGAAGAAGGAAAAATGAGATGAACAATGATGTAAGGGATGCTGTCCTTCCCCTTCTCTCCATCAAATGTTGGTGGCATCCAACCACCGGCAACCCCCTCTCATTTGCTTCATCGACGGTGGCAAACAACGTCGTCTTGTCTGGCTATAATGTTTTCGTTGTTGGTCGTCTTGGTGCTAATGATTATGCATCTCATTTGTTCGTTTTGTTCTTTTGGACAGGGAGTTGTGGACCATGACTAAAAGAGGGGTGTTCAGTGGGGGAGCTATTGGCGATGTTGAGATGATGGTGGCGGGTCCAACATCTTTGAAGGGGTAGAGGCCGATTGTGTTTTTTCTTTTGCATCGTGTCTATATATATATATATATATATATATATTTTTTTTTTCTTAAGTCTATCTAGTACATTTCTAGCTAGAGGTATTATGTGTAGTAATTTGATTTGGATGGAAGGGTGTTATGTATCAGAACATGTTGAATTTCGTCCATGTATGGAGTTTGTGCTTTCTTCAAAGGTTTGCGGTGGATTTTGATCTTTACTTCCCCTATGATGAGAGTCTCTTGTGTTGGAAGGATGTTAATTTCTGTCATTGAAAACTTAATTACATCGATTCTGATATAATTTGAAGACTATGGGGATGTCTATTATTTTTATGTTCTATACTTTGATTTTAAATTCAAAGTATATTTTTCAATAAAAGTCAATATTGTGCGATGGGGTCAGGTTTTTATAGATATTCATTGATCCAGCATCAGCTCTTCCTCATACCCAAATCAAGGGTGAAACCAATGCTAAATCAAGGCCAACTCAATGCACTACATCATTTATGAGGAACTTAACTCTTATGCATACTTGAAAAAGAAAAAAGAAAATAAAGCCAAAACCATGGGCTTGCTTCAACCGAAGCTCATAGATTTTTGTTAAATGTTTGGCCAACTATCTATACTCCAAAACCAGTTGTTTGTTTATGAGCAAAACCACTTATTTAAGTTGCCGTCCATCGCACACAGTAAAAAAAAAAGAAACTGCTAGCTCTTTGACAAAACTATTTGTTGCACAAAATGCCAAATTGCAAAGTGGTGGTTTACTCAACTTTTGGTAGATGGAGCATAAAAATATAATAGTTTCGGGTACAACCGCCTATCTTTAATTTCTCTCTCTTTCTCTTCTTCTTGATAATTTCTTTATTTTGACTTTGATTGGAAGAGACATGTTTTATAAGACTATTAGAGGGGGAGGGGGGGGGGGGCAAGATAATCTGACCTTTATATTTTATTTCACTTATAATTTTTAGATTTCTTGAAGATTTCGTCCCACTATAACAAAGTTGTTAATTGAAACATGAAAAAATGTTCCAAAATAGACATTTGGAACACTTGAAAGTTTTCAAAACACTAAATTTAAGTGTTCCATAGGGTGATGTCAAAGGTTTTGGGGTTCTTGGAGGATGCTTCTTCCAAAATACGTGAAAAAATATTTATATTTAGTTATGTTGATGACACTTAAATATGTCTTATTTATAAGGCAAAAATAAGTGGCATTATATGTTGTCATAATAACAGTAATAATATCTCATGACACATAAAAATGTCTATATATGATTTATGGACACTTACAAATGATCATAAAATGGATTTATATGTCCGGCATAAATACACCTACATTAAATAGCTAAAAAAATGTTTATAAAACGAAAAAATCTAAATATGAAAGCAAAATATTCTCATAATTCTATCAACATTTCACAACTTCGAACATTTAAAAATTAAAATGATTATCAGGTCAAATATAGCTATTATATTGATGTCTTAAATCCAAGTGAACATCCAATCATCTAATGCACAAATCTATTATTCTTAACAAGAGTGAAAAAAATATTAAAAACAAAAAATCATCTACACAAAATTATGTAGCAATATCATTCTATTTTCTCAAACAATACCCAAATACCCACTACTTCTTATAGATCAATATCACTCAATCTTCATTTTTTACCAAACTCCACACTAGTCACCATTTATAAACAAAGTGACCTGCATGATAAAAGGGCATGGACCAGCACAACATTTAAACTAAACATCTTTTGGAAACTACATCACAGGTAATTGCACACTAAATAGATAATACTATTCTTTATCAATGACTTGTATAAGTGAGTTCATGGAAGGCCATCATTGAAATAATATTTCTTTTGCTTACCACTAGTTATTCTAAAGACCTTATGCGATAATTAATCAATATTACTGATAGTGAGTTTTTAATATATATATATATAAGCATGAATTATGCACGTGATAGTTTTAGATTTGTGCATTTGGTCCCTTTTATATTTGATATGATAATCTTTACCTTGTACATATTTATATGCATTTTCAATGATTTGATGTATAATTAGGAGAAGGTTAACCATTGTTCAATGCTATGATGTGAACCAATAAGTGAAATTAAGAATTGAAACATTTGAAAGAGGAACAATTCAACCAACAGAGTTATCCTACTTGGCTCGACTTATCATGAAGGATTAAGTTGAACTTTGAAGCAGAGAACTAACTCAATTGGCCAAGTTAGTGAACTCTGGTCAAGTTGCATCTACAAAAGATAGAAAATTTAAAGTTGAAGTGTAACTCGGTCGGTTGAGTTATCTAACTTGAGTCGAGTTGGTAAGTTTGTGTTTGTTATCTAACTTGAGTCGAGTTGGTAAGTTTGTGTTTGTTATTTGTTTGATTTTGTCTGCATCATTCTGACACACCTTTAATGTTTTGCCCCTAGCTTGAGTTATATATATCAAATTGAGAGGAATCTTGTGGGCTTGGTAAACTAAAAAATAAAAATACAACGCTATCTGAAATAAGAAAGTTGCAGTATGGATAGAAAAGACCTTCTAAAATCGTGATGAAGATGGCACATATGAAGAGTCCTATTCGATTTGAAACAGGATTTGACCTTTTTTTAATCAATCTCTTACCTATATATATTTGACCCAAAGACTCTAAAATTAGACTTTTACAGCTAATATATTGGGTTTGACACACAATTTTTGATCGAAAAGTATAGAAAGAGAGTTAAGGTTTATAGAAAAAAGCACAAGAGAGGATCGCAATTAAAAAGTACGATTGTTTCAACATTGCTCCTTCATGGATCACACTAATTATGATTCAAAATTTGTATTCTTTCTCATTGGTCATAGTTAACTAATTCCCTTTAGATTCTAGAACATGTGAAAAGTTCAGTTGATGGTGTTAATTCAAAATTTGACATTATTCAATTTTATTTATGATTTCTTTTTCTTTATGCTTGCATGATTATTTGGATATTTTTTTATGTATGTTTGATTAATTAAATTAAAGTCAAAAGATGAGATTCAATTAGTGATCATAGGACTTCATAACATACAATAGGTAGATCGAAAGGTTGGTATATTTTATGATAGGAATACAATATAAGCTTCACTTTGGAGTTGGTTATTAACAAAAAGATAGAAATGTGATTTGTTAATAATTAATCTATTGATTATATTTGCTCGAAAGAGTGATTTATACTATTGATTGCCCATATGGGATTGTTTAACTATGCGTTCATCTATCCTCAATATTTATATCATTATCAAGTATCATCAAGATTTTAATATTACATAATCTTATATAGACAATCAATGATAACATTATTGGATTTATTAAATTGATGGACTGATAATGAGTTACAATGTTCCTAAGGAACATAAATAATGTTAAATAAGGAAAGTGTGTGAAATGGAAGTTTAGGAGAAAAACTTTCGATGTGGTTAATAGCCAAACCTATACCATCAACAATTTGGACCTTATTTGGTGCATCATATTCTGAATGTATTGAAAGATTTAACAAATTCGAGGTAAGGCTATGAGACGCTTCTGAATCAATGAGCCTTTTATTTCGATAAAAAAATGTGCAACAATGTAGAGGCAACATTTTCAATGAATGTCACATGTCAACATTGAAAAGTAGAATATCCCAAAGATACACACAGTTTATAGTAAATAGTTACTTGCCCTTGATGCTCATTGGGACGAGTGTTTTAATAGTTACCCTTATGGCCACGTCCATGACCATGGTTGTTATTGGAGCCACCTTGGTACAATGATCCAAATTTTGAGAGTGGTGGTATCCACCCGAATCATGGCTTTGACTAGCACAACTGAGGTGATGCAACATTTGTTGTTGCAATGAGGTTAATATTAGTGGATTTGAGCCTATTGAGATAGGTTTCATGAGAGACTACACATCATGGAGTTCTTCAAATGTGAGACAATATATCATGAATGGATTAGGGTTGTGATCATTTTGTACGTGGTTCTAAGCCCATTAGAGCATATAAGGTAATATCATCATCAAACAAGGTTGGTTTTTTTTTTTTTTTTTTTTTCGGTGATGGCTAACTCGTCTATTTTAGCATTGATGCTTTGGAGCAAGGGTGAGATTGTTTGTTCCAAGAGTGGCAAGTGATGGATCCTCTTTGAGTTGCAATACTCAAGTTCGACAACAATTTGCAAATAATCGTGAAGGATGGACCATGCATTTCTAGAGTTTCTGCAATAGTGACCAAGGGTAGAATTTCGGCTCAGAGAGATTGTAAGAGGGCACAAAGTATGAGTTCATCTTATCTATACCAATGCATATTGGATGCATCTTTGTCAGTATTGGGTGTGCATGACGTAGAACCATAAAAGTAGCCGTGGAGATCATAGACATTGAAGAGATGTTGTTTCATGGGGGCTAATTTCAGGCAGTATAGACTATGGGAATTTGTTGGTGAACGTTGATAAACATAGTATTTACGTGCAATTCAAGGTTATTATGTATAGTTTTTTAGACAATTGTATATACCTAAGTGACGAGTTCATCTTGTTTTGTTACGTCATGTGTTTGTTGAAGTTTTAACAGAAAAACAGATAATTAAGGATGTATAGACCACGTCTCAAGTCACATGGACCATACTTATCCTCATGATATTAATTTAACCGTCGCGAGTTGATGTGATTCAGTCATATCTTCTTAATTTGGTGTGATATGGACATATCCAGGGCCAGACCTTCCGTAAGTCGAAAGAGTCCGTCGCCTGAGGGCCCTAAAACATTGCAAATTTTAGGGGCCCAAAATTATTATATATATGTATTATATTTTTTTAGATAGAAATATAGTATAAATTTTTCTGTAGCCCAGCGGTAAAGAGCTATCTATATATGCTACCTAGAATTCATCCAGCTCGTTGTTTTTTGTTGTGCTTGCTCTTTTTTTTTTTTTTTTTTTAAGAAAATCATAGTAAATAATTTGAACTTATTCATATATTAAGAAATTTTTGACATTCGTGTAAAGCGGTTCAAGAAAAAATTATATACCAATGGAAGACACTATTCAATAACTTGATATACGTACTTTATTAATATTTTTGCTGCCAAAATTTTGAGGCGAGTTGTATTTAAATAATTATTTTTGACTTGTTTGTCCTTTATTTTTTATGATGATATATTTAATATCTAAAGTATTGCAAATGTTTTAATTTTTTTAAGTTTATACATTGAAAAAAATATAATTTAGGGGCCCGTTTTAAAAATTCGACTCAAGTCCAAATATAACTAGGTCCGACCCTGGACATAACTTCTCGATTTGGTGTGATTTTGGCATATCTTCTTATTCCAATTAGAGATATGGTGGCTATCAAAACCCTAGTAATTGTCTATAAAATGAGGAGCTATATCAGAATAGGGAGATCATACAACACAATATTCAACATATTTTAGGGTTAGAAACAAGGATACAAAGGAGGATCAACTAACCAAGTCATCATAGAGAGAGAGAGAAAAAAAAACAAAGATTGTTTGGGCTTCAATAGTATTATTTTCTTTTGTTCTTTTTATGCTAGCTATGATTATCAATATGTTTCCCATGGATTATGTATTGAATATGTGTGGATAAACATCTAGTGATTCTAGGGAGTGCATAATTATGGATTCATGTGTTTTTCTTTAATGACATTATTTCCCTTCCTATATTTGTTTATGTTTTCTTGATTTGAATATCTTATGGAATTATGTGACGACTAATTGCATATGTGTAGTTAATTTATTATTGCCCGAGATGGAGTAATTGGTTAACGGATTAGGAATGCATAACATAAAACTTGCGAGGTCGAGAGATTGGTAAGTATTATGATAAGAATATATCTTAGACACGATAGAGAGTTAGATAATATCTTGAGAATGTTCAGTGTTGTCTAATCTACTTTTGGATCTAACTCGAGAGAAATAAGATCCAAATATCTTAGTGATTTTCATACAAATATAGGAATTAAATATGGTTTGATACATTAAAAGGAACTTATATAAGCCATATGAATGCATGTCTGTGGAATCCATCTAATCTCTGAATATTTTTAGTTGTTTGACTTGCTTTGTTATCTATACTCATTCCATTAATTGAATTCTTTAGATAAAAGAAATAATTATAACCAAATACTCAGTTGATTTTACAATATACAGTCCATGTGCATACGATACATGTTCTCACCATGTTGTACTATAATTTATCTCATGCACTTGCAAGTCATATTTTAAGTGAAATAAAATAGCGAACAAACGTTGATTGCAATATGGTCTTGCCAATCAAAGATTTAAGACAAGAATGAGGAGTTGATGGTTTGCGAGTACAAATCACCGCAAAAATTAGGATTATTTTGCAACCACATACCATCATAAATACTATTGACTGAGAGCAAAGATAGGAAAAATATTTTTTTGCGCGCTGACATGTCCATGCCAAACACAGTTTTTAGCATTGAAAAAAGTATGACAACAAAAAGTTGGATATAAAACACATTTTTCTTGGTGTGTTTCTCTATGGCTTAGTCTTCATTCTTGAGTAGTATACTTGAGATAATTGTGAAGAAAAATATAGATAAAATAAATAATCTGAAACTTCATTCTAATTGTTATAATATTGGCCGACCTCGCACGGAATTGTATTTGGGCTTCTCCCAAAAGTCTCGTACCAATAAAAATACTTGTTCATCCAAATAAATTTCATGATCGTTGGTAGCGTCGTTTCTCCACAAAAAATAAGCCTACCACTGGTCGGTATGCCCATACTGAACCAGAACATCAGCAAGCAAGATTGTCTCCCAAAAGACTAGCGAGGATTTTTTCTGATCTTTTGATCTGCCAATAATGACGAAAATCAGTAGCAAAGATTTGTAGTTTGAGAATGAAATCGAATAGAAAAAATTAAGAAAAGGATTTGTATCAGATATGTAAAATATTCCGGGTTCCAATTAATTTCACTCTAGCTAACTATTTCAATCATCGATGCAAAATAGACTTTAATTCATGCAAATAAATTAGTTATAACCACTGAAGATGCTTCTGACACGGTCTTATCTCTCCTTAATTTCTCGATAATTAGGAAGACGCTTCACCAATTATTTTCTTAATCGACTGACAACCCTAGAGACGCTCTATGGATTTAATGAGCCGACATCATTAATAATTAGAGAGACCCAATTCAAAATCAATAAACTCTAACGCAGGATTATCGAATTAAGACTGATCTTCCCTTGATTCTGAAGAATCAATATACCACTAATTAAATCTAAACCACAATTACGGATGGCCGATTTAATTGGCTACTAATTAATTCCGGTCTAATGAATATTTCGAACTACCCAATAAATCCGAAACAATTAACCACAGTAAACACAGAGAATCACAGATACTCGCATAAAATAAAGTATACGAACAGATTTGATCTCATAAAATAGAATAGCTAAAGTTTCCTTAATTGTTATCGGAATAAAAGAGTTTAGCTACAACCCATAATAGAATCAAGAAACCAAAGTAAGAAGATAGAAAGATAAAACCGGGCTGCTTCTTGGAGAGGAGAACGGCTGCCTTCTTGGTTTCTTGAAGTAGGGTAAGTGTGATGATGTTTTTAATGAAACCCTAGTTCAACTATATATACAAATCCAAAACCTAAAAGGCCATGTTTTGAATGATAATGAAGCCCCATAATTACAAGTTTAAACTGATATATGCTGTCAAATCTCGTAGGAGCCCATATGTGTGGTGGAATTGGGCCTATAATTCGATCTTGGGCCGCGTAAAAAATATTTTGTTCAGGCCTAACTGGCCGGTATGGCCATACTGCCCGTCCACCAGTAAATTCCCTGCTCAATTCTTTCGGAATTTCTGGCCCTTTTCTCCAAAATTGAGTATTTCCCTACAATCATTCACTAATTGGAATTAGCTCGAAAATATATGTGTTGAAAGGATATTGATCATCAAAATTACACCAAAAAACTCTCCAAAAAGATGTATCAAATAATCACCCATCAATCCCCCCACACTTAAACAATGCTCGCCCTCGAGCATAACTCAAAGAAAGAAAACTTGACTCAGTACTCAAAAGACAAAACAATAATTGGCAACATTTCAACAGACAATAATCAAAGCATGATCATCCACAAACCACCAACCCTTCTCTTGTGTAAAAATTATGCGTTAGCTCTTCATTCAAGTCAAGTTTATGTATAATCAATCCTGCCCTTCCAAGTTTCACTCAAATTCCCTCAAATAAGAAATAGGGACAATTTCATTCACTCAAATCACAATTTGATACTATCAAATACATGTTTGCCCTTATGTCACCATCTCTACCCAAAATATGAGATAAATGCACAAATCAAAAGGTCTTTGCAGGGTTGTAATGGGGCTAGGGAAAAATGTAGGATGGAAGGATATAATGGTTAAAATTATAGAAATATACGAGCATATCAAAATATTCGAGCCACTCCTACAAACAAGATGATTTTCAATTGAACAAGACATGATCGACATCAAACAATTAACATCCACAACCCCTTTATTCTGTTTTTTTTAAGAACAGTAACTGGAGCACTGTTACTCCAGAAACTGCTAATTTCGATTTTTTTTCGGCAGACAAGGGACTGGGTGTCATGACTTTTTTTCTGTCTTGGCAGGCAGCAGTGTGCTATTCAAAAATCAAGAACATATATTCACAAGAATCAGCATTTCAGCACATAGCATTTTGTAAGTGTAGGAGTTTTCATTTTCAACCCATTCTAACATACTCGAATACTTCCATGGGACAAAAGCAGGCTAAAACAGGTTATGGATTAATAAATTAGTGGCTGTAATCAATAAAGCACGGTTAAGGCTCAACAGGCTCACTATGTAGGGTTCGGATAATATATTCAGGCCAAAACTGGGTTAATCCTAAATGCCTTAATCTCTTTCATGCAAACATCTCAAAAGGGTTTCAACTATGGCAACCGGGCAAACAAGAAATCCAACATACAAGTTTGATACACTCATTAAGAAATAAATTGAGCAATTTTCAGATATAAAATCATGCTCATCAGGCTCAATTCTCACAATATATAAAGCTGTAATCATGTGATCAATTATGCAAATTTTGTCATCCTAGAATACATGCGAGGTTAGTCACAATTTCACCACAAAAGAACAACATCCAAACAATCTCACAACCCAACTTTTCATATTGACCATTTTCATGCTGCCAACGACTCAACCAACACTTATATTTTTTTAGACGAAACACGTATACTCCCCCCCCCCCAAACTTAGGAAACTGCGGTGTCCTCACTATGGAAAAAGGGAAAAGATACGACATAAACTAAAAATAAATAAGGCCGAAGAAAAAGGGAAAAGGAACGAAAACTCCCCTGGATAGTGTCAAGGCTTTGAGGAACGGGACATCCGGCGGACTGCTTGTTCCACAGCTGTAACGCGGTCACTGAGAGCTTCAATCTGGGTCCTTATCTTGTCCTCCAAAACAACGACCCAGTGAGGAATGGAGTTCTCAAACAACTCCCTGATGTCAGCGAGAGACGGGGTTGCCGAGGAACCTACAGAGGAAGAACCAGAAGGAATATGATTGCTTGGGGCCGAAACACCTGGCTTCAATAATTGATAATTTTCTTCGTGATTGACAAACAACAGGGGCATGTTGTGGAGATCAGTAAGGGTGAAATAGTAAGGGGGAAAAACACAGACTCGACTTCAAAGACATTTAGCTTATGGGCTAAACTAGTAACAAAAGCTCCCCAGGGAAATTTCCCATTGAAATGGGTGGAGCTTGCATGCCATTGCTTGGCAGCCCAATAACCAAAATTCATTTTGATACCAGCAAGCATATTGGTCAGGATGAAAATATCATTCATGGTAACAATGTTCAATGAGTCAAGTCTAGAAAATAGATTATGCACAAAAAATCGATGACACAAACGTAATCCATTATCAACAATATTGGCACTTTTCGAACACCCCTTTGCATACGATGGTTCCACAGACAAAGCACGCCTTTTATCATGAATGGTAGAAGACAGATTTTCAAGCACATCACACACAACATCATAATATTCAGAAGAATGCAAAGAGTCTTCAGTTTCAAAGCCAAGCAACACATTTAATTGGTCCACAGAAAAATAAAATTTGTGACCCTTCAATTCAAATAATATAGCATGTGGATCAGATAACGGGCGAGATGGGTCAAAAACAAAAGAAGAGATAAATTTTAGTGACAATTCTTTATACATAGGTTCGGACATGTCAAGGAAAGGAGACCAACCAATGTTTGCAAAATATTACCGAATGGAATCGTTAACACCCAGACATTCAATAGCATTCCAGTCAAACATACGTACATTGATGAATTAGCAAAACTAATTCTTATTGAGTCGAGTCTCGACTTCCTCGGGAGAAAGAAATCTTGGTGGGGAAGAAGGAGGGCTCACTGGCGGTGACTGGGCTGGAGACAGATCGAGTGCGATCAGCTTTGCATCGGCGTCATTGTCCAACGGTGGCTCAGGGACGGGCGCTTGGAAGCGGGTGCGCCTAGTGACCGGGATGTTGGCATTTGGATGTTCAGCGGCAATGTGTTGTAGCATCATCCGATGAGTGGCTGGCGCGACTGAAAGGAAGAATGAGTCCTCCATAGCGGTTAGGTTCGGCGTCGGTGGTGGGTGTGCAGCGGCGGACGACGACGATGCCTCTTGTCATTTGTTATGGTGTTTGGAGGCCATTTGGGTAAAGGATTGTGCATGTGTGCGTGGTAAATGGGTTGAGAGATGGTGTGGTAAATGGGTTGAGAGATGGGAGAGAGAGGAACGTAGTGCTGGGTGAGAGATGAAAATGGGTTGCTGGGATGTTGTGTAGAGAGAAGGAAAATGGGTTGCTGTGTTGGGGAAAAAGGAAGAGAGGTGGGAGGCGTGAGTTGCTCAGGCAAATTAGGGCACAATATCCCCCAATTTTAAAACATTCTCTTCTTTTGCAATTAGGTCCCTAGATTTTCTCCTTCATCAATTTGGCCCCTCCTTTACTATTGAGTCAAAGGTTTGATCCCCATACCTGCTAGTAACCTGCCAACAATTCCACAATAAAGTAAGATTAATTCCATGAGCTTGTAAATTTGCACAACCTTTTTCGGTTTTTTTTTTATAGAATAAAAAAATAATAATAACAATAAAAAACTAAGAAGATAAAATTCAAAGAGCTTGGGTTACCTCACAAGAAGCGCCCTTGTTTAACGTCGTAGGCTCGACGTATCATGTGGTTGATCATGAAAGTATCTCCGGGGCTGCCAAGGTCATTCCATCGATGGTAGCTATTTCCATTCCCCCATAGTAAGGTTTCAACAATTGGCCATTCACTTTCAACACCTTGGAAGTACTCAAACTTTGAATCTCGACGGCTCCATGAGGGCCTACATTTATTACTTCTAAGGGTCCCATCCATCGGGATTTCAGTTTACCCGGCATGATTCGAAGTCGGGAATTGAATAAGAGAACTTTTTATCCAACTTCAAAGGATTTTCTTCGAATATATTTGTCATGGAGGAATTTGGTGCGTTCCTTGTAGAGGCTGGCACTATCGTAGGCTTCCAATCGAATCTCCTCTAACTCTTGCAATTGAAGTTTCCTTTCTTGACCAACAAGCTCTTGGTTAAGACAACATTGTTTTACTGCCCAAAATGCCTTATGCTGTAATTCGACTGGAAAATGGCACTGCTTCCCAAAAATCAGACGGTAAGGAGACATCCCGATGGGTGACTTGTAAGTTGTGCGGTATGCCCATACCGCATCATCCAGTTGAAGACTCCAGTCTTTTCAGTTCGGATTTCCTGTTTTTTCCAGAATATTTTTAATCTCCCGATTGGACACCTCAGCTTGTTCATTCGATTGGTGGTGGTACACAGTAGCAACTCGGTGGTGAACCCCATATCTCTTAAAAAGAACCTCTATCGTTCGATTACAAAAATGTGTTCCTTGATCGCTTATAATGGCACATGGCACACCGAACCTATTAAAAATGTTAGTCTTAAGAAAACCTGCAACCACCTTAGAATCATTGGTGTGAGTAGCCTTTACCTCAATCCACTTGGACACATAATCAACTGCCAATAAAATGTAAGAATTTCCAAACGAACTTGGGAATAGACCCATAAAGTCCATCCCCTACACATCAAAAATTTCACACACCAAAATAGGGGTTTGGGGCATTTCATTACGAGATGAGATGTAATCTGTTCTTTGACAGCGATCACAATTTTTGCAGAAAAAATAGGCATCCTTAAAAATAGTTTCCCAATAAAAACCAGAATCCAAAACCTTACGGGCTGTCCTTTTTGGTCCAAAATGACCACCACACGCATGGGCATGACAAAAATTCAGAATGGATGGAATTTCATTTTCAGGAACGCATCTTCGTATCACTTGGTCAGCACAAGTCTTCCACAAATAAGGGTCGTCCCATATTAAATATTTTGCTTGGCTCTTCAACTTATTTTTTCTAGCTGTTTCAGTCCCTTTTAGAAAAATTCCAGTGGTTAAATAATTAACTAAATCAGCGTACCAAGGGATCGTACCTTCAGCTGCTAGCAATAGCTCATCAGGAAAATTGTCTGATATGAGCATACTGTCCGACTCTATTTTCAGTCTGCTCAAATGGTCAACAACCTTATTTTCTGCCCCTTTTTTATCTTTGATCTCCAAGTCAAATTCCAGTAGCAGCAATATCCAGTGGATGAGGCGTGGTTTGGATTCCTTCTTGGAGAGCAAATACTTTAAAGCTGCATGGTCAGAATAAACAACAACTTTGGAACCAATAAGATAAGATCTAAATTTTTCACAAGCAAAAACAATAGCAAGTATCTCATTTCCGTCATCGTGTAATTGCATTGGGCAGGGTTGAGTGTCTTTGAAGCATAATATATCGTATGACTTTCTTTCCCGTTCTTTTGCCCAAGCACACCTCCAACGGCGAAATCACTTGCATCACACATGATCTCAAACGGCATTCCCCATTTTGGTGGTTGGATTATGGGAGTAGAAGTCAACTTGCTCTTCAAGAGATCGAAGGCCTCCTTGCACTTCTCATCAAAGACAAATGGCACCTCTTTTTGCAACAACTTGGTTAAGGGCTATGCAATCTTCGAAAAATCCTGAATAAAACGTCTATAGAAACCTGCATGGCCTAAGAAAGCTCGAATATCTTTTTCGTTAGACGGGTAAGGTAATTTCACAATCATATCAATATTTGCCTTATCCACTTCTATCCCATTCTCAAATATAACATGTCCAAGTACTATACCTTGTTTTACCATGAAATAACATTTTTCAAAATTTAACACAAGGTTAGTTTCAACACACCTCTCCAAAACTTGTTCCAAATTACTCAAACAATGATCAAAATTTGCACCATGAACAGTAAAATCATCCATAAAAATCTCAATGCAATTTTTGATCAAATCAGAAAAAATACTCATCATACATCTTTGGAAAGTGCCAGGAGCATTACATAAACCAAAAGGCATACGACGGCAAGCAAAAGTTCCAAATGGACAAGTGAAAGTTGTTTTTTCTTGATCCTCTTGTGCCACAAAAATTTGAAAATATCCCGAATAACTATCAAGAAAACAAAAGAATGATTTTTCAGCCAATCTTTCAAGCATCTCATCGATAAAAGGCAATGGAAAATGATCTTTCCTAGTACCATCATTCAATTTCCTAAAGTCTATGCACATACGACAACAAGTTTGAAGTCTCATTGAGACTAATTCATTATTTTCATTTTTTACCAACTGAAATCCAAACTTTTTAGGGACCACATGAACAGGGCTAACCCAAACACTATCAGAAATTGGATAAATAATTCCCAACTCTAACAATTTAAGGATTTCCTTAAGCACAACCTCTTTCATGACATGATTCAATTTTCTTTGTGGGTCTTTAGAAGGTTTACAATTTGGTTCAAATAAAATACGATGCATACATATAGAGGGGCTGATACCTTTTATGTCGGCTAAAGTCCACCCAATTTCTGTTTTATGCTTCTTTAAGAGCTCGACTAACCTTTCCTCTTGTTCCTTGCACTGCTCATTGCTAATGATGACGGGCAGCGACTCCTTCTCACCTAAGAATGCGTATTTCAGATGCTGGGGTAGTACCTTCAGTTTCAGCACTGGAGCTTTCGCTACAGATGGTAAAACAAGTTATGAACTAGTCGGTATGGGCATTCTGCTCGACAGATGTCGAGTGAAAAATTCACTGGTGGAACACAGCTGCATCATAGCATCGAAAATTTCTTCATCTTCTTCAATTGCTGCTACTGTTCCAGTCGTCCCATTAAGCAGTACCTACTCCGATTTGTCTTCCCTAAAATGATTTTCAACAAAATCGTCAATTAAGGAGTCAACAACATCAACCATATACAAACCTTCACGATCCTCAACATGCCTCATAGCTTCAAAAATATTAAATGTAACAGTATCACCATCAAATTCGAAGCTAAGAATGTCCTTATCAACATCAATTTTAGTTCTAGCAGTTTTCATGAATGGCCTTCCTAAAATAATTAAAGGCCTATGTGCAGAAAGGGTATCATCCATATCAACAATGTAAAAATCCATCGGAAAAATTAAATCATTAACTTTCACAAAAACATCTTCCACCACACCTTTAGGATATGTATTAGACCTATCAGCTAATTGAATTATCACATGAGTTTCCTTCATATCTCCTAACTGTAGCTTCTTATACATAGAGAGTGGCATAACATTGATAGAAGCACCTAAATCTAGCATAGCTCTCTCAACTTTCTTACTACCAATGATGCAGGGGATAGTAAACATGCCAGGATCCCTACATTTTTCCGATAATTTTCTTTTAATAACAGCTGAAATGTTTTCACTAACCTTGATTTTTGCATCTTTTCCATATCTCATCTTTTTAGCACATAATTCTTTCAAGAATTTTGCGTACCTGGGCACTTGCTTAATGGCGTCAATCAAGGGCAAGTTAATTTCTACCTTTTTGAACAACTCAAGAATTTCTTTCTCATCATCCTCTTTCTTGTTTCGAACCAACCTGGAAGAAAAAGGGACTGCCATAATACATTGAGAATTAGAAATTTTAGAATTCACGATTACCTTAAGGGGAAGAGGTTGATCTAGTTGTTGTGCCTTCTCAACAACTTCCTTCGCTTGATCTTCAATCTTACCTTTCGCCTCTTTCTCTTTCTTCCCAACCTCTTGCTCGACCAGCTTCTTTCCACTCCTCAAAATTATAGCACTAACATTCTCCTTAGGATTTATCTCAGCTTGGGATGGAAGTTTGCCTTGATTTGCTTGTATCTTGTTCACTTGAGTGGCAAGTTGGGTGATTTGTGTGCCCATACTGCCCAAGGAAGCTTGTGTCTCCTGCAGGAAAGCTTGCTGACTTTGCACCATATTTTTAACAATTTCACTGCTGTGTGCAAGAGTCTTCAAAATATCGTTCATGCTGGGTTCTGATCGATCAGTATGCCCATATTGACCGTCATGTGGCTGTCTGAACGGCAGATTCCCAGGTACCTTCGAATTTTTTTGTTTCCAACTGAAATTTGGGTGATTTCTCCAGCCTGGGTTATATGTGTTTGAGAATGGATCATTCCTCTTATTCCTTTTTGCATCGTATTGGGCATCCCCCGATCCATAGCATACTTGCTCGGGTTGAGAATTCTGCAAAATAGGACAAAAATAACTAGTATGACTATTTTTCGAACAAATTTCACATATAATTTTTTGAGTTTGAGCAACAGCAAGTCCTCTAACTAAAGAGGTGAGAGCATTAATCCTATCATTGACACTTGAACTCTCTATTCCTTCGGCTCCTTTCACCAGCCGATATCTATCATCATCCTCATCTTCATATTGTTGGCCATTAGAAACCATATCCACAATGAGTTGTTTTTCTTCGGCCAATGTCAAGTTGGTTAAGGATCCTCCACAAGCAGCATCAATCATTTTCCTGTCAAATGAACACATACCACGATAAAAATAATTAGTTAGCAATTGATATTCAGAATATCCGTGGTCGGGACATTTCCGACATAGCTGCTGAAATCTCTCCCAATAATCAGCCAGACTCTCTCTTGATTTTTGCTTTATGCTGCTGATAGCCATTCTTAAATTAGCAGCCCTCGATTCTGAAAAGAATTTTCATAAGAACTGCTCCTCCAAATCATTCCAGGTCCGAATGGAGCGCGATGGAAGGTCAAACGCATATCTCTAGCCTTACCTTGCAATGTATGAGAAAAAGTTAGTAATCTCAAATTATTTTCAGAAAAACCTTGTGGACGTAGAGTGGAGCAAACTAAGTCAAATTCAGCGAGATGTTTGTATGAACTCTCTCCGGGTAGATCACCGAACTTGGGCAGCACCTGGATAAATTCAGCCTAATTTCAGCATTTTGTGCAATATGTGGCAGCACAAAGCAAATCGGTCGATTATTGTGGTGACGACCCAATTCCTTTATAAGAGGTTCAACTTCTTCTCCTGGTAAGAATCCACGTTCTTCATTACCAGCCATATTTTTTGAAATAACAGCTTCCTTGGCTTTTTTCCTCAAGTTCTTGGCAGTTTTCTCCACTTTCGGATCAAAAATCAATTTTCCTGTACGTGAAGAACGGGGCATAAAATTGAAAAAAAAAATTGTCAAATCAGTAGATCAGAAATATCACTGCTTAAAACTAGTCCCCGGCAACGGCGCCAAAATTTGTTAGCGTTGTTTCTCCACGAAAAATAATCCGACCAGTGGTCGCAATGCCCATACTAAACCAGAACAGCAGCAAGCAAGATCGTCTCCCAAAGGATTGGCGAGGATTTTTTCTGATCTTTTGATCTGCCAATAATCACGAAAATCAGTAGCAAAGATTTGTAGTTTGAGAATGAAATTGAATAACAAAAATTAAGAAAATGATTTGTATCAGATATGTAAAATATTCCGGGTTCCAATTAATTCCACTCTAGCTAACTATTTCAATCATCGATGCAAAATTAACTTTAATTCATACAAATATATTGATCATCAAAATTACACAAAAAAAACTCTTCAAAAAGATATATCAAATAATCACCCATCAAATCCCCCATTCATATCAATGTACAATATTTTGACTATTCCAAACAGAGGGAGACTGTTTTCTGCAAAAATTTGGAAAAAGGACTTCGGCCTCTTTTTACAAAGGTAAGCTTAATGGACCAAATAAATTTGTAATTTGGGCCATTAATGGGACTCCAAGGTCCTCATTTCTTCAAATCCAATGACATAATGTGTTGGGGCCCATCATGAGTTAATTAGATCAAAGAATTTGTTGTCTAATTTAGAGGACCCAATGGGTTTCAATAGGTCTTGGCCTTCTATTTCAAGCTCACGTGTAGATGAACCAAATGTTATATGCAAGGCCCCCCAAAAAAAAAAAAAAAAAAGTCTTAATGTTCATCCCACATATTATAATATCCGTACATAATTACCTTATGATATAACTATATGTTAAAATATAATTATCTATATTTTCCAACTAAAATACCATATCTAAAAGTCAGTATAATTAATTTTATTAATATGGTGATAAATTATAAGTCTTCTAATTTTATTTAAGTTCATTATAGAGCCACTGGTTCAAACCCAATTAAATTGAGTTCCAATAAATTAATTATAATTTCATCAACTCTTGATTAATCCTATTAATTATATTATATTCTACTAAAAGAATAAGATTGCACTCTGTATTTAATTGAAATTACTGAAATTAATTATTTTAATAGTATAATTAGATTAATCGATCCAACAAAAAAAATCAAAACAATATGAAAAGTGAACCATATAAAATAAAAATATTAGAAGATCGAGTTGAGAAAATATTTCCTTCCAACCAAATTTGCGACATGTAAAATTTCTTGCATATCTTTTTTATATGTTTGTGCATATTTAATCATTAGCCTTTACATATTTTGGAAGTAGAAACTTGGAATTAGGCAAAATATAGAGAAGTCCATGTTTCTGAGTTTGATTTAAGAATTGTGTAGAAAGGGTAAGGCTGGAATAAAATAAGATTAAAATTCTAATCTTTTATTTTGTATGATTTTTTGTTTTTAAAGAAAGCAATGCAATCTAGGACGGTGTAGTTTAAGCAATTTTACAAAAAGTTAGCTCCTCCCACTTGAGCTAACATTTTGTGTTGATATCCCTGCGCATATCAATAGGTTCAATTCATGATACTTGTGTTTCACTTTAGAAGACATAAGTGGATCTTCCTTTCGACCATTCACACACTTTAATCTGAGTGCTCCACTCTACACCTGTATCTAAGGCTGCTCCATCTCTCAATAATTACTTAATTATCAGTCATTTTGAAAAACTGGACAAAGAGGACTTTTATGGTTTTGACTCTCCAATGATTTCATGACCTTGTGCATTGATTGAAGACTTCAAAGCTCCCTCTTAATAATTAGGGTTTAAGCTGCCATTTGCTTTGCAATAATGTAATATTATTCAAATGAAATCCACTAATTAAAATCATAATTCCCACCATAATCTGTAATCTATTGTTTTCAATCGGACCACCGTGTTTATTGGTCAAATCAAAGTGAATTCAATTTCTTTACATTATTGGAATAGTAATTTAACAATGATGTTCATACACAGTGGGTTTTGGTCCCTAATCATGACTTTTCCAGCCATGGATAAGATTTCTTATCGCATGTTCACATCCCACGACGCAACATATGCATCACTAGCTTAATTTTGATAAGGAAGAATCAAAATTAGGAATACTTTATATAATCAGACATTCCCTTTATATAGGGCATATAGGGTGTCAAAGACATAAAGATATGCATAATTTAATGCCTACATGTATAAATTGTGCATAAAATAAATATTGAATCAATATATTAATTATTTTTTCTTTTAATCTTTTATGAATGTTTCTTATCACTAAATGAGACTAATTTATTTATACCAATGATCATATTAATCCTAATGCTTATCGGTTGAAGCTACCGAGCCACATTCGCACTTCCGACGTGTTTAACGTCAACCATCTAGTCCCGTTTGTTGAGGATAATTTTTCTGGAGATGAGACTGTTCCTAATTCGAGGGCGAATCGCTCTCAACTCAGGGATGATGATGGAGATGAGATTGCACTAGCATTCATGGACAAATAGGATCGCCGTTGTATATAAATTAAAAGCTGGGCTTCAATTATAGTTTTTAATAAATTAATTGGGCCGGCTTGTGTTTTAGGGCTCTTGTTTGCTGCTTAGTACTTGAACTAGATGTTTGGCTTTGTTTTGGAGACTTTTCTAGAATTGATTATTGAATAAAGGTTTACCCATGAGAGCAGTGCCTATGCTACGCAACATCAAGGCATTTTATCTAAACCATCCATATTGTTCGGGTGTTTACGCTTGTGCTGCGTCAGTTGGTATCCAGAGTTTTGGTAACACTCTTGCACGATACCTCCTCGCCGTCAACCTGTCGTCGAACCTAACGCTCTAGAGGATATGCGCCGTCAAATCACAGCCCTCACTCAAGTCGTTGATGCATTGCAAATGCGCCACACCACAATCAATGAAGCAGCTGCTGTGCATCACCGCCACCGCCGCCATCGTGACCACCCACCCAATCCTCAACGTCCAAATGCTCCACGAGATCGCGCCCCCTTTCCCACTGATGAATTTTCTGGCGACTCTGAGGATGATGATGATACTCTTTCTGCAGGGAATCCGTTTGCAGCGCAAGATCACGATCTACCCCCACCGCATCCAGATGCCAATCTCTAGGAGCATGGTTTTCGCATTGACATCCCGGAATTCACGGGCTCTCTCGAACCAGCAGAGTTCTTAGATTGAATGCACACCGTTGACAACATCCTCGAATTCAAGCGTGTGCCTGAGGATCGAAGTGTTGGTTTGGTAGCCACGCTATTTTGTGATTGCGTCATGGCATGGTGACAACAATTGCGATCCACCCATGAGCGTCAGGGTCGTTCTCGTATCGCAATATGGCCCAAGCTTCGTAAACATCTCCAGAGAGAATTTCGCCCTACAACTATAAAAGTACGTTATTCCAACGTCTCCATACATTATGCCAGGGACCTCGCTCTGTTGTGGATCATTCGTCATAATTCTATCAATTAATTACCTGAGTTGATGTCTCTGATTCACAATAGCAATTGGTCTATCGTTACGATTGCCTATGTTTATCGTTATAGGACACCTTTAATTTACTTGTGCCCCCTACTTTGTCTGAGGCGCATCAACAAGCAATTTTGCTTGAAAAACAAGCCCATCGTCCAACCACAATGCCTATTGCACGCATACTCGCGCGTGCTTCTCCAGCAATTAGTTTCTCGTCCCCCGCCCAACCCCTTCATTGCCTACTGCGGCGTCACGCCAAGGGCAACCTGCTCGTTGTATTTTTTGTAGCGACCCAGGCCATAGGGCTACTCAATGCTTAAAAACTTTGGGTTCTCGGACCCTACTGAACTGATGAATTACTAGTAGCACACTATGGTGGACCCCGCAATTTGGTCCAGGAGATGGTCCCAAATATCAATTGAAGGGAGATATGGGTCCAGCCTTAGTGTTGTGACGCAACTGCTTAGCACCTCGTATTGATGATAAACCCCAACGTAATGCACTTTTTTCCTCGATGTGTACAATCCTTAATAAGTTATGATGCTTTATTATTGACTCTGGTGCATGAGAAAATGTTATCGTGTCAGATGTTGTGGATAAATTGTGTATTACAACAGTGGATCACCCCGCCCCTTATGATTTAATGTGGTTACAACGTGGAAATTATGTTACTATTGCTAAACGTGTACTTGTTTCTTTCTCTATCGGTGGTACTTATTCAGTTACTGTATAGTGTGATGTCATACCAATGGATGCGTGTCATTTACTTTGGCGCGACCGTGGCAATACGATCTCCATATAACTCATGATGGACACAAAAATATGTATATTTTTCTCTTTGGGGGTGCCAAGATTGTATTGTATCCGACGATTCCTCCGCCCATACCTATGGATACTCCTTCTCGAGTGCTCTATTTGTCTAAATCAAAATTTGAGAAAGAGGCAGATTCAACCCCCCTTTCTTTTACTACTTTTGGCCCATGACGCAGATTCTTCAGACACACCTCTTGGTGTCGTACAATCGTAGCTTACAGAATTTAGTGATATTCTATGAATGAACCTGCCCACTGGTCTTCCCCTACT
This sequence comes from Caryopteris x clandonensis, assembly GCA_028749325.2. Classification (NCBI taxonomy): domain Eukaryota; kingdom Viridiplantae; phylum Streptophyta; class Magnoliopsida; order Lamiales; family Lamiaceae; genus Caryopteris; species Caryopteris x clandonensis. The sequence continues at coordinate 738,777 of JAPYKT020000045.1, forward strand.
CCGGGGTATTCAGTATCACATTGATCTTATACCAGGCGCTCCACTACCCAGCAAGCCTCATTACAGAATGAGCCCCACCGGACATGCCAAATTACGTCGCCTAGTTGAGGAATTATTACAGCGGGGTCACATTAGAGAGTCTGAGTCTGTGTACAGTGCCTATTTTACTCACACTGAAGAAAGATGGAACTTGGCATATGTGTGTTGGTAGCCGGGCTATCAACAAGATTACTGTTAGATATTGTTTCCTCATTCCACGGCTTGATGATTTTCTTGATCAATTGAGTAGCTCTGTGATCTTCAGCAAACTAGATCTCCGTTACGGGTATCACCATATTCATAGTCATCCAGGGAAAATAGCCTTCAAGACACGGAAGGGCCTATTTGAATGGTTGGTGATGCCATTTGGTCTATCGAATGCACTGAGCACCTTTATGCAAGTCACGAACCAATGTCTATGCTCACTCATTGGGACTTGTGTGGTTGTCTATTTTGATGACATCTTGGTCTATAGCAAATTAGTGGAGGAACATTTGCAGCATCTCCATTTAGTCTATACTATACTTTATCAGGAACAATTCTTTGCAACGTCGAAGAAGTGCTCATTTTTTGTTAAGTACATTTTTATTTTAGGGTATGTTATCTCTTTAGACGGCATCAGTGAGGATTCTTCTAAAATTCACATGATCCGTTCTTGGCCCGTACCTACTACCTTTACTGCTACTAGAAGGTTCCACGGTTGGCGTCGTTCTACCGACGTTTTTTACATGATTTCAGCACAATTATGGCCCCAATCACAGATTGTATGCAAGGTAAAGTATTTCAGTCGACCCCTGAAGCTGGTGAAGCCTTTATCTTGATTAAGAACAAACTCACGGCTGTTCTTTTACTTGTTCTCCCGAACTTTGCGTGCCCATTTGAACTGACGACCGATGCCTTGAAGGTGGGAATTGGAGCTGTTCTAAGTCAACATGGGAGACCAATTTCTTTCTTTAGTGAAAAACTAAATGGCCCTCGCTCTTGTTACAGTGCCTACAATGTGAAATTTTATGCAGTCATCCGAGCAGTGCGTTATTGGTGCCACTATCTCTACCACCAAGAATTCATGTTATACATTGATCATGATATCTTGCGTCACCTTCACACCCAAGATATTGTGTCGTCTTATCATGCCTCGTGGGCGGCATTCTTGCAGCAATTCACATTCATACTCAAACATAAACCTGGGGCCTCTAATAAAGTCGCAGACGCCTTGAGTCAGCGTCCCACTCTAGTCACCGATATGCATACTTCAGTGTTGGGCTTTGAGTTGCTGCCTGAAACCTATGCAACTAATCTTCTTTTTTTTTTTTTTTTTTTTTTTTTTTTTTTGCAGCTGCTTTGGATTGTATGACAACAAATGCCAACATTGATTTTAAATTAGTTTTTTTTCCATGGTGCGCAACTTTGTATTCCAAAATCCAACCTTCAGCATTTGATAATATCTAATTACACTGAGCTGGCCATGTAGGCTGCGATCACAAAATTGCTCATATACAACAACAATTTTATTGGCCATCGATTCGGCAGGATGTACACGCTTTGTTGCGCGTTATCGCATGTGTCAAATTTCAAAAGGGGTTGCTACTAACGCTGGCCTATATGACCCATTGCCCATCCCTTTCTAACATTGGGCATCAATCAACATGGATTTTGTAATGGGTTTGCCACGAACCCAGCGGGGTTTTGATGCTATTTTTGTGGTCATGGATTGCTTTTCGAAAATAGCTCATTTCATTCCTTGTAAACGAACTACAGATGCGGTCCATGTCTCACAATTATTTTTTCATGAGATATATCATTTACACAAACTTCCTATTTCAATAGTTTCTGACCATGATACGAGGTTTTTGAGTTATTTTTGGAGGAGTTTGTGGTGCATGGCCAATACACAATTGAACTTTAGCGGTGTCTATCATCCCCAGATGGGCAGACGGAGGTGGTTAACCGTTCCTTGGGGACTTTATTGCATTGTCTTGTTGGTGAAAGCATATGCACATGGGATACTCAATTGAGCCAAGCCAAGTTTGCTCACAATTCAGTAAAACATCGAAGCACAGGGTTCAGCCCATTTGAAGTGGTTTATGGGTTATTGCCGAGGGCGCCCCTCGACCTTCTTGCTTTGTCGCCTGGTCGCATAGCTGAGGCACGGGCATAAACATTGATTGAGCAGGTGAATGTTGGACATGCTCAGACACAGGAACACCTTGCTGCTATAAATGAAAAATATAAAGAGCATGTACACACACGATGACGCCCGGTTGAATTCGAAGAAGGTGATTTTGTGTGAGCGATTCTTACAAAATGATAGATTTTCGACACATGAGTATAATAAGTTATTTGCAAGAAAGATTGGTCTCGTCGAAGTGACCGAGAAGATTAATCCTAATGCTTACCTGTTGAAGCTACTGAGCCACATTCGTACTTCCGACATGTTTAACGTCAAACATCTAGTCTCGTTCATCTGGGGATAATTTTCTAGAGATGAGACCGTTCCTAATTCGAAGGCGAATCGCTCTCAACCCAGGAAGGATGGTGGTTCTGAGACCGCACTAGCATTCATGGACAAATAGGATCGTTGTCGCATATAAATTAAGAGTTGGCCTTCAATTACAGATTTTAATAAATAAATAGGGTCGACTTGTGTTTTAAGGCTCATATTTGCTACTTAGTATTTAAACTAGATGTTTGGCTTTGTTTTGGGGACTTTTTTTAAATTGATTATTGAGTAAGGGTTTACCCTTGAGAGTAGTGCCTCTGCTACGCAGCATCAAGGCATTTTATCTCAACCATCCATATTGTTTGTGTGTTTACCATTGTGCTGCGTCACTTGTTCATTTTGCAGTCATTTCCACTCAATTTCAAGTTTAAAAAAGGAAGGATAATTCACTCACAAACACACACACACATATATATATATATATATGTATATGTGTGTGTGTGTTGTGTTGCTTAATTATTCGGTCAGTAATTGAGCATGTTTGATATGTTAAATTAAGACTGATAATATGAGATTTAATATTAAATCATGAATATAAATGACATAAATAATTGCATGATTGTCAAATATGCATTGTTAATGCAGAATTATCAATCCTCATAATCTTTGGGAGTTAATTGTTTGTGTGGAATACACATATTGGCATAAGTAATTAATCTAATAATTATTCATTTTGGAAGAAGTGATAATTTAATTCGTGATTTCTTATAAGAAAGAAGAAGAATGAATTTGGATTTGATTAATTTGATGATATAGTTGAGAGTAATTCAAAGGATGACCCAAGATTTTCTGTTCTCCTATCATAATTTGTTTAAGTCTCTTTATTGTTGATAAAAAGTTATTTATTTTTTTTCTCAACTTTATAGTTTATTTATTAATTAATTAACCGCCCATCAACTTTTCGTTCATCTAGATAAAGTAACTATAAACTTTGCAATACTTGATATTAGTTTCAATCCTTGTGAGATACAATCTTGTTCCTTTCTCTTTAACTACTCATTATAGTTGTGGTATAGCTTAAAGATTTTAATGAACAATAACAATTTCATAATATAACAAAGTAACCAATTTGGCCTAATAGTTGATGGTGTGGGTTGAGTGCCATACCTTTCTCAAGGTCGTTGGTTTGATTCTGTTGTACGGATCTAAGCACACAAGTTTTTTGTCCCAATACATTTATATTCTACTTACACATTAATCAAGATTGTTGATTCCCACAAAATTATAAATAGGAGTCAATCTTCCTTCATAGTTCAACCACAACAAAAGCTAAAGAATTCAAGAGAAACGGGTGAAATTCTTTTTAGTAATCAAGCAATTCTTCAAAGGGATTCTTCAAACCAATTGCGTATAAGAACTTCCTACAGTAATGTAATCAGACTATGCAGTGGAAAGTGAGATTCCATTATGTTTCGTGTTAAGCCAAGAGACCAAATTATTTCCAATATAGAAATAGCTTCTAGAGACACTTTTTTTGTCATCAAAGTTGCCCGTCAAATAAAAACATCAGAAGGACTAAAATTTTCATAAAAAATGTGAGTACTTTTCATGACCATTAAAGTTCTCAGATTATAAATATGATAACCCTTGCTATTCTCATAATACATACGGGATATACTTGTATCACGTATTCATTCAAAGTTACCCAGTTGTTCTCGATCATTGTAAAAGAAATTTAACATAAAAAACATGAAAATGATTGAGATAAAGAGTTCTTCCTTTTCAGATTTGATAAGAAGTTATACCCTAGACATTTATCAAATAAACACGGTTTATGATATATAATCTTGTATTTACATCCTCAACCCACTATTTGTGAGAATTTCTTTATTTAGATGAGCATGGATTTAGCAATTTCTTGCAATGTTTTGTTCTTTCTTCCAACCATCCAATTATGTTGAAGAGTCTTTGGAGCTAGAACTTATAAAATAAACATTGCGAGTTGCATAAATCAAAGAAAGAAATATTTTTAAATTCTAGACCATGTTCACTTCTAATACGAACTATCTTTCATTTTTCCTTATTTTCAATCATAAAACAGTAAGTTTTGAAGGTTTCAAAATTCTCAGACTTTTCTCTAAGAAAGTTCATACAAATATACCAAGAAAGGTCTTGACAGATAGAGCGATGTACTTATTGCCTTCAATACTTTCAGTTTGAATATGTCATAATAGATCTATGTGAAGTAGTTTAAGTACCTATTTGATTTTCACCTCAGATATAGCTTTGTTAACACTTTTTTTTCTTTCCAGACCGACAAATACCAGAAACACTATGTTCTTTCTCCTTTAATATAGGATCTCTCGAACTACTTGTGATATGGACATATTAAACTTATGTGAGTAGTTAATGGGCTCAAGCTTTTGATGCCACAATTCAGAATCATTTGTAACAACATCATACCTGTTTGAACTTCTCATCTTCGAGTGAATTTAACATGGAGTTCTTTGACACACAATTAACTAATGCTCAACAAATTATTCTTGAGGAAAAGAATAACATTTGTAGGACAAGGAAGTCCCTTAACATTGAGAGTTCCACTTCGAAGAACTATATATGTTGCGAGCTTCATCACCAAACGTAATATACCTATCATCAACAGGAACTAAATTAGTTAGATTGGTCATTTGTCTTATCATATGACATATACAATCACTTTTAAATTTCAAAGTTTCTTTGAATTAGATCTTAATGCAAATATCAAGGCAGCACACTTAATCACTTACCTTTCGTATCCGAAATTGTGGTTGACAATGATTTTTCATTCCTTTTTGGAGTGGCACTGGGATGATCATGCATATTGAGAGGAATACCACTAAAGTTCAATTCTACCACATTTTCAAAGTAAAAATCATGTATCATCTTGTAAAACATAAGACGAATATCATTGTCTATCCACTGTAATGACAAATTTGTATTAATTTCTAGGCTCTTTATCTCTGAGAATTATTTTTTGCAGTATTTTCACACTCCATGATTTGATTCAGACTAAAAATAAATCATACACGAGGATGACGATTCATTGGTAAAATCAATTCCCATTTTCTTATGATTCTATGTCGCCTTTCATCAACCTTGGCCTTGTGATATTCAGTTTATGAATTGCTTGATTAACTTTATCGAGTTCTTGCTTTTGTAGTCTAAGTGAGTTATCTTTCATCTTGAGTTATTCCATAAATTTGGAGATTTTCTTCTTTAAGTCAAGTAATTCATGATCCTTTTCTTGTAATACCTCTTGCAAGAAGGTCTTTCATTTTTAAGGATTCAATAATACAATTTTTAAAATCAATAACGTGTTTGGATAACTTGATCAGTTCCCTGCCTACATGAGATGTACAAATTGAAGTTTCCAATAGTTTCTCTTCCATTCCTTGTTATGTAGAATGTGCTCTTCCTGCCATTTAGTTTCCTATTTTTACCTTTCTTAGCTTTTGTACCTCGCTTTTAGCATATTCATTCTCCCCTTGAACTTTGAACTAGTTAATCCATCTTGTTTATACTTTCTGAGTTCATACTCAAGATTTATAATCTCTTCGTTTTTTACTTTAATATAGCATTTTGTTGTTAAAACATTTTTAGAAGATACTCAATTGTCAGCTGAAAAGACTTACTAAAAAAGACTTTTAATTTTATGTTTCATACTTAAGATTTATAATCTCTTCAATTGAGTAAGTCTTCTGGAAGTTCATGTTCTTGGCAGATGGATTTTTATTTTTGAACATCCTAAAAATTAGTGTCATTATGTCATTACAATTTTCAGCATCTATTTTTTTGATGTGAAACTTCTATTGATAGAGCAACATTTTTTGGTTTTAAGGTTTTGAGTTCAACAATGAAAATTTTATTTATTTACTTGAAAAATATTACTTTTTAAACAACTAAATTGGTGCATTAAATGCACAAAAGACTTACTCAATTTTTCTAAATAAAAAAGTTAAAACTGTAATTTTAAGTTAGCTAATGTATTAGAAATATGATTATGTCCAAAAATATAAAGACCATATAATTCATATGAATTAAAATAACAAACACATCATTTACATTGTAAAATGTAAAATGACTACTCCCTCCTCCATATATGGGTCCTTTTAAGATTATTTCAGATACTAAAAAAAGATCATTTGCAATATACAATTACATTTATCAAACTTTAACTAATAGGAGCACAGTTGAAATACTAATAATCATTTCACACGTTTGGCCTTGGGATTGGGGAAGAAATGATGTTTGGTCAAAGTTTTTGTTGTCTGCTCCACCGGATAACTGTTCAATTTGTCCGACATTATAATACTGCCGACAACCACGTGACTTCTCCATAGAATACAATAATGAATAAACTATATACTATAAATTTACCACTTCTATTCCAAATTTCAGTTTTGATTTATAAAGGTATAAATTCTTTCTTTTCTATTTTTTGAATAATTATATGAATTCAAATTTTCAAAAAAAATAAATTCTTAATTATATAATTTCAAAAAACTTATTTGAAATAGAACAGTAGGAAAAAAATTGTACTCAATACAAAGGAAACTGAAATTTTGGTCGCTTTCTCTTCTCTCTCCTTCTTTCTATTTACAAGGTCAACTTTGAGGGGATTTTAATACACTAAAAGCAAACAGTTTATTAAATGCTATATATATATATATAATGAATCGAGAAAAATGTTTTAATAAAGAAATGGGACAATGATAAATTATTGGGTTGTGTAGTTTTTAAAGTCATCTTCTCAAAATTTTATTTATATATATTTCTAATTTTCACAATAATATAATGTTAGAGTGATAGCGATTATAAAACTCATTATTTATTCATTACATTATTTTTAGCTGCAAAATTTTATATGTTTCTTATTATTTTAAATTATATTTAGAATAACATATTCTGGGTAAATGAGTAATATTACTCCTTATCAGAAAATAATACTTTAACGGTGAAAAGTAAATGTATTATTGTTTATCCATAAATATATTAATCTTTGCATTGAAATATAATATTATTTGATTGTAAATATATTATTTCTTAAATGTAAAATAATTATTTGTTGTGTTGAAAGATATTTTTGTTTAACTGTAAAGATTTATGTTGAATAATACTATTCTTAATCATAATTTTATTAGTCTTTGCACATGTCAAATTCGAGCTCTATTGTCGTCATACCCATGGGTGATGCCAGCTTCTGGGAATGGTAGATGCATTATGATTAACTTTGCTTTCATCCTTTTGAGACGAAAGATATGAAACTTGATTCAGTGAGATTGGGTTAGTACTTGTCTAATTTTATTGGATTTAGTAGATCAGTCGAACTATATCCCTTCATGTGTGAGGGCACGGGGTCCGCTACAGTGCAGGATTTTTTCTCTATTCTAAACTTTTCTAAACCTTACCGAAGAGGCTTTTGGCATGCATAGGAAAGAAAAAGAGAATTCTCAAGCCGGTGCTACTATTTTCGAAACAAGTAAATACGGCCGTGCTCGAAGAGTGATGAGTGCCTTGAAGGGCGTGATTTGAATGAACCACGATCAGGTGAATACGTTTCGTACTCAATTGTAGAAGCGTGAAATGCACCTGATCAGGCAATTGGTATGCATATAACTGGAATTTTAGTGAACATCGTATATCTTTCAGAAGATCACTAGTTACGCTTCTGTCGATACGTTGGGAGACACTGACTCATTATGTGAAGGACAGGACACCAACCAAAGAGACCTTAGAGAGCCGACTCTAATGCTTGATTATTAGTTTAAAACAAAAAATATTTTTAAATTTTTAAATTTTAATATATTACTCTTTTTTTTTCTTTTTTCTTTTTTCAATGTACCGACTACTAAATATATTCTATAATTCATTAAAAGAATATCTTAATTTATTAATATCCACCTCAGACATTTCAATTCTACGAACCGTTTTTATATTTTAAACTAAAATATTAATTTTTATTAATTAAATACACGGGATAGATTGACAAAATATGAATGTCTATAAATGAGGTGGACGTCTCCACCAAAATAAGCTGCTTCCATCAATCTTTTTCATGTCATGCAATATTACCCGTGCAAGAATCATCTTCCTCATCCTATCCATTTCTACACATATTTTCTGTTAATATATGCTTTCTATTACAACAAAAACTGTATACGTCTTTCGTATGATATATCAGTTAGCTTCCCAATTTTACTAACTTTAGAATGGGAAAGCATAATACAATACAAAGAGTGAGTTTTCGTAAAATGGTTGCCTGTATAACACGATTTAAGATATTACTTGTGTAACTGTAAAGTATTACTTGTCTTTAATTATAAAGTATTACTATTTGTTAACGTAATTAATCAGCAGTAATATACTTAAAGAAATAATGATATTTTATAATTAAATAAATAATACCTTAAATTGTGTCACACGTACAGTCGTCTTATAGAAGTTTTTGCGCAATACGAGTTCATTAATTACTTTATTTCCCAACATAATTAAAGTTAATCAAAGAATTGAGTGATGGGTATTTTCATTTTCCTAATTATATCCTCAGCAAAGACTAAATTTTGTTATTTATTAGCGACTCAATAGGTGGAATTTGTTTAATTGACCAACTAATTATAATTTATAATTTGCTATTTATAAATAATTGCACCTCCAACTAAAATTATACTTAATTTGTGAATATTTGGAAGAGGATGTTATTATCATTATTATTATTATTATTGTTGTTGTTGTTGATGTTGTTATTGTTATTGTTGTTGTTGTTTTCGTCACAAAAAACAAAACAAAAATAATGTTATTGCATGAATCGCACTTGCACTACTGGCATTTGTAGTACACATGCGTCAGACGTTCGTGAGTGAATGGCATGAGTTTATTAACAAATTATATTTTTACTTTTTTTATTCTTTTGCTTTTCCACTCTTAGCTCTTCTTTATTAAAAATATATTAAATTAATCTTATCATAATCTATATTTTGACATTTATTTTGTATATATGACTAACTTTATCTTTTTAATATAAAACACTTTTTTTAAATAAAAAAAATTGTAATCTATTTTTATATTCAAAATATTTTTATGTAATATAAAATGTGAGATTATTTGGCCACATTGGTTTATGAAAAAAATAAGATTAATTTAGTTTGTTTTAGTTACCCTTTTTTTCTTATTCTTTTTTTTCTATACCTCAATATTATTTGTTTTTTTTAATTAATTTTTTCTAAAGTAAAAAATAATAAAAATGACACATCCTTGTTGGGTTTGACTTTAATGTCCGATCAACATAATATATAGGAAAATTCTCAAAATGATTTGTTAATGTAATTAGTTTTCTTTTTATTAAGAGAATTAACTTAAGGCTACGGCTATTCGCACTCCTAATTCTTTTACATATATTTTAAAAAAATTTATACAAAATTAAATATTATTAAAATAATTAAAATACTTTTATATTTAATTTATTCAATTCGATTGTTCAATTTTCTAAAGGTTCGTTCGGAATATCCAACCAAATAAGTGAAGTAGCATCCGATAAATATTGCTGAATACTTCTTCAGTTGTTCGGTAGGATGTTTCAAATAAGCCTTAGGCCAATATGTTTGTCCTTATTCTTCAAATAAATTTCGAACACAAATATATGCATTCAATTTAGTCGAACACAAACAAATCAGGTTCAAACGCATATGAGCAGGTGTGTAACGAATTCAAAATAAAATATAAAAAAAGAACAAAATATGAATGTTCTAGTTCTTCTCTTTTTTTCTTCTTTTTTTTTATTTTTTATTTTTTATAATTAAAAAATATATTATTATAAATAAAATATATTTATTAATTAAAATGTATTTAGAGAATTTGGGATATGAATAATCACACCCGACTCATTTGCAAAAATCACAAGCCCAACAAGTTTGAATGTAATAGTTTATTTGTCTAAATGAGTTTATTAACAACAAACGGATGTATTGATCAACATGTTACGATTATAATAGATTTGATATATGATATCAATAAAAATCAAATTGTTTAGTTGACCTGAAAGATAAATAAAAAAAAAAAAAAAATCGCTTATTTGATTTTAAAAAAACAATTAAATTTATTAATCTTGTTCAATAATTAAGTTAAAAATAATAACATAGCTGAGTGAATCAGGTATCGGGTCGGTCTGCCCCCGTCGTTCGCCGTAGGAGTACATGTGGATGCGCGTTACTATTCTATTACCACGGCCTAGATTGGGTAGTATTCGATTGAATAAAAAAGACACTACAGCCTATCCGAAGAGGCCAAACGTCATCTCCTGAAAGGGTGCCTATGCAAATAAGATCGTGAAGATTTCCCATTCCTTAGCCGGAAAGATATGTGGCTATGAAAGAGGGATTAAGTGGAACAGAATTGGCTGGGTGGTAGAGTGGTGGAAACGCTTTTTTCTTCCATATTTTGGACCTTAGCTCCATGGAACAATATGTTACTGCTGAAACACGGAAGAACTTTATAATACAAATTTTATATTAATTTAAAATTATTCTTATTTTTATATTTATAATAAAAGAAAATAGATAACACGATAGCATAATCTAGCACGATACAAAAAATATAAATTACAACCACTATTCGTAGGAAACTAACTATTATTAATTTTAGTATAAATTACTTAATTAAATGTAATTAATAAAAAATAATCTTATTTCAATCGTACGCGAATATATATAATTTATGACTAGGAATACAAAGCATGTACCACCCCAGAAAAAAAAATATCGTTAGTTATAAAAATGTTGAATAAGATGGGAAGAGTATATAAATAGAGACCAAGTAACAAAGTAAGATAAATAAAACAAATCAAAACATTTAAGAATAAAACTTTAATGTATATAAAGAAACATTTATATCGTCATATTTTGAAATTTGAAGTGTTGTTATTTTTTTTCTTTTTTAAACTAGTCCAGTGCTTGTGTGGAACTCTTATGATAAAAGAGTAATTTAATAATAATTAATTTATATATACATATATACATATATATGTATGAAGAAATGATGTACATGAGAAAGTAGTAAGTATGTCTTCATAATTATGTAGCAACCTGGGCTATAATGTATTCTAATTATCCAAATATATAAAAAAAAAACACATACACATATATTAAGGTATCATAATTATCCAAATATCATATGTAATAAATTTAAATTTTATAATAATCTTTGATTAGATAGTTTTTTAAATTGTATTTTGATCATTTTAGATTCATATATATAATTTTAGAATTTTTTACTTATTATGCTTTTGAAATAGGTCATTTTCGTATTAATTAAATATTTTTAAATAATGGGTGTTGATTGATAAATTCATATTTTATTTCGTTTCTTTTATTTTATTTTATAATTATTATGTCAAGTTTTTGAATTTAGAGTCGTGTTGCAATCATATTCATATTTTGACTGAAAATGCCCACATGTCCCACTTGGGTTCTGTTTTATTAGGAGGATACTTTTGATTTAATTTCAAAAATAGATCAATTAATATATAATATTAATTTGGCACATAAATATAATTAACAATGAGAATCTAAATAAATTATATATATTTTTTATTATTTATAATACACGTTATTTAAAAGAAGGAGTCAAGAGAATTGATTTTATTTTGAGCATGTATATCAATTTAATTCAAACTTCGATACATTGCTAAACTTAGTTTTTGCTGATTATTATTCAATAATTTATGTTATTTTTATATTTTGGAATTTTCACCACTTGAGACATGTTCCATGTGGTTTCTATTTCAATATATGAATAACTCAATTTTATGTTAGTGGCATCATTGTTTTTCATTTTTATTTTCCTACTTTGACATACTTTAAGGGTTTTAATTAGACAATATTTATAAAATTAATGTATTTGATGTACACCACAAAAATGTCAGTGCACCAACTGCAAAAATTTATGGCGTAAGGTTGTGGATTGGATTTTTTTATTTTTTTCTGGGGTTGATGCATCCTTTTTTTTGTTTTTTTTTGTTTTTAAATCGCATTCAAGGACGAAAATATTATTTATTTAAATAAAAATATAATACATGATTATTGAAAATATATTATTTGTTTTTTGTAAAATATCTTGTTTTTGCTAATGAGAAATGGGGAGTGGTTGCTTAAGTAGTATTCCTTCTGCTCTAAAATGATAGTTATGTTTCGAATATATTTTTGTCCGAAAATGATAATTATGTTTTAAAAATTAGTGCTTATTTTATAAGTAGATTCAACAAATAAGTTGGATTTAATTAAATTAGTCAAATAAAAAATAAACAAAATTATGTAAGTGAGAATTTATGATTTTAGAAAATTATACCTTAATTTAATTGACATAAATAAAAAAAATTGTATATTTGTGAAGTATGACTCCCATTGTGGGATAGAGGTATCACTTTTAGTTTTTTAATAGTATTATTTTTACCTGAAAAAATCACTTGTCGGTGAAGGTATTGATTTTAGCCTTCAATTACTTTGTTGTTTAAGTTAAAAATATTGCTTATTTTCCTAAATTCATAAATTCATATTTATATAACTTTTTTATTAGTTAATTTAACTTATTCAGTTATATTACTTTTTTGTGTAAAATAAACAAATTCAGAATTTAGTTTTGACTAATAAAATGAGATATTAGTTTTCAGAATATGATTTTATTTTTGGGGACAAAAATTGTTTTCGAAACATGATATTTTTGGGATGGATAGAGTATTACTTATATCCCCATTTAACTAAAAAATATTATTTGTTACCTAAAAATTATTATTATTATTATTATTATTATTTTAATAAAAAGTATCACTTTTGCGTTCATGAGTTATTGTTTGCTTTAACAGTATTATGTTTAACCTTAAATAATATTACTCGTTTATCAAAATATATTATATTATTTGTTTTCAATAAAGTATTTTTCTTAGTTTTTAATAATATTACTTGTTTAATTAAAATATATTATATTTGTATGTAACTAAAAAATATGACTTATTATTCATAAAAATATCACTTTTATGTTACTTAGAAGTGGTTATTGTTACATTTAACCTTTAATAATATCATTTGTCTACCTAAATAGTAATATTGGTTTCCCATAAAATTTTACTTTTAGTGTTTAATAGTATTAATTATTTAATTAAAAAGTATTACTTATTTATTTAAAACGTATTACTTGTTTACTACAATATTTTTTTTTTTTCATGTACTTAACCAATTTGCAACATTACATCATAAAATAGTTTTAAAAATCAACACATGTAGCATGGTGGTGACCGGAGTAGCGTGACGCCTCTGGGGCCATGTATTTGAATCCCGTACTGTCCCACAAAGAGTGAGATTTATCCATTTTTGGCGAGTGCGTGAGTTGTATGACCCAAAATCCAAATGCACGCAAGTGCGTGAGCTGTATGACCCAAAATCCAAATGCACGACATGTAATTAATGGCGGACAAAAAAACCCTACTCATAATAAATTGTTCGTAGTACTAGAAAAGTATATAGATATGGGCATAGTTCTGCTAAAAGGGTGGAATTAAAATTAAATCGACATATAGTTGGTTCTGATTCCACTTTTGAAATCATCGGTTCCATGATTTGGATTTTGGTTCTCAATTTTTTTGTTTTATACATTCACATTTAGAACCGTCGGTTTTTAACCAAAATCAGCAGTTTTGGAATCAGAACTGGTAATTTTGGAACTGAAACCACCGGTTTGGAACCGCCGGTTCCAGAAATCGAGTATTCTGAAACTTAAACTGAACCGACTAGGTTCTAATTTTGATTTTAAACTAAAACTGGATCAACGGTTAAATCAAACCGTTAACTGCCGGTTCCGATTTGAAAGTCCATGTCTAAAGGTATAAGAAAAATAACATTTCCTAAATGTAAATTTAAAACATTTGAAAAATTCTGGTGTATTAAAAATATTCTCATCTAACAAATTCATAATTGCCTAATATAATTATAATTTTAAACTTAAACCTATTAAATATAAGATATTTTTTCCACTGCAAAAAAGTTTGATTGTATCAATTGAATAGTTTTGATAGGAATATTGTACCGAGTGTATATTAATTAATAGTTTAATAAATATTAAGATATGAAATCATAATAATAATGGTGTTGTATTGTTCCTCCATATATGTTTGATTATTCAGTCCAGTCCACATCATCTAAATATGAAAACTATTGATCTATTTCCCAATAATTTTGTCGACTTGTGTTGTATTGTAGAGAGAGAATGGGACACGTGAAGGCGGTGAGAGAGGAAGTCAAAGAGGGCGGCTTCGGAAGCTTCCTTGCGGCATCGACTTTAGCACTTGTGGAATATTTTCACATTGATAATGAGAGATTCTGGAATTGTGATCTGCACTTACTTCCTTGGGCACAATCTCTCTCTCTCTCTCTCTCTCTCTCTCTCTCTCTCTCTCTCTCTCTCTATTTCTACTGGGCTTTTCACCCTCTTGAAAACAAAAGCCTATTTTATTTATTAAAAAGATATTATTGCTACTTTAACGAATAAACTAGCAATATTTTTTAAATAAATAAATTTATATAGACAATCACATAATCATGGTTCGGATACTCATGATCTATAGGAGATGGAATTTTCAAAACACAAGTCCTCCTTTGAGAAATAAAACTAAGTTTGGTAGGATTTGGATAATAATCGTTAGCTAATTAAAACTGTTATATGATATATAATATAATTTTCTATTTTATCTACCATATTTTATCCAATATAACATATAGGTATGTAACTAATTATAGAGTACATAATATATATATATATATATATCAAGATACATGAGTTGAGTAATAAGGTCGGATAGCCAAGTAATGTATCCTATCTTTTTTTGATAAAAAACTGTTAGGTCTGAATATGTCATGTCCAATTATTTATTTACCGTATGGATAACTCAATCCATGAGTGGAAATAACATCCATGTTTGTTCGTTTGTAGTACTCCAATTATATAAAGTACTCGTGAAGTTTGAGTACACTAAACATATAACATCAATATTTAATTGTTTTTATTAATGTGAATATACTTTAAGATATACAATTAATTTAACGACATAAATCAGATGAGTCACGACAACTTGTCTAACAATGGCAACTAATTTGGCCACATAGATCAGACCAACCTAGATAACTTGTACGACAATGCCAACCAATCCTAACACTTGTACGGTTATGTGATGCAATTTCAATCAATCCTACCACACTAACTAGTTTGGCCAGGATAAAGTGTTCGACATAGCCAACCAATCTAGCCATGTTTACCAAACCGGCATGCCAACTAGTAAGCCCAGACCAAAAGTCAAGCGACGCTTATGAGACCGACTAGGCTCAATTATGCCATGCCAACCAATTCAGCCAAAAAATGATGGATGGGGATCTACCATGTAGAAAGTATTTTGCGAGTATGAAGGTTAGGTTTAAGATTGCCACGTGAAGCCCATCCATTATTTTTGTGGATTGCATTGGAAGAAGAGTGTATCAAAGGTCTCTCCGTCGTTGTTCTTGGCCGTAAAAAGATAAGAATACATTATGAAGTACATGTACACTGTTCAAGAAGGTACTTCTAAGATTCAACAAAAACAAAATCAACACATTTGTCACTTGATACTTTACGATTTCCACACCCATATAGTTACACTTGTAAGTTCATGAGAGGAGGATTTTATTTTTGCTCCTATACTTGAGCATTTAAGATTTGTAAGTTCTCTACAATTAATAGCAAAAACAACCTATGTTTTTAGGCCTAGATCACTAGGGAAAGATCGAGAGCATCATTTCTTGTTTTTTTTTTTTTAATGATATTTTGCATTCTCATTTTGAAGTTTGTTATACCATTAGACCTCTTTGATTGACCTCTGATTTTCTCAACAAAAGGTTACAGTAAGTATTGGCATGTGGCATTTAAGCAATGTTAATTTTTTCGACCAAACACGCATGATGAAAGTTTTGTTTAGTTATTGTAATAATTTTAACCCGCATCCTCATTACCAAATGAAAGAATTAACATTTCCCAAGTAAGTTTGTTTAAACGTTTAATATAAGTTTGTGTTAATTAGATTAGACTAAAATTAATTAAATATACAAGGTTAAATAAAATTAACAATGAAAAAAAATACAATATAAATAATAACTTTGTAAGAGAAAGCCCAGCAGAACCCTTCATATATATATATATATATATAATTTTTTTTTAAAAGAAATTTTTTTATTGCTTAACTAGAATGTACAGTATCACTTTACAAATCTGAAGTTGGAAAATTCCAACTTGTGTGTAACTAGAAAATCTGCTAATCTATTACAGTATACATTGGAAAAATAAAACTATTCTCTAACGATAATCTTATTTGTCTGAAAATCAGCAATTTTGTTTCTCTCTCTGAAGTTTTGAGATGCCTTTAAATTAATCTGCTCTTGATTTGCATATAATGGGCTAACAAACATTGATATTTTCAATTCCCAACATACTTTTTATCTAGAATATAAACAACAACTAAAAGAGTATCAATTTCTAACCAAATATTTACATAATCCAATTCAATGCCATGAAGAACACCCTCAATAATACTAGTCCAAAAAAAAAGATATTTTTGTAAAAACAAAACCAAAATCAACATTTGAACAAGACCCATACATTTTCCTTTATAATCAAGCATGTCACATATAATTTGCTCCGTATAATGTACAATCTCCTATTTTTGTATGCCACTGTTGTCCACCTCAGGCAACAATCACCCACTTATGTTTTTTTGTTCACTTTCTCAATTTACATTATTCGTCAAATAAAAATAATACTAAACTTTCTAACAAAATTATGTGACGACTTTTCCAACTCACAACCATCATGCTTTTTAGGATGAAGCCAAAATTACTAAACTATGCAAAAAGTTGTTAATCATTGGCCAAAAGAAAATAAAAATAAAAATATAAACAAAAAACAAGTGTGAATGAAGACAGACTGATAAAACGGTGGCACCCTTTGGTCTTCCTTGCACGCTCGTCTTCCTAACGACCCAAGACCAACCACAAAATTATTCCCTCAGTCACACCACCGTCCAACATGGTGGCAGCCACCTTTCTCCGGCGGGGTTTCCTCCTTCTCTCTCTCTTCTGCCTTCTCTCTCTTGCCACCTCCGACGAGCTTCAAACTCTTTTATCCATTAAAAAAGCCTTCCAAGAATCCGACACCAAGGTATTCGATTCCTGGGAACCCAGTGCCCCACTATGCAACTTTTCAGGGATCTCCTGTGATTCCAATGGCTTTGTCAAAGAAATCGAGCTATCTAATCAGAACCTCACTGGTGTACTTCCTTTAAGCTCTATTTGCCAGCTTAATTCACTGGAAAAACTCTCTCTAGGCTTCAACGCTATCCATGGCGGCGTCACAGAGGATTTGAACAAGTGCTTGTCGCTTAAGTACTTGGACATTGGGAACAACTTTTTCACCGGATCATTTCCTGATATATCTTCGCTCAACGGATTAGTTTATCTCTACGCTAATTTGAGCGGGTTTTCAGGAGCTTTTCCATGGAATTCTCTCAAGAACATGACGAATCTTCAAGTACTGAGCCTTGGTGACAATCACTTCGATCGAACGCCGTTCCCGCCTGTAGTTTTGAATCTCACGAAGCTGAACTGGCTTTATTTGTCGAATTGCAGCATCGAAGGGAGAATCCCAGAAGAAATTGGAAATCTTGTTGAGCTTATTGATTTGGAATTGGCCCAGAATTATTTAACTGGAGAGATTCCGAAGGGGATTACCAAGCTTAGCAAGCTATGGCAGCTTGAGCTTTATTTAAATAAATTGACAGGTGAATTGCCACCGGGGTTGGGGAATTTGACCAATCTTGAGTTTTTTGATGCTTCGACGAATAATCTTTCTGGAAATCTGTCTGAAATCAGATTCTTGAATAAGCTGGTAAGCTTACAGCTTTTTGAGAATCAGTTTTCCGGCGAACTCCCGGCAGAGCTTGGTGATTTCAAGAATCTGGTGAAGTTTTCGCTGTACATGAATAATTTGACGGGGCAGCTGCCGGAGAAGCTAGGTTCGTGGACCGATTTTCATTTCATCGATGTGTCGGAGAATTTCTTCACCGGCCCGATTCCGCCGGACATGTGCAAGAAAGGTTCTATGACGAAGCTGCTTTTGCTGCAGAACAATTTCACGGGGGAGATTCCGGCGACTTACGCGAGCTGCACGAGTTTAATCCGGCTACGGGTCAACAAGAACGGGCTGTCGGGCCGGGTTCCGAGTGGAATATGGGGCCTGCCTAATGCAGAAATAATCGATGTTGCTGATAATTACTTTGAAGGGCCTATTATGTCTGATATTGGAAATGCAAAATCTTTGGGTCAGCTGTTCCTTGGCAACAACAGGTTTTCCGGTGAATTGCCTTCTGACATTTCCAAGGCTTCATCTTTGGTGCTGATCGACTTGAGCAACAACCAATTTTCCGGCGAAATTCCGCCGGCAATCGGGGAGTTGATGCACCTCACTACTCTTCAGCTGCAGGGGAACAAGTTTTCTGGTCCAATACCAGATTCTATGGACTCCTGCCGTTCCATCAATGACATCAACATGGCCCAAAATACTCTTTCGGGCCAAATTCCGGCATCTCTTGGCTCATTGCCTGTTCTCAATTTCTTGAACTTATCAAGAAACCAACTGTCTGGTCCAATTCCAGGGACACTGTCCTCTCTTAGGCTGAATCTTCTAGATCTTTCCAACAACAGATTGTCCGGTTCTATACCGGCCTCCCTTCTGACAGAGGCGAACAATGGCAGCTTTTCTGGTAATAATGGTCTTTGCAGTGAGGCAATCAGGGGATTCCGGCGATGTTCACTGGGATCCACCATGCCTCGCCACCTCCGAATGGTCATGTTTTGCCTCTTGGTGGCTTCTGTTGCCATGCTTGCCTCAGTTGCAGGCTTCTGTTACTTAAAGAAGAAGAGTGATCGTGTTGGACAACGATCTCTCAAAGAAGATTCATGGGACTTGAAGTCTTTCCATGTCCTAACATTCACAGAGGACGAGATTCTTGATTCCATCAAACAGGAGAATGTGATTGGAAAAGGTGGTTCAGGCAACGTCTACCGGGTTGTGGTCGGTAACGGGAAAGAACTGGCCGTGAAACACATTTGGCACTCCGATGATTGGAGAAAGATGGGCAGTTCTACTCCGATTTTGGCTAAGCGTGGGTCCAAGTCCCGGGAATTTGAAGCCGAGGTTCAAACGTTGAGCTCGATAAGGCACATAAATGTGGTGAAGTTGTACTGCAGTATAACTAGTGAGGACTCGAGCTTGTTGGTCTACGAGTACATGCCTAATGGAAGTTTATGGGACAGATTGCATCTCTGTAAGAAACTGACACTTGACTGGGAAACAAGATATGAAATTGCTCTTGGTGCAGCCAAAGGATTGGAGTACCTACACCACGGTTGTGACAGGCCGGTGATCCACCGTGATGTGAAGTCGAGCAACATTCTGTTGGATGAAGAGTTGAAGCCTCGGATTGCAGATTTTGGGCTCGCGAAGATTGTTCAGTCCGACTCAACCCGAGAATCCACTCAGGTCATTGCAGGAACACATGGCTACATAGCCCCAGGTAAAGCAATTAATGAAGTGTCTAGTCTAACAGTTAAAACTTTTAGATGAAGTGTTCATTCATCATGGTCGACAAACATGTTTTCACTATACATGTGGTTAATCTTGTTTAAATTTTGCAGAATACGGGTATACAAACAAAGTGAACGAGAAGAGCGATCTGTACAGCTTCGGAGTTGTACTAATGGAGCTAGTGACGGGGAAGAGGCCGATAGAGCCTGAGTTTAGGGAGAACAAAGACATAGTTGATTGGGTATGTGGGAAACTGAAAACGAGAGAGAGTGTGCTAAGTGTGGTGGATTCAGCCATTCCAGAATTTGAGAGGGAAAATGCGATCAAGGTTTTGAAAGTGGCAGTGATGTGCACAGCCAGGCTTCCAACGTTGAGGCCTACAATGAGATCAGTGGTCCAAATGCTGGAGGAAGCTCGGCCTTCTCCATTGGTCAGTATTATTGTAAGTAAAGATGGTGGTGCCAAGAAGCAAGATTCTAAAGAGAATGAGAAATTATGATTCTACCCCTTGGAAATAATTTCAAACCCAAAAATACCCAAGATTTTGCTACTTCATCCATGTGTAAAGGGGTTGAGACTGTATGTAAAATAAAGAATTTTGTCGCCAAATAATTGTAATATTATATGAAATTAGAAAGTTACCTTTTTGAGGTAGTAGTTTGTGTAGCATAGCTGTCGGCTTTGTTATGGAATGGAACTATTCCATGTGCTAAATGCACGATTGTAACATATTATATATCTTAATGATATTTTTTTCGACCAACCCCTTGAAAGAGAAGAATGTCTTTTATGTAAATGGATCCTTTATAATTTTTTTTAGTGAATTTCTTATGAAGTACGAAGAGAGAAAAATACAAGAGTCCTATATCCTTATATTTTATTCACTTTATCTACTATTGCTAGACATAAATTTAAATGAAACGTATTTTGAAAATATGAATTTTAATGCACTGAAAACTTTTCACAAAGTAAGATCTGTCCTATGTGAAAAACAGATGATATATTAAATCAACGGCTCTGATACTATTTGTAATTGTTTCAAAACAATACACTTACGCGGGGTTGAGACTCTATTATGCTCAAAGTAAGTTAATTATGCTCTAAGAGATTGCTTGAGCGCAACAAGTTTGCTCATCAAAGTGTGCAGTGAGTTGTGTTTTAAGCTTGCTTACTTCTCTTCTTTATTTTTAACCCACCCCCTCTCTACGCTAATATATACATATATATTTTATGTATTTATATATATATATATATATATATTTATACTATGTAAATTGTACATATATAATATAGATTATACTATTATACTATTATATAAATATATAGAATTTATACATATATAATATATTATTTTAATAATATATATACATCTATAATATATATATATAATATTATATATGTATTTATGTATTTCGTAATATCTATATTAGGATTACATATATTTATATATATACACAAACTCACACATACATATATATTTATATATATATATATATATATATATATATATAACACAAGTCACCCTAAAAATAGTAGCAACAATTTTTGCCGCCTAATTGATTTCTAAATTGGACCAATGTCTAATTTTAGAAGAAAAAAAGAAAGTCAACACAATTATAATGTTATAAATAAAATTCATATTGCATTCATCAAACCAAATAAATATTTTCATAAAATAATAATATTTAGAATCATAATCTTTCTATATTAAAAGATTTGATTTTCTTTGTATCATAATCTTTATATATTTCTTTAATAATTGTATTTATTATTTTTATTAATTCTAACATATATATATATATATATATATCAGTACCTCTATAAATAAAATTTATAACATTTTTATGTAGTAACTTTTTTACGAAATTTGATTTTTTTATATGGAATAAATTATATAATTGATTTTAACGGGTCTGGGCAACCACTATATGTATATATAAAAAGAGAAGTATCGTCTGGATAATATTAATTTTTCCTACATAAACTACTTTCTAATTATGATATTTATTTTTCTATATATCTATATCAATATCTATATGTGTATAAGATATAAAATACAATTTGATTAACAGAGCCACATTTTCAATGTTGAAATTACACTTATTATTTTCGAGATATACTAAAATTTATGTTGTATTATTATTATCTTTGATTATCTTTGTTATTATTATTTTTATTTTTCACTAAAAATTTTAAAAGCTTATAAATTTTTGTTTCAACTCTATTTTTTATGGAAAATATATGTAATTAATTCTATTTTAATAATTTTTAAGTAGACATCCGTATTTCATATATACATATATATACACAAATTAATTATTAAATATAAATATTTTTTCTGAAGTTAATTGTTATATATTTTTATATTTAACTAAAATAATTAAGTAGATATTGAACAAATCATTATCTAAATATTGAAGTAATAAATCAATCTTATAATATTATGTATCTTTTGATATTTGTCTATCTAAAGACATAAGAAAATACAAAAAATAATATCCTATGGTGGTGATTTTTTTGTTCTTTACTAATATTTTTTGTTAAAAAACTTGAGTTTTGCGTGTTTAATGAAATTAAAGAATATGATTATAATTTCTAATTATTTGACAATATTGGTTCCTTTTTAATATTATAATGTTAATGTATATTTATTTATTTATTTATTTTATCATTAATATATTTTTTAGCATATACATGTTTCGTTGAAACATTTTATTCTTTTAGAGATATTGTACTAAAAAATCTTCTAAAGTATGAGAAAAAGTTTATATATATATATATATTTATATTTATATATTTTGTCAAACATATAAGTTTTACTACGACCACAAAAAAAAAAAAAAAAAAGATTTTGTTTTTTTTAAACCATTGCATTTTCACAATTATAAAAAACTATTATGCACTATTTTTATATGCTTACTGTAAATATGCATATTTATATTATGTTGAAAATATTATATTCACATACTCTTTAAAATATAATAAATTCATATAGTTATATGTGGGGGGTGAGATGGGGTGAATAAAATTATCGTATCATATTAATAATTGCAATAATTTGCACCATATATATTTGAGGCTAACTATTGAACATACTTTAATTAGAAAATAAAAGACAAAGAGAGAAAGAAATACATATGAATGTTATATCATAATTGAGTTTCATAATATTATATAACTAAATTAAATTAGAGAAATTTATATAAATAATATGTCATAATATGCCTGTGCATCGCATGAGAGCTTAACTATTATATATATATATATAATATCACAATCATCCAATAATTACCAATACAATATAATATTACAACAAATCACATTATACAGTAAAATTCTATTATATACAATCTCAAAACAAACAGAGATGTTCAGTATTCAATTTATAATCACAGAATTTTTAAGTCCATATTTTCCGCGACCATTTAAGTTTAAACCCAACAAAGTCAGTATTTCCCATAATCTAGTTAAGCTTAAATCCAACACTCCCTAAGGTGTGGTAATCTTTCTACTCTTCTCTTCCATAAGGTCCAGAAAAATCCACCAAGTAGTGTAGCTCTACTACAACGTAACAACAGTTCTTATTTAAAACAGAAATGTGTGCATGTGTGTGTCAGAGAGGGTGGGCGTGGGGGAGTTGCGGTGTGGTGTAAGAAAAAAATATAAGAGACGTGAAGGGGAGAGGGAAAATAGGAGAGAGAAAAGAGATTAGTTGTTAGAACAAATAAGGAGAAGAGAAAAGAGATGCGATAGGAGATTGGTAGAAAAAGCTTTGCCCAGTCATGAAACAATATATTTCTTCTTCTCTCCTTCCCTTAATGTTGTCTCCCTTGTCACAAATGGCCGACTGCCTCTATACCTCAAAATAAGTTTGCTAAGTCCCGTTTTTCTTTCCCCCAATAATGATGCAAACAAATGAAAACTCAACTTTCTTCTTTTGGGACCTATTTTAATTGGGTGCTGAATTGTGAATATTTGGTGGGCCAAGAAATGCCCTCCCCACTCTTTAATCTCATCATCTTGTTTTTATTTTCAAATAATTTAGATCTGACGTTGAATGATTCGGTATCCAAATATTGCATAAATGTACTTTTTCTATTTGAATTTATTTGAAAAACTCTACAAATATCCTTAATAACTGTACATATTAAAATTTTAACAATGAAATTTACGCATATTTTCGTACTTATGGATGCTCTAAAGTTGGCAACAAAAGTTGAAAAACTTGAAAATACTAACATTATTGTTTTACGCCTCCTCATTTATCACAAAAGATCTTGGCTTTCATATCCAATGCAATCATTTTGGTCTTGCTTTTCTCAATTTTCTCTAAAGAGTTTTGAATACTATTACTTCCAGTGTAGCGCCCCGCTATTTTATACATAATATTTTATGGATTATTATTAAATGTAAAACATTTTATTTAAAAGTTAAATTAAAGTTATTATTTATGTTTCATGGATTAAGGTATGCTTTTATGATCATAATATGTTTTAAGATAGCTCAATTGGGTGATTTAAGTTCAAGTCTGAATTCGAGAGAATTATGTCTCGAATTAATTTTAAGTTATAAACACAATTGCTATTATTAAGTCCAATAATGTATTATGATATGCATAAGCTCAAACGTGTCATATTATTTAGCCCATCTCACGCATCATCTCATTTATTTATTTATTTAAGTATAAGTCAAGAAATAAAATCTTGAATTATATCATAAGCCCAATAAGTGTTGTGTTATGTTATGCTTAAGTCCAAGTCTCATTTTTAATTGATAAGTCCATGTCATTCATTACTAAATTATGCATTTTAAAGCCCAATTCCATTTTAAGCCCAAATGTTATTTTCTAGCTTTAAGGTTATTGATAAGATTAGATCTTTACGTTTTCTAATTCAATTATGATTGATTGGATAAAATCTTATTTGTCCCAATCCAGTTAAAGTTGTAATCCAACCATGAAGATATGATGCAATGCCTATAAATATGAGATCTCTTTATTGAATTGTTTAATTCAAAATCACAAGATATTATATTTTTATCCTTCTCCACCAGATAATTTCGTGCACCCTATCTAGGGTTTGTCAGTTGAGCCGTCATCGTCATCTCAACCTCTTTCTCCATTCTTTTCAATATCGGGTATTCTTACTTTGAAAATTCAAAAGTCCTATTTATACATGTTTGAAATTTATGAAACTTTAGTATGTTGTTCATCCACATGATACAAAGCCACTTTTAAAATTTCAGCTGAATTGGATTATATTGTATTTTATATGAATTTTCTATCCCTCAATATCCAAATTTATAAATTCCTACGTTTCTGATTTGAAAATTTAGAATATATGGTTATAGATATCCAAATTCCTTGAATTTTGAATATGTCATCCCTATGATTTCGAGTTATGTTTAAAATTTCCACCCAATCGGATATCTATTTTATTTTATATGAATTTTCTACTACTCCAAATCTAGATTTATAAAGTCCTACGTTTCTGATTTGAAAATTATTATAGTCATCCAAATCTCTTCAATTTTGAATATGACGTTCCTATATGTGTTATGCATCTTCGGTAAAAGTTTCAAATCATTCCAGTTTGTAGTTTATCAGATATGATATTTTTCCTACGGCAGTGCAGAAATTACAGCTTCAACTATTTCGATTTCAAAAATCCAAATCCTATAGCAATTCTTTTTAGAAAGCTCTAAAATATTTATATGGTACCTCCATATGAGTCTAGTTTCTACAGTTCAAATTTCATATTTTTCCTATGTATATTTTATGAGTTATAAAATATTCTTTCACTGCTTTTCAGTGAAAAAACACGTTGAAGAATTTCCTATTTACTTTAAAATTTGTTAAAATTTGAATTTCTGAATTTAATTAGAATAGCTATTTTGCCGGTTTCTTCTATTTGAAGTTACATGTGGAGTCTAAAAGGATTGGAGACCAAGTCAAATTACATTAAACAAGGAAGCGGTTAAAGACCAAGTCAAAATGTATCTTTGAGGGAAGATGGTTGGAGAGAATAATGGAGAAATGGAGAACAACAGTTATACGAACGTGCCTTAGTGGAGAAGGAAAGAAAGAGAGCTACAAGTCATCTACAAATACAAAGAAGAACAGAAGAAGAAGGGGCGCTGAATACGAGATCATATTCTGTACAGCAGAACTGTGTTACTAAGAAAGTTGCCCTCACTCCTACTCTAACATTCTATACTGATGTGCAGGAGATTATCCTAATCTTGCTGCCTTCGAATTTGAGAGAAGAGTTAGTGAGTGAAAATCATTTTATGTAATTTTGCTTTCTTAGTTAGTTTAGTCGACTTGAAATTCATCTTGAATTTCACGTACGTTAAGAATCGTACCAATTCATTCGATTCTTTTTGTAATTCACCCAAACACAATGAATATTTTTTGCCCTTTCGGCTTCACAAGTCATTCTTGACTTGTGAAAATTTATATCTGTGTTATCTTTATCATTCCTCTACTGTTTCCATTGGGTACCCATCTTTCAAGTGGTATCAGAGCCATCACTTGACGCATTAAGTGAGGTTCTGGTGTGGTACCATATCAAATGGATATCTTCAATCAACCGCGGCCAATTCTCCTCTCAAAAGATAACTACTGGAAGTATCGAACCAGACAGACGATAAAATCAGTTGACTTCTGAGCATGGTCTTTTGTTGCTGATGGATGATCTCCTCTAAAGAAAATTGATCAAGATAGAGATACTATTATAAAACCCCAATCAGAATGGACAGTCGAAGAGATCGCCCAAAGAAACTACCATGAAAAGGTGATGCATATCATTATGGGTAATGTGGGCCTACACGTGTACAGACTGATCAAAACCTGCTCTATTGCTAAAGAAGCCTAGGATACTCTTGAAAGACACTATGAAGGAAACGACAGTGTAAGAGAAAGGAAACTACGGATGGTCCAAGACAAATTCGAAAGCCTGAAGATGGAAGAACATGAAACAATTTCTACCTACTATGATTGTGTCATAGATTTGTCAAATGAAGCAGCATCTCTTGGAGGACAAATAAATAACAGAACCTTGGTAAGCAAAGTTATTCACACCCTTCCATCCAGGTACAACCTAAAAGTTTGTGCAGTTGAATAATCCCACAACTTGAATACCTTAGAGTTAGAAACTCTAATTGGTATTCTAAGAACGTATGAAATGAACATGGACAATCAAGAGAGGCTCTACAACAAAGGACAAAAATCGACAGTGTTTACCTGTAAGGCAAAGGAGGATGAAATCGAAGATGACGATGAAGATGGAGAAACATAACTTATTGGACCAGATGAAATTTTGAGTGTCGCTCTTCTCACAAAACGATACAACAATCTTACAAAGAGATTTAACAACAAGAAAAAGAACTCAAAAGTGCAACTTGAGGAATCAACCGAATCCTCTTCCAGAAGGTCATTTGAATCAGCTGGTTTAAAAGGAAACTTTGGGTGAAAATCAGCATCTAATCAATTCAAAAATCACACCCGAAATCTTAATGATGTCCAATGTCGAGCCTGCAAAGGATTCGGCCATTACGCCAATGAGTGTGCGAATGTACTCCGCAGACATGGAAAATCTATGTGGATATCTCTCAGCGAGGAAGAAATTGATGAAATGCATCCAATAGAAGAGGAATCCAAAACCGCTGCGCTACTGACTTCCATTCAGGAATTTCCTGATGATGAAGAAATACTTACACCTTCAAGTTCAAACACCATGTCTGATAGGTACAATTTTTTTACTGATTTTGATTTTAATTGCTTTAATGGATGCATAAGTGATTCATAATTAATTGAGGGAGAAGACAATGATCAAATACTCAAAGAAATTCAAGCTGTTCATGATGAACTTCTCAAAAATTTGGAATTAAAACAGCAAGAAGCAGAAAGTCTGAATGAAGAGAACGTGGAACTCAAAAATATCATTACCTGGTTGGAAGTAACACTTACAAAGAAGGACGTCGAATTAAGCAAACTTGAGATCAAACTTGAAATCACAAATGAAACATTCAGGAAACTGAATACAGGTACCTCTAGACTTGACGAAATCCTGGCTGTAGAAAATATAGGACATTTAGGAATTGGTTAACATTATAATTCTGCTATTACTAACTCATTTAATCGAATCTCTGATCAAAATTTCATTGTGTTTGTTAAACAAAGTGGCGAAATCCAGCCAACAACAGATAAGGAAAAAATAATAAAGAGAAAAAGGAAATTTGTCTGTCATTACTGCTTCAAACCAGGACATATTCGACCTTACTGTCAAAAACTGAAATTTGATATGTCACTGAACAGATGTTGGCACGAACGTTGCACAACATTAGTTTCAACATCGTGAATCAATAAAATATAGCAACCTATCAAAAACTGAAGTGGGTCTGTAAATCGAATTTTACCTATAACGTTGTGTTTAGTGCTCTTAAAACTAACAATTCAAAATATTGGTACTTTGATAGTGGGTGCTCAAGACACATGATAGGTTCAAGAAATTATCTCAAAAACTATGAATCATTCCAAGGAGGTACAATGAGATATGGTGGAGGAGCACAAGGGAAAATAATAGGAAAATGAACTCTTTGTATTGATGGATTTTCTAAGCTTCGAAATGTCCTTCACGTGGATGGACTAATGGCCAACTTGATCAGTATAAGTCAACTATGTGATGATGAACTTCAGGTGGATAAATGTGAAGTATTTGACTCATCAAATGTATGTGTAATGATAGGTAAAAGATCAAATGACAATTGCTAATTAGCGGGAAAAAGCTTGTCATGCAACACTGCTCAAATAAGTGAAACAATCATTTGGCATCAAAAGTTGGAACATGCAAATCTCAGAAACATAGATAGACTGATAAGATTGGATGCATTGAAAGGTTTGCTTAAGCTTGAGTAAGGTAAACAAAGTGTGTGTGGAGAATGTAAAAAAGGTAAACAAACTCGAACTTCTCATGAACATGTGAAATATACTGGAACTTCTCGCAACTTTGAATTAATCCATATGGATCTTATGGGTCCAATTGAGATTGCAAGCTTAGGTGGTAAAAGATACTCATATTTTAGTGGATGATTTTTCCCGATACACTTGGATAAATTTTCTTAGAAAAAAATCTGAAATGTTCGATGTGTTTAGAAAATTACATGTTAGGTTAAAAAATGTAAATGGTTCATGCATATCACGCATAAGATCAGATCATGGTAGAGAATTCGAGAACTCCTTGTTCTTTGATTTTTGTGAAAAACAGGACATTATACATGAATTCTCTTCACCACAAACACCACAGCAGAATGGTGTCGCTGAAAGAAAAAACCGAACCTTACAAGAGATGGCTCGTGTGATGATTAGCTCAAAAAATCTTGCTAGGAGATTTTGGGCTGAAGCTTTAAATACTGCTTGTCACATCTCTAACCGTGTTTACCTAAGACCTGGCACACACATGACTCCATATGAAATATCAAATGGGCGTAAGACAAATTTGAAATATTTTCATGTTTTTGGATGTGTTTGTTATATCCTGGATGACCGTGAAAGTCTTACAAAGTTTTATTATAAAAGTGACAAAGGAATATTTTCTTGGATACGGTCTAAACAGTCACACATATCGTGTATTTAATCTTAGGATTAAAACAATTCAAGAATCTGTAAATGTTGTATTTGATGATTTCACTGATTTGGCAGGAAAAACTAAAGAAGACAATATTGATGCTTATTTGGAGCCCAGACAAGTCGAACCAACTGAACAGAAGTCGATTCTAAATGTTTAACAAAATGTGGAATCACATGCTGATCCAACATTACCTTCTGATCCAGAACCAGAAACTGAGCCAAATAATAGAAGATTCGATTGTTCAACAAACTGAAAGAAGAGATCCACCAAGAAGGATAAGGAAGAACCACCTGATCACACAGGTAATCGGAAATGTACATGAAGGCATTACAACTCAACGAAAAGAGCTAGTGAACTATAGAGACATGGTAAAATTTGTGTGTTTGTCATATATATTTAACGAAGTAAATTTGTCTTGTTTCGTGTCTCTAATTGAACCAAAAAATGTTTCTGAAGCATTAGGAGATAGTTTCCGGATTGATGCAATGCATGAAGAATTAAATCAATTCACCAGAAATGATGTATGGTATTTAGTTTCCAGACCCAAAGATATAAATGTTGTAGGAACTAAATGGATATTCAAAAATAAGTCTGATGAATCTGGAAACATAGTTAGAAACAAGGCAAGGTTAGTAGGTCAAGGCTATACACAGGTAGAAGGAGTCGATTTTGATGAAACATTCGCTCATGTCACAAGAATTGAATCTATTAGGTTGCTTCTAGCACTTGCATGTCACATAAAAATTACACTTCACCAAATGGATGTTAAAGTTGCATTTCTAAATGAAAATTTAAAAGAAGAAGTTTATGTCGAACAACCAAAAGGATTTGAAGATCCTTCCAAACGAAATCATGTATATAGATTTAATAGAGCCTTGTATGGTTTGAAACAGGCACATAGAGCTTGGTATGGAAGTTTAACTGAGTTTCTTTTAGATTTTGGTTTTACTATAGATGAAATCGATCGTACACTGTTTATAAAAAGAACTAACCGTGATATTTTTGTAGCTAAAATCTACATTGATGACAATGTGTTTGGATCCACATCCAAAACAATGCTAAATAAATTCGTGGAAGCCATGTCATCTACGTTTGAAATGAGTATGGTCGGAGGACTATGTTTCTTTCTAGGTTTGCAGGTAAACAGAGTGTTAATGGCATTTTCATTTCCCAAAGCAAATATGCACGAAACCTTATTCAAAGATTCAGTCTGGAAAATGCAAAAACACATGAAAACTCTGATGGGCTCAACTCAGAAACTTTGCAACGACAATGTTGGAGAAAATGTTGATCCAACATTGTACATATCAATGATTGGTAGCCTGCTGTATCTGACAGCAAGCCGACCCAACATCATGTATAGCACTTGCGTATGTGTTCGCTATCAAGCTTGCCCTAAAGAGAGTCACCTCAAAACTGTTAAGAGGATTATCAGGTATGTTACTGGAACAATAAACTTAGGAATTTGGTATACTAAGGGCACAAACACAAACCTGGTAGGATTTGGTGATTCTGATTGGGCAGGAGATATTGATGACAGAAAAATTACTAGTGGAGGATGTTTTTATTTAGGAAATAATCTAGTCTCCTGGCATAGTCAAAAATAGAATTGTGTGTCTCTCTCCAATGCTGAATCTGAATATGTAGCAATTGGATGTTGTTGCACACAATTATTGTGGCTTAAACAGATGCTGGAAGACTATGGTTATCCTAGTGATACTCTTTTTGTTTTTTGCGACAACTCTAGTGCCATTAACATCTCTAAAAATCATGTTCAACACTCACGCACTAAACACTTAGATATACGACATCACTTTATTTGAGATTTGGTAGAAAAAGAGCTTATTCGGTTAGAATAGGTAAATACTGAGAGTCAAATAGCAGATATATTCACCAAAGCTCTTGATTTGAGAGATATTCCAATCTTAGGAAATCTCTTGGTATGTGTGTCATGTGAAGAAACATCCCAGTCTGTATCTTGTACATAAATCTGTGTCTATATTTCCCTGATTTCATGATTCACCTTGGCAAAAAAAAAAAAAAAAAGGATTTTAAGTCAAGAATACTCATAAACTAAAGTAACTTGGAGGGCACGGCGCTCGCTACGACTATGCTAACTTGTAAAATACTAATGAGTTGAATAATTTAAGAAATACTTGAGTAACTAGGGGCACGTCATTCGCTGCGATGATGTTCTCTATGTAAAAAGAGTGTTTCAGAATTATTCTTCCAACCTCACATCATAAAGTACCTTGGGGGGCACGGCGTTCGCTGCGATGATGGTACCTTGAAAAATATGATGAGAAACCAAAATTCTTACTTAATATTCAAAAAAAAAATGCCGAGCGTGAGTCAAAATGTTCATTCCTACTTCATCCTACAAAAATCTTATATGTTCTGAATCAATAAATTACTCAAAGCATCTCCCTTATCCTACAAGAGAAAACTTGATTTGCTGTTTTAAATCAGTATCATATTCTAACTGATGTGTCTCTTATTTTTAAAAAAAAATTCGGATGAGTGTTCTTGTGTCTTCTAGGTTAGTGGGAGTCAGTTGCACTGGTGACAGTTGAGATTTTCATGCCACTGGAATATCACAAGGCATCCTCCAATGTAGGCCTTTTATAACTCTCAAATCCTCATGAATAGTCACATATCCATATTCGCTCACTCACTCTGCACGAACACCTCCCCTCCCCATTTACTGTTTTCTCCATTCTTTCTCTCTAATCCCTGCTCCCTATTTTCTCTCCATGGCCGATGAGGCTTCTTGCCACATCCTGGCCCAAATACTGGAGCTGCTTGCCCAAGTCACTGCGTCCACAGCCCCTGCCGTCGAATCGCCCGGTTCCACTGCTCGCAATGTCGAACAGCCGGGTTCCACCGCTCCCGCTGTTGACCTTTAATTTCTGCCGCTCCCGCCGTCGAAGCATTGATCTCCACTACTCTCGTCGTCCCACCACATATTTTCAATACTCTACCTGTTGCGCCACCGTCCATTTCTTGCCCGACGCCAGTCGACGACGGTGAGGGCTCTCCCTCAGCAGTGGCTTCTCCAGCCGACAACCGCCCCAAAGTGGTGTCGATCTCATCACCGACTTCACCCATGTTACCTACCTGACTGCCTACCCAAGCTACCGAGGGCGTTCTGCCACTGGTTGCTACATCCCCTTCCGACGTGGTCCACGGTCACGATGCATCTTCGATCAACAAACCACCCAGTCCTCCACCGTCCGATACTACTATAGACATACCGTTTCCTCCTCCATTACTTCAAGTATTTCCAGGAGACCCCGACTATCCCATTGATGTGAACGACCTTTCGGATGTGACCTCAGTAGGCAAGGCAAAGCACAAGATAGGCGAACCCACTTTTCCAAGTCGTCGCTCTGCCCGGTTGTCTGCCAAAAGGAGACCTAGTGCACCCCCAGAGAAAGTTTCTAAGACTGCCTCTTCATCCCATCCTACAGCCGCCCGGGGTGACGTCGAGTCTGGCTCTGCTTCTGACCAATTTCTTGATGATGAAAGTGATGCATACTTTGTTCCCAAGCCCACAAGCATTGACGAATCTGATGATGACTCTCCACCATCGAAACCACAGCATGCTCCAACCAGCGTCTCACATTGGAAAAAACAAACAGTACAAAAATCCACCTCTCATTGGTCCCCATCTCCGGCTATGGAATCGGCTTCCACTCCTACACCAAGTCCGGCGCCCGAGTCTCTAGTGCAGTCATCCTCTGCCGATCAGGTATCTCCAACTCCCTCATTTACTTTGCCGGATTCTAGCCCTGTTCCGCACCGATGGGAAATGTTTGAAACCCACAACTGTTTACCGGAATGAAGAATAGACCTTACAAACTTTCGAAAATACAACTTAGATAAATTTCTTGAGAGTCGACGTCTTCTTACTACTGTGAGTTATGCCGCATGTTTTGTTGAGGAGATCATACAAGCATGTTACTGTTCCATAAAATCCTCTTTTAATGATAACTCCACTTCACAATTTGGAAAAGTTGTGGTCCGGGGACAAACTTATTTAATAACCCCTGAAATCATCAACACTGAACTTGGACTCATCAATGTTCCCCATCCGAGCTGGTTTGGGGACCTGGACGAAGTCGCCCGGAGCATCACCAAGCAGCTAATCTTGAAATGGAAAATTCCATTCTCTGCATCCTGTCTATCCTCACTATATTATGTTCTTCACAAACTAATAAAATATTATAGGTGGGAATCCTTTAGGCTGAAAGAGTTAACGTGTCAAGTTCTAATAAAATATGATCACACATGGCGAGATAATAATAATAATAATAATAATAATAATAATAATAATAAATACATTCACTGGTGGTGTGTATATATATATATATATGATTAGTGTAGGTAATAATTATAATAAAATAATACTAATCCTAATTAGTGGTATATTTATATATATATAATTAATGGGTGTGTGTGCGTGTGTTACTATATATATAATTAAGTGGGAGTGTGTGTTGTGTATATAAATATATATAATTAAGTAAGGCGGCAGGCTCATTATATATAAGTGAAGGAAGAATAAAAAATAAGAAAAAAAAAGAGAGGAAAGGAATGAAAAAATTCAATATTGTACTTATAATAAATATGACGTTTTTTGGACAGCGGGAGTATAAGCACAGTAATTATTGTCCACGTGTGTGAGTGAATATTAGAGAATACATCGGAAAATATTAAATTTCCATTTAACCTTTTTCAGTTAAGAAATTCCTAAATTATTTTAAATATTAAAGTTGTACCAATATTTTATGTCTGATGAAGAAGCTGTTATTATTTCCACAGTAAATCGAAAGAGGTCCATATTATAGTTGAACTGCATTTTATTGGGCTTAGGTTTGGGCTTCAAGCAATGCCCAATTTAAGAAGACTGATCGCAATTCTATTCTGAAGCTTTGCCCTTCAGTTTACTCAGGAATAGGATTCTAAGTTCAATCAAAATATCTTCATAATTGAAAATTCCCAGCAATGTATTGGTATATGTATATATGTATCATCTATGATATACAAATATAAGCATATACCATTTAAAAATTATCATCTTTATATATGCAAGAAAATGAATATAGAGGGCACCACGAATTCAAAAATCAGAATAATAAATAATTAATGGCTAAAATATTAATTAAGATTGACAAAAAAACACATAAATGTGACCAAAATATAAGTATTACCCAAAATAAATTGAAAGTAAGATGTTCCGTCGTAAAATGGCTATAACTGGCACTGAAATCATTTTCTGCTTTTTAACGAGAATAAAGGTGCAAATGGTCTACAACTTTTTAAGCACTGTCATTTTCAATCTTATATTTACAATTTTTGTCCACCAATTAATTATTTTCACACACACACACACACACACACACACACACACACATATATATATATATATATATACTTATATATTGGCGCCCCCACTTAAATCTTCCCCTCAATGAATTTAGAATCTAAATGTAAGTTTTAGAATTTATGTTTTTCAATTTTTTTGTTATTTTATTCAGTTTTTTTAGTAATTATTTGTACTATCCAAAGTTTATTTTAATTATAAAATTTTGTATTTTAATTTTAATATTTATTTTTAATTTTCTAACATTATTTGTATATTTTACATTTTTTAAGAATTTATTTAATTTCTTTTTGTTTTTCTTAATTGCTGCTACTCAATCCCGAATGCCGTATAGGGATATACTACGTAAAGCAATCTTAATTATTAAATTTTTTAAAGTTCAACTTAAAATAATATTGTATATTACATATTATATTTTGTAATTAACTGATACTACCTTCAACAGAAAATAGAATATTTGATTGAAAGATACTTTTCGAGTAGTGCAAGACTCCAAGAAAATACAATTCAGCAAAGAGAAAAACAACTACTATCTCTAACTGACCACATTCCCTCATTTTAGTACCCTCCACTCACCCATCTAGTGTTCCCAGTTTTTAGCTGACAACATAACAAACCAAAATATTCCTAGCTACATGTCCCCATCCAACAATGTAATCCTTGAGCTTGACTGGTGGTTTTCTTGTGCGGGTTAGGTCTCGCTCTACAACCAGTTGAGTTGGGTCTTGGGCTTCTTAAGCAACTTTGTCTCGGGTTTGCAACCCAATAATGAGTTGGGCCATATCACTCCCCACCTCTTGGAGATCAGCCTTGTCCTCAAGGCTTAAGCTTAGGAATGGCACTTGACTTGCTTCTAAGTCCTCCCACGTTGAATCCTCGCAGGCTTCCCTGACAAGTACTAGTTCAATTGGCTTGCCTTGGCGTTGGATGATCATTTTGGCAAGTAAAGCAATGGGTTGTACCAATGGCTGACCGTCATGGCGTTCTTCCGGCAACTGCGATACTACCATAGTTTTAATTCCTCGATACTTCTTAAGCTTGGAAAATGGAAAACCAGATGAATTCTGCTACCTGGCGGTAAGCCTACCTTGTAAGGGACTGCTCCCAATTTCTCAACCATGAAATAAGGACCATAGTAGCGCTTTGAAAGCTTTTGATAGGGTTTGTATGCCACAGTTGTTTGCCATTACGATTGTAGTCCAACCAAAACTTGGTCTCCCACATTAAGTTGTAACTCACGCCTATGCGCGTCGCCTTTTGAGTCATTCAGTTCTGGGCCTGGATCAAATTTGTCCTTAGTTCAAGAAGGAGTTCGTCTCGATTCTTCAAGAGTTCATCTACAGCTTGGACAGGAGTACAATTCTGTTGATAAGGCAATATGGTAGGGGGTCGCCAGCTATATAGTGCTTGATAAGGAGTCATCTTCAACCCACTGTGGTAGTTGGTGTTATAACTAAATTCAGCCTAGGCGAGGTACCGTAACCAATCAGTAGGTTTGTATGGAGTGTAAGCACGGAGATATTGTTCTATGCATCGATTGACCACCTCCGTTTGCCCATTTATTTGTGGATGATATAACGAGCTGTGCTTCAGCTTAGTGCTATTGAGCTCAAATAACTTCTTCCAAAATGAGCTAAGGAAAATGGGATCTATGTTCGATATGATAGTGTTAGAAAACCATGGATCTTCACCACCATGTCGGTAAATAGTTCAGCTGTTTTAGAAGCTGTAGGTTAGGTAAAGCTCCAAAGTGCCCTGACTTGGTTAACCGATCAACCACAACAAGGTCACAATATTACCTTTTAAGTTGGGCAACCCGATTACAAAATCCATTGTCAATTCATCCGACACCAAGCAAGGAAATGGGAGTGGTTGGAGCAAATCAGCTAGGGGTTATGTCGAGTATTTAGTTTGTTGACAACATAAACATGAAGCCACAAACTCCTCTATGTCTTTCCACATATTTTCCCAATAAAAAAATCTTGTTAATCGAGCTAAGGTCATCTTGACCCCACATGCCCGGTTCCTAGCGACAAATGAAACTCCTCAAGGAGAGCTTGCTTAAGTGAAGATTTTGCTCCCACCACATACCCTTACTTGAAAAACAAAATTCCATCTTTAACCAAAACATCACGGGATAATTTTACGCTGCCCATTTCTTTTGTAAATCAACTAGGCATGGATCCTTCGTATTTTGCTCCCTTAACAATTGGGTGATTTGATTGACCGGTTGATTTACCAATGTAAAAATGTTACTAACTTCCACGACTTCCTCCTCTTCTTCCCTCCTTGATAAAACATTAGCAGCTAAATTAGTACTTCATGGTTTGTACTATATAGAAAGTCATAGCCCAAAAGTCCTTGGGTGTAAGCTTGTTGCTCTAGAGTATGTATCACTTGTATGAATAACTCTTTTAGACTGCAGTGATCCATTCTAATCACGAAAAATCACCCCAACAGATAATGTCGCCATTTTATGACAACGTCAGTAATGGCGAGCAGTTCCTTTATGTAAGTTGAGTTGGCTTGCATCCGTGGACCAAGTTTCTTGCTAAAATAGGCAATAAGGTGCTCGGCTTGCAAGAGGACGACTCCAAAGCCCACATTAGAAGCATCTATCTCGATTACAAATTCCTATTGGAAGCCACGCAGCTTCAATACAGGTGCTTGAGTCATTGTTCCCTTAAGTGCTTTAAATGTAGTGGTTGTTGCCTCTCCCCATTTGAATGCATCCTTGCATAGTAGTTCAGTTAGTAGGGCGTCAAGAGTCATGTATCCCTTAATGAAACGATGGTAGTACCCAGTGAGCCCTGAAAAACCTCAAGTTGCTTTATATCTTTCGGGACTGCCCCAGAGATCATACACTCATTTTTCTGTTTATCTACTTGAACCTTCCTCCTGAAACCCAATGGCTCAGATACTCAACTGATTGTTAGCTGAAATGGCATTTTGAATAATTGATATAGAATTGATTTTCCCATAAGCACTGCAATACTTGAGCAAGGTGTAAACAATGAGCTTCTAGGGTAGCACTGTAGACCAATATATCATCAAAAAATACTATGACAAAAGTTTGAAGGTACGGAGAAAATATCTGATTCATCGTAGATGGAAAGGTTGAGGGTGTATTCATAACTCGAAAGGCATTACAAAGAACTCATAGTGCTCGTCCACGGCTCTAAATGTGATCTTTGGGATGTCTTTACGATGCATCCTTATCTGGTGATTGCTCGAACGTAGATCGAATTTAGTAAAAGACCTAGTGTTGCCTAACTCATCAAGGAGTTCATCGATGGTTGGAATCGAGAATTTATCCTTTATTATCACTGCATTGAGAGCTCTATAGTCTACACAAAACCTATAACTACCATCTTTTTACCTAACAAGGAGGACGGGCGAAGGAAATGGACTATTACTCGGTCGAATTGCCTTGGCTCTTTCACCGTTTGCACATCATGAAGTCACCATTACCCACATATCATTGCAAATGGAGTGAGATTTAAGGGCACGTCCATTTGCACGTCGTGAAGTCTCCATTACCCACATATAACCGAAATGGGTCTATTGCATATACCTTTAGATCTACTTTCTCAGCAACAATTGGTTTTATAAAGTTATAGGTACTGCCACTATCGATTGATACCTGATTTATAATCCCTCTGAGTTCCCCCATAACTCGCTGGGACCTTGGGTTTCCGGCAAGAGCATTCAGACTCGATATGTCCCACATAATCAGCTCGTTGTTCTTTTCATTTTTTGTCGGATTTGGGTCACCGTCATCTTCTTCATCTGTCCCCATTAACAACAAGCATTTACCCTTGCAACGAGGGTTTGGGTTGTACTTTTGATCACAATTATAACACAGTCCCTTCTCTCTCTTTGCTCGTAGCTCCGCCGCGAAAAATCAGAGTAGAGGTAGTGTGGATGGGATTTTGGGATTGTTTGGAGTTGTCGGTGATGAAGATTCTAGTCTCGTCATTGCTGAAATCACCTTGGAATTTTGGAAATTATGGCTGGAATAATTTTTGCTTGTAGGTTTGGTTGAGTTGAGTTGATTTTGTGCCGTTGTAGCCGCCCATTTTGGCCCGGGGCATATCATTAGCTGGGCTTCAGTTATTCTTGCTTCATAAGCCAGGGCAAGTGAGAACGCCTCCATTAGTGTATTTGGTTGAGAAAAGAGCATATCGCGTCGAACTTCCGCTTTCAACCCAACAACAAAAAAACTGATTAAGAGAGGTTCAGAGATCACTTTGTTCATCAATCCTGCAAACTCAGTCTAGAATTTTGCAACTTTCGCAGTTTGTGTTAGCTTGGCTAGCTTTCCCTGATAATCCTCGTAGACTGAAGTCCCAAAATATTCCTAGCTACATGTCCCCTATCCAAGGATGTAATCCTTGAGCTTGACTGGTGGTTTTCTTATTCTAGTTGGGCCTCGCTCTGCAACCAGTTGAGTTGGTTCTTGGGCTTCTTTAGCAAGATTGTCTTGGGTTGGCAACCCAATAATGAGTTGGGCCGTATCATTCACCTTTAAAAATAACGAGTTTTCAAAGACCACTTTGATAATGTGTGTCCTCAAATATGGTTGTCGCCACAATTTATAACAATAAGCAATAGTTGAGAATTGGCATATAACCCATCTTTAAGCCATTTTAATTTTCATGTGGGAGAAGAGAAAGGTGGGAGGCATTTGAGGAGAGAGAGAAGGGAGGTGGGAAAGGGTAAATTGCATAAGAAGGTGAATTGAAACTGTATTATTAAAATTTATTTATTAGATGGGTCAGATTATGACGTACGAATTTTATGATGCGTGCATTAAGTGCATACAAGTTTTTCTCCTTTACTAAATAGAGAATACACCAAGAAAGTGAAGCAACCTTCTCTTCGCACTGCCCCAAAAAAACAACAAGCACAACATTGTTTCAAACCTCAATAAAAATTGATTACTAAAGACTAACTCGAAAATGCTTAACTTGAGAAACTGAGAATAGTTGGTATTGTAATTTGGTATAGATGGTTGGCGCTCCTTAATTTATGAACTAAAAGGAAATGGAATCTGAATATGTGTAATAAAAAGAGGGTGGATATTGGAGATAGGTGGTTGTACCTTATCAAGATTAGTTCAACTCTTAAACACCTCTTCCCATTAATTTGTCCACACACACTTATTACCCTATCAACATACTCCTTTGCCTTACAGTTTACGCCAAACACACACACACACACACACACATATATATATATATATAAAGTCAGCATCTTTGGAGGGCAGAGTTTGAAATTGTCCAACTCTATACATCATATGTTGTATAATGGAAATGGAAGCGTCGTTATCGGCTTTCTACCAATTAATAATTTAAAAAATTAGAATTTAAGAATTCCTATTTATTTTAGAAAAAATAATGATATTTGGAAAGAAAAAAAAATTGGAAGTTTCGAATTCTTCTGGGATTGCATTTGACTATTCTCTTAAAATATAGGTGATGCTGTTAATAATATTTTTTTTGTATTAATTGTAAAAGTAGGGATGAAATAGATTGAGGATGGGTTCAAGGTAGGTTTATGCAATATCCGTCGTGCAATATAATATTTAATTTCAAATTATTCATTTTATACCTTTGGGTTTCCCAACTGATAAGATTGTTTATTTTATATTTTTTCTCAATATTTTTAATGTTTTTGCCGCGCTTGTCTAATAACATTTAAAATTGAAATATAATTCTGTTATAGAAAAATTGATTTTGGAAGAGCAGAAAATGAAATTTAGTGTAAAAAGTTAAAGTATATTATAAATTATAATGAATAAAATAATATTTTCATAATAAAACATCTATATAGATAATATATGACGGATGGATTAGGGGCAAATTAATCAAAACTTATTATCTGATTTGAACCTGTTGATATTAGATTAGTTGGACTTTTTACCTACCGAAACAAAATATATTTAATGTGGGTTCAGATTTAAATAAGCGTATACAAAAGAATGGTCATATCTTTTGTGAAAGTTTTTAAATTTAAATATAAATGTAAAATGATACATAATTTATCTTTCTTGAAACTATTTATTTTTACTTGAGTAGGTCAAATTAATCATTAGGACGTATAAATTGAGTGACTTTAAATCAGGTGCAGAAATTGTTGTTCCAATTTTTCCAATTATTTTAGCGAAATGGTATTACTTGAAAAGGTTTAATGAGCTCTTCCGTTATCTATCATTATAATAATGGACATTACGTAAATAAATTTTTTGTTTACTAAAAATAATTATATTTATGATATTTTAAATTTATATTTTATCTCGATTAAAGTTATAAAAATAAAAAAAATTGAGGCAACTCGATCAAATTATCAAAACAAATAAAAATAATGCAGCTTTTTGCAATCAACCCAAAAAAATAAAAACGTTCCCCAGACATTGAAATTATATGCTACTACTTATATATTGCAGTACAGTTGCCTCTAATCCAACACCGTTAGCATGGTTTCAGTGGCACTACCACCATTGGCGTCTCTCAAGTGGCCATCGGCCCTGAAATTTCCCGATGAAATTTTTGAAGCCCTAATAACTATATGCTGCCAGCTTTCAGCTTTTTTCCGGTCAGACTCCGGCGTCTCAATAATTTCATTTATAATTTACTCTGCTGGTACTTTTCTTGCGATCACTTTGCCTGCATGTATATTTTTATACTCCAACAGAAAGAAGAAAATCAACAAACCCTTTATTCCTGCTGCTAATTTTGAGATCGAGGTCAACGAATACTCATCGGAGAAGTTTACTATGGGACCCATGGACGAAGATGGTAAAGTTTCGATGTTTAATGTTTCAATTTTATATTGATGGAAGAGTAATATATCTTGTTGAAGAATCAATTGTGCAAATGAGTTTGCAATGAGATTATAGTGAATTCTACAGCAATCGTCTGTCTTTTCTTTTTCTTTTCTTTTTTTTTTTTTTTTTTTTTTGGATTTTTTGGGGTGGGGGCTTTGTTGACTTATTTATGTTGCCAATTTTCATTTATTTTTTTATGAAGAAATTGATACTTCCGAGAGTATTTTGGGATCCTCAATATGCTCTACTGAATTTAAATATGGATTTCTTATGTTTTGTTTCCCATGTTTGGTGCTCCATAAGTTTCATTTCTCACTTTTTTGTATAAATTGATTGCCTAATTTAAAAAAATATTAGTGCTTAATGATCCGAAGCCAATATTATTGCACTTGCTTATGTCTTTTCTAACCATTAAAGCTCTGGGACCAAATAAATAGATGGAGTTTGATTCATGTTAAGGTCGTTATGTCGGCGTATGAAGTGTTCGATATAATTGTACAGATATTTTGTCAGTGAACTGCAATAAGCTTGCAACTCTGTAAATCTGTGTAGCTCAGTACCTGAAATGTGTTGCCTCATGTATCAATTGAGCTTCAAGCGATAAGTTGTCTCTGAGCTCACCAGTCAACGCCTAACATTATCGCTCTGTGTTATGAATTTAATGGGAGGAAAATTACCATTGAGTTGCGTTTAATTTGCCTGATATGTGGTGATATACTAAAATACTACATGTTTGTTCCTTGCATGCTTGATACATGGAACATGGATTTATAACATGAACTACGGTATTATTTTGAAAGTTGTGCACTAATAGCATGATAGGATCCTAAGGGGGATGTATGGTTGAAATGATGCTAACACATGTCTTATCAATGTCAATACATCCCATAAAGCAAAATAAATGTGCCCTTGATGTAGGAGTTTTCCATTGATTACGCCATTAAGTTCTAATCTTAGAAGTGACTTAGTTGTTAGTAGTAAAGCGTGTGTTCTTTATTTATGGATTGTTTGGAGTCTACTTTTTGCCGCTGATATATCCATTTCGAGACAATTAGCAGTTAGTCCTCATTTGGTGCCAGCCAATTTGGCAGTTGAATTGTCTAATATAGTGCCCTGCTGAGATTTATTAGCACCCTGTGAAGGTTTTGTAGGAATTACTTTTTTTTTTTTTTTTTTTTTGTTGTTGAAAGGGATCTGTCAGATGCAAGGTCATCTGCCTATGTATCTAAATGCAATTTTAACTAATGTGTTTTTATTTTATAATTTGTGCAACCAAATAATTTTCTATTTTTCTGTCTTAAACAAGGTAATATCTTGTTGTTGCTTTAATTTCTTTCCACAGAATTCTTTCAAGGAATAACAGACGAAAGAGGCAGTGCTGCTGATGCTGTATGGATAAATGAGGTCATAAATAGTGATGCAGATTATGCAGAGGAAATTCAAATCCAGGAAACATTGCTAGCCTCTATTTTGACATCAGCAATGCCAAACAGTCCATCTTCATCTTTTCAACAACCTATTTTCAACACAGAACTGGTAAATCTTGAAAAAGAAGCTGAGAATCCACCCCAAAGCTTCTGTGAGATTTGTTTGGATAACAAAGAGAACTGGCAAATGTTCACAAATGATAAATGCTCTCACTCCTTTTGTTATGAATGCACAGCCAAACATATCATAACAAAGATCCAAGACAAAGTGAAAGAGATAGCTTGCCCTTCACTGAATTGCTGTGCTCCCCTAAACTTTGAGGCCTGTAGGCTCATAATTCCGGACGAGGCACTCATTCAGTGGGATGAGCTGCTCTGCTTGTCCCTTATCCCTGAATCCCAAAAACTGTATTGCCCTTTTAGGGACTGTTTGGCTATGCTGGTAAATGAATCTGGGGGAGCCATTAGGGAGATACAATGTCTGGCATGCAAGAGATCCTTCTGTGGAGAATGTCGTGTTCCTTGGCATTCTGATTTCTCGTGCAAGGAGTTTCAGAAGCTGTATGCTAAAAAGAGAGGTAAGGAGGACAAGATAGTCAAATTACTTGCTAAGAAGAAGAGCTGGCAGAAATGCCCCAAATGCAAGATGTATGTTGAGAAAACGGAAGGGTGTGTGCACATCACTTGTAGGTGCAGATACGAGTTTTGTTACAGATGCGGAGGAAAGTGGTCCGATTCTCATGGGAATTGCAAGCCAAAATCATAGGCCATCAAGAGATGCAAAAGGTTTATAGCCTTTAAGTTTGTATATAGCTTTTCTTGGTTTCTGTTTTTCAATGATTTGAAGTATCATTATCATTAGTTGTACATAATTGACAGTTTTATATTATTGGACCATGGGTAGATTAGGCAGCTTGAGTTGTTTCGTGAATTGTTTTTGGTTTGCTAGTAAGGTCTTGTTTGCTTGATACTGAAATTACAAAATTTCATATTGCAAAGAAGTCTAGTATGGTATTAGATTTCATCTATTTGAGGTACTAATTTACTTCCATATGTGGGTGTTTTGATTCGGTTGGACTTTTGATGTGTTTTGGAACGGAGGGAGTGATTAATCTTATCGCGCACTGGCACTCGCACACTCACACATCACATTAGTATGTTTGTATTCTAGATTATATTCATTCATAATAGATTCTATGAGCTTGTCTGGTAACCCAATTCCAAATGGACTTAAAACCGGAAAGTCCATTTGTAGGAATATTGAATGTTTGGTACTTGTTTTCAAGTAGAGCTATTGAAGTCCCCAAAAGTTTATTTAGTAGAAATGTAAATTTGTCTTATGGATTTTCAACCCGCACTTCTGCCGATGGAGTTTTGAGTACATATACAACAAAACTTATGACTATTCGGAATTGGATCTTCTAGAGTAGTTCAGAGTGAA
The DNA here is from genome assembly GCA_028749325.2 of Caryopteris x clandonensis. NCBI lineage: Eukaryota > Viridiplantae > Streptophyta > Magnoliopsida > Lamiales > Lamiaceae > Caryopteris > Caryopteris x clandonensis. Next base: position 783,653 of record JAPYKT020000045.1, read on the forward strand.
GTTCGATGATCCATTTTCCTACTTTTATATAAACTCATGCTTAAAATTCTATTTTGAGAATGGATTTTTTTTAAAATACTCCAAAAATAAGTAAAATGGAATATTTTCAGAGGAAAGAAGTATATGAATTAGAATGATATGGATAAAGTCAAATACCCATCCTGGGTGCTTTGAAACAGATAGGCCTACTTTCTATCCTATCTTGGATTATTATTGTTTACTCGAAAACGTAATATCATCATCATCATCATTAATATTATATAATTATTGTTCTTGGATCAAAGGGTATTAAAGTTATATTTTAATTAATTATTTTTATTGGACATTCACTTCAATTTTTGTGCTTTGGTTGTGGGTTCCTCTTTTTTTATTTTTTTCTTTGCTCCTTTCTCTCTCATCCTCTCTTCTAGCCAAGCAGTTGTTCTCCTTTCTCTCTCCCTCACCAAGCGCTACAGCACTTATTAACTCAGAAAAGACTAACAACTCGCCCAGAAGCACCGCCGCAATTAGAGTCGGAGCTCACCAGTTCAACAATCTCTGGATTGTCATTAGTGATCTTTATTAGCTGAGATAAGTGCCAAGTGAACAATGTGTGTGTTGTTGCCTTCTATTAGTTAGCAAAACACTATTGTGTTCATTTTTTAGCAATAGTTGTGGAGGTAAACACGTGAATTTAATCATGTTGTTTCTTTACTTTTGTATTGTCAATGGTATAATTTGGACATGATTTATATATATATATATATATAGTACAAGTAAAATTTTCTCTAATTTGGAAGTAAGTTACTTAAATTTTGCCATTCAATTTGCAATAAAATAGTATAGGTTTAATGAAAATTTGGTTAATAATTAATACATTTCAATACAAAGAGCAATATCTTTATAGGTAAATAGTAATACGTTTCAACATATAAAGTGACATATTTATAGTTAATAAGTAATATCTTTTAACACAAAGATCAACATATTTACAATTAAACAATAATAGTTTTCGACACAAAGAGTACTCTCTACACAATTAATAATTAATATTTTTTAACACAAAGAATATTACATTTTTATAGTTAAATTCAATACAAATAGTATAAATTTAATGTCAAAAGATAATATATTTTCATATAGACAAATAAATTGCAATACAAAAAGTAATACCCTTTATAGTAAACAATATTACCCAGTAACATAAAAAATACTACCTTCACAATTAAGCAATAATATATGCATCAAGAAAATTGAACCAAAAATGTGTTCAATATGACTTACTTGTTTAAATGATATTATTTTATCGTTTAATAGTATTACTTATTTATTTAAAATATATTACTTTAAAAATAATATAAATTAAGTAATTGTATTAAAATTTAAAATTTTAATAAGTTTTCTAAGAAATTATTAGTTAATATTTATTTATTGCCGGGGAATCGGCGATAAATTCTTTTTTTAGACTAGTTTGTTATTATATTAATATAGGTTCAATGAAAATTAAACAAAAAAGTTGTTCAATATTATTTGTTTAACTAAAATGTATTACTTGTTTAGCTAAAATGTATTGCTTGGTTAACTAAAAAATATTACTCACACCTATCTAGAACCCAAAATTATTAGGCACGACCCATGCGTATGCTAGATGCGAGCTAGGCATGGCTGGACGCGGAATTTTTTTTTATAGCTTGACGCACTTTTTTTTTTTTAAATCGGATCTGCCCATGGGTTTTGAATTTTTGGGCAGGGTGTGGTTGCATAGATTATAGAATCGGTGCAACCAATTTACAGAAGACTCACTTATGACCTTTTATATAATTTTAAAGTTCCATTGAATTATTTTTCAACTTCAATTTATCTTTCATTTATTATTTTCTTGAAATGTGAATTATTTTTCTACTTTAATTTATCTTTCATATATTATTTTCTTGAAATGATGTAGAAATTGAATATCGAACTTTTTTCTTACAAATTTTATTTTTTAATTAGATATCTATCGTTATCTAGGCAAGTCCAATTAGATTTTAAATGTAAGTTAAACGTGCCTAATTATCAAAATATTATGAATTAATTCACTACTTTATGTTTTACGCTCTATCTAACAATTGGTCAAACTGCCCATTAAAATGATAAACTTTAGGTATACTGATATTTTTATTAGAATATTAGTGGACTTGATGTCTTTTAATTTTTTTTTCTAGAAATTGTTTTATGTATTAATTCATATATAATATTTTTATAAATTTAATTTTAAGAATAATATACATTGAATTATATGTAATACATATATTTTTCTGTAATTAATAAAAAACATTCCAAGAACAAAAATCGATAACAATAAGGAATTAAATTAATTTAAAAAAATAAATACAACAAAAAAAGAATTAAAAATATGTATTAGTTTATATATAATATATTTATAAATTTTATTTTTACTAATATTTTTTGTTAATTTGCATGTAATAAGTATATATTTTATGTTAAATATACTATTTTTATTTTCCTTTTTAATTATTAATTGATTTCTTAAAAAAAATTTACTAATTTTTTCTCATTATTTTATTTTTAATATAATATGTAGTACATATATTATAAATAAATATGTGTGTGTATATATATATACATATCAAAGTGTATTTATAATTATTAATTAACAAGAAAAATATATAATTTTCGTCTTTATTAGTTTGATTTTTGAATAATGTTTTACTTAGAGTTTAAAAGATAATAAATGTAATTAAAATTTTAATTTATTTTACATCTAATAAATTATAAATATATGTGTGAGTGTGCACCAGCATATATTGAAGGCATGTGTATATATACTAATATACGTGATGTTTGTTATGCATACATTTGTGATATATATATTTTATTTTTAGTTTGACCAAATATTAAAATGTCAGTATGGTAATTTCTTTTACACGAAATATATATATGTATATATATTATATATCATCAAATTTTACGTTTTAAAATATTTTGGAAAATATTTTTGAAAGTACCCTTTTAATAATTAAGCCTAGTTGAACGGTACAGTCAATCCACAAAATTTGTATCCTAACGACATTTTGGATTGGGTTGGAGTTGGAGCTAAAGATCTTTTTTATGGGTGAAGCTATATGCAAACATTGTTTTGAAATGAAGTTTGGTTGGATGTGTATTTATAGCATTTAAATCATTAAGTTTTGCATCTATTTTTTAATTATTATATTAAGTTTTGTGTCTATTGTTTTATTATTATATTATGAAAAATAACGTTACTTATTGTTATAGTTGTCAGACTTTGTGAAGTTAATTATTGATGATTAATTGGTTATGGCCTTTATATTAGTTCATTAATTTTGGCACGTTTAGGGCCAAATATTACAGGATAAGGGCATGTTTTTACTATGCTCGAATCTATTACAGCAAAGTCCTAATAGTGCTAGCCCACTTAGTTGATTGATTGGGTCGGAATTGGTCCGATAGCCCACATCTTTTTTATTCTTTTATTTTTTAATGGTAGAAGATTCTAAACACTAACATTAAAATTTACAATTCAAGTGTGATGCAAGAATTGAATATACACATATTTTTTCATAAGAAAAAAAATTATTTTATAGAATATCCATTTTCAAAATTAAATAATTCTTATTTGAAAATTAAATACATTCGTTGTCGATCCGTAATACTCTTGACCTATAAACAACTACAAATATTTTAATTAATGACAAATATTCAAACCAACACAAAAATTTAAATATTATACAATTCATCAAAAAAGAAAATAATAAATAAAATAAATGAAATAGTATATATGAAAATGACTTTTTTTCTTATTTAAATTATTTGATATTTTTTTAATTAAAATATGTATTTGAAAAAAAACTTATATAATTAATTCCGTTACTACTCACAGTAGTGTAGAAATACGTTTATTTATAAAATAAATAATATTTAAAAATAAAATAAAATAATTAGATAGAAAAAAATTTAACTAATGTAATCATATAATATATATGTATGTATATGCATATATAACTCAAATAGAAAATTAGTTGATATTGAAGATATTATTATATTATAGGGTTAATGGCATAAAAATTATGAATGAAATTTGTATTTTAATTACGATATTTTAACTTTTATATTGTCAAGCACCACCTCTCTATTTTTTGCAAATGAAAGAGTGTGGCAATTTTATGTTAATTTTTTTTTATATATTTAGCTTAAATAATAATAATAATAAAATAATAATTATTATTATTATTATTATTTTTTATTTTATTATTTTATTTGAAATACTTTTTATGAAATTATATATACAAAATTATGTTTTGTATATTAATTTTGTTATGTATGAAAAGATAGTAAAAACACAGTAAATATTTTTTCTTTAGTTATATAATACATTTATAAATTCATACATAATTAACTTTCTAGATTGTCTACTTAAGATTTGGAGTCAAGATTATGATAATATTAAAATGACATTATTTTTAAATTTAGTTATAAATAACTATAAATGTGGGATAGTAATATATTTGTTGGTACATAATCTAATATTTAATTAAATCAAAATTATAAATATATATTATTCTTTATGGCAACGATCGTCTGTTTCGTCCATACAACTTTGCTTTAAAGGTTATAGAGTATGCACACTAATTATGTAATCTTCGTATTCAAATATAATGTGCATTTTGAATCTAAATTTTAAAATCCTTCTCGATATAAATGAAGGGATTTGAAAAGTTGGTTTTTGTCATGTGTAACTACAATAACAATCTCAGTATTTTTTTGTAATGTGGTGCATTGGAAAAAAAATTATTCTTTTTATTTCAAAAATATATTATTTTTTCATTTTAACCGCCACTTTCTCTGTCTCCTATTTTAATTTTTTACTAAAATCAAAAAATTCATATAATTTTTTCTTTTAAGTCCGTTTTTAAAATATGATATATCAAATTTTTCTTCTTTTTGTGATCTTTAATTTAACGACAATATTGTATATATTGAAATAAATAGTTATATTTAAAATTAAGGAATATAATTTTTATGGATGAAATATAAAATTTTATACATTAAATTATTAATTTTAAAATTTATACTTAATATAAAAGAAGTATATTCTCTCCTTATTACATCTCTTTACAATTAATTGACATGTATCATTCTCTCTCTTTTTCTCTCTCTCTTCTATTTTAATTTTTTTAGTAAAATTTAAAAATTCAAGTAACTTTTTTGTTTTAAGTCCGTTTTTAATATATGATATATCAAATTAATAAATTGAAATATTGTATATATTGAAATAAATAATTATATTTAAAATCATGGAATATAATTTTATGGATGAAATATAAAATTCTATTCATTGAATTATTAATTTTCAAATTTTGATATATGTGATGAATTTGAATAAATAGTATATCAAACTTTTCTATGAATTTAACCTAAAAATACAAATAATTTTTTATAAAATAAAAAATATTATACTATTAACTTATTATTTAACTTCCATAGTTTTTAGTAAATTAAAATATTTATATTTAGTTGAGGGACAATTCAAAATTCACTTCAAAATAATGTTTCAATATATTATTTAATAAAGCTAACTTAAAAAATGCAATTCAATATATAAAATTATATTTTAAATTGAATAATATTTATATAAATATAATTGATTATGTACATTTTTACCAATAATAACATAATTTCATTATAAATTATTAATATAATAAATATATTACATCACGTGAATCGCACGGGCGGACATCTAGCTTAATATAAAAACATGAATGGTGGAAAGTAGGAATGTGTCTCTTCTCTTGACAGTTGTCTTCACAAATAATTGACATGTGACTTTTATACTTTTTCTCTCTCTTTTTTATTTGTATTTTTCTCTAAAATTGAAAAATTAAAATATCTTTTCATTTTAAATTCATTTTTAACATACGATATATCAAATTAATCTTCATTTTGTGATCTTTAATTTAACATCAATATTGTATATATTGAAATAAATAATTATATTTAAAGTATGAAATATATTTTTTATGAATTGAATATTATTTCTTCAATTTTAATATATATATGATGGATTTGAATAAATAATATATCAAATTTTGAAATGGACTTAAGCTAAAAATATATACTATTTTTTATAAATTAAAAAATATTATAATATTAAATTTATATAATATTATAATTTATTGTTTAACCTGATTAGTTTTTAGTAAATTAAAATATTTATTTTCATTTCAGGAACAATTTAAAATTCACTTCAAAATATCGTACAATTTATTATTTAATAAAATTAATTTTTAAAAAATAAAATATAATGTAATATAACAAACTATATTCTAAATTGAATAATATTTATATAATTGATATAAATAATATGTTATGTACATATTTATAATAATAATAATAAATATAAATTTACTATAAATTCTCCGTATAATAAAATATATTATATCCCGTGCATTGCACGGGCGGACAATGACAAGTTTAGTTCAAAGCCTGATAGAATTGAAGGTTAGATTTATAATATTATTGACTCATTTAAAATGATTCATCCAGCTCAAAGCATGAATAACGCAAAACTTATTATACATATACACACACACACATATATCCGCGATAATAGATTGAGAAATATAATAGAAATTTTCAGATGCGGAGAAGATATGGAGGCCGTATCCATAGAGATCCCTAGGAATATTTGAGGTAGGATTCAAAACTATTTAGATGAAAAAAGGAAGAAGAGTCTTATTCGATGGGTCCGCTTGCGTACAAATGCATAACGAATCTAAACTGGACCACTCTGCAATAGAAAAAGATATATAGTAGTATAGAAAAGAGATTAGAGTTGATAAAGCCAAACCCCCCTGTAATAATAATTGCATGCGTGCAAGTATTGACGTTGATAGGTTAAACATAACGAAGTTTGCTTGGTAGTGGTGTAGTCATGTAGGAATATGGTCCACATCTAACAAGATGAGAGGGTGGAATAAATGCTTAATTGTTTCATGCTATATAAATGCCAACATATATGGTGGATAATATATGTGGTACAGTTCACCCGATTTGGTATCTATAAGTAGGATAAAACACAGAGAACTCATATTTCCACCAAACATCTCTATTTTGATATAAAGGGGCTCATGATGTTATTCTGTGAGAGATTCAGTGACGAGGGTATAAGATTAAAGCTTCTTTATGCAAGGATATCCATCTCTCTCTCTTTCCTCTTTCTCTCGTCAAAATTGCACCAAAGAACCTCCTTTTCTCGCCATTATTCAAAAGGTTCCATGATTTATTGCTTCACTCTGCACTTATATATGTCGCCTTATCCTCTCATCCTCCTTGTATCAACAGAAGAACGCCCTTTTCTTCTCTGCATTTACCTTTTCTACTACATAAATACGTATATTTTGGTTTCCATGGCTTCCAATCGCCTGTTTTTCCTTCTCATGCTGGTTCTTTTGGCATGTATAACTATTAACTCTTGCCAAGCAAATAGTAACAGCCAGTCTGATCACTTCTTTGATCTTATGAAAAAGATGGCCTCTGGTAATTCTTTATCAAGCTGGCAATCTTCAGGCAACGGCAAAAACTACTGCAACTACACTGGAATTGCTTGTGACAATCAAGAAAACATTATCCAAATCGACATCTCAGGCTGGTCCCTCTCCGGTAGGTTTCCTCAGCAAGTGTGCTCCTATCTTCCCGAGCTACGTGTCCTCCGTCTCGGCCTTAATAGCTTCGACGGTGAGTTGCCACACGGCATCACCAACTGCTCTTTCCTGGAAGAGCTGAACCTCAGCTCCATGCATATCACCGGGCCATTGCCGGACTTCTCCCCGTTGAAGTCCCTGAGGGTTCTTGATCTCTCTTACAACCTTTTCTCCGGCTACTTCCCCATGTCCATTGTCAACCTCACTAATCTTGAACTGCTGAACCTCAACGAGAATGATGAGTTCAACATGTGGGAGTTGCCGGAAAACATATCAAGGTTGTCGAAGATTAAGACGTTGATCCTAGCCTCATGCAGCTTACGCGGAGAAATCCCTCCGTCCCTCGGGAACATGACATCATTGATCGATCTTGAGCTCACTGGAAATGATTTAGTAGGCCAAATTCCGAGAGAACTTGGCCAGCTGAAGAATTTGCAGCATCTTGAGCTTTATTACAACCAGCTCGAAGGTGAGATTCCATCAGAGATTGGAAATCTGACGAAGCTTAGAGATTTGGACATGTCAGACAACAAGCTCAGTGGGAGAATCCCGGCATCGATATGTAGCCTTCCAAGGCTTGTAGTGTTTCAGCTCTATAGCAACAATCTCGTCGGAGAAATCCCACATGTCATTGCAAACTCAACAACGTTGAACACTTTATCTCTCTACGAAAATTTCTTGACAGGAGAAATCCCGCAAAATTTTGGAAGATCATCTATCATTGAAGCCTTGGACTTGTCTGAAAATCGATTGTCGGGACGGCTGCCGGAAGGACTCTGTAGTGGTGGCAAGTTAAATTACCTTCTTGTCCTTGAGAACCAATTCTCCGGAGAGCTTCCTAAGAGTTATGCAGAATGTGAGTCTATTGTGCGTTTTCGAGTGAGTAGTAACAACTTGGAGGGAGAAATACCACAAGGGATTCTCTCTCTTCCCTATGCATTTGTTATTGACGTGGCATATAACAATTTCACGGGTCCCATCTCTAGGACCATCCAAAATGCTAGAAATTTATCGCAGTTGTTCATGCAAGGCAACCGAATTTCGGGTTTTATCCCACCTGAAATCGGCCTTGCTATGAATCTAGTAAAGATTGATCTTAGCAACAATCTTCTTTTCGGTCCAATTCCTTCTGAAATTGGTAACTTAGGAAGGCTTAATCTATTGATGCTGCAAGGCAACAAGCTAATTTCTTGCATCCCTGATTCGTTTTCGTCTCTCAAGTCCCTCAACGTTCTTGATCTTTCAAGCAATTGCTTGACAGGAAAAATCCCAGAAAGCCTGAGTAAATTGTTGCCGAATTCATTGAACTTTTCGAACAATCAGCTTTCGGGTGAAATTCCATTCCCATTCATAAAGGGAGGAGTGTTGGAGAGTTTTTCAGGCAATCCGAGTCTGTGTGTGCCTGCTAATCTGGAATCATCGGTTCAAAATTTCCCGGTCTGTTCTCAAAACTATAACCGAAAGAAGTTGAATTGTCTTTGGGTAATAGGCATTTCCGTGGGAATATTATTAGTTCTTGGAACTGTTCTGTTTGTAAGGAGATGGTTCAAAAAAGACAGGGAAGTGATAGAACATGAGGACAACAATACCTTGTCATCATCTTTTTTCTCGTACAATGTTAAGAGCTTCCATCGCTTGAGCTTTGATCAGAGAGAGATAATCGAAGCCATGGTGGATAAGAACATTGTGGGGTATGGAGGATCGGGGACGGTCTACAAGATTGAGCTGAACAATGGGGAAGCTGTGGCTGTAAAGAGGCTGTGGAGTCAAAGGTCTAAAGATTCAGCTTCAGAGAATCAACTAATTCTAGATAGGGAACTGAAAACTGAGGTTGAGACGCTTGGAAGCATTCGGCACAAAAACATTGTGAAGCTGTTTTGCTATTTCTCGAGTCTAGATTGCAGTCTGCTGGTTTACGAGTACATGCCGAATGGGAACCTCTGGGATGCGCTTCACAGTGAGAAAGTCTTGTTGGATTGGCCTACTCGGCATCAGATTGCACTGGGGATCGCCCAGGGATTGGCGTATCTACACCACGATCTTATGCCCCCAATTATTCACAGGGATATCAAGTCGACTAACATACTCTTGGATGTCGATTATCAGCCAAAAGTTGCAGATTTTGGAATTGCTAAAGTCCTTCAAGCAAGGGGATCCAAGGATTCTACTACTACTATGATTGCAGGAACTTATGGTTACTTGGCACCAGGTAACGTTATTTAAAACTTGTTCCTTTAGTTTCATTCCCCATAACAATACTTGGCAATGTAACAAGCTCGTTTATTTTGTTTGACAGAATATGCGTATTCTTGCAAGGCAACGACCAAGTGTGATGTGTACAGTTTTGGAGTAGTACTAATGGAAATAGTAACAGGGAAGAAGCTAGTGGAGGCAGAGTTTGGAGAGAATAAAAACATCACATGTTGGGTTTCTACTAAGGTGGAGACTAATGAAGGAGCCACAGATGTGCTAGATAAACAAGTATTGGGCGCATACAAGGAGGATATGATGAAGGTCCTCGGCATTGCCATACGTTGTACGTGCAAGACCCCAGCCCACCGTCCGCCAATGAATGAGGTCGTTCAGCAGCTGATTGAGGCAGACCCATGCAAATTCGACTGCTGCAAGTTTAGTGCTAAAGAAACAGCAAATCCGAAAAATCAATTTATTAGTTAAGTTATCTAGGAACTAGTTTTATTCCATGATACCAAACAAAAAGGAGTATAAAGAATATGCCGCACTTTTCTCTTTTCATCACTCTTTTTGTTTCTTGGCTTCTTGTAAATAATTGAGAATTTGGATGGATATTCAGATACCTTCTTTAAGGTAGGGAATATAGAATCCATGTATCATACATTGACCTGCAGCTTTATAGTAAGATAACTTGTTTTTATTCTCTTTTAAATGGGCCAGAGGGAATCCAACCAAAGAAAAAAAAGGAACGAGTTATTGTGGAGAGAGGAGGTTCTTGATTTGAAGGGACAGATGTTTGTATTTACCTAAAACTGATTTATGGGATCATCTCTCTCTCTCTAATCTCATGCTGTATGATTGTCTTTTTCTCTCAAAATGCTTCACCCAAAATGTAATAACACTAACGAGGGAGGAGAATTTGTTTCTATCGACCAACTCAAATGAAGTTGTAACATATTTGAATTTTCAGTTGGACTGCTGCTGCATTTTGTAAATGGAAATCTAGGTTGTTTCTTAAATCAACGAGCTGAAATGCGCTGCATCTTAAGATGTTGAATTTTAGCATGCAACGTTTTGAAAAAAATGAGATTAAAGGCTGGATTTTTCAAAGTAAGACTCCTATAGTCTTAAAAAAATAGTCATAGTTTCTAAGGGTCCAAATTTTTTTTAAATTAATTAGTTGAAGTTACATTCTTTATTTAAAAATCCGTATTTAAATTATTTTATTTATTTGTTAATTTAACTTATCTAAATATATATATATATATATATATATTTTTTAATTCACTTTTAATTTTGACTAATAAAATAAGATCTTGACCTTCAATACATTCTTTTTTAGATTGAAAATGTCGTCCATATATTATGGTCATCGTCACTCTAATTAGGCGGTATCTCTCTCCAATTCAAATGTGATCATACCAAAACTAATGTCTCGAATCCTATAAGAAATTCGAAGTTAAGTATGCTTGGGTGAGAATAGTGCTACGACAAGTGACCCCCCAGGGTAGTCCTTATGTTGCACCCTTGTTAACATACCTCCTTCATCTTTCTTTTAACTCTAGCCTTCGGAGCACAAAAGCTGTTTGTGAGTCCCAAAAACACATTTGAGCCACACCTGAATGCATTTACAGACTAAAAGGGGAGAAACGGACACTAAACATTATAATTTGGCCTCCAAAATTGGGACAAATGGGGTCCCTTAATTGCCCACATCATGAGGCTCTGATAGATCTTTGCGTGCATATATTATGGCCCTAACACAGAGTCTTCCAAGAGAGTCTTTCACATCAGGATAAGAGAATTAACTTCTCATTGCGATGGGTGACCCCGACAATTCTCATGTTGCATACCTTTTGCTGTCATACCTTCTTCATTTTTCTTTTAACTCTACCTTTTGAAGTATACAAGTGATTAGTAGGTCCCAAAACACAAGTGAGGGATCCCAAACACATTTGTAGACAAAAAAAGGGCAAATATGGATGCTAAATGTTAGAACTTGGCCTCCAAATTTTGGTCCACTCCGGCTCTGAAAGAGCTTCGCATGCAACTATTGTTCCCTCGTAACTCCAAATAGGATAAAAGTTACGCACGCTCAAATATTGCTCATGTTGTGGGGCTTCAAAGAGCTTCACGTGCTTATATATCCCCTGTAACTACAATTGAATTGAAAGTTACATGTGTCTCTGATGCACAAAGGTTTCCAAGAGAGGGATTCACATCATGATAAGAGAATTAACTTCTCACTCTTGTCGAATGCAATCATACCAACACTAATGCACTAAATCTCGTCAAAACTCTAAGTTAAGCATTTTAGGCGAGAATACTACTATGATTGGTGACTCCCTGAGCAATCCTCATGTTGCACCTCTTTTCCTATCATACCTCCATTTTTTTTTGTAACTCTAGCCTTTGGAGTACACAAATGATTAGTGGGTCCAAAAAACAACAGGCATATCCGAGCACATTTGGAGATGAAAAAGTCCAAAATGGACATTAAACCTTAGAATTTGGCCTACACAATTGAGGCCAATTGAGTTCCCCGATTTGTACGTTGTTGGGATCCAAAAGAAATTCATGTGGATATATTGTGGCCATCGTAACTACAATTGGGTCAAAACTTATGCATGTTCGAAGGACGGAGTCTTTCAAGCGAGTCTTTTGCATTTGTATAAGAGAAATAAGTTCTCACTGCAGGTTGAATACAATCGTACTAGCACTAATGCACCAGATCCCATCAGAAGTCTGAAGTTAAGCGTGTTTAGAGCACATAACCGATTAATGGGTCACAAAAACACAATCGAGGCATAATTGAGAGCATTTACAGATTAAAATAACGGAAATGGATGCTAAATATTAAAATTTGGCCTTGAAAATTGGAGCTGATTGGATCTCGCAGCTTTTGTGTGCATATATTGTGGCCCCCTGTAACTACAACCTACCCAAAGTTACACGGATTCAAAGCTTGGAGTCTTCCAAGAGAGTCATTCACATCAGAATAAGAGAATTAACTTATCACTCTATGTCAAATGCAATTATACCATCCATTTTCGGAATGGAATAGGATCAAGAGATTGGATGCCAATTCCCTTAGCAATAGAAATATTCCGTCTTTGTCCCATCCGAACTACTGTGAACATGGGAAATCTCCACCCCACTCCAATTCTAAAATTAGTCGGGGATTCACTGACCCAATGAAATTGGTTCCCAACAAGGAAATTGCCACCCCTAAATATTGTAATAAAATAATTTAGAATAACAAACATCAATTGAGTTGGTTTGTCCTGGTGGATAAGTTGTGTGTTTTCTCTATGTCACAAACATCTCCTTGATCTAATGACAAGCCACCTTTTTTTTTTTGGAGATTAATCAACAATCTTCTTCCCCTTGATGATAATCTCACTAAGAAGAGATTTGAGGTAGTTTTCATTTGTAATATTTGTCTCTCATTCTCAAATATTGATCATCTGTTCATTCATTGCTCAATCTCCAAATAGGTATGGAATTTTTGTACAAATTTTTTGAAGTTTCATATTCCTAGTGATTGCGCTATTCATCAATTTTCTTTTATTTGGTTCCAAAAAGCGAAATGCCATTTGATCATATCATAAATATTTTACCAATGTTGATCTGTTAGTTTATTTGGAAGGCAAGAAACGAAAAAAAAATAGAATATCCGATGTAATCCTTCTATAATACAATTGTTGACTTTGGTTACGTTGTTAGTTGACTTTCGAAAATAATATTGATATGTGGCTATGAAATTATATTTTTCATTTTTTATAGAAAGACACATAACATTTTATGATTAGGTGGGTACCCGCAGATGATGAATTCGTTAAATTGATGATGATAGGACTTTTAGAGGTAATCCTAAACATGTTGGGACAGGGGTATTATTGAAAATGAAGATGTTGTGTTTGTTCATTGTTTTACTAAATTTGGATGTTACTAATCACATACAAGCTGCTGGAATGACTTTTGTAATTGATGGGCTGAAATTATGTCGAAAGCTTATATTTGCAAATATCTTGTCGAAAATTGATTATCTAGTTGTTATTTATATTCTGGAGCACATATAGATTGAAAACTTGTATTTTCAGCAGTGGATTATAACTTTGTTTGGCATTGAGAAGCGTTTTGAATCTGAAGATAACACATAGTTCTTGTGAAGATAATTTTGTAGCAGACTTCTCAGCTAATAAAGATGTCGAGTTACAGAGTAATTTTTTTTTTTCTTTTCTTTTTGAAATGCTAGTAAATGTAATGTTATTTCAGGATACTTACTATTAATATTTGGGTTCCCCTAATTTCAGATTTTCATAGATTTTTAGGCTCTTTATGAATTGTTTTTTATGTAACTAAAAAAAAAAAAATTAGTGTGTTTGGAAGTATTTTGTACTCAAATAACGCAAGTTCAATGTCATGGCTGCAATTTTATTTTGCTTTAATTAAAAATTAATATTACTTGAATTGACCCATCTCACTAAAGACCGGCCTACTCATTTGAAAAGTAGAAAACCAGGACACATAAACAGTGAAGGGTTTATGCTTTGCCAAATCAATTTGGTTTAATGAAATGAAGGTTGAACAGATCAACCAGATTTTCATTTATGAAAAGTACATTCCAAGAGATAAAGATATTTTTCTCAAAAGATCGTACTAGCTCTAAGCATCTTATATGTACATTATAACTTAGATTATACTCGGGTAAGATCGGTGCGATGCACGGAACTTATATTTATATATTTTTATTATTAAAAATATTATTTAGTATTAAAAATATTAGCAAAAATAATAATTATACTTAATAGATTACTTATAATCATTTTTTCTCACTATTAAATTAAAATCTTAATTAATCATTTAATGATATAATTTTCACATATCCCATAACTAAGGGATTTTTCTATTTTCCATAGTTTAGGAAACATTAATCAAATCAATGGTATTAATTATTCACATGTTTTTATCAATTAAATATAATAAAATAAATTATAATTACAATATTAAAGTTAATTATTTTAAGAACAATTTAACCAGTAAAAAAATATATTTAATTCTATTGAATTTAGTAAAATAACTATTTTATAGATATGATTTATAGATTTTGAGTTTTCATATCTAAAATGTTTTGTTTCCTAATTAATAGGGATTTCTTTTGATTTACAATTTTTTTGCCAGTTATATTTCTATCTAAACTTTTAAGTAACATTTAAGTGGGAAAACAAAAGTAAAAAATATCATTTTACTTATATATATATATATATATATAGTTTGAATGTACGCAGAAGAGGCAGATCTGGCGACACCACCGAAAGACCTACCCAGCCTCCAGGCTCCAACAGGGGATTCATTCGTGAAAGCAGTTCTGGCATATGTGTGGCATTGATGAGAGATTGTGTGAAGACGAGACCAGCTACTTGGCGAAGAAGTCGTTCTCCCAAAGGTTGATGCTTTCCAACGCGGAAAAGCAGTTGAACCACCGTGGAGTCCTGCCACCAATAACCAAACCCTGACCCAGATGGTTGAGTTTTGGATGGGGCCTCCTGTTGAGAAAGTCATGCCAGAAGCAGAGCTTGTGGTAGTTCGCCTCAACCATAGTGATGAGAACCTGGTCTTCTTCTTTCTCGAAGAGTCCTTTCTCAAGTCGAGTTATCTTGTAGCTCCTGCTGTCTTAGCTCATAAGAGCTCTTTTGGAAGAGCTTTTTTGCTTCATTTCACCGCGAGAAAGATTGACTGTCTCTTGCGTAGCCTCGGTGCAAATTTATGAAAATTAGAAACCGGGCTACCTTGCGGAGCAAACAAAATATCCCAAAATCACATTGGTGGCAGCCACGCAGGATTCCTTCTAGGTCGAGAGCCATCACTTCGCTTGGATCCAATCACAGAGCCCCAGTCCAGTGAGGACGGGCTTTGTGAAATATGATTTTAGTATGGCTTAAAGGCATAGGTTCAATTGAATATTATTTTACTTATATATATTATCAGTCACAACTCACATAGTTGGTTCCTTAATAAATTATTTAATAAATATTGCACATGAGTGAGACGCTTTAATTAACAAATTCACTAAATTCACAGGCCAAAACACCTGCTGTACTGGAGCTAAGCTGACATTCCTTAGCATTGTTTTCATAGTCGGAGTGATTGGTTTCAATCGATTCACTCGTAGATTTATTTAAAATATTAATACAATTATTTTTTACAGTTGAATCAGTCAAAATTGGTATAACGGATCAAAATCGATTCGATCGTCCAATTATTTTTCTTAATTTTTCAAAAGAATTAAAAATTAAAACTTAACAAAATAGAAAAAAAATATTTTATGAAATATTAATATCATGTTTTAAGTTATGTATTTACAACAATTATTTTTTGTTAATATTAATATATAATATATGTGGTATCAAAAAAATTATTTTTATTTTTTTAATTGAACCGTCAGTCCAACCGATTGAACCAACACCGGTTGAATCTTCAATCGAATTATAAAAATATTGTTCCGAAGTATTGTGACGATGATTACTCCACTAGCGTCGTGCTATTTAAAGGGGGGTTAAAGCCATGTTTGTTTTGTATTACCTAATACTATTAGGAGAGGCTTAATAGTGAGTTTAGAGTAACGTATTAAATTGAGTCCACCGCACTAAGTCGCGCATTTAAATTACTGAGAAATTATAAGTCGTTTTTTTAAAGGCAAGGGATCCATCTTTTATTTATTTTTTTTTTAATAAAAATATGTAATTTTAGGAAACCTTCTTTAAATTTGTCTATCTTGATTACCAAGTTACCTTTACTAGTATTTTAAAAGCCCTATCACCTTGTTGTGGGGTGTGTAAGGTACCGACAAGTTTGGATATTCAGAAATTTTTAATATATTGAATTAAACTTGGGATTTTTTATAATTAATATTTATATCGTACCAAAACATCAAGTGTTCAGTATTATATCATATTAAAATTTTAGTATTATTAAGTACATATATTGATGCTAGTGGTTTGAATCTGTTCCAGAGAAAGAATTCAAAGATACGTAGTTTTCTTTATTTTAAAATTTAAAAAATATATAGAATAAAAAAATGATTAAACTAAAGTGTGACATATATATATATATATATATATATGAACTAATATAAAATTAATAATATATATAAAGTAATATATAAAATTAAAAATATGAGAAACTAAATAAATCAGGAATGGTTTGGATATTATTTATGTTAAACTAAATGTAGAGAATTATAAATAATTTAATTTTAATTCATATTTAAATTGATCTTATATGAATAATTTAAATTAGAATTTCAAATTTGTATTTTACTTGAGGTATTCGGTTTGGAATTGTTCTGTGTACTTTAATTTTGTTCCTTACTGCTCCTGATTGAATACTTGAGAAATATTCAAATTTTTACCAAAAATAAAAATTGGTTTAGTTGCATTCAGAAAAAATCATAATTTTTTTCTATACGGAACTTATTCGGTTTGATTTCGATAATTTCCAACTCGTCGTACCTTATTGTATTCCCTGATAAGGTAAGGATATTGTCAATTATTCAAAAATCTTAATCCATCTATATTAATGTGGAGAATATAAATCAAAGATATGGAAAGGAAGGAAAGTAAACAAAGGACAAGATACTCAAAGATACATGCAAGGAATAAAAAATTCAATCATCAACCATCTAGAGATATTTAAGGAAGTAAAGCCACGGCTTGGAACAGAGAAGAGATTCTGATCTTTGAAGGAGATCTGTGAAGCATATCAAGGCTGATATGATGAAGATACCGGAGGACTCAAGATATGCAAATCAAGGTTGATATGGTGAAGATATCGAAGGACTCAAGATACACGAATATAAATAAGACTAAGGGCAGAAGATGAAGGCACCTCTGTTACATTCTATTACCCTTATATGAGCAGAGTGCAGTAGAGAGGCTGGTGGAGAAGCTATCAAATTCGGGAGAATACGATAGCTCAACAAGTACTCAAAGGCGAACAGACCGTGAACTACGCAAAGTCCATGCAATATCATTGATCCACCACTGTCTGAATTCGGGAGAGTTCAGCGACTTGCAAACGGGAAGTTTGCATCAAAATCCATTTAGGGGACTAGATGGTCAAGTAAGGTATTAGAAGAAGTAGTTACATGAGTAGACTAGTATGTAGGGGGAGCCTAATACGTGTATGTTCTATCTATAACATTTGTGGGAACAAATTGTTCTTCTAATAAAAGTACTTGAGAGAAAGAAGGGATTCTTCCTCGTAAAAAATCATAAAGATCTTTTTATCTTCCGCAATTTCAATTACAGTTCGAACTATTACTGAACTAATACACACGCGCATAAATTATGATCTAATAATTGGCACCAGAGCAGGTTCCAGTTTTTTTTTGTTAAACAGGTAGATCTAGGGACGGACACATGAGATCATATGAAGGGACGTCACTACGCCCATCCTCTCTAGATGGACAAAACTATCCATTTTGAAAATTCATGATGATCATCTATTTGAGATCCAAACGGTGTGGAGAAGCAATTCAAACAAAGTGGACGTGGCCAAAAATGCAGGATGGGAAGGACATAACGAAGATTATTGACAAACCAATGACCTTATGGACGGAGGACGAAAAGTGTGCTGAAGATGCAAACTACATAGTGTTGTATGCAATCCTAGCTTCGGTTGATGCAATGAGGCACAAACTGATCATACACTGTCAAACGGCTAAAGACGCATGAGATGCACTACAAAAAACAATTTGAAGGGAATGAGTCTGTGAGAAAATCAAAACTGCAGAGATTGGCCACATTATTCGATGGAATTCAAATGATTGAAGAAGAGAACATTGAAATGTACTTTGTTAGATTCAATGACATAGTGAATCAATGTTACACCCTTGGGGACGCAATCAAAGAGGATGTCCAAATCATGAAAATCATGAGAACTTTAGCTCCTAGATTCAGAGAAAAAAGTACAGTCTTGGAATCCTTCATAAGAGTCACACCAATGACGTTGAATGACCTGATGGGAGAACTAAGGACTTTTGAGATAAATAATCGAATGGATGCACCAAAAAATAAAGGGATGGCATTGAAGTCGGAGTCAACCACTGAACTGATCGAGAATGATATAACAGAAATTGCAGACAAAATAACAATACTAACAAAGAATTACAGCAAGTTCGTAAAAAAATACAGTCAGAGGCAGCAGTTCACCAAAAGTTTGAACCTTGGTGAGAATATCAGAAAAGAAGGAACCAGAACACCAAACTCCAAACAAGGTAATCGAAAAGACTCTGATCAATGCAGGGAATGCAGAGGATATGAACACTATCAAACTGAATGCCCAAATTTTCTAAGGAAAAACAAAGCACTTAAAACCACGTGGAGTGAATTTGAATCTGAAGGAGAAGAAGAACCCAACTAAAAAGAAACAACATACTCCAGTAACCTTGCTATATATACATCATCAAAAGATCTTATATGTCTCACTTCAGTTGTACAAACTACAGAGGAACTGGAAAGCACTGAAGAACCTGACTTTAATGATCCGACTCTGGATGATCTGGAAAGAATGTACCTGGACATAACCACCAAATGTACCGTAGCCACTGAGGTTATTCAAAGACAGGAGAATCAAGTAAAAGTATACAAAAGTAGAGATACAGTTGCCATGGAGCATAAAAATCTATGTCAGGTGAAACGTGAACTACAAATCACAAGGGAGATCAATGAAAGGTTAAGTGATGAACTAACTGTATCCCAAAGAAATGTGAGAAATCTGGAACACCAAGTTCAGCTTCAAGAGATGGAACTTGAGTCACTCAAAAACAATCTGGAGGCAGCACAGAAATCTGTTCACAACAATCACCAGGTAAGCACATCATTAGCTGATAAACTAACAGACATTGTGTCCAAATTGCAGGATAAAGACTATGAGATAACTGAACTACGGACTGAACTGGATAAAGCGGTGCGAACTATATAAGGACTGAACAAAGGAAAGACTAAATTTGATGAGATCCTAGTATATGGAAGGTCTCAGAGTAACAAAACCGGAATTAGATATACTGAAGGAAGACCATCTAGATCAACAACCTTTGTACCAGCCTCGTTCTCAGCAGCCGAACAGGAAAGCTCAAATACTACAAGTGAGTCAGGAAAACAGGATACACAAGGTACAAGAAAATTCATTCCTATTTGTCATTATTGTGGAGCACCCGGACATATTCGACCAAGGTGCTACAGAATGAAACATGACATCTGATCAGGTAACATCTTTAATTGGAATATGTATGGTTTCCCTGAGAAAGGTCCTACTTCATCAAAATCTGTTAAAGCAAGAAATGTTACAAACAGAATGTCACATGTAAAAAAATATGGGTTGCTAAGAACAGCATGTGTATTACTTCATCAATAGTCTCACTTGGGGCAAACAACACCAAAACATGGTTTTCTGACAGCGGATGCTCTCATCATATGACCGGTAATGCTACATATCTTACTAATATCACGTTAATAAATGGGGAATCAGTGGCCTTCGGTGATAGTAAGAGTGAACATGTCATTGGACAAGGAACTCTCAATATACATGGCCTCCCTAAATTATCTAATGTGTTTCTTATTGAGAATCTTAAGGCAAATCTGTTAAGTATTAGTCAAATTTGGAATCAAGGACTATAAGTGAACTTCACTCATGATAAATGCATAGTTGTTGATAGGAATGAACAATGCATACTTACTGGGAAATGATCCACTAATAACTGTTATCCTATTTACAGGAGTCATGTGTGTCATAATGTCAGTACAGGGGCAACAGAAGTGTGGCATAAAAAATTAGGACATATAGGATACAACCACCTCATTGCCTTGTCGAAATCACAATGCGTACGAGGACTGCCTAAACTTCCAAACAAAAATCAAGGAATCTGTGGACCGTGTCAACTCGGAAAACAAGTAAAAAATTCACATAAGGTAACACAAGACATATGCACAAAACAGATTATGGCCTTATTACACATGGACTTGATGGGTCCAGTTCAAACTCAGAGTGTTGGAGGTAAGAGATATATTTTTGTGTGTGTTGACAACTTTTCAAGATATGCCTGAGTAAGATTCCTTCGAGAAAAATTAGAAACTTTTGGTGAATTTGAAAAATTGATACGATTACTTGAAAACAAATAACAGGACTCCATTGTTCGAATACGGAGTGACCATGGAAGAGAATTTGAAAATACTACATTCACTGATTTTTGTACCTCTCGAGGTATTGCTCATAAATGGAGTAGTAGAAAGGAAATATCGTACCTTGCAGGAAATGGCCAGAGCCATGATGATTGGTAAGAAAGTAGCC
Source organism: Caryopteris x clandonensis (assembly GCA_028749325.2). Lineage (NCBI taxonomy): Eukaryota > Viridiplantae > Streptophyta > Magnoliopsida > Lamiales > Lamiaceae > Caryopteris > Caryopteris x clandonensis. The sequence goes on from JAPYKT020000045.1 coordinate 804,901, forward strand.
CAAAAGTGGTGGGTTGAAGCAATAAACACTGCATGATATGTCTCAAACATGATGTATCTAAGGAAAGGAGTAAGGATGACCTCATACCAAATCTGGAAAGGCAAAACTCCTAATCTAAGTCATCTTCATGTATTTGGTTGCAAGTATTATGTATAAAACGATAGACAATAATTAGGTAAATTTGATGCCAAAGGTGATGCTGGTATGTTCTTGGGATATTCGCAGTAGAGTTTATCGTGTCTTTAATCTTAGAACTCAAACACTTATTGAAAGTACTAACGTTGTATTTGATGACTCATTGATAAGACAGGACACATATTTAGAAGAATCAGGTTCATCTGTTGTACGCCTTGCAGGCAACCAGAAGTGTGAGGATATCGCATAAACTGAACAGGAATCATCAACGGACGACTCTGACAAAGGTGAACCTTCCACCAGAGTTTAGAAAGAAGATCCCAAGGAATTCATCATTGGAGATCTCAATGAAAGAGTAAAAACACAATGTAAGCCTAAACCATATTACAGGAAAATAGAGGGACTAGTTCATCATGTCTGCTACACCTCTGTGATCAAACCTAAAATGTTAAGGAAGCCCTCAAGGATGACAACTGGATCCTAGCAATGCAAGAAGAATTGGAGCAATTTGCCAGAAATGAAGTGTGGACACTTGTATCACGACCTGACAGTGCGAACTTCATTGGAACCAAATGGATTTTCAAAAACAAAATTGATGAACAAGGAAATATCACCAGAAATAAAGCCCGATTGGTTGCCCAAGGGTACACACAGGTAGAAGGGATAGACTTCGAAGAAACATTTGCTCCAGTTGCACGACTGGAGTCTATAAAAATCCTCATTTCTTTTGCTTGTCTTAAGAAGTTTATACTTTATCAAATGGATGTGAAAAGTGCATTTTTAAATGGTTTCTTAAAAGATGAAGCATATGTTGAGCAACCCAAAGGATTTGAGAATCCACATTACCCAAATCATTTTTACAAACTAAAGAAGGCTCTGTATGGCTTGAAGCAAGCTCCAAGAGCTTGGTATGAGATATTGACAAAATTTCTAGTTGCCCAAGGATACAAGCGGGGAGGAGTCGACCAGACTCTGTTCATCCAATGGTCAAACAATGACATTATCATTGCACAGATTTATGTAGATGACATTGTGTTTGAATCCACATCCAAACACAAAGTAAACGACTTTGTCAAGATAATGTCACAAGAATTTGAAATGAGTATGATAGGTGAATTATCCTACTTTTTTGGTCTGCAGGTGAAACAAAGCAAAAATGAAATCATGATACATTAAGGGAAATACGTCAGAAACATGGTGAAGAAATTTGGACTTGAAGGGTGCAAAGTTGCACACACGCCCATGGGAACAAATACAAAATTGTCTAAAGACGAAAATGGAATAAGCGTTGAGCCAACTCTGTACAGAAGGATGATTAGAAGTCTCATGTACCTCACGGCTAGTAGACCCAACATAAGTTTCAGTATGGGACTATGTGCTAGATATCAGTCAAATGCAAAGGAATCCCATCTCAAGGCAGTAAAAAGGATCATACGTTACGTGGCAGGTACCACCGACTATGGGTTAAAATACTCGTTTGATACTAAATCTTTTCTTGCAGGGTATTGTGATGCTGACTGAGTAGGTAACGTGGATGATAGAAAAAGCACATCAGGAGGGTGCTTCTTCATCGGAAACAATCTAGTCTCATGGCTCAGTAAGAATCAAAACAACATCTATTTATCAACAGCAGAAACAAAATACATAGCTGCTGGGAGCTCATGCTCCCAACTAGTATGGATGATGCCCATGTTGTACGACTATGGTATGAACTTGACTTCCATGACTTTATTCTGTGATAATATGAGTGCTATCAATATGTCTAAAAACCTCGTGTAACACTCCAGAACTAAACATATAGACATTAGACATCACAACATCCGGGAGTTGGTTGAAGATGGAGTCATCACTCTTGAACATGTTCCCACCGTAAGTCAACTAGCGGATATTTTCACAAAAGCCTTAGATTCTCAAAAATTCATATCCTGAGAAAATCTTTAGGGATCTATTGGGCTGTCTAAATAAAAGAATTTTTGAAAGGTGTAGATGTCCCTAACCTTCCTAATAACAAAAAATCTCGCACAGGTTTTAAATTTGGGTTGTCTTGAACTTTGAATCCATTATACCTCTCTCTTGTATGAGGTAAGAGCTACGACCTAGAAATGATGATGTGGTAAGCTGTCAGCCGTATGATTGAGCACCAAGCACAGAAAATTACAGGTTTGTGAAAGCTACCTTCTCATGTTCACTTAAGAGTCGTACAAAAGTAGGGGTTACAAGGTTTTGAGCTCCTCACATAGGGTTTTCCCAGTGTGGTCTTTTATTGTGTGGTTTGCGAGCTACTACACACGGGATCGGCATAATGAGTTATAAGGATCGGTCATAAAATTACCTTAGTGCAAAACAATGAACATATACTTGAGAGAAGGATTGAGGATTTTTCTTAGTGAATCTTCAAACTAAATTGTTTGACAATGATTAATGTACAAAGATGGTTTGTAATTTTATCTACACCTTAAGAAAAAACCAGCTTCTCTATTTTTTTTCTTTGGGCATATATGATTTTTTAGATAAAGAAATGTCTTGATGATCTTTGTCCTCTAGTCAAATATACGAAAATGGAACATGGAGAAAAGAAAATGTGACTTTCCCCTCTCCCCACTTCCGAACATGGGTTCATGCATTTGTTTAGTCAGGGTGGTTGCTAAATTGGGTATTAATAGAATAAAGTGAGCCATACCTAGATCCTCATGCATTAATAAGAAGTCGAAGCATCAATCCACTTATTTCCTTTCTCTCGTGCCATTTGACACTGACAGTGCTTTGGCTATTCGCCATAGACACTCTTCTTTCTCGTTTTTCCTTACAGAAACTTCATGGCTGACTTCGGCGATGAGTTGAATGGACGGCGACCGAGCTAGGCAATAGTGCCATTTATCGACCCCGAACCATTGGAAATCTTGCCCCTCTATTCCCTGAGATGGAGCCTCAAGGTCACTCTTCGGCCGCACACAATGTTGAACAACCTACACCAGTTCCCTCATCACCGATACACGACGCTCCACCATTGTCTGGTTCCCCTCCACTAAGTGAAACACAGGCAAATGTCCCTATAATCACACCCCCAAAGAAACCCTCTGAAACACAGGATGATAAACCCTCACCATCGGCCGAATCCCCCAATCAAGCAAGCATACCAGCGACCAAACCCTCTCCAAAACCTAGCACAAAATTCAAAACCCAGCCAGCCTAAAAAACCACCGGAAAAGCTTATGGTCCACAAGATAAACGATGGCATTTGACGGAATTTGATAGTTGACTCGACGTCTGAGGAGGAAGCACCTAAATCTCCTCCACAACGCTCACACCGAAATAGGGGACCCTCTCCTGCTGCTCACACTGCGTCTTCTCAGGGTCAATTCACCGATGAAAACGATACAATGGTGAAAGGTAAAGCCTTCTCCAAGACCTTTTATTCCAAAGTTGCATCTGATAGGTTTAAACTTTTTTCAGCTATGGACTTTTGGCCCGAAAGGAACCTAGACTTGAAACAATTTGAACAAACTCCCATCATGTCATACATTAGGGATTATGGACTAGAGGTGACTGTGACCAATTTAGGAAGGTTTTATGGATCAATTGTGCACGAATTTTACTCTAATCTTGTCATGAGGATTCAAGACCCTGACTCCCCTAGGTTTGGTAAGATTTTTGTCTATAACAAGATAGTGAATTTTAGTATTTCTGCCATAAAAGACTTTCTGGAATTGAATGGGGTGGAGGATAAGGATGAAAATGAGGTCGACCTAGGTGAGGTCATTGAATACCTTAGTGATGGAAAACTCACACGCTAGACTAAGCCAGAAATCTCTCATTCGATCTTAACTCATGATGGTAACTGGCTGCACAAGATCGAACGACATAATTGGACCTCTACGTCCAAAAAGTCCCATCTAAATGCAGCACAGTGCATGTTCCTTTACAAGGTGCTGAAAACCATTCCTATCAACTTCGGAAGGATAGGATTTGAGGTCATCATGGGGTTTGCTGGACAACCTGACTCCCACAAGAAGCTTCCCTTCCCAACACTTATTTGGGGCTTGCTCTCCTATCAGGGGATCTAGGTTCAGTCATCCGATGTCCTCTTCAAGTCCACACCTCCGCTAAAAATAGCTTCCAGAGAAGCAAATGTTTATACCAGAACTCAAGCCATTTAATCTACGCTCAAGCCCTCTGAAGTGGCCGAAAATATACCTATGTTCCTTCTTCAGCAACTAGAAATTCTGGACACTCTTGCTGCCGAAGTGGCAGCTCAGAAATTGTATCTAACTAACATTCTTAAATCTTTAGATGTTCCCCTATACGGCAGACCGTCCCGAACATCACATCCTTTGGCAACCAGTTCTAAAAAGGGGGATACATCGGCCAGACGATCATCAGCTGCTGACAAGGAAAAAAAGAAAATGTAAACGGATAAGCGCAAAAGAAAAAGGGCGGAGGAGACTGAGCAAGAGGAATCCGAGGAGGCTGAAGAAAATAAATGGGAGAGTGGGAGTAGTTCTTATTGATGTTGATTTGTTTTGGCTAATGAATCTTTGTTGAACAATTGTTTTGATGGTTTGTTTGCCGGGTGCATTAGGACAATGTTATTGTTTTTGTTTCTGTCTTGTGGATAATTTCAAAACCATGTTATTGAATTCCTTTGATTGACTAAGCACATTGCGATTCATGTTGTATCATTCTCCCTGTGGTATAAGTTTCTTCTGCAGACTGCAGGATGACTCTGGTCCTGAGATTTACGAACCAATTGCCAAAGAGGGAGATTGATAAGGTAAGGATATTGTCAATTATTCAAAAATCTTAATCCATCTATATTAATGTGAAGGATATAAATCAAAGATATGGAAAGGAATGAAAGTAAACAAAGGAGAAGATACTCAAAGATACATGCAAGGAATAAAAGATTCAATCATCAACCATCTAGAGATATTTAAGGAAATAAAGCCATGGCTAGGAATAGAAGAAGAGATTCTGATCTTTGAAGAAGATCTGTGAAGCATATTAAGGCTGATATGATGAAGATACCGGAGGACTCAAGATATGCAAATCAAGGTTGATATGGTGAAGATACCGAAGGACTCAAGATACACGAATATAAATAAGACTAAGGGTAGAAGATGAAGGCACCTTTGTTACATTCTATTACCCTTATACGAGCAGGGTGCAGTAGAGAGGCTGGTGGAGAAGCTATCAGATTCGAAAGAATATGATAGCTCAACAAGTACTCAAAGGTGAACAGACTGTGAACTACGCAGAGTCCATACAATATCATTGATCCACCACTATCTGAATTCGGTAGAGTTCAGCGACTTGCAAACTGGAGTTTGCATCAAAATCCATCTAGGGGACTAAATGGTCAAGTAAGGTATTAGAAGAAGTAGTTACACGAGTAGACTAGTATTAGGGGGAGCATAAGACGTGTAAGTTATATTTGTAACATTTGTGGGAACAAATTGTTCTTCTAATAAAATTACTTGAGAGGAAGAAGGGATTATTCCTCGTAAAAAATCATAAAGATCTTTTTAGCTCTTGTAATTTCAATTACAGTTCGAACTACTGCTGAACTAATACACACGCGCACAAATTATGATCTAACATTCCCAATTCTAACTAAGACCCTATAAAGTATGAAGGAATCGTAAATAAAAAAAGTAGTCCCTATATATACATGTTTTTTGCTTTTCATATGTATTTATTGTTGTAAGTTATGAGGTATATGAATATGTTATTATTAATCTAACATAAAAAATTGTCTGCATCGGGTGCACGTACAATACGACTTAAAGTATTATTTATTTAACTATAAAGTATTACTTATTATTTAAAATATATTAATTTTTATTAATTATTCTAAAATAATAATATTTTATAATTAAATAAATAATCTATATATCATATGTACGATACACGTGACATATTAAAGAGACTCGCTCTTATTCTAAATATTGGAACACAAAGAAAAGGAATGGATGCTTTGTGTGTGTGCGTGGAAGTGGTGGGGTGTCAAAATCAAATGGGGTTTGTTTGGGGGTATCCAGTTGCAGTGGAGCAATTATAAGTTCTAAGCGACATTTCCTTTTCCAATGAATAAATGAGTTGATGATAAGATGCCCCAAACTCAATGGGGTCAACACGCTTCAATTCCTACCCACCCCCAACACACACATATATAGTTTGATAATAAAATTAAAATTAGATAAATTATATTGAACAATTTAAAAAAAAAAATTAAATCTAGTATTCTTTCTTTAATAAAAGTTGTTTTTATTAATTTTTAGTATAGTTCAAACTCAATACAAATATTCTAATATACAATAAATATTCGAATTTAATTCAGATAATTATCAAACAAATTATTATGTTTTTGAATTTCATATTTTATTTGAATGAATGACAAATTAAAAATGGGCAAAAGACAATTTATTTATGCATCAAAAATAGAGTAAGAACGAAAATTAATTTGCGTTTAATATAGAACATAAATTAAAAAAAATAAAGAAAAGCAAAGTTGCTGAAGGTTGTCAAAATTATTTCCTGATTTAGAAATTAAAAAAATAAGAATTTTTTTCATTTAGAGGGTTCTCCTATATATTATTAGTAAAGTTCAGACAATGAGGTAATAATTTAAATTCAAAAGAAATAATTAAGTATATTAAATAATATTTGTAAGACTGATTGTAAAACAAATTACAACCGGATGTCAAGTATATTAAATGATATTAGTAATATTTTTTATTTCAAAAATAAAATTATATTTTAAAAGTACTTTTGTTTCAAAAAAAATATTTGTTTCAAAAATTAGATCTTATTTTATTAATCAAAATAAAAATTAATTTTTTCACAAATAAATTAATTATAATTAAAATAAATGAATAAAGGAAGATGCATAAGTGCAAATTAATATTTTTGGAAGATTATATATTAATTGAAAATAAACAATTAACCTACTGTGACATATATATATATATATATATACACACATACATACATACATAATAAGGTTACTACTTCTGATCAGTGGGTCTGCTATTAATAAGGTTACTACTTCTGAAAAATCACTTTGAAAATTCAACCCTCAGTGGGTCTGCTATTGTAATCTTTCATTCTTTGATTTCTTTCTTTCTACTTTCTTCTGTCTTTTATTTATTTATTTATTTATTATTATTTTATTTTATTTTGGGCTATTTCGGGCCCTTTTGGTTATGCCATTTAAAGGTTTTAATTTTTTTAATGGTATTTCTAAATACATCATTAAATTATTTTCTATATTATATTAATTTTATTGATAAAATTAGACATAATGTAAATAATATAAATATTTTTATTTAAAATATTTAAAAAATATAAAAATTTTATTTTTAAATAAATAAATAAATATTAATTTCATCTACACACAAACCCTAATATTTTTATTGTTATTCCATTTTGGCTAGAATAATAAAAGCACACACATTAACACTATATCTATATTCAAAACAAAAGTCTAACATTTTATAAGAAATCAATAACGAATGCACAAATACAAAACATATTAGTATTTTATAGGTATTGAACGTTTAAATTTTTTTTTTTTTTTTGTAGATGGATTAAAATCGCACATACGTTCAATCAATCAGGATCGAACATAAAATACAACATTCGGCTAATGATGGTCGAACGCTCTACATCGCATTTGGCCAACATTGGCCGAGCACTCAACACAATGTTTGGCCCACCAAGGACAAAAGCTGGTTATCATTTTCTTTAATACATTTCATTCATACAAATGGTTTAAAATTATATTCACATATTAATAATTGATTTCCTTCATATAGATTGCTCGAAATACTTTATTCCATTGTTCTATCTTTTTGAGAATGGGGATTGAGAATTGTCCCGTGGATGTGTGTGTTGTGAGGGAGAAAGAAGAGGATGGAGGGATTGCAGGCATGGGGAGGGGGAGAGGGTTGCAGGTTAGGGTTTTTTTAGAAGAAATGGTGTGATAAATAATTTTTGTGGTGTATATAAAAACATCCTTTTAAAAAAAAAATTAAGATTTAGACTGAATATAAGTAATATATAACTCTTATATTTTTAATTTATTTTTTGTGTATAATAGATCAAATTAACATATATATTACATATATAAAACTAAAATTAACAAATTTGTGATATGAAATATTTGTGTTGAATTGAAATAATTAGTGGCTTCGGCTAATGGTAGTGGATTTATGAAATAATAAAATATAAACTTATTGAAATAGTTATTTTTAAAAAATAAAAAGCTTATATTATTTTTATTTAGTCTTTCTTATCCTATTTTCTACTATATAAAATGATTTATTCATGAAGATGAATATATACTATATTAAATAGAAACTAAGTTGTTGAAAATCTTACAATAAAGTGCATGTATCTTTTTTCACAAGACTTTAATTCAATAATATGTATTATTAAAAAATATATGAAATAAATATGAATCAACACATGTTACTCAATTTTTTTCTTCTAAGTTACCAAATAAAAATGTGTTCTCTCCTTTTTGTGTTTGTTCGCATAATTCATGCTTTAATGATGATACTTCTTTGACAATGTGACGTGGTCTCATTATTATGTGTCCAACTCATAATCTATATACAGTTCATATTCTTAAAATTTGACACATTATATTTTTGTTTTATTTATAAGCAGTCATGTGTCCTAATGATAATAAATAATAAGTACAAAAAAAAGCTACAATGATCTTATAAATACTGAAATCTAATACAAGTGCTCCAACCCACAAAAAAATAATAATATAATTGTTAAATAAAATAAACAAAATAATTCTGATGTTTCAAAAAATATGAGATTATCTAAAAAATAATATTTATAATATATAAAAAATCAAATTAACCCTCTATAAATACTTCAAACCATGCACACAAAATTTCCAACCAATAAAATCAAGATAAAAAATTAAATAAACAATCATATTTTATACACATTAATTTTTAACACATAAACTAATTCTTGAATTAAAAAAAAAAAAGAATGTTTTTGTATTTTTATCTTAAAACCTAACATAAATAGTTCAATAACAAATAATTTCCTTTAAATTAGTTTAGAGATATTTTAAAATATAATAGTAATAAAGTTTCCACATAAAATATATTCTAAAGTATCTTTTTAAAATATAATTTTATGGGTACATTTATTTTGAGATGTAGACATTTGGATGGATACATTAACAAAGTTGTCAAGATTTTGCCTATCAAATTTTATTTTTCTTCATAAGTTGTCATGTGTCCCTAATAATAATAACTAATAAATAAAAAACAAAGTTAGAAACATTTCAATTAAGAAAGGGCAAGACAATTATTTAAAATCAATTGTTCTGACATGTTTTGCCTTTTCAATTATCGAGATAACTTCCGTACTTAATTCTCTTTATAGTGAATGTTTTGTAAATATAAATATTTACACAACAACAAATATTTCTCCTAAGTTGTCGGTCAATGTTAGTTGAATTTAAGAAAAAACAATATGAAAAATGAAGCTTCTTTGGATATGAATTCTAAGTTTTTCTACTCAACCTTAGATGGAGTTGACATGAGGGTGAACTCACGTCGTATGATAGTGCTCTTGGTGTATATATGTATTAATATAGAAATGAATTATTTTTCAACAATTTCAAAATATAATTAGTATCTTTAATAAAAGTTTACGCCCGTACATTGCACGGGTCTACAACTAGTCATAATAAAAGAATATAATATATATGTGTATGTATATCTATATATATATATATCAAAAATTTCAAAATAAAAGTTGCTATAGGCTACTAAAATTATTTTCTGATTCAGAAACAAAAAAAAAAAAAAAAAAAAAAAAAAAACATAACAAAATTTTATCACTTATAGTTATGTTATTATGTGTAGTAACATAATAATAAAATAGTCCAAATATAGTTTTTCATCCATTTTAAATTTTGAAAAACTAATTATTTTTTATTAGTTGAATTGTTTTTCTTCTTTTATTCTGAATTTTTTCTTCAATTTGTTAAAATACAAATAACTTTATTTGTTTCTATTCCATTTTTATGTATAATATATTAAATTAATCCTCATTTCATAATCTTTAATTTTACACTCATATGACATATATTAAAATGAGAAATTAGATGCAACAAAAAAATTTTGTTGATTATTTGAGGTTATAATTTAATATTTATTGTGTAATAAATTTGGACTACAAATAAAAAATAATTAATATTTTTTAAAAATATATAAAATTATTCAATCTTTATAAAATTAATCAATTTATTATAGAAACAAGACTTTTATTTTGGGATATAGATAATATATATATATATATATATATATATATTGTTATACAAAACTTTATTATTTACTTGTCTTTATCAATAAAGTAATAAATATTTTTAATATTCTTACATATATAATTCTTTAATATTATTAACTCAAAATTATATTATAAATGTATTTTATTTATTTTTTAAATATTATATATCATATCCAATGGAAGCAATATTAACCTTTATATTAAAAAAGAATAACGGAAGAATAATGAGAATTGTTCTTCTTCTTCTTTTTTTTTTCTTGTGTCTCAATTGCATTCCTCATCTCTCTTCTATTTTTTTATTTTTTTACTACAATTTAAAATTTTAAATAAATTTTATATTTAAAATCCCTTTTAAACATATCATATATTAAACTAATCTTCTTTTCGTGATCTTTAATTTGGCACCAATATTGTATATTTCAAAATAAAAATAATTTTAATTAAAATAGAATATTAAAATGGATTAAATAAGCTCTTGAAGTAGTATCTAAGGTATTCATTGGACCTTAATTCTTTTTTTTTTTTTTTGTACAAATGGAACCTTAACTTTAAAAATGGATCAAATAAGCCCCGAGTTTCTTATTACCCAATAAATAGGCCATTTCAATAAATTAAAATAAAAAAATAAATTTAAGAAATATTTAATAAATTAGAAAATTATTTAGATAAATAAAAATATTATTAAATTAAAATAAAATAAATATTTAAAAATAAAATGATAAAATCTGAGTAACTTAATAAATAAAAAATATCAACGATCTTAAATTATTAAAATATAATAAAAATATAAATTATTAATAAATTTTACTTTATTAATTTATTGATTTATTAATTTGTTCAGATTTAGTTAATATTTTTAAATTTTTTAAGTTAATTTAATATTTAGGAGGGTCCTATGTGTAGTATATTTAAAATTTCAGGGGCTTATTTGATCTATTTTAAAAGTTAAAGGTATTATTTGTACAAAAAAATAATTTAAGATTCAATTTGAACATGAAATACTTATTCATGTGTGAAGTTGTACCTTTTTCCATATTTTATGGATAAAATATAGTTTTTTTTGTATGGATTAAATTATTTATTTTTATTTTGATATATGTGTTGGATTTGAATAAATAAATATGATTTGATCTAAAATATAAATAATTTTGTAAAAATAAATCATATTATTAATTTATATAATATTATAATATATATCTCCATTCTATTGGGAACATTCTAAAATTCAAAAGTCATGCAATTTATTATTTAATTAGGATACATTTTAAAATTCTAGTGAGTTGAAAATTTCGTATTCAATTGGGAACATTCTAAAATTCAGTTTGAAAAGTCATGCAATTTATTATTTAATTAAGATACATTTTGAAAAAATAACAATGCAATATAACATAAAAAAATCAAATCACGTAATATTTATATAAATATAATTAACATAAATAATTATTATGTAAATTTTTAATAATAATAATTAAATAATTTTATCATATATTATTAATATAAATAAATGTATTATCTTCTGTGCGTTGCCATCTAGTATAAATAAAGATAAAATAATACTGCAATAATTAGAATTCAAAAGAAAACAATTAAGCATCACTATAATGATTTTTAATCGAATTATCAGCGCTCGTCAAGTATATTAAAAATTGTTTTACATAGCCATGAATATTTCATTTATTCTTACTATTTCTAATGTGAAATAAATATTAGCATTATAAATAAAAGTTCGAAAATAGTAAAATGTGGCAATTCCGGAAAACATTAGTTTCCCTACGAAATTATTGCTGTTCATCTACAAAGCTGCTATGTTACTGGGCTACTTGATATTAAATTTAAGATTATTTATTAAAAATATTTAAATTTTATTTTGTATAAATATTAAATAAGTTGAAATATATTTTTAGATTTACTAAAATATGAAGTTTTAATTAAGTTCGAGTTGATAAATAAAATTTATCAAAGCTAGTATAATTAAAAATATCAAATCACTATAATTCTACTCATGTTCAACTGTCTTAAAATTTGCTTAAGTTTGAATTCATTAATAATTAAACAAGTTTAAATATAAAATTAAAAACTCGATAATATTTCAGATGAGTTGGAATAATTATCCGCGTGTCTTTACTTGACATATTACGACCTTATATTTTACAGAAAATTAAATAGAAAGCTGGCTATGATCCCCAATAGGGATTCTTTTGTAAAATATTTTGTTAAATTTGGACATTTGTTTTTTAAAAAATTGCAGGTGATTGATAAATCAATTAAGGTCTACTACTTTCTTGTTGGTATTAACTAGTATTTCACTTGAATTTTAAAAAAAAAAAAAATTATTATCAAGTTAAATTTATTTTTTACAAAATAATTATTTTCTCAAACTAATTTTAAAAAATATATAATAACAATATTGGATATTAAAAAAATTAGATATAATGTTATATTTTCACTTGAATTTAATTACTGTAAATGAACTAATTGAAAAGGACAGTCTGAAGAAGGATACAAGAAAAGGATAATAATGAAGGCAGGGGATAAGACTGATTTGATTAAAATAATTATTTTTTTTTTACATTATTTATTTGTTTTATAGATGAACATGACGAAATGCATGGAGAAACTTGCATCCATCATTTATTAAAAAAAAATTAAAAACAAAAATCAGAATTTGGTCAAACTATTCCCACAGTACATCTATTTATTTTTAAAATATTACTTCATTAATCACAAAATAAGATCTTTTATTTAAATAATAACGTAGTATCTTCTTCCGTGGGATGCACGATATATTATTATAATATAATATTATTAAATTTTTAAAATACATAAAATTAATATTTTAGAAATATATATAATTATGTTAAATAATTTGTATATGTAACATGATTATAATAAGAATATAAATATTATATATAAAATTATATGTGACCATTAATGAATTTTATTTATAAAATACAATTATCAAATTACTGAATATATAATACTTTCTTTTGAAATCAAAAAAATTGAATAATATCTGGTATATCAATATGAATATTTTTTATTATTATATATAACATCAAATCTGCTACAAATTCATAATTGATTTGTTAAAATCAAGTAATTATGAAAATATATGAATTTTTTTATTAGCTTTGATAAAATTCGTAACATTACTAATTTAAAAATAAAAATATAAGAAAATAAAATGAATACTCATTCGTTACCAATATAACAATATTTCCTAAAAATTCAATTTTCCATTTGTGGAAAGAAAAATGGGCGGGAGAAATAATAATAATAAATATAGAAACAATTAGTGTATTATATATATATATATATATTGATTAATTATATTTAAATTTTTTAAAAATATTATTATTTAATAATTATTTGTGATCAAGTTCAAAAAAAATAATCCAATACACAACAAGTACTCAAATCTAACTCAAATAATCAACTAAAGCTAATATCTCGTTTAATATAAGATGATACGAGTGTCAAATTAAGCGGAAAAAAACAGAAATGTATTATTTATAAACTACTTTATTATTAATAAATTTTAAGATATAAAATAAAATATGTAATTATACAAAAACAGAAATGTATTACTTATAAACTACTTTATTATTGATAAATTTTAAGATATAAAATACAATATGTAATTATAGTTTAAAATTCATAGATCAAACTTAGAACTTTATATATCTGATCTCTTCAAATTGGCAAAAACCAATATATAAATAAAGAGTAACAATATGAATAATCACAATTCGGATTCGATTTTTATAAAAGCCATCACTACTTATTCATTATTTCATTACATTTCGTTTAAGTATATATTGTGCTTTATCTCGCTTCTATTATCTAAATTTTCAGATTTTCTTATAATAGGTGTCACAACAATAATTTGATGGGGGACTCCTAATTAATATATTGTTGGGGGACGTATGGATTGAAGATTCATCCAACAAATGGTTTTAAAAATTTATAATTCGATTCTTCTTGTTTTTATGTGTGACTAGTATCTCACCCGTGCGGTGCACGAAAATTGAAAATAAAAAAGTATTTAAAAAAAAATTGTAATATTAAAGTAAAATATTTAAACTCTATTTTATTAAATTTATATTGTATAGTTATAATAAATAATATTAACATATACTTACATGAATTTTAAAAATAAACAGTAACACATTGTTATTTCATAAAATGATTTTAAAGAATCACATGGAAACAATGTAAAATTTTGAAAATAGTGAAACATCAAATTTTAGAAATACTGAAATGACAAATTTTGGAAAAATTTATTATACACCACTTTTAGAAATACAAACGAATATATTTTTTTTTTTTAGCAATGATTGAAGTATAGTGTAATTAGATCTAATTAATATTACTTTAAAAAAAATTGAAACAATTCAATTTAAGAGATTTACAATTACGATAAAAAATTATAAGAGTTTAATATTTCATATTTCATAATTATTTTTGATAATGCATATCATATTTTAAATCAATTATTATTGTTATGATTCAAACAGACCGAATTTTATAATGTCATAGCGCACAATATTCAACATTTAAAAAATATTTAGATACGAAATGAAATATATAATATGAAATATATCATTTACAAGATATAAACTAAATATATAAATATACATACACAAAATTTTGCTAACAAAGAAGTAGAGTAAAATTTATATACTAAAATAAACAAAATAATTCAGAAAAGGAAATAATATAATAATAGTTAGATTTTTAAAATTAAATAAATATTAAATAGTACAACATACTATCTACCCCGATGTTCGTGCTTTGTAAAATTTTTAATACTTTTTAGCATTAAAAAAACATAAAAAACATGTTTATATTATTGTAAACTAATTCAGTATAAATATTCTTTAAATAATTATATATATATAGATAACTATATATAAATAATAATAAGTTATTTATCAAACGTTAATAAAAATTATGGTTTTGAATATAATTTATTTTATTTTATTTTATATTCAACAATGTACAACACCTCAAAAATTATATATTAAAATTAATAAAGTATATTTTATAAAAATAAATTAAATTGCTTTGAATTGAAATAAAATAATTTTTTAAAGGTAATATATTTAAAATAGTGTAATTATTTAATTTAGGGCCGAATATATGGCCCAACAGAATGTATAATGCAATATTAGTTGGGCCGTATCTTTAATTTATTATAATATCAATGGGCTTTCAACGTAAAAGGATATCGGCCCATTTGCAGAAGAGGCCTATAAGCCTTTTGTTATTTGTTAATTTAAATAATTAAATAAAATGGTTAAGTGTATGGAAGTCGGCCTGTCATTCTCTGAAACCCTAATTTTTAACCTACATCTCCATTCTCAGAATCACAGTCTGTCGTCTTCTTTCTGTTAAGGAACAAAAGAATGCGGACGAAATTTTCTTCGTTCAATCTCTTTGTGAAGCAGAATAAAACATTCAGACCGATCAATCAGGTTTGTACCATTAAAGGTTAGAATTTTATTTGGGGATTGAAATCCTAATTTCTAACAGCGTATTTTTTTTTTCAGAATGAATGTCTTTTATCAAAGACTTTTCATCATTCGAAATCTTTCGATTTCAAAACATAAATCAGAGGATTTCTAAGATCTGCAGTCAATTCATGGGTCTTTGAATCGGATTTAGAGTTTCGACTTTACAAAAAGATAAGTACTGTATTCTACGGATGTTCAGCATTGAATTTTTTTCCGTCGATGGCTGCTTTACTCCGGTATCGCTCTTAGGTTCGAGATTGGTCTAAAACCTAAGTGTAGAGAAATACTTAAGGTTCATTTCGTATATTTTTTAATACGCGAACAGAAATAGATGAAGTATGCTTTCATCGGACTTTATTCTTGAATGAAAAATAATAAAATTGCATAGGTTTGATTTTTGGTAAACTGTGATGTCATTTGTATATAGTTTTGAATTTTCACCATTGATATTGTTTCTATTGCAGAGCATCATTGGTCGAAGGATTTGTAAGTTATTGCGTTCAAATGATGGGTATTGAATGGTGTTATGAAATTCCTGGTGTTGAAAAAGCTAAGTATTCTATTCTACACCTATAAATATTGTTTTTGTTCTTGTTGATGGATGCCTACTCTTGTGTGCTGTTTTCGATTCGAGATTGGTCCATAACCTTAGTGTTGAGAACTACACTTAAGGTTGAATTCGTAGATTTACTACTACGCGAACAGAAATAGATGAAGTATTCTATCATCGGACATTTTTTTTAAACGACAATGAAGAAAATATATTTTCCTCAGTTTCTTTAAATCTTTTATAAAATTCAATAAATTCATGACTATTAACCATTCCTATAGTTTCCATTGCAGAAAAAAGAAGGAGGATTTCTAAGTTATGCATTCAAATTATGGGTATCTCAATGGGGTTAGGAATTTCCGCGTGTCCAAAAAAGTTATGCAATATATTATACGCTTATCCTGTGATTTTTTTTCTCTGTGATGGATGGCTTACTGTTTAATGCTTTTTTATCTTAGTGATTGTTATAATCCTAAGGGTATTGAAATATAGTTAAGCCTGTATTGCTAGATTTTTCCTATTCCAACATAAATAGATGGAGTATTATATCAAGTATTTATTGTTCAATGAATTTTCTGAGATTTGTTTGTATCTTCAGTTTCCATGGAATGATATATAGTATTAAGAACGTAGTTAACTCTATTTTTTTTTGTTTTGTAACTTGTTATGATTATTATCTCTTTACCATAATATATTTGAATTAATTCATGGGTCGGCTGGATTTGTGCAAATGTAATTACTATATGCATAATTGAGCAATATCTTGGATCAGTGCATCTTTTTTTGCTGTTCAAATAAAAAAATATAATTTATTTAGAAAAATTTGTTTAGGTATGATGTATGCAATTACCTGAGGATATACAAAGGTATTATTTGAGTGAATAGATTGCTGCAAGGTTTTCATGGATTATTGAATTTGGCCAAACTATTTAATACATATTTATTTTCTATTGTATTTCAGTTGTTATGAAATACATGTACTCTCTCTCCTGATTTCCTTTTTTTTTTTGAAATAGCATTAACGTAGACAAAGTACATGGCAGTAGCTGAAGTATTGAAAGGCGAAGGGAAATTCAGTAATCCAACAGCTAAGTGTTTTAAACCTTAAATATGTGTTTTAATATACAAATCTTAATCTTAGAAAAATTATAGTACTTTAATTTGTACAACAATAATGATCATTATTGTGATAATATACTTTTCGGAAGTATAGATATTAGGGATAACTAATAACTTTTCGTGCATGTATAAACTCTTAATATTCAACTATTTTAAAATTTGTGACATACAAAAAGTTAGAACAGTATGTCTGTCTATTTGATCTGTATATCTTCTGAAAAGTTAAACAATATGAACACTGACCTTCATCAAGGTTTAAATCTATTTTTACGTTTGTTGTTTGTAACCGTAGAGCGTGTTAGCTTTGTCATCAGTGTAGGTAGAGTGTAATATCTTTCTTTGGGAGTGTTTCTAATGTTTGAATATGACTTTAGAATTAGTACAGGACATGTAGTAATACATTAATAGAGTATAAACTAATGCATGTAGGCACTGAGTGATAAGTATATAAAAAAATAACCTGGTTTCGGAAAAAAATATTACACTTACGATAATATTGCTGAGAAAGAAACTTTGTCTGCCATTCTGATACCTTGTGCATGATGTTTTAGTGTTGAACAAAAATTTTTAATATGAAACAACTGAAAATGATGACAAAAAAATTTGATAACTCCACCTATTTGCATGACATCATTGTTATTCTTTAAATTCTCTGACCAGAAAAAAAATTCACTTCAATTTCATGGCGTAATTTGTTACAGAATCCTCTACTACTGAATATTTGGACCTTTTAATGTATCAACCGAAAGATGTGAAGAAGCATGCAAAAGATAAGTGTCTCAATTTCTCTAATACTTTATAAAATCCAATTTTTTGAATTTATAAATTTCTATAATACTCAATTGAAAAGATTTATTTAGGCTTTTTAGAGATTTGTAGAATGAATATTGTTTATTTGTTTGATTGTTAATTCATGACTATGTGTCCCCTGAGTGTGTTACTTAAAAGACTGAGGAACTACTAATTAATGTTTCTGAATAGATTTATGTCTCTAAGGTAGAATGCAAATACATATTTTTACTGCAATAATAGAAAGAAAATTATTGAGAATCCTGGAAAAGATGGATTATTATCTCAGTTACTATTGTATAAAATAACCTAAAATTATAGATATTGGTTATAAACTGAGTTCATGGAGTATTGGATATTGTTTCTTTGCTTGCTATTTACAATGACTATAGTTGTTATTCATGTAATAAGTAAATTGACTAACTTATGTTAATATATTCATAAATAAATATGCATTTATCATATCCTTAATTATTCACTATATTTTCCTATGAAGAGATGAACTAAATTGAGTATATGATATAACATGGTTCAGTAACTAAAATAATGTATTACTTCTATTGCAGTTTTAGTAGTTAAAACACATATTTAAATATTAAAAAAATAAATCTGTTATTTATCTAATTCTGAGAAAGAATGTAAGAAGCAAATATAGGAAATTATTATAAAAAACTATGAATTTAAAACACACACAATAGATTTATAAAACTTAAAAATACGAATACTGTAATAACATACTAAGAACAAAATCCTTCAAAACATAAAAAAGATTCAAAAGTCATAATCCGTAGTTCCTTATAGTCCTGAAGGAACATAAACATACTGAAATTTTAGAATAAAAAACACATTCTACAGTGTAAATAACACTGTGGTTTTAACATTAAAGTTCATTCAAAATGTCCTGTTTCAATTCTGACTTACGGTTCCTTCACTTCTCCTGCTTAATGAAAACTTTCTTTCTGTCACTTGCACTTGTGGAAAACTCATCAAACAGCTTACGTTTAACAGATTTTTCTTCAATTTTGTCATTTTCTTTATCCACTTTAGATACGCTCTTAAATTGTGTGGATACCTCACATTCTGAACCAACAATCTGCAGGAAAATGAATTAATATAATTAAGAAAATGAAAGTGATAAAATATTGAAACAAAGTTATTTTTAAAATTACCTCATAACAGTCTAGTACATCACCTTCACTCTTGCCAACAACATCGGACCCCTAGTTTTACAACACAGGATAATGAAAATATTGCATTAAAATTTTATTCAAAATTCCTTAATATATATAGATTTTTAGTAATGTACATATATTTTGTCTAAGTACCCGACTTCCTACCAAGGTAGTAACAGTGTTAGAGATAACACTATTCTCCTTACTCATCTTCTTCACACTATAAACTCCATAGAAATTAGTAATCTGCTCAGGTGCCACTTGAATCTTCAAATATACCTCCAGGTCAAGGAGGTTGTACATGTCCTCAGGATAAAAGTCAGAGTCACCCAACTAAAAAAACAGAAATAACCAATTGTTTATATAATATGAACTCAATTGTATTTTTAATTTAAATGTAGGATAAATAAATTGAGAACCTCCAAGTTACGTTCTAGCAAATCCAAAGCAGTCTTCCCAATTAATTCAGTGCAGTGCTGATCCCATAGTAAAACATATGCATTGTCCGTGTCATCTTGAATAAGAACTTGCATTTTATACCTTTGAAATAATATATATAATTAAATTAAAGATGAAGATTTTTGTGTTAGTGAAAAGAAAAAAAAAAGTAATATTTTAGGAAATACATCAAACCTTGGCATCCCAGTTGAATCAAAGTGGTCACAATTCACTGTCCATTAGTTTCAATTGCCATTATTTGGGCAAAGACCCAGAAACTACCAACCTAAAAATGTAGAAAACAGAACTTATTACTTACGATTTATATCAGCATATTAATAAGATACCATTTTAAATGTAAATAGAAGCAACACATACCTCTCCTAAGGTTCTGATCTGTTGGATTATGCATACACTACCTGCTTCATTTACTGAATCATCTGTTTCTAGAGTGAGAGTAGGAAACGGCATTGTGGTTACTGCAGATTGTCCATTACTTTCCACTGAAAACCTACATACAAAAATTTGATTTCAAATATATAAGTTTAAATCTTTGAATACTAAACTTATAAAAATTTAAATGCGACTGAGTAATATTTTTAACCTTGTCTTAAATTCAAAAATTTCACCTAGGTCACTATCCAGTATTAACTTGCTTGCATAATAGGTAGTAGAAATAGATACTCTATCTGTTAAAGGGATATAAGGATGAAATTAAATTGAGTATGAGGTGATGTGATAGCAATCTGTATCAAAGTTTAATAGAATAATTTATATTAGGAATATTATACCTCTATAAAGTTTCCCCCGACAGAACTGCAAAACCATTATTGGAGCCTCACCACCAGCTCTTACACACTCCATCATCTGATCCACATAGTCCCCCCAAAGTGTACAGTACAATATGTTCTGTCTGCACATGAAGTATTAATTATTCACTTCATATTACATCAAAACTAATAAAGTTAGAAAGTTAAGTCTGACAATAACAATAATATAAAAATATAATATAAATATTAACTGATGATCCTCCAAAACTACTTCCATCCATGTTGTTGTTTCTTGCTCATTGCGAACACGGTTTTGACGGGGACCAACATTACAGACCCTACCAATGACATCTGACAAAGAAATGTAAAATATATGAGTAAAAAGTATGTAACTGCATAGAATTAATATTAAAGATAAGGGTCAGTTTGCGGTAATAATACCAAACATCTTATTTTCTTTCATTTCATCAACATTGCAAATTTCCGGGAATGGTTTAAAATTAAATAGCTGCAAAGAAAATGCTGCATCATAAATTTCACTGATTTTTGTATCATGAATCATTATTAGCATGTAACGGTGGTTAGTTGTCTTGTAATGCATTTTGTTGTTTGTTACAACAAAGTTTTTTATTGCAAAAACGCTTCCTTCTGTGAAGGTAACATTGTATCTCCGCATTAAATCAGTTCTAATAGTAGCATGGATTTTTTCACCCTACATTAAAAAAATGTTTTCATCAGTACAAAAAATTTAAATCAGAGGGAATGCAATTACTGAGTCTATAACATCTTCTATTCAGTACATCATAGTCATGAAATATACAGTTGGTGCTCTGAATTCTCATAGGATTTCCATAAACAGGGAGCTGGTAGGATCGAATCAGTCGAAGCTTGACTGCCCACTTCGTACTGGAAGGACTAACATCTTTCAGGAGAGTGAACAATGGAGCCATTAGACAAAAATATTATATGAGGAAGAAACGCAGATGAATAAAAGGTAAGTGCCCCAATCTGAAAGTTAGTAAATATAGAAGCATGTTGGAATTTGAAAAGTCAGTAATCTTTGATAGAAAATATTTGCCTGTTAAAAAGAGCCAATCACTGCTTTTGAGTTCTTGGATAAACACACCGAAAATATGTCTACAATATATTTTTTCTGATAACTTCACCATGTGTATAATCTGTTTGTATTCTGAAACCAAAATAATATAAAAACAAAAATATTAAGAGTGGAACAAAGGGCTGCTTTTTGAAGTGGTGAGTGTCTTCTTACACAAACCACTTTTTTATCTGAAAACGTGATCTGTTGGGTGTCATTAATTTTATTTTGTTTGTTTCTGCTGGAAATTGTATCGAAAAACACATAATGCTTCATATTTATTTCTACAGAATATATATTAGTTGAATTTAAGTATAATTGCAACAATATTTGTTTGTGATGGAAATTTGTAACTGTGATGAACTGTTTTGAAAATCTTCTTGTATATAAAAAAAAATTAGTTATTAAGTCTGTTATGAAAAGGTGTAACTGTGATTCACTGTTTAAAATATCTTGTTCTTTATAAAATAAATTTAGTGTTAGGTATTAAGTCAATTATTTTATATTTAACTAAAGATAAGCTGAATTTGAAGAGTCCAAATCTTATTTGAATTTTTTTATTAGTGGTGGTCACACATACCAATGTTTTTTCTGCAAAAAGTTAACTTTTATGTGATCATTACTTTAATTTTGTTTGTTCTTACTACAGATAAACAATCTCTATGAACCAAAAGATATTACTTCATTTTAGATAATTAGAGTTTTTTTGGTTTCTGCAAAATATATAATAAGTGAGTTTAAGCCTTAAATTGATCATTACTTTAATTGACTAATGCATTTTTTTTTAACTTGTTTTTACAGGAACTATTTGAAGAACTCTGTGTTAAAAATGTTGTTCATTTTATGTCTGGGCAGAAAATATGCACAAATGCCTACTGTTGATTTGCTTCCTTATTTTATTTTAACGATTGTCCTGGCCAGTATTTAATTCAAGGGTTCAATACTATTTCATTTGTAAATCGAAAATTATAATTAAATTTAAAAAATTGTGTGGGTTATTTTTATAAGACTAATATAATCATATATTTGTATATAAAATTTATTCTTTTTGGTGCGGTTTGAAGGGTTCAATACTGTTTATTTTGTAAATGAAAAATTAGAATTTAATTTAATAATTTGTACAGGTTATTTTTATAGAACAACTTTAATCATATTTTTGTATATAAAAGTTAATCTTTTTGGTGGGGTTCTCAAAGGTATTATTATGCCTATTAATCAGGTTTTCATAGGGCTATTGAGATTTCAAATTTTAAGAAAAATACATATACATCCAAACAAAAGGAAAAGTACAAAATAGATTCATCATTACATGGGAAAGTAGATTGTTGAGATGTCACAGATTCAGAAAATCTGTTTAATCATTTTCTTCTTTAAATATTTCAACTCAAGTAATGACATATCAGAAATTTTTTTTATGGATTCAAGAAAGAAAACCACTCATTTCAGCAAGAATTATTGTAGAAGCCACACTACTTAACAACAGGACAGTTTTGGCGGGAAAATGGCATTCCTGTAATTTGGTCAAACTGTCCTGTTTTTATATAGATATAGATGTGATGTTGTGGTTCAATTTCAAACTACATCCAAACTTGTTAACTAAACCATAAAAACGGGGTTGTCATGGGCTTGCGCTAAGGTTGGATTAGGATTACAAAAATTTATTATTAGACCATACTCAATTGGATCATAAAAATAACATATATAAATAACTAGATATAAAAAAGGATTTTCAATTTAATACAATGTCACTGCTAGTTACTTTTAATTGATTAAACTATGAGTGTATGAAGAAATTGTATCCGCTCAATAACACTGCAATAATATTGTTTGAGAAAGTATTTCTTAGAATTTTATGAAAAATCCCGTTACTTAAAATAAATTAATATATAAGATTAATTAATTAAAAATATTAATTACAATAATATCATGAATGTTTATTTACTTAGTGATATAAATGAAAATTGTAAACAAAACTTATAAAATAAAATAGGCGAATTTTCAAAATAAAAATGATGTGCTTTCTAACTTTTAAGTTGCAATGACATACCTTAAAGGTAATGTGATGTTGCAATACAAACATGTTTTTTTTTGGATATGTAAATGGATGAACGTCCCTCTCTCTCTTTATATATAAATATATAATGGGAGATACATTTTTGTCTCTCAAACTTCAATTTGGACTGTCGAGCTCGATCAGGTTCGATCCAAGTCTGCAGATCGATAACAAAGTATTTGGTTTGAAATTTTATTGGGCCACTAAATATTGATGTCAATCTGAGTCAACATTTCTAAAATATAATAAATTTATTGAACCGACTCAGAGCCCGCAGGCTGTTGAACCATCGTAACAGACTAAATAAGCCTGATTTTTTTTCGAGCCTAACATTATATTGCCTAGCCCACTCAAATATCAGATTTATAGAACCAACCCATCAAACCGAACCAAATTTACCAGATCTGCTCAAACTCAATGCCTTATCATCCTCTATAAATTTCATAAGCTTTTGTAATCATCACCCAATTAGTAATTATTATTTATATAACTTTTCATTATATAGTAATATACATATAAAAATTCAATAATTTTTTAATTATTATCTAATAAAAAAAATCAGTACGAACATTATTTTTTATAAGAAAATAATATAAACTTATAATTAGATAAATTTATTGATTTAACTTCTAACGTACACATTCTAATCTACTTTGTATTAATGCAAATACCACATTTTAGTATTTATTATTAATACACATTCTAAATATTACCAACCAAATGTCCTCCAAAAACCTATATTCTGATTCAAATACTTTTATACATTTATACTGAGCAGGGATCGACACAGACGGAAAACACCACACGCGCCTTGTGATGTTTCATAAACAATTGTATGTGTGTGTACACACACACGGGGTGTGAGAGAGAGAGAGAGAGAGAGAGAGAGAGAGAGAGAGAGAGAGACAAAATGGAGTGTGTTTTAGCAGGAAAAGGAACAAAGAGAGTTGAAAATGGCCTTTCACCGACCTACGCCTTAAAAATTTCCATTAAAAATACCATTACTCCTCTGCTCTTCCCACTCTCCAATCCCAACATAACACACAACACCTCATTTTGACATTTTCCTTTCCTTCCCTTTCTCCCTCCCTATAAATCTGTCTGTCAGAAAACGAAAAGCGGAAAACCTCGGTATAGTGCAAGTGGAAGAGAAGAAAACCTGAGAAAAAGGCTTTGTTAAACAACAATACAATTACAGTTGCAATGGGTCTCTCCTTGACTGAAACTTGGAAGACGAGTGTCGCGGTGTGGAATGACCAAGTTACCCTTTTCAAGAAAGAGGTACTCTCTGATTGTTGGCTCTGTAAATCCGATTTTCTTCTGGGTTTTCTATGAGAAGGGAGCACAATGCATTGATTATCATAAGAAAGTAAAAACATGAACTCTTTTAATTTTTTTCTTTTAATTTTTTGGGTTGAAGGCAGACAGGTGAAGCCAGGCATATTATTTACAAATTATCTCTATTTAAAAAACAAAATCGAAAAGGGAAAGAATCTTTATGATAGGCCATTTCTTGATTTTTGTTTTTGCCACAGTATTTCTAATTAACGAAAAGATGATATTCTTCATAGTATTATTCTTTACAAATTGTAACATTTTATGGGAGGTGTAGCAAATGGCAGTCGTCGAATCGTGCCAATGTAGTGGAAGAAGTCAAAATGGAGTGCTTGAAATTGGGGGTATACTTAAGTATCTTGTTCATGTATATGGCAGTGAAGAAATATAAATATATATGATGTACTTTACGGCCAATTATGACTAATTTGTTTTTATAATGATGAATTTTGCTACTTTCCAATTCCTAACTTGTTTCGTTAATCATTTGATAATGTAGTGTGAGGCTTAATTCATCTGAATTTTTTGAATGGTTACCTGCTCTTAGTGATGGTAGTAGAAAGTCTATACACTTTCCTAAATATGGCCAAAAAATGGAGATTTTGCTTCTTGAATGACATACCTTCGTGAGGCTAATTTTGTGTTATTTGGGAAGAAAAACTGTTGCAGCACCATAAAATCGATCGGGGATAATTTAGGTTGAGATTGAGCTGCCAAAAGAACTCGATCGAATGATATTTGTTGCATTTGGTTTCCTTTTATTTGTAAATTTTTCATGATGAACTTTAGGACTATCTTGTGCAAAAGTTACTCCACTGAACAAAGCTAAAGAAAAATTGGAAGTTAAGCAGAAAGTACAGGCAAATATCTATGATTGTACGACATACTTCTTACTGAGATTAGTGTAATGGATAACTGAAAGTGATACATAAACTCTGATCAATGAAAACAGATCCTTCATATTTTGTTGATGCACCCATTTTCACTCTGCATCAGTTAAGATTTCTCCTCTCATTTAGACATATTTGAAATTGTTTGCATCACAATTCTTTTTCTGGCGTGGGGGTGGGGGTCAGAAGTAAGGCTCTAACCCATTCTTGGTCGCTACATCAACAAAGAGCTTTCCGATCCTGCAAGTACCCTAATTATGATAAGAGGAATAAGCTAAATTTGAATTATTTTGATCTTATGTTATGCTTGAACAACACACAATTTGTATGGTAAAGCTTGATAATGAAGATTATGATGTCTTGCTCTTAGTTTCAGATTACTTTTAAGTACATGACAATACGACATTATTCCCCAATTAGAAATAGACTCAGTTGATCTGTCACCCACAAAGAGACGGCTCAACTTACTGCTTGTCACTTCGTGTATTTGCATATGCATGTATGGATCTATGGCAATGCATATAAAGTGTTGTTTATAAGCTTCCTCTGATGCTATTAAACATCAGTTTCTGCTTTCTGCTCTATTTCCTTAAAGGTGTGAATCTATTTATTGTGTTTCCATTCCTTTTTTTGTGGTTGTTTCTCGACTCATTAGTCTTGTTAACATCTTCTTCTCAGTCCTGTTATTTATGTGGATCAGTTAAGCATTCAGTTTCCTGTGAATGAACATGGTTGACAATTAGTCGGGACTGAAGATGCCATTATGCTCTATATTTTGCACTACTCAATTAATATCTCTTGCGCTCGTGCTTTTGTGGTACTCCTTTCTGATAATACTTTAGTTTATGCCCAGAAATAACAAGCAGAGTTTCATGGATATTATTATACTTAAATTGCCTCTACGGCTCAGTGTTATTATGAGGAAACTCTAGTTAATTTTGTTTCATGTGGCATCATTTTTCATAGTGGTTGTTGCATAATCTGTTTTCACATTCCAGGAATTCCTATTCCTGTTATGCATTTGCATTTTAGTGAAATATGATTTGCATGTTTCTTCTTAGAGATAAGGGAAGTCATCATATATGGGTAGTTGCTCGCATCTATTTCAAGCTAGCTTCGACTACCAATCGCATGCTGTTCCAAGTGCAGAACATGGCGATAAACTCAATCAGAGTGCATCTGTTATCGTCGCTGTAAATTAGTGAATTTTTTGGTCAGTGTTGCTATTCTTTTGAGTTACAGTATTATAAATGATGTATGGGACGTTTGTCGTAAATCATCTTACTCATTCCTATTCTTAGTGACAATTTGCACAATTTAAAAATCACAGAATATATAGTTTGGCTACAAAACAGCGGATAATGGCTTTGGTATAGTGTAGAAGGGGTTGTCACGGAACACTATGAGTGGAAATCAAATATTTCTTTGGTCCCAAAAAAAGTCTTATTTGTATAGCTAAAATTCATAATACATATATATATATATATATATATATTATTAAATGGAGGGAATACAATGTACAAGCCTGATTAGGGGTAACAATGATTGGATTCGGGGATGGTATTGTGTCCGTACCATAATCTTTCCCCAGAGGAATTTGAGTTACAAATGTGTTTTCTGTATGAATTTCAATTCTTTTTTTTTTTTTAATAATCTTTTTAGACAATACTAATTTCATGTTGCAGACGTTCTTTCTCAATTTCACAAATGAGATTGCATTTCTGATGTTTTACTTTAAGAGGAAAACCAATTATATTACTTTTTGGAAATCAGCCAGCACTGATTGGCATAAGAAAGTTAGGAGGGAAAGCGAAAAACAATAACAATCTAAATTGTTCTTGGCAAAAAAGATATAGGTTCATGTGTGATTTGTTTATGTTTTGTTAGAGTTTGGGTTTGGGTTTGGTGTTTTTTTTTTTTGATTGTTTATTTGTTTGTTGGGGTTTGTTTTCTTTAATTATTTTAATATTTTTTTGATGCTCTTTGATTTAAGTTTGTGATTTAAATATTTATTGGGGTTTGAATTTCTTTTGTTTATGAACTGATGTTGGGGGAACAATATTTGCTGATAATATTTGCTTATTGTGGTGGTAGAATGCATCTGGGGATGAGGAGGGGGATTGTCCATCACTTTCTTCTGTATTTGTGGGTCAAAAAGTGATGATTGTGCTATTTTAAATATATTATAGGAGCTGAAAGTAGAGAGTATAGTTCCTGTCTTCATTTAGGGGGACAATTTAGTTGTAATATGATTCATATTTGGGGAGGATTTCTTTATTTATATGCATATGAACACAATGACATTATCTAGATTGCAATACATTGCTGGCAATATAGGTAGTAGCTCATCTCTAAACTTGCATGCTCAATATATTGGGATTTTATTGGAGATCAATATATACATTAAGGACAGACATGGTGATGTAGAAGATAGAGTTGAGAAGGTGGACAATGGTTAAAAGAAATGAAGTGGTAGAGAAGCAAAGGAACATTAAAGGTAAAACATTTTCATAGGGAATGATGAAGACTCACTGAGTGAGGGGTTTGAACACAATGTTACAATTTAGTGTTTGAATCTAGTGAGGATTATGATCGTCTCTGTGATGAAAATGTTGATCATGATGCAGAATGGTTATGAAACAATAGTGTTAATGAGGATATAAATGTTAAGGTGGTCCGGTGGAGCAAGATTTAGGGTTTGGGGAGAAGGACTTGGTGGATAGATGATTTCCAAAGTTTTAATGAGAGTGACGGTGATGGCGATGGTGAGAAACAAAGGGCGTTAGTAGCCATAACTGCTAGCCTACATTGCTCTTGTGAATGATTTTTAGCAGAAAAAAAGACTTTAGAGAAGTTGTTTAGCCCATGTAATTTTAGAGAATACAAAAGTTAGCTTCCCTAAAAGTGATAAGACTTGAATATATGTTGTATGTGATAAATATGGAGTTTAATTGAAGGATACATGCTCTGAAATTGGAAATGAGCCATGTTAAGAAATTACTTCTTCTTTTCCTTATCATTCACGCGCTCCTAGTTATAATGTGAAAAACATCTACTATAAATGGTTGTCTGGTAGATTTGGTTATCAATTTAAAACTTATGAGAGAGGTATGGGTGACTTCAAGGAGGGTGTGACCAAAGCCTTTGGGCAGGCTTGTAAGTGTTAAGCAATTATCATTTAAGAAACATGATGAAAATGTAAGTGAACAATATTCACTTCTTTGGGGATTATGCAGATGAGATAAAAAGAACAAATCGTAGGTCAACTGTCGTCTTAGGTATCGATCAGGCTAGTGTTTGGGGTGGACCTTCTTGAGAGGGCCTTACAGGGGAATTTTGTTAACCCCAACAATAAAAACAACTATCCAATTGCATATGTTGTTGTTCATTGTGAACAGGTGATATTTTGTCCATATACTTAAAGCTCATGCAAGCTCGGAAATAAGCTATTATGTCCATGTTGGAGAATATTATGAAGAGAAATTAAGAATGTAGAGATATGACTAAAAGATGGAAAGGGACTTTTTGCCTCAAGATAAAGAAAATCGTTGAATGGAGCAGATTGCATTTCAATCAAATCTAATCGCACATTGTCCGATTTTTCTTGTTATGATGGGAACAATACTTTGTGGACTTCAAAAATCGAATATGACAGGAATCTATGTAAACATGCCCTCTGTGATATATATTGTTAGAATTTGAAGCATCATAGCTATAGAGTAACTCCAACAATGCGCTGGAGTTGCTGTGGCGTGAAGATTGTGAGCTCCACCAATGTGCTGGAGCTCACTCCAAATTGAATTTTTCTTTTCACTTTTATGCGTTATTAGTGGCGTAGATTTTAGTCTGCAATACTAATTTTTTTTTAATATTTTGTTTAATTATTTATATACTTTTTTGTATTGAATATAATATTCTTTTTATATCACATTTAATTTAAGGAATTAATTTTTTTAAAATTAAATATGATTAAAAATAAAATAATGAAAATTGTAATTTCAATCATAATAAAAAAAATACCACAAGATTTAAAAAAACTACCCATAGAATTATAAATTATAACATAAAATTAATAAAAATACAAAAAATTCACAAAGGGACAAAATATAAAATTTTAATGATAAAAAAAATTATAAAATAATAAACAAGATATAAAATTACATAACATAATTAAAGCACATAATTAATTATGAAAATACATGTGATATTAAATTAGAATATAATTCCTAGTAATCTGAAAGACCACCTCCAAACCTTCCAAATTTTGAATTTTTTTTCTAAACACATTAAATGTACTTGTATGTTATTTTTCTGCCATTGCTTGTGTCCTCTTCTGTATAATTTTTTGTTGCTCTAATCTTAAATATTCACATAGTATAGGATCAACGATATTGTCCATCATCCTTAAAGTTGTGTTCTCCTCTTTTATCTTTTCCAATTCATTTATTCCATTTTGCATCCCAATCTCAGTATCTTTCAACGTAATCTCACGAGTTTGCAACTCATTCTAAAGATCTTTCTTTGAGGCTGCACTTAATAATATTTTCGTAAGTTGAACATTTTCTTATTTTATCATTTGTACAAAAGCATTGTCATCTTCATTTTGTTTCCATTTAAGTTTTAACTTTTTCACCCCTTGAGTCTCTTTGAAGAAGAACCACCATCACTACTAATGTTTCCGTCATTTAAATATATATAAAATGAATGCAAAGAAGGATTAGGAAAAGAGAGGACTCATAAACTTTTTGTGTAATTAGCTCTTTAGGTTGCACAAACAGTTTAAAAATAGGCCACACATGGTCAAATTCGAATCCAACCTCATATCTTTTTATTGATCTCATAACCTCATTTGTATGCTTCAACTGCACCATTTAGAAACAATGTTAAAATCAAAAGATTATATATGCCAAATGAAAAAAAAAAAAAAAAAAGGTATAAATATCAAGTTACGATTGTTTGTTCATTTGCACCATTTGAATTAAGCAGTTCAATTTGTTGCAGAACTCCATTGAATTTTCTAACATGATTGAGCGCGATGATCTTTTGGTAAAGTCTTGCATCCTACTGCTTTGTTTTTTAGTGTTGTATTTCTCTACAATATGACTCCAAAATGGATCTTTGGATTAGTTTATTCCCACAATTGGATCTTGTGAGATTTCAAGATAGACGTTGGGTGTCAATCTTCAACAGAAGTTTAGTTGATAGTGTGTGGCTTAGACACTTGAGAGAACACATGTATAAGAAAATAAAATATATTGTAGATAAATAGACATAGATAGAGTTTGTGAGGAATTCTCTTGTGGTATATCATATATTTATAAAAATTAGGAGAAAAAGATGATAATAATCCAACATTTGTTATTGAAAGCACACAAATTGTGCTTTCTGCAACTTATTTTTCAATTTAGATAAGTAGCGTAGAGTTGAGATTTAAACTTGACAAATGTCTACCAGTTGTAGTTGAATACACATGGATAGTGCTTTCTACAACTTTTTGTGCTTTAAGACTATGAATGTAAGGCTAAGAATCAAAGTTGATGTGGGTTATCAATGACTAATATTGAAAACACGAAGATTGTGCTTTTTGCAACTTTTATTCCAATTCAAACAAGTGGCGTAGGTTTGAGATTTATAGATGACAAGAATCGAAGGGTTATAGTTGAAAACACATGGATTATGCTTTTGGTAACTCTTTGTGCTTTTAAAACTAAGTATATAATTGAGATTTAAAGTTGGTGTGGGTTATCAATAACTGTTGTTTCAAGCACGTAAATTGTGTTTTATGTAATAACACGCAAATAATTATATAATAAGCACATACTCCAACCATTTCTTTACATCAATCTTTTGTATCCTCACTTCACTTAACCATTTTCTATTAAAAACATTTTTCTATCCTACTCTGCTTGTCTCTAAGAAAAAATTGAATTCATTTTGATGGTCCTACTATTTCTTCTTTTTCGTCAAGTTCATCTGATGTTGAACATCATCAATTGATAGATAGTGATTTTTACGATGTAAAGTGACAAGCAATTGTTCAAAAAATATATAATAAGAATCGTATGTTAGCTGAATATTTTAGGCATCAAAGGGTTGAACCCACTCATGGAGAGGCTTAGTTCTAGGTTGCATGACAATTTATCGTGATTGTGAAGTAGCAGCTCAAAACATTTTCAGAGACTACTTTTATGAAAATCCAAGACTGAATGAAGATCAGTTTCATCGACGTTATCGAATGTCACGAAGTTTGTTTCTTCGTATTGTTGATGTTGTAAAAAATCATGATTGATATTTTGTGCAATGAAGAAATACAGTTGGACAACATGGTTTGTCTACACTCCAAAAAGTAATTGCTGCATTATGAATGCAACCGTATGCAATTCTAGCAAATGAAAATAACGAGTATATCAAAATTGGATAGTCTATTGCAATTAATCGTGTGAAAAAATTGTCGTGCTATCGTGGAGATCTTTAGGGAGAATATCTAAGATCTCCGATTGCTAATGATGTAGGAAAATTACTTTGTATTGGGAACAACGTGGTTTTTCAAGAATGTTGGGAAGTTTGAATTATATGCATTGGAAGTGAAAAAATTGTCTAGCGGCATGGGCATGACGATATGCTAATTGAAGTGGAGCTCTATTAATTATTCTTGAAGTTGTGGTTAATTAAGATTTTTGGATATGAAATGATTATTTCGGGGTGCCAGGATCCAAAATGTTAATATTTTGAAGACGTCCCACTTTTTTCTCTAACCTTGCTAAAGGGGCTGCTCCTCCTGCACGTTATGTCATTCAAGTACAACATGGGGCATTATTGGTTGACAGTATATATCCGAAATCTCAAAAAAAAAAAAAACAATAAATATAAAATTGAAGAAATAGGAAGCGTGTAGGAAGGATATTGAACGTGCATTTAGAGTCCTACAAAGTCAATTTGCAATTGTGGGAGATCCAACATATTTTGAATAAAAATATTCTGAAAGATATTATGACTACGTGCATAATGATGCATAATATGATAGTATAATAATTGAGGATAAACGAAAATTTCATGTTCCAATTGAAGAAGCAAAAGAAGTGTCAACTTTGGAGGTCAAACTTGTTGAAAATAAAAAATACGCATTTTCAAATTGTCTGGTTCGGTTTAGGTTAATTGGAGATGCAGAAGCTCATTTCACACTTTGAAGTGTATCAATTGAGCAGTTGTGGGCAAAATATTCTAATTCGAAAATTTAATCATGTAACGTGTATTTTTATTGTACTATTATTATGAAGTTAAATTTTTTGCATTAATATTGGTCAATTCTATATGTATATATTTTTTTTTTTACTTTTGATGAATTTTTCAAATAAAAATTAAAATATAACATATATATAAATTATTTTTAATAGATTATATATTATGTGTTTAACAAATATGAAGTAAGTAAAATAAAGATTAAAAGTAAATAACATATAAGATATATTAGGAAATATATTTTTTTAAATGCAGATAGTAGTGCGAACTGTTGAAAAAAGAATACAGATTCTTTGCACTAAAATAATGCCAAATATGCATGTATTAGAGTTGTGCAACTGCTCGAGATGACCTTATAGTCTGGAGTTGAAACATACAATGATGAATATTTTACAACTATGATGTCCCTAAATTGCAAATTGAGTGAATAATGTCATATTCTATCCCACCCTAACCCAAAAAGTAGTCAAACAACCCAGTACTAGAAGAAGAAACCTAATAAATTGGTGCAGAATGTTAATAAGAAAAACAGAGGTAGACCACTAAACAGGGATGCATTCCACATTAAAAGAAATCAAGAGAATAAAGTGCAGCACATGTGGTAAGAAAGGACACAACAAAGAAGTTGTGAAGTGCATAATTTTATTTTCTTTGTGCTTCTGTCATATTTATGTTTTGTAAGTAAAAAATATTGGCTAGAATATTTATGATGCACTTCGCCTCTATCGTTGACGAGCTAGGGAGGCAACAAAGTGAAGAGGGAGTGAAATGAATGTTCATTGTTAATTGAAATGGATTATTATAAGTATTAAATAAAGGCCATCATGGGCTGAGTTGGCCGTTAATAGTAGTATTTAAGGACAGTTTATCCATAGGGTTAGACATCGCAAATATTATCGTATTTTCGGTCTTTGACTTGGGCAAGGAGTTATCCTTGAAGTTATTACATAATTTATCATTTATTGTCATCATCTTTTCTTTTCCAGTAGTATATTGCATCAATTGGTCCAATTTGCCGTTGTTCGAACTCCAATAACAAATGTGACCACTCGCTTCGATGCCACAGTCGAAGCGGTCGAGAACATTTGGAAACTATGGAAAGTAGTTTAGAGGCCTTACACATTCACGCTAATGAAACCAAGGCACTTTTGCCACAACTTTTGGCAACTAAGAACCCTTAGGAGGATGGCTCATTTGCAACTCTAGCTGCAACACCAGGGGATAACCTAACTCTGACGCACCCACCAACGACCCCACTTATTTCGGCCTTCCCCAGGGTGGACTTCCCGATGTTTCGAGGAGATAATCCTATCACATGGATCTTTCACACGGAACAATATTTTCGTATGCACAGTACAGACATGTCCAAAGTGGAATTGGCGCTGATAGCTATAGAGGGTTCAGCCCTTCACTGGCTTTAGTGGATCTTGCGCTGTTGCCCGAACCTTTCCGGGCAAAAACTCACCTCTGAACTAATTTTTTGGATTTGCGTTCTAAGGTCTTATGCTTCAAGTGTCGGGAGCCCTATACATATTTACACAAGTGCCAGAGCAAATCCTTACGTGTGATGCTTATTACGGAACATGCACTAGAGGAGCCTGTCCCAGAAACAACTTTTAAAAAGAATTTAGCGGAGGATGACGATCAACAAGACCACCACGGCCAAGAGGTCGGACTCTCGTACATGTCTGCCGAGGGTTTTGATGGTCCTTGGACATTGAAATTATGAGCCACCATCGTTGTTCCCTGGTGACGGTCATGATTGACAGCGGGGCGAGCCATTGTTTCATATCAGAGAAGATTCTTTGTGCATTATCCATTACCATTGACCCTAAGCTCTATATTCTGGTAAGCTTGGGTAATGGTCAATGTGTCTTTACTCGGGGATTATGTCACCATGTTCCACTTCTATTGGGAGGGTGCGAATTCTATATTTCATAATATGCATTCATTTTGGGCCATATCCAAGTCATTTTGGAAGCTTCTTGGTTGGCACAATTAGGTGACATACGTGCCAATTGGGCAAGAATGTCAATGGAATTTGTCACCAACGGGACAACGGTGTCTTGCAAGGGGATCCAACCTTAGAGCGACGAGAAATATCAACTCCCAGCTGTGCTAAGCTTGCTGATGTCAGTGAATACTCGATACTGTAGGCCTACTTAGATGCGATCCCAGTGGCAAATAGTTTGCTTCAGACTGCTTTGTCCCACTTGGACCTGGTGCAGTTATTCACAGAGTTTCGCGCAATCTTCGAAGCACTGTCCAGTCTTCCCCTACGCCGTGCATGTGACCGTAAAATTACCTTGGTTTCAGGTTTCACAATAGTTTTGATCAAACCATATCGTTACAATCCAACATAGAAGAACGGGATCACATGCCTCGTGGCAGATATGCTCGGTGCGGGTCTCATTCAGCCCAACACATGCCCATATTCAAGCCCGATACTTCTGGTACAGAAAAAGGATTCAAGTTAGTGCTTCTGTGTTGATTACAGAGAGCTCAACAAGCTAATGATCACTGACAAATATCCAATTCCAATAATCCAAGATTTGCTGGACGAGCTGCATGGGATAGTTTGGTTTACTCGCTTAGACTTGCGCGCGGGCTATCATCATATCTAAATTACGGAGGAGGATATCATGCCATTTGGCCTCATGAATGCGCCGTCAACCTTCCAAGCGGCCATTAATGATTTATTTCATCCCCACCCGCGTAAGTTCGTTCTTGTTTTTTTATGACATTCTAATTTTCATTGTAACTTGGGCGGAGCATGTGCAACATTTTAGGGTGGTCTTAGGGTTGTTGGCCTGGGGAAAATTTGTTGATAACCCCAAGAAGTGCTCATGGGCTCAGCTGTCTATTGAGTACCTGGGTCATGTGGTATTGAGGGAGGGTGTTTAGATGGATCATAGTAAGATAGAGGCTGTGGTACAATGGCCGACATTGAAGACCGTAAAAGGGGTGAGGAGATTCCTTGGTCTCACAGGGTATTACCGTCGATATCAGGCACTATGGGGAGGTTGCTTAACCGCTAACCCAACTATTATGAAAAGATGATAGAAACAACTTTCGATGGACAGCAGAAGCAGACTTTGAATTTAGAGCATTGCAGCAGGCAGTTACTTCAACTGCTATACTTGCAATGCTTGATTTTGGGTTGCCATTTTGTGTTCTGGCTATGGCCTCAGTGTTGTTTTGATGCAGCAGGGTTGCCCTTGGCCTTCTTTAGTAAAGCTCTGTCACAACGCAATACCGCCAAATCCACTTACGAGAAGGAATTGATGGCCCTGGTCCTTGCTGTGCAAAATTGGCGCTAATATATGTTGGGAAGGAGGTTCATTGTGCAGATGGACCACCGCATTTTGTGGTATCTTCTTTAGCAACCCATTCAGTCACCATCCCAACAATTTTGGGTGGCAAATGTTGCTGGGCTACAACTTTAGGATTGAATATTGAACAGACGCGTCGAATTAGGCCGTATACACATTATCTCACCGTGATATGGACCTCGAATGTGCAACAATCTCTCTTTCTTGTTGGGCAGATTGGTCACAACTACATAAATCAGTCCGAGCAGATGTAACATTTGGCCCCATAATTCGCAACTTAGAAGATGGGCATCTTGATCGGCGACTGTTTACATTGCAAAATGGTGTCTTATTCTTTAAGGATCATATAGTACTCCCTTCCTTTTCCCCGATGAATGACAGGTTCATCCAGGGATTTCACATCACTCCGACTGGGGGACATGTCCGTGCTATTCGAACATATCATCGTTTGGCGGTACATGTGTATTGGCCAGACATGCTACGTTAGGTTATGCAGTTTGTGAGTAAGTGTTTATCGTGTTAGTGGAACAAATATGATGCTTGTTCACTTGCGGGCCTTCTTCAGCCCCTGCCCATACTGAATTGTATTTGAGAAGACGTGAGTATTTACTTCATTTCGGGCTTGCCTTCTTCCAACCATTTCGACTGCGTGCTAGTTGTGCTCAGCTGGCTGTCAAAGTATGTACATTTTGTGGGGCTGAAACACTCTTTTTCGGCTCGCCAAGTGGCGGAATGTTTTGCGAGGGACGTGGCTCATTTGTACGGGGTCCCTCGCTCCATTATTTATTTTCGATTGTAACCCTATCTTTTTGAGCTCATTATAGAAAGAACTTTTTCGTTCTTTGGGTTCGTAATTAAGAATTAGTTCAGCGTACCATCCAAAGATAGATGGCCAAACAGAGGTCATGAATCGATGCCTCTGCGCTGCTTCGTCTCTAAGTTTCCTCAACAGTGGGCATGTTGGTTACCTTAGGCTGAATATCGTTTTAACATAGTTTTCATTTCACTATGGGCACCACACCTTTTGAGGCAGTATATATGGCTGTCCACCACCTACTTTGTCGCAATTCTTACCTGGTGAGATAAGTCAAGGCCGTAGCAGAAGACTTACTGTTGAGAGATGCCATTTTGACTCAACTGAAGTTTTATTTGAGAAGAGCTTAAGTTCAAATGGTCTGCGCTTCCAATAAGCATAGGTGGGATGTGACTTTCATGCCGGCCAGGTGAGCGGGTCTTCCTCAAGTTTCGGCCATATATACAGGCTACACTTTTTCGTAAGCTTAATGTCAAACTCGCTCCAAGATTTTTTGGACCTTTCGAGGTTTTGGAAGGGTGGGACCGACACCTACAAGCTTGCTCTTCCTGCAGGCTCGCGTGTCCACCCGGTATTTCATGTTTCCAAACTTAAGCCGGTGATTGGGAATCGGGTTGCAGAACCTCACCTTTCCCCCGATCTTCTTCACGACACTCCAGAATTCGAGCCTGAAGCGATCGAGAGCCGTCGGGAAATATGGCAGGGTGAGATCGAGTGAAGCTGCTCTTGGTACTATGGAAGGGAGTCTCTAGAGATGATGCTAATTGGGTGGATGAGGTGAATTTAAGAGCTCATTTTCTATGTTTCCGCCTTGAGGACAAGGCGATTTTCAACGGGAAGGAATTGATACACCTCACCTCTATCATCGACGAGCAAGAGAGGCACCAAATTGAAGAGGGAGTGAAATGAATGTTCATTATTAATTGAGATGACTTATTATAAGGATTTAATAAAGGCCATCATGGGCTTGTCATGAATTGGCCCAATAGTAGTATTTAAGGACTATTTATCCATAGGGTTAGGCATCACATAAATTATTGTAGTTCCGGTCTTTGACTTGGGTAGGGAGTTATCCTTGAAGTTATTTCATAATTTATCATTTATTGTCATCATCATCCCCTTTCCAATAATACATTGCATCAATTTGTTATGTCTTGTTTTCTACATAATACTAGTTAGAATTGATGACGAGCAAGTTGGAGGATTTTAACAAGTTCTCCCAAGTGGGTTTTGATAATCTTCACAATGAACATGCAACTAATCATATACTGGGTGAGAATGAGATTGAAACTAGCCCAATAAAAGTCGTGCTTGATCGGATGTATAATCGAAAATAATAGATCACAAGTAAAAACAGACAAATTTTTTAAAACTTCAAGATATTTTTAAAAATAATATAACTTAAAGAATATGATAATAAAATAGACATATTTACATTAGATGCGGGCATGGTTCCGGTTCCAAACCGGAACCGGCTGTTCGAACCGGCGGTCAACGGTTCGGTTCGAACCATTGACCGGTTCCGGTTTGGAACCGAAATCGTATTACATACGGTTCGGTTTCGGTTCTCCTTTTTTTGGAACCGGAACCGGCGGTTCCGGTTCCCGGTTCTGAGCTTTCAAAAATATAGTTCAACGACCCAGATCATGTGGTCGTTAGGAACCGACGGTTCCAAACTGGAACCGAACCGGAATCGGAAACCGGCGGTTCCCAACAAATCTTAAAAAAAAAAACAGAACCGGCGGAACCGGGAACCGGAACCGTGTATATGGCGGTTCGGTTCCGGTTCCACCCTCCTCGGTTTCGAAAACCGGCGGTTCCGGAACCGAAACCGAAACCGCCGAACCGTGCCCGTGTCTAATTTACATGACATTCTAGTCAATTTTTTCCTCTCATTAATTTATGCATATAATATGAATTTATTATATTATATTCATAGATTTTTATTAGATTCTTTACTTATTTCACTGAATAATTAAATATTCTCATACTTATTAAAAAATATATATTTCAAAATAATATTTTTTTAATCAAAATATACATCTACTTAGTATTTTTTTTTTATTTATAATACACCATATAAGTAGTTTAGTTTAATTTTATTACAACTCCAAACAACATATAAGCTTTAGAAATATATGATTCACGAGTGCAACGCGTGTCTTTTACTAGTCAGCATCTATAGTTTGTGGATTATCTAATTGACAGAAAGGAATACTGAGAACGATTTCGGTTCCAAATTTCAGTTCATAACTTGTCCACGAATGATCATTCCAAACTATATATAATTTATATAAAGCAAGATCCAGTCTGAATCATTGTAACCAAATTGCATGTTTTTGGTTGCCCCTTGGAAATAATGTGTAATCAAGAAGACAGAATCACTCAGATTTGAAAGGCTTGTATGTCTTGACATCCTTGGCCAGGCCCTGAAGGGATCCAGCAGCAGCCACTAAGGACACAATCAGACAAGCCCAGCTGAGTATCTTTAGCCACATCCATGTGAAGGAATACTTGGGTATCTTGGCCTGCGCAATGTGCATTTCTATGGGAAAGTACACGGTTAGTGGATAGAACGAAGCCGCCCCGATGAGGCCCAGGAAATCATTGAAGAACGGGAATATCATTGCCACCACGGCTGTCACAACGACGTACACTGTTCGCCACACGAGCCGGAACAAGTTGAAGCAGTATGGGCCTGCTAGTGGGATTTTCACTGTGTGTTCTGTGGTGATGAATTTGTTTTCTGGCCACTTTTGGCTGCTGTACTTCTCCACGAACCCGAATATGGGCTGAGCAAATACCTGTTGATTTGCATTTCAT
The DNA here is from genome assembly GCA_028749325.2 of Caryopteris x clandonensis. Lineage (NCBI taxonomy): Eukaryota > Viridiplantae > Streptophyta > Magnoliopsida > Lamiales > Lamiaceae > Caryopteris > Caryopteris x clandonensis. The sequence goes on from JAPYKT020000045.1 coordinate 845,295, forward strand.
TTAGTGAGAATCAAACTGAAAAAAGTGCTGAATCAGAGGCCTTTTCATATATTCTTACTCAAATTATAACCTAAGCGAGCAATTTATTAATTTAAACAAGAGTCAAATGTTGGTACTGATTCATTAACAACTTGCAGCAGCTAATTCTCTTTGGATACCAAGATTATGACAACAAAAACTAGAACTTAAGATCAGAAAAACTGAAAAAAAAATTAAAAAAATAAAGAATTTGTTCCGTCTCATAAGTACAAATTATACAAAAAGGTCTCATAGATTTGTAATTTATCTTTATTAACTACGCCCTGCTTTTCTCCACATGAAATCCTCACTCTTAGGTGTCTCATTTTGTGCACTGGTCCCATATGCAAATTTTATGAAAAATTAAATAAAATATTCATACAACAGTGGCATACAAATGAGACACCAATAAGTGGGACAGAGGATGTGAATATTTCTATTTTTATTTTATTTATAAAAAATAAAAAATCTTCGAACTTTTGCTTTTTGTACTTATTTTTCGTTGTCAAATATTTATTAATGTTTGTTAGTGGGACAAAGGCATTGGCAGTGGGCTAGAATTAACATTTTAGTTTTTGAAAGACTCATGCATATCGAATCTTATATATTTAAGATACAAATGCAATTAGGGTCACCTTTGGCCAAAAATGACAAAAAAAGGTCCCCAGATTACATAAATACCTCTAAAGGGATCATTATTTTTTATACCTAGTAAATAAATAACCATATAATTTAATGTTAAGGTTCATTTTCTTCAACAATTATGAGAGGCCGCCCAATCAGCCCCGTCCAAACTCGTAGGTAACGTTCAAAGTTGGGCAGGCCAAAATTCCATGGATCATAAAAATTTGAACTCAGCCATCCCAATAATCATAAAATGTATTTAAATCCTTAGGCCGGCCCGTGGATCAGTAACCTTTGGGCCAAATAGTTCTAATCATATTTGAAACCTCAAATATATAATTCATATCACCTAAAATATTAGAATGGACCAATTTTATGATCTATATGTGACACTGCATCACAAGGGTAGATCATAATTAAAGAAAAGAAAAAAAAAATTAAACAAACTAGGGTTGTGTGTGGTGTGGTATGAATGTAGGTTACCTGATAAGCACCAACGAGGTGAACTGCAATGCAAATATTGGCAAAATCGACCAACCAATAGGGTTCATAAAATCCAAATCCAGTGAGGAAATTCCCAGGTGCCTTGTTTCCAAAAGCAGCATAACCCACGCACCCGCACAGTACGTAGAATAGAGTTGTCGTTGATACTCCCACTAAAGAAGCCTTCTTCATCACCTTGCTTTCTGCTGGCTCCGACTTCAGTGTGTCCTGTCAATTATATATGTCGCCACCATTATTTTACCATTTTCCTTTTATCTTGGGAATTAATTTGGTCCTGAAATTAAATTTTTGGCCGGAAAAAACTCACGACCAGAACAAGTGATCTCTTGAAAATTGAGAATTTTAAATTTCTGTAAGTGACTGTGTTGTACTTGTTATTACTTCTATATTATCCTAATTAGATCCAAAGTGTGACGCTAACAATCGTCACACAACTTACATCTAAATTTTCGGACATAAAATTGAATTTAAATTAAATTATTGCAATAAAAATATGTATTTGTAGAAGAAAAATAATGCATGACTAATCATGAGAAGCTTGAAAGTTACTAAACTAATTTTGCAATTTTCTCACATACGACTATGGACCCCTTTTGAAATAATTAATATTGTTTCTAGTACTAGTTAGTAACGAGATGATATGACTATGGACCACTTTTGTTCCTAGTTTTAGCCTATTATCACAAGTGGAGTGGGCAGTCTGACGAGTGTGTTCCTTTAATCTCATTGTAATTTAAAATATGTAAGGATAAACTTGATTTTTTTTATAGAAAGATGATTACACATGTATAAATGATAAAATTAAAATAAAAGGTCATATTATTGTACGTATGTAGCATAATTTCACCTAATGGATCATGATCGATACATTAAAACATCTGTTTCAAATTTCCATATTCTATACGAAAAATGAAATAATTTTACTTTAACTTTTATAGTCAGATTCAAGATTTGCAGCTTCAAGGAAGCCATTTATAATTTTCACATGCTAACAGATACCATAAAAAACATATCTACCCTACAACCAACTGGATTCATATCTTGCAAATTTGATGTAACAATCATCAAATACGACACAACAATCATAAAATTGGATGAATAATTCAGAAAAAGCAAAGGGTGATCTGATATGGTAAAGGAAGGAGGGCTTTCAGATGACCATAAAAGTAAAAGTGCAGGGTCCACTGTAATCTCAACAGTGACACCCACAACATATGGGAACAACAGTTTTAGGCACACTCCACATCCATGGAAGAACCCTACCTAGCCTGCTCCTACCCATTATTATTTCAAGATTTTACTATATACTCTCCCTTCAAAAAAAAAAAAAAATAAATAAAAATTTATTACTGAACAATATTATTATTATAAGTTTATTATTGAAATTTTAATTAATAACAAATTTTGACTTTTTAAATATGATTTTTTTTAGATATATTTCTTTTAAAAAAATTACTCATTTTTTGGGATGGAGAAAATAAATATGTAAGAAAGACAAAATAGTTACAGTCCTATGATAACTCTACATTTTTGTAACACTGTTAAATGGACTTATTTTGTGTATGTGCGTGTGTGTGTGTGTTTTTTGGGATTCTGTCACTAGAATTAAGTATTTCTAACACTAAAATATAAATCTAGAATATGTTAAATGGACTTAATTATGTGTCAACATTTGGATAATAGGGTCATAGATGGATTATTTGAATTGGAGAAAGTAAAGAATGATTACTCTTTTGAGATTCGGTCCGAAAAAAATTCAGTAACAGTTAAATATAAATAGAATAAAGATTCTTTAATTTTAGAAGTGGGGGGGGGGGGGGGGGGGCTCCTCATATATTTTATATATGATACATGATTATTATTTAATTAAAATTTATTTAAGGGTTTATTATTGTAATTAGCTCCTCCAGCTCTATATTTATAATTAAAAAAAACAATATGGAGCATCCCTTTCGAGATCAAGGCACCTCAAAAAATTAAAAGAAGTGAAAAACTGAAAAAAATAAGAAAAATAAAAATTATTTAAAACATTAAAATTTAAAAAAAAATACTGGAAAATTTTAAAAACCCTACAAAAACAAAAACACAAAACCTAGAAAAAGTCAAAGAATGAAAACCTAAAAAGAAAAGTATTGCACTTTGTCTCACAATAATACAAACTCACACAATTTTTTTCATGTAGATGTAAGCTATCATAGTACTATGAATACGAATGTAGGGAACCATAAATTAATCTCAATTTTTCGTTAAAAAAAAAAAAAAATTAGGATACTCGTTGCGCCGAAGTTTAGGAGTATCAGTCCCAACTTGTCCCGATCGTTTGGTACCAAAATGCTGGAGCTTTTGTACCAACAGGTTCGATACCAAATTGTTAATTGTGCTAGTGGGGACTATAAAGGCAATTGAAATTTTTTATCATTAAAAAACAATCAAAATAGCTTTTTCTTTTAAATATATTTTTGCTTATGAAAAAAGGGATTACGAGTATTATCGAGGTCACGCTTCTTCCTCAATCTTTTATGATCTTTTGTATTTAAGAAGCAATTGGGATATATTTGTTTATTAAGGCTAAGCACATACATAGAACAAATATGTCATACGACAACATGTTAAATCGAACAAAATGTAACATGTCAAGCCATGCCAAACTCCATCTAATCAGGCACGGTTCCATGTCTGCCCTCTCCCCCACTTTTCCAACATCTGCTTCATATGTATCTACGTTAAATCATTATTGTGTCGGCACAGGCATTATTAAGTTTTGATACAAGATCCACCCTTCATTTTATTGTTATTATTTATTTTTCTTTTTAATGGTTTGAAAGCGAACCCCAATTTACATTATTTGATAAGACAACGTTACTAAAATCGATTTTTTTTTTTTTTGCAATCCACCGGTTATATACAAATTCCATCTTTATTCTTATTTTTAGAATGTACAGTACTTGCCTGGATTTCAATGAGTACAGTAGAGTAAGCATAGGCGAAGGCTATATCTCCAATGGCTTGAAAGCTTCTCCACACCTTATCTGATCCTGACACGTCCACACCCACCGTCGTCCCCGTTAGGCTGGTCCTCCCACGCCCACTACCTTTTTCATTCATCCCATTTTTTTAGTAATTATAAACTAACGGTAAAAACATTATAGTACGTCGAAGAGTTTAGATATGTACCTGCAACCTTGGCTACGGAGAGGCCGAGGCCGATGGAGGAGTAAGCAAAAGACATAACGGCAGCAACGATGGAGAGCCATGAGAGCTTGTGGAAATTTGGAATTTGGCTTAAAACTATCTGAATTGCAGCAAATATTGCCATGAAAGGGTAGTTTGATGCAGAGCACGCAGCTCCTTGACCCTCTTTATGATAGCAATTCGACCTCTTTACAGCCCTGCCAATTAACATTCAAAATATTTTCATTTTACGTTCAGGATCGGACCTATCATTATTTGAGCCTAAGTCAAATTTTTTAAAATTTGACCCCTAAAATTATTTGTCTATCATGTACATTTTAATTTATTTTAAGAATTTGTAAAGACAAACAAGTTATTTCTGCAAACCCACCCAGGTACCCATAAACACTAATTAATTTCGTATTACCTTCAAAGTATCATGTTTTACATTAAAACGGGTTTATTTTCTTCTATGTCGCACCGGATACAATATTTATTTTTTAATAAAAAAATTATATATTGGTATATACTTACACCATACTGATAGAAGCAGTTATTGTGTATCCAATGGTAACCCCAACAAGATTACCGTACTGAGCCAGCCCACAAAGCTGAACTTTCACACCACCTACGAATCAGACAAGAAAATAACGTAAGACCTGCTTAATCAAATTCAAAAGTACATATATTTTATCTTTGGAATATGGGATTTTCCAGAAAGGAAATATATTTGTAGTTTGACTAAGAAAATGAAAGAAAGAAGAACCTTTTAAAAGGAGAGAGAAAAAAGGGTAAATAGAGGGAAATAAAATTACAGTAAAAATGGTATATAGACAATGATGATATTAACGTATGCACAAATTTTGCTATTTCCCATATTTTAGTCTGCAATTTCTCATAGTCATAAATTACACCTATAAATATTTTTTAAAATCAGATAATTTTTATTAAATAACTATGGTAGGTAATTGTAAATACGGTAAAAACAATTTTACCTAAGTGAGAGCGCACGACATCCATGTAAGTATAGTTTCTAGTGCCGTGGATAGGGCCGGGGCAGCGGTATGAATCGGCGAGGAGGGTGGAAGTGAAGTATGTGATGAAGGAAAACGCCATCAACACGGCGGGGCCGGCCACCCACCCGAGCTGCGCTATTGCCCACGCAAGGGACAGCACTCCCGACCCTATCACCGCCGTTATTATGTGCGAGCTCGCCGTTAACATTGTCCCTTCATTTCAGTTGGATCTCAGTAATAGATTCAGACATGAACCGTCAACCATAAAATTATGGATCATAAATTATGAATGCATTAACTCATAAATCACAAATTCTTCTGAAAATCAAAATCATAAATCAATGAACAATAAATAAAATTATATGTACAATAATATAAAAGTCCAATCACTAGACCAAACACTCGAATCTTGACCATGAATTTAAAAAATAAATAAGTAAATAAAAGAAACCATGAATCACAAACCCTAAATCTAAATCATGAATCTTAAATCGATTCCCCTATAAAAAATAGTGAAATTATATAATTTTTAAAATGGCATTGATGATTTCATGTGAATCTTTTTTGTGCTTTTCATTGATGCTCTCTCTCTCTCACACGCACACATACATGAAATGTAAAAAGATTGATTTTCATTTAATTTGAAGAGAAAAGTGATTACACACACACCTACAGAGATAACTATATGGGTCACTGAGCGTGTGTGTGTGTGCTTGTACCTGTTCTTTTGACACGACCATCGTCATCAAAACACTTGTTTGGTTGCCCATACTCTACTGCTTCTGTGGTTTGTTCTAAGTGCATTGGGTTTTTCATGTTGACCTCCTTTCCCATTTCTGCGTCTCTTTCTCTCTCTCTCGATCTCTCTTCTCCCTGTGTGTGTGTGTGTGTCTGTGTGTTTTGAGAGTTTTAAGGTAGAAAAAATGGGTTGTGGAAGAGGGTTTATATACAAGGCGGAGAGGTGTGAAAAGTAACGAACAAAAGGAGAATCAAACAAATCTATAAAGAAGGTTAATTCCAATTACTAAATTACAATATATAGTAGGACCCTAGGGTGCTTTGCTTAATATATTACACATTTCTTTTCTTTTCTTTTCTTTCCTCATTTTTCTTAAAGGATAAATTTAAGATTTTTTTTTTATTTTCTCATCTTATTATCGGAATTAGGTAATAATAATAATAATAATAATAATAATAATAATAATAATAATAACAACAATAATAACAACAACAACATTCAATTCCTTCCCTTCTACATTTCATTACACAAATTTGCATGTGTAAGATATATTCAAGAATGAGTTTTGACCAATTGACTGATATTGTTCAAATTTCAACGTGATTCAAAGTATATTAATTTATCGAGATTTTATGTCCGTATAAAATAATGTATCCACAATTATTGTTCAAATTATCCAATAATCACACTGTAATGAACCCCAATAATCTGCATTAATTAATTTGTAAAAATGTCACACCACCAATATTTAATTCAGATTACTTATCAAGTCAAATATTACATAATCAAATATTGTAAATGTTGATTTTGGTAAAATAAATAAATAAATTACCTTTTTGGGCAAGATACCCTTCTCCTTATTCGATATACTTACACTGATTTTCTAAGTCTAATCGTCAGGATAGGAATCACAACTTAAAATTTTACCATAAAAGATGACTTTTTTCCAAAAATTAAAAAAAATATATATTCAATTACTCAATCCACTTTCGAAATTCCACCAAACTTGGGGTAGGTAAGATGACTTTGAGAAACCCCAAGTATTGTTCTAAAATGATAATGATAATTATATAGGAGTTAGGGCGCAGGTTTAGTCTTTAATCATGATTTTGTAGTGAGGGATTTGTTTTATTTAATTTTATATTTTGTTGAATACAATAATTTGATCCACCTTAGACGGTGCATGCTTTTTAATTGTTTTAATTTGTAATATGTGGTTCTCTTTGTTTCAACTTTAGAATACCCACAAATTTTGGCAGATGGTACGGTCCGAACCATCGAAAGTGATGCACTAATAATTACGATTAAAACAAAAAGGAAAAAGGAAAAGAAATGGAGCCCCGTTGACCACTGCTTTCCCTCTAAGTCAACTTATTTTGTGTGGGGTCGGATAACCCCCTTGTGTTTTGGCCTTTGCTGCTGAATATGTAAGATTCTAAACATACAAATTCGACAATATAATCTCTTACACAGTCTAATCCGTGCAAATTGTATTTTGAGTATTTTTACTACAAATTAGTATAGTAAATGAGTGATGAAGAATAATGGATTTAGTGTGCACTAATTGTAATAGGGAGAGAATCCTTTTAATTTTTTATAAGAGAAATCAAATGAGAAACGTGTTGTCTAAGGATTTTTCTAATTTTCTATTTTTTTAAATAAATACATATTTAAATTGTTAAATATTAAACCAAAATTATATGATGGAAAATTGTATACATCAGTTGCACAATCTTAGATTTTTACAATCGAATTGATCGAATGGTTGCTATTCTAATCCCACTCTCTCTCTCCTCTTAAATCTCACTTGCCCTCTTCCCTTTTTTTCTTCTTCTTTTTCCACTATTTTCCCCTTCCCCCTCTCTCTTTACCTCTCTATTCTTTTTGTAAAATGGAGAGCTTCACTTATTTTATGAAGCTCGAATAGATTCCTAGTCTTTAAAATCGGTGGCACTGACAACTACTTACATGATAGAAAGACAATTATTTTATAATGTTTAACAATCTAGTAGGCCCGACCAAGACGATAAAAAATCAAGATGTTAGTTACTTATAGGGACAGGATCATAGCTGAGCTGAATCGGCAGTGGACCCCCCTGAATTTTTAAAAAAATACAAGGAATAATAGTCATTTAAATATTTAATTAAAAAAACCAGAAACTTGCCAAAGAACTTACCATCGTCAGCATTTTCCATTCCTCTTCCTCTCTCAAATTTAGGTTATTAATCTTTTCTTCCTATGGAACTTTGTTCGTACGAGATGATCAAATTCTCAAGTAGAAGATTTGGTTGGAACTGAAGCTTAAAGAAAGAAGCATTTCTCTCACTCTCTCTCAAATTTATCATAAATCTTGACAATTCAATTTGTGTAGTTGTGCATACCTTGCACTTTGGCTTTTGATATTGAAGGTAAAATTATGCTTTGTTCGATTTAAATTAGTTGATTTTCTTTCACATTGAGATACATTTGTTGGTAATTATAATGTATGTTTCTTTGTATAATTATTGTCTAGCTGGTAATGTCTTCAATTATATATAAACATAGGCATAATTTTTTTTTTTTTTTTTAAGAATTGCATATTAGAGGACCAAGTGACAGGGCCAATCTACAACAAAAAATAAATAAATGGTTAAATCCTGATTCATCATTGCAATGTAGATTAAGAACATGGGACAATCTGAATAGTGCAATTTTTGTTATAAATGCAATTGAGTTTTTCCCTCAATTTTTGGCTTTATGGAAAATGTTCCATTTTGTACTAACTTTGATAGATTAAAGTATGAGTGGTAATGGAGAATATTAAAAAGAATATAGTTTTAGAAGTAACATTAGGAAAAATGAAATGTAAATTATAACTCAATATATGATTAAATTTTATAGATACATAGAAAGTAGTAAGCTTGTGACAGAGGCAAAAGTTTTAAGTCTTCAAATATTATATGGAGATATGAATAAACATTGTTCTGCCTTGGTATGGATTTCTTGCTTGTGTAATTTATCTATTATTTAATCGAGTGGATTATTGATGTAAGACGTATCTTCTTGAATATTTGTCTACAAATTAGTTTCTTACTTTCTACAAATAATTGATGTATAATTGTATCATGTTTTTCCTTAATTTTGTTACATTTTTTCTTAGATAATGGAGTGATATTATCAAAAGACATCACATATTGTGGAGATGTCATCCTCATCTATCAACATACACAAGCTAATGTTTCACCTCAAATATTATCAACTCAAGAAAATATCAAGGTTGATTTAGATTTCTAGTTATCCATGACTAGAACCAAATATATTAAGCTACGTGCCTAGTTTAATTGAACGGGTACACAGAACTTACTTATCAAGATTTGATATTTGGAGTAAGAAAGATAGATTGAGAGATCATGTTGGAGATCATAATAGTGATCATAATAAATATAGATTTTCTTATCAAGATTTGATGAATCAAGGCCAAGTGTCACTTTCTAAGATATCACAACAGTCAAAGATTGATGAAAGTACGGTACCGGATGGAAATAGGATAGTAAGACAAGAATAACCCGATATAAAATTTTCACAAATCAATAATGACTTGTGAAGCCAGCAGGGCGAAAGTTATTCACTAATTGGAGGTGAATTACGAAAAGAGAATCGAATATCTCTTCTACAATTCTTAACGTACTTGAAATCCAAAGTGAATTTTAAGTCGACTAAACTAACTAAGAAAGCAAACTTAACGAAATAATGTATCACTCGCGAACTCTCTCTTTGAAAATCAACAGCAACAAGATCAGACTAATCTGTTGCTTATCAGTACATAATGTTGGAGTTAGAGTGATGACAACTTTCTCAGTAACAATGTTCTGCTGTTAAAAAAATGATATCGTATTCAGTGTCCCTTCTGCTTCCTTCCTTCGTTGCATTTATAGAATACTTCAGTTTTCTTTCTCTCATTTTTCCACTAAGCCACGTTCGTATAATGCCTTTCTCCATTTGTCCATTATTTTCTCAACTATCTTCCCACCAAGATAGAGTTTGACTCGGTCCCCAACTACCTTCCTTGTTTGTGGGAATATTACTTGATGTCCAATCTTTCGACTCTTATCTGTATCTTTCAAAATGGAATAAACCGGCAAAATAGATATTCTAAATAAATTTGACAAGTTCAAATTTCAACAATCTCCCCATTTTTGTCTTTCTTCCCAATTTCCAAAATTTTCGACTGAAGACAGTAATTATTTAAAAGATCAGTTTTGCACGTGTTGTCATCTCCCCCTGTATCCAATAATCCAATATTTTTCTCCCTCTAACTTCAAACTCCCCCTTCACAAGTGTCCAATGTAAGTCAAGCATAAACATGTATAATTCAGTTCCTAACAAGTCAAGTATAAACATGTCTAATTCAATTTCAAGTTATCAGCATTCCAATCAATATTATCATATAACATTATTAGAACCTATCAGTCTAACATAACAATCACCACAAGCATAATCAAAGAGACATCATCATTGGTAGCCGCAAGCAGGCTTTAATCATCATATATCATTATTAGTTCCCCAAAACATCACCGGAACATAACAGAGCTTTGATCAAAATGTTAAGTTTTTAGTAAGGATAAGCAGAAGCAAGAACAATGTATTAACATAAACAATGTACCCAACTTTGCACTATCACACAGTCATCCACTGCCTCCATTATCATCACCGGCTTTGGTTTCTGAGTCAGCATCAACATCTGCGGCTTCAGCAGCATCATCATCAGCAACATCATCAGCATCATCAGCAGCAGCAGTAGCAGCATCTTCTTCCCCTAATTGGGAAGAAAGGGCATCTCGTATGGCAAGAAGGTGTTGAATCTGATCATCCAGAGCCCGGACCTGCTGTGCGATAAACGCACGAGAAATGGATCTGGGGCTAACTGCTGGCGGGGCTGGATCGGTTGAGCCGAAGGGGATGTCAGATAGCCAGGGCAGGTCACAGCGTCAATCTCCTTGGAGGAATCCTGGATGGACTGTCAGAAGTCTGGGAGATTTTGAGAACACATCTGTGGATGTGGGCTGAAATCTCTGCCTACATAGAATGGAGTATATCAGCAAGGGAATTGGTAAGAAGCCACCTGATTTACGACCTACAGTTGTAATTTCCTCAAAGATGATAGTGCCCAAGTTCACTGGATGGCCTTGACCCATATGATGTAATAGGATACCCTATTCAATGGTGATAAGAGTTGTACTGCGGGAGGGGTAACAGTTGTAGACCATTAGCTTGTGAAGAACAGAGAACAAGGAGGACATGCGGGAAGCGGGGAATGGAATTTTCCATTTCGTGACCATCCGTCGGGAGATACTCTAGGCAATTTCATCTAAGTCCCCTGACCAATTCGGTTGAGGTACATTGACAAGCCCCAGTTAATTATTGATTATTTTAGGAGTAAGCTGATATGTTTCTCCCCGAACCAGCATTCGTCCAAAATGAGTATGGGAAACATCAGTAAAATATGAGAAAATGGAAAAATAGCATGCCTGGACAACTTCTTCAATAAAAATAGAAGCATAACTTACACTAGCGAGGCGATTTCGACTTTCAAAAAACTTGTCCAAATTGTACTTACAGAAATTCATAAGACCTATCCGCCTCTCCGGCAAATATATATGAGATTTAAACAGATTCCAGCGATGGGGATCAGGACTCGAGTCAGGGAATGAGGATACCAGGTTAGGTGAGGGTGCCTGGACAGGGGAACTTGATGGCACACTGGAGGAAGGACCGATCACCGGGCTGGAGTGAAGAGTATGTGCTGGGCTTGGTGAATGAGCGGGTACTGGTCTGGAGACACCGATTCTTCATCAGGGTAAAGAGACCTTTGAGAAGTAGACTTGCGAACCGTTTATTTCAGACTCCTTAGCAGGCGAAGCTTGAGGAACTAAGTTTGTATCGCTATCCTCCGATTTAGATTCTATGGGATGCCGGGAGGCTAAAGGGCGAGGAGTTGAGGCAGTTCTTGAGACCTTCTGGGAAGTTGCACCAGTTGTCGCTTGGCAGAGGGTCGAGTAGATCGACGGCTGGGGAAGGAAGGTTCCCCCATTTTTTGTTTAGCTTTTCCAACAACGGACATATCAGGAAGATCATTTATGTCGATAGGATACTCCAGGTCGCCAGGAAAGACTTGGAGTAAAGGCGGTGGAAACACGACATCCACAGTGAAGACAGACGGAGAAGACCTCGGAAGGTCATCGATCGGAGAAGAAGAAGGGTCGAAACAATCGGCGGTAGGTGAATCGCAGCTGAGGAATGGATCTTGCTCTGAGTAGGGCTCAATGGCAGCCGGGGAGACTCGGGCGAAGAATGCGAAGCAGGCAAAGCAGGCGACTCGGTCAATGCAGGCGAAAGCGATTCGGTTGGCGCTCAAAGCGGGCGGCGTGGGCGACGCTGGTGGTGTGGCAGGATCTGGAGGCCTGGTCGGCGCTGGCGGAGCAAGCGCAGGACCTGGAGGTGTGGGCCACGATGGTACCGAGTGGGATGATGCTGTTGGTTGGATGGGCAGAGGAGCGGAGGTCGGAGCGACATTGGTGGTTGCTGAGATGGACTGGGTATTGTCGCTGGAGGATGGGTCGACCGGCACGACTGGGTTTCAGCGGAAGGCGAGGAGTCCTGCTGTGGAACGTCGCAAATGGCAGGAGATACTATAGCGGCTATGACCTGGGCGAGGAGCTCCAAAATCTGAGCGAGAATCCTTCGAGAAGCCTCGTCTGCCATTGAAGAGATAGAGTGAAGAACACTGTGAGTTAGTGAGAGAAAGTAGAGGTGGAAGATTTTTTGTGCATTTATGCGGTGATGAGTGTGTGTTTGTAGTGGGCAGGTGATTCTTCTTCTCAGAGTTGTGACAGTTAAAGAGGGCTTGAATTAGGGAATGCCTGGTGATAGTCCAGGGCGCGAAAATCTCAACTGTCACCAATTCAGTTTACACTTACTAACACAAGGACACACGAGCACTTATCCAAGAATTTTATAGAAGCAGAATCTTTTTCAGAAAAATACACCTATATACCGATTTTAATCAGCAGAATATGATTTCTTTCAGATGGTGTATTTTGGAGAATATTATTTATAGGACCAGATCAGGTTTTGAGTTTCGACTCCTCACTTCGGCAATTTTTTTTTTTTTCGCGAATATTAGGTAAGAATTTCTGGTTCTCATCATATTTTTCAAGGCAGTATCGTCGCAGCAAACGTCGTGCCCTCCAAGGTACTTTATGATGTGAGGTTGGAGAATAATTTAGAAACACTCTTTTGACGTAGAGAACATCGTCGCAGCGAACGCCGTGCCCCTAGTAACTCATGCATTTTGTGAATTATTCAACTCATCAGTATTTTACAAGATAGAATAGTCGTAGCGAGCGTCGTGCCCCCCAAGTTACTCAAGATCCCCTTCTTCTTTTTTCTTCTTTTTTTTTTTTTTGCCAAGGGAGTCATAGAGGTAGGAAATACACGTATTTACAGATTTATGTATAGATTGGATGGAGTGTTTTCACATAACACATAGGCCAAGAGACTTCATAAGATTGGAAAATCTCTCAAAATTAAGAGCTTTGGTAAATATATCTGCTATTTGACTCTCAGTATTAACGTATTCTAACCGAATAAGATCTTTTCCTACAAAATCTTGATTCAAGTGATGACGAATGTCTATGTGTTTAGTGCGTGAGTGTTGAACATGAGTTTTTGAGATATTAATTGCACTTAAGTTGTCACAAAAAAATGACAAGAGTATCACTAGGATAACCATAGTTTTCTAGCATTTGTTTAAGCCATAATAATTGTGTGCAACACCCTTCAATTGCTATATATTCAGATTCAGCAGTAGAGAGAGATACACAATTTTGTTTTCGGCTATGCCAGGAGACCAAATTATTTCCTAAATAGAAACATCCTCCACTAGTACTCTTTCTGTCATCAATATCTCCTGCCCAATTAGAGTCACTAAATCCTACCAAGTTTGTGTTTGTGTGCTTAGAGTACCAAATTCCTAAGTTTGAAGTTCCAGCAACGTACCTGATAATTCTTTTAATGGCTTTGAGATGACTTTCTTTAGGGCAGGCTTGATAGCGAGCACAAATGCAGGTGATGCATATGATGTCTGGACGACTTGCTGTCAGATACAGCAGACTGCCTATCATTGATCTGTATAATGTTGGATCAACATTTTGTCTACATTGTCGCTGCAGAGTTTCTGAGTTGATCCCATCGGAGTTTTGATGTGCTTAGCATTTTCCAGATTGAATATCTGAACAAGATTTCGTGCATATTTGCTTTGGGAGATGGAAATGCCATCAGAACTCTGTTTCACCTGCAAGCCTAAAAAACAGCACAGGTCTCTGACCATACTCATTTCAAACGTTGATGACATGGCTTCCATGAATTCATGTAGCATTGTTTTGGATGTAGATCCCAAGAAAATGTCATCAACGTAGATTTGAGCTAAACAAATGTCATAATTAGTTCTTTTTATAAACAATGTTCGGTCTACTTCACCTCTAGAAAAGCCAAGGTTCAAAAGAAATTTGGTTAACCTTCCATACCAAGCTCTAGGAGCTTGTTTCAAGCCATAAAGAGCTCTCTTAAGTTGATACACATGATTTGGTTTGTTAGGATCTTCGAACCCTTTTGGTTGTTCGACATAAACTTCTTCTTTTAAGTTTCCATTCAAAAAGGCAGCTTTAACATTCATTTGATGAAGTGTAATTTTCATGTGACAAGCTAGAGCTAAAAGCAACCTAATAGATTCTATTCTGGCAACAGGAGCAAATGTCTCATCAAAATCAACTTCTTCTACTTGTATATAGCGTTGAGCTACTAACCTTGCATTGTTTCTAACTATATTACCAGATTCATCAAATTTATTTTTAAATATCCATTTAGTTCCTATAACATTTTTCTCTTTGGGTCGGGGAATCAAATACAAAACGTCATTTCTGATGAATTGATTTAATTCTTCATGCATTGCATCTATGCAGAAGCTATCTCCTAAAGCTTCAGAAATATTTTTTGGTTCAATTTGAGATACAAAGCAGGACAAATTTACTTCATTAAATATGGATGACAAGCAAACAAATTTTACCATATCTCTGTAATTTACTGGTTCCTTCCGTCGAGTTGTAATACCTTTACGAACATCTCCGATTACCTGTGTAATTGGGTGATTTTTTCTTATCCTTCCTGGTGGATCTCTTCTTTCAGTCTGCTGAATAAATGTCTCTTCTGATATTTGAGGTTCGGTTTCTGTTTCTGGATCAGATGGTGATGTTGGTTCTGAGTGTGGTTCAACATTTTCCTCAACATCCAGACTTGACTTCTCTTCAGTTGGTGCGACTTGTCTGGGTTCCAGATAGGTATTAGCATTTTCTTCTTCTGTTTTTCCTATCAGATCACTAAGGTCCTCAAATACGACATTCACAGATTCTTGGATGGTTCTCAATCTGATGTTAAATACTAGATAAGATTGACTGTTTAGACCATATCCAAGAAATAAGCCTTTGTCGCTTTTCGAATCAAACTTTGTGAGTTTTTCACGATCATTCAGAATATAGCAAAGACATCCAAAAATATGAAAGTATTTTAAATTTGGCTTACGCCCATTTAATATTTCATATGGAGTCATGTGTGTGCAGGGCCTTAAGAAAACACGATTTGAGATGTGACAGACAGTATTTAAGGCTTCAGCCCAAAATCTATTAGAAAGGTTTTTTGAGCTAATCATCACACGAGCCATGTCTTGCAAAGTTCTATTTTTTCTTTCAGCTACACCATTCTGTTGAGGCGTCTTAGGTGCAGAAAATTCATGTATAATGCCTAGTTTTTCACAAAAGTTAGAAAATAATGAGTTCTCGAATTCTCTGCCATGATCTGATCTTATGCGTGATATGCAAGAACCATTCACATTTTTGAACCTAACATGCAATTTTCTAAAAAATCCAAATGTTTCAGATTTTTCTCTAAGAAAGTTTATCCAAGTATATCGGGAAAAATCATCAACTAAAACATATGAGTACCTTTTACCACCTAAACTTTCGATCTCAATTGGACCCATAAGATCCATATGGATTAGTTCAAAGTTTCGAGTAGTACCAATATATTTCATATGTTCATGAGAGGTTCGAGTTTGTTTACCTTTTTGACATTCTTCACACACAATTTGTCTACCTTTTTCAAGTTTGGGCAAACCTTTTACAGCATTTAATCTTATCAATATGTCAATGTTTCTAAGGTTCGCATGTCCCAGCTTTTGATGCCAAAGGATTGTTTCGTCTGTCTGAGCAGTGTTGCACGTCAAGCTCCTTCCAACGAGATAGCAATTATCACTTGATCTTTTACCTGTCATTACACAAACATTTGCTGAGTCAAATACTTCACATTTGTCTTTGTTGAATTTTACCTGAAGTTCATTGTCACATAGTTGACTTATGCTAATCAGGTTGGCCATTAGTCCGTCCAAATGAAGAACATTTTGAAGGTTAGGAAATCCATCAACATAAAGGATTCTTTTTCCTACTATTTTTCCTTATGCCCTCCACCATACCTTATTATACCTCCTTGAAATGATTCATAGTTTGTGAGATACCTTTTTTAACCTGTCATATGTCTTGAGCAATCACTATCAAAATACCAGGATTATAAATGGTTAGTCTTAACAGCAATGAATACTACATTGCAGGTAAAACTTGGTTTGCAGACCCATTTTAGATTTTGACAGACTGCTGTATTTTTCTGATTCACAATGTTGTGGCAACATCTGCTTCAGCGACAGATCAGTTTTCAATTTTTGACAGTAGGGTCGTATATGCCCTGGTTTGAAGCAGTAATGACAGACATAATTCCTTTTTCTCTTGACTATTTTTTCTTTATCTACAGTTTGCTGAATATTGCTGCTTTCTTTAAAAAAAACAATGGGATTTCTATCAGAGGCTCGATTGCATGCATTAGTAACAACAGAATTTTCATGATATCCAATTCCTGAGTGACCTATATTACCAACAGTCAAGATTTTGTCAAGTCTAGAGGTACCTGTATTCAGTGTCCTAAATATTTCATTTGCAATTTTGAGGTCGATCTCTAGCTTGCTTAATTCGACATCCTTCTTTATGAGCGTTACTTCCAGTTTGGAGATAATCTTTTTCAGTTCTTCATTTTCCTTGGTCAGGTTTTCTGCTTCTTGCTGTTGTAGTTCTAGTTTTTTAAGAAGTTCATCTTGAACCGCTTGAATTTCCTAGAGTATGCGATCATCTTCTTCTTCCTCTAATAATTATGCATCACTTATACAGCCATTAAAACAGTTGAAATCAGAACTAGAAAAGAAATTGTACCTATCGGATATAATGTTAGAGCTTGAGGGGGTAAGTATCTCCTCATCATCAGAAAATTCGTGAATTGATGTCAGCAGCGCAGCGGTTTTGGTTTCTTCTTCTATTGGATACATTTCATCAATTTCTTCCTCACTAAGAGATATCCACATTGACTTTCCATGTCTCCAAAGTACATTAGCAAACTCGTTTGCGTAGTGGCCGAATCCTCTGCTGCCTCTGCACTGAACATCATCAAGATTTCGAGTGTGGTTTTTAAATTGTTCAGATGCAGATTTACGTCCAAAGTTTCCTTTTGGACTAGCCAGTTCAAACGACTTTCGGGAAGAGGATTCTGTTGTTTCCTCAAGTTTCACTTTTGAGTTATTTTTTCTATTGTTGAATTTCTTTGTAAGGTTGTTGTATAGTCTTGTGAGAAGGGCAACACTCAAATTTTCGTCTGGACCAATAAGCTCAGCATCTCCATCATCATCTTCATCTTCGGTTTCTCCTTCCTTAGATTTTGAGAAAAAGGTTGTCGTTTTTTATCCCTTGTTGTACAGCTTGTCTTGATTCTCCATGTTCATCTCGTATGTTCTTAGAATACCAATTAGAGTGTCTAACTCTAGGATATTCAAGATGTGGGATTCTTCGACTGCACAGACTTTAGGATTATATCTGGAAGAAAGGGTGCGGATTACTTTGATTACCAGGGTTTTGTTGTTAATTTGTCCTCCAAGGGATGCTGCTTCATTGGATAGGTCTATGACACGATCATAATAAATGAAGATTGTTTCACTTTCTTCCATCTTCAAGCTTTCGAATTTATCATGGACCATCCGTAATTTTCGTTCTCTCACACTGTCACTTCCTACACAGTGTCTTTCAAGAGTATCCCAGGCTTCTTTGGTGGTGGAGCAGTTTTTGATTAGTCGGTACATGTGAAGGTCCACATTTCCCATTATGATATTCATTGCCTTTTCACGGTAGTTTCTTTGAGCAATTTCTTCCACCGTCCATTTTGATTGAGGCTTTACAATGGTGTCTCCATCTTGATCGATTTTCTTGGGAGGAGACCATTCATCGGCAACAAAAGACCATGCTCGAAAATCAACTGATTTTATGGTTTGTCTGGTTCGATACTTCCAGTAATCATAGTTATCTTTTGAGAGGAGAATCAGTCACGGTTGATTGAAGATATCCATCTGATATGGTACTAATCCAGAACATCACTTAGTGTGTCAAGTGATGCTCTAATACACTTGAAAGCACGGTATCAGATGGAAATAGTAAAGTAAGACTAGAATAACCCGATATAAAATTTTCACAAGTCAAGAATGACTTGTGAAGCCAGCCGGGCGAAAGTTATTCACTAATTGGAGGTGAATTACAAAAAGAGAATTGAATATCTTTTCTACAATTCTTAACGTACTTGAAATCCAAGGTGAATTTCAAGTCGACTAAACTAACTAAGAAAGCAAACTTAACGAAATAATGTATCACTCGCGAACTCTCTCTTTGAAAATCGACAGCAACAAGATCAGACTAATCTGTTGCTTATCAGTACAGAATGTTGGAGTGAGAGTGATGACAGCTTTCTCAGTAACAATGTTCTGTTGTTTAAAAAATGATATCGTATTCAGTGTCCCTTTTGCTTCCTTCCTTCGTTGCATTTGTCGAATACTTCAGTTCCCTTTCTCTCCTTTTTCCACTAAGCCATGTTTGTATAATGCCTTTCTCCATTTCTTCATTATTTTCTCAACTATTTTCCCACCAGGATAGAGTTTGACTCGGTCCCCAACTACCTTCCTTGTTTGTGGGGATATTACTTGATGTCCAATCTTTCGACTCTTATATGTATCTTTCAAAATGGAAGAAACCGACAAAATAGATATTCTAAATAAATTTGACAAGTTCAAATTTCAATAATTGATTATGGTTGCAGATTTAAAAATCAGTTGTTTACTTGCGTTATCTCATTATGCAAGGATTAGCTTTTCAAGGAGATGATGAGTCAAAAAAATCGTTGAATCAAGGAAACTTTATTGAGCTTCTAAAATTTATTGCTTCATGTAATAAGAAATTAATAGTGTTGTTTTGCATAATGCTCTTGAAAATCTCAGGCTTATGTCCCATAAAATTCAAAAGGATATCATAAATGCATGTACAATTGAGAGAACCGGTGTTATCATAAAAAATATTTTGAAATGATTTTTCTCTATTTTAGTTTATGAATTTGAGGATGTCTCAGTGAAAGAGCAAATGGGGCTTGTAATACGTTAAGTGAATAAAAGTGGTTGTGTTATTAGAAGTTTTATTGGTCTTGTGCACGTGAGTGGTACAACTACGACATCACTTTGAGAAAGAAATTGAGTCTCTGTTCTCCACTTATGGCTTGAGTATTTCTAGCTTGAGAGGTCAAGGTTATGATGGAGCTAGAAATATAAGAGGTGAATATAAAGGACTAAAAATTTTGATATTAAGGAAGTGTCCTGCTACTTAGTATATCCATTGTTTCGTTCATCAAGTTCAGTTGACACTTGTTGAAAAAAAAACATACAACTATTGATTCTTTTTTCAATACTATTGTGTGCTTACGTAATGTTGTTGGAGGTTTATGTTAGGGCAGAGATATGCTTCATGAGAAGCAAATGAAAAAGATCATTGAAGGAATTGAAAATAATGAAATCAAGATAGAAAAAAATTAAATCAAGAAATGTTATTAAAATGACCAGGAGATACCGTTGGAGTTTCCATTATGGTACTCTCTTAAACTTGATATATTTATTTTCCTATATTAATTGTTGAGGAGAATGGTAATGATGACTAATAAAGGGATGAAGTCTTTGATTTGCTAGAGATGGTGAACCAGTTTGAGTTTGCTTTTGTGCTACATCTCATGAAAAAAGTTTTGAGAATCACACGTGAACTATCACAAGTTCTACAAAGGAGGGATAAGATATTGTGAATGCAATGAATCTTGTAAAAGCATCAAAAGCTCGTTTGCAAGCAACACAAGATGATGGTTAGCAGACTTTGTTAATTGAAGTATTTACGATTTGTACCCTAGCATGAAATAGTTGTGGTAAACATGAATGATCTTTATGCCTCGAGGAACATCAGGGCATGAAACTGAAAAAGTGACTAATCTTCATCATTATCGAGTTCTTTTATTTTATGATTTGACACGCAAGCTAATAAGCTATATGAACGTTTTGATGAAGTTTGTCAAAGCTGCTTCTATGTATGGCTAGTTTCGATCCTAGAGATTAATTTGCTACATTTGATAAAGAAAAGCTACTTCATTTAGCAAAATTTTATCCATCTGAATTTTTCGGAGTTGCTCTATATGAACTTAAAAGTCAACTTAAAAGTTTTTTTAAGTAAAAAACTTTGCAGACAACATTATTAATTAATATTATTAAACAAAAATGAAAATCATTTACGTTGGTGAATTATGAATAACACAATAAAACTCAACTTTGGTCTCCCCATTTTAAGGGTTATCAACATCTTGATTTATTTATCATCTTGGTTGGGCCTATCAGATTGGTAAACATTATCAAAAATTGTCTGCCTACCATGTAAGCAGATGTTGACGCCATCAATTTCAAAGATTAGGAATCTACTCGAGCTCCTTACAAACAAGTGAAGCTCTCTATTTCATGTAGAATAGAGAGAGAGAGAGAGAAGAAGAAGAAACAAAAAGGAGGGAGAAGGCCAGAGAGAATTGAGAGGATAGAGAGGAGAGTGGGGAAGAAGAGAGGTTGAAGTCTAGGAGGAATTTGAGAAAAGTGAGAACGAGGAGGTGGGAAAGAGAAGGTGAGGTGGGATTAGGGCAACATTAGCGTGATTTTTCTTTTTTTTTTTTTTTTTAATAATGGGTTGTGGACGGATCGGGTCAACTTCATTACACGAATTTAAAAATCGTACAATCGATGTATATATGCTTTTATCTAATTAATGTCATAAATTTATTCATTTGAAATGGTTGTTTGAATACTAAGAAATATGAAAGAAAACTACACAACTATGATGCATACAATCAGCTGATATTATTTATCTATATGAAAATAAAATGTTGACTACTAATCATATATAAACTAAGTTAATAATCATTGCTACTTAATTAATGATGAAATTTCATGATTCAAATAATATACTACAAATCTAAATTGTTAATTTTCCATCTAAACTTGTGAACATTTTCTTATTTAAGGAATAAAATTTTGAAAATCATTTACAATGAGGCCATTATTAAATAAAATCAATTAAAATATTATTTAGCAAAATCATTTGTATCTCTAATTAATATCCTAAGATTTTTCGTTTTGGAAAAAAGTTCTTAAGATGCTTAGAAAAAAATGGCATAAGTATCATACATGCACACAATCAACCAAGATTGTTTATCTATATGAAAATAAGACTCTTGAGTATTAATTATATATAAAGTAAGTTAATAATCATGAACACTTAATTAGACATGATATATTCATGATCAAAGTATATCATAAAGATCTAAAATGCTAATCTTCCACCTAAAATTTGACCACTTAATTATTTAAGGAATAAAATATCAAAATAATTTATAATATGTTCATACTCGTATAAATCAATCAACTTATTATTCAAAATAATTAATATTTATGTTGATAATTAATATGATAAGATTTATTGATTAGGTAATAAGTTAGTAACCTACTCTGATTTAGGGATTTTTTTTTTTTTTAAATATAATGCATAACTCATGCCAATTAAGAATTAGTTAAAAATAAATGTGCATAAAAAGTTTTTAATATATAAGAAATAAAAAATTACCACAAATATATATATTAAATACAATTTGCATCCTATATTATACGCATTTGCAGTATGGTGAAAAGGAAAGTATGAGAGCTTGAATCAACTATCTGTCTTTTGAGGTGGAAGTGTTTACACCGAAATAATGTCCGGACCAACATACACTTTGTGTGGGGTTGCCGACCGTGTTAAAATCTGAGACTGAATCAGTTGCCTGTCTTTAAGGGTGCAGTAACCTATAGATGATAGAGAAGAGCTAACCTTGTTAAAAACAAATGACAATAAAGAAGAAAGGGGGCGCTTCATACTACACTTAATATAAGAGGGGACTAATAATCATTTGCGGGAATACTGAAGTTGTCATATTCTTTTATAATAAAGTAGACTCTTAATTATGAAATGTTTATGTTGTTTGGTTCTCTCTCATGCAAACATAATTTCATATTTTAATGGAGAGATGTCTGAGTAAGAATTATCCTATTTTATTCTTAGCATTTTATTAACTAGTATTGCACCCGCGCGCTGCACGATTTGTAATGTACAAATATTTAGAAATTAAATTTTTTAAATTTAATATTATATAATTATTATTTTTGATACATAAATAATATATTTATTTATAATTGAATAAGCTTATTAATTTATATTTTTAATATAATATAATATAATATATTCAAATAAATATTTATATACATAAATATATTAAAATAATTTAATATGATATTCCAAATATAGAAAAAAATTAAAATTATTTATAATTACCACTGAAAATAAGAAAATATAAAATTACTTATCCTTAACATTTATAACATGTGCCATCAGTGTCAATTTCTATTATTTCAGAATTATTTTTATTCAAATTAATCAATTCCTGAAAAACTTGATCATTATTAGCAACCTTTTGCAATATTAGATCTTTAGAAGTTAGGTCAATAATCTCTGAATAATCTTTGGTGCACTCTTGCAGATGATTCATTCATTTAAGAATACATTCTCTAATGCAACACATTTTCAAAACATCTACTTAAGCTACAAACTTTAATTTTCAATACGAAAACATAAATAATGTCAAATAATGGTTATACCAAGTACTAAAAAAAAATTTAATTTCAAAATTTGAACTAATTAGAACGTACCATTATTTGTGATGTTACTTAAAGGTATAATTGATGATAATTGTTCAGACGAATCTACAAAAATATCTCCAAAGACATGACAAATACTATGATAAGAACTTGGCATTGTGTTCTTATTTAGGATTGATCCACCATTCTCTGAAATGAATACAACAAACATAAATTTTAATATGCCAATATAATCATTAATATTATAAATATTACTAGAATAAAATAATATGATATGATCCACTTAAATGATTAATCTATGTAAAATTTTAAATTTAGTAAATATATATATTTTAAAAAATTGTAGTTCAATCATATTAAGTTAATAATAATATAATTAATGAACGTATTAAATGTAAATGTCATATAACATAAATATTGATGCAAATTATT
This sequence comes from Caryopteris x clandonensis, assembly GCA_028749325.2. Taxonomy (NCBI): domain Eukaryota; kingdom Viridiplantae; phylum Streptophyta; class Magnoliopsida; order Lamiales; family Lamiaceae; genus Caryopteris; species Caryopteris x clandonensis. Next base: position 869,006 of record JAPYKT020000045.1, read on the forward strand.
ATATAACAAAAAATATACATAACTTATTTTAAAATATTAAATATATGTTGATCTAATTCATTGAGCAACAACTTACTGGTTAAAAATTATATTTTATACAAAATTTCTTGTAAAATAAATTTTAGGAGTGTCATACAGGTCGGATTGTAGGTTCACGGTCGGGTTGGGACATGATTATACAGATTTTGCATAAATCCAAACACGACTCTTTTTTTTGCGGGTTAACATGACCAACCGAATTGGATCCGAATAATAAAAAATTATTATAAGAATCTACGAAAACTTATAAAAACAAATTGTCATATTTTGTCAATGTACAATTCTATGATTTCACAAAATAATAATTGAAATTAACAATGTATAATGGCACGCAATAAAGTTTATTAATGTGATTTTTTTTATAATGTTACTATTCACTCTATGAAATTACAATAAAAAATATATATTTTCTAAAAAGTAATAATTATATTGTTCAGCAGGTTGAACCGACCTGACACATTTTCTATTCGGATTATTCGAGTCTGAATCATTTTTTACCCAAATCCATTAAGGGTCCACCCTAACCCGCTATTTTCGTGTTTGGTTCATCCGGTTGTTAAGTTGTGTCGCAAATTGCCACTATCATTCAATCATACAACAATTTAGTAAATGATGGACCAAAATTTAACTATGTTTATCCAAACAAACCAATAAAATTATGTTCAATTAGAAATTTATTAGAAACAAAAACCAAATCTAATTGTTGTTATATATATATATATATATATATATAATCAAAATATTTGGTTGATGATTTGTGTATATAATTGAATGAGCTCTCCTTTTAAATAAATGACGTTACCATATTAATTTATTTTAACTAATTTGTGTACACTTCATTAAAAGAAAAATATATTGGTAAATATATGTGGATTGACAACAATAAAAAAATTTCTGAGCATGCTAAATTATAGATTTTATTATATTAGATTTATAATTTTATCGTTCATATGTAATTTAAATCACAATATCTTGATTGGTTACAATTTTATATAAGATTGTATTAGTTGTCACAGAAAGTGATTGATAGATAAAATATCTTAAAATAAAATAATAAACTTATTTTAATGTAATAAACTGAAAGGAATTTTTTAATATTTTTTTATTATATAAATTAGTTTGCATGTTTGTAACATGAAAACATACCAACACAAATATTTTCTTATATGGTACATTTTATGTATTGGGAATATTTCAAACTTTTCTATTTATTTTTTTTTTTTTTACTTTTGGTTTTATAATATGCTCGTTAAAAAAGAATTAAATTAGGGTACTAATTATTTTTGTTTAAAACGTCCTAACATAAATAAATCAACCAAAGCAACTTGTGATATCAAATATTTTCTTGGATATGTATAGAATTTCTTAGGAAAAAGTTGTATAATAAAATTAATATTAATTTCATTAACATGGAACTGAATGAATAAATATAAAATATAATTACATTAAAATACGCTATAAATATCATGTGATATTTATGCATATAGAAGTTCTCCATAAATATGCCAAACAATGGAAAGATCAGCAACAGAAGGATGAAATTCATATGTTAGCTTTGATGATTAAAAACCTCCATCTAAACCATTAAACATAAAAAGAAAAGAAATTAAACCCTTTTATTAAATAATTAACTGCCCAACCATTAAAACTTTTTTTTTTTTTTTTTGTAATGCATCAATTCCACGAATTGTATTATTCTTAATACATTAAAAGTAGAGGAGTTATCTATCAAATAAAACTTAGACATGATTAAACAAATTGTATGAATCTTAACACATTAAAAGTAGAGTAGTTATCTATCAAATAAAAGAATACTGAAAAAGGAAAGTGTTTGTGCATGTCATTAAACTTCTATTTTCATTAAAAATTATATGTACTTCTAAATTAAAGGGCATAATCAACTTGATGAATATCCAACTATAAAATAATTAAAAAAGAGGAGAAAATTAATATTTTTATTGTAACAAATATAAATATAAATTGAATAAATTAAAAAAAATTAATTTTCCCTTGAATTATAACACACATGTACAAACAAAAACAAATAAGCACATCAACTAATCAATTAAGTCTTCTTGTGACCATGACCATTTAGCCTTTTTTTTTTTACTACAATCTAAATTGTCAGTGAATTAAAATTTGAAAAGGCAAATATGATTGAGTTTTTTTCATTATGTTATTAATCTATACAATAAATATGCTTAAAGAATTAAATCAATTACATGCAACAATTATACAAATACTTTGAATAACTTGAAGAACAATGGAAAACCATTAAATACAAAATATAATAATACTTCAATTGAACCCATATCATGTTTTTTTTCCTGATAATTTATTGAAATTTGTATGTAACAAATACATAAAACATAGAAATTACTTTTTCATAAAACAAAACATTGAAATTCAAAAGAATACTTTTGCAAAAATATTTATATAATAATATATTTTTTTTATATAAAATTATGTTATTCTTATGTATTAAAATTATATCTATATTACTAAAAACATTAATAAATTGAAATTTCATGAAATAAAACACAAAACAATACCTGGTGAGATCGGATACCACAACAATTGGAATTGTACGGATTATGTTGCATGTAAAACAAATTGAAACAAAACAAAAACTGAAATTTTATACAAGGAAATTGTGTAATATATTTTCCTAGTTTTTTGTAAGGATACCAGAATGTACATGAAATCTTGCATAAATTCTTAATGTTTAGTAAGAATGATAAATAAGATAATTGTACCATATCATGCATCAAGATTTTTTTGTTAAGAAAGATAATGAGATTTACAAAAAATTACTGAACATATACGTATATATTTATTTTACAGAAATAGTTTACAAAATTATAAAATACACTGATTGATGCCGATTATTTGTAGTTGAAATTAGCATTTAGTCTTACAACACTATTAATAACAAAATATAATTCTATAGATTACAAAATGCACAAATTATATAAATTGCAGAATTACTTTGAAAAATATTGTAAGAATTATATTCTAATCTGCATGCAAACAATATTAGAAAATAAAAGATTAACCTAAAAATTAAATAGTATATTTTTCTGATAAATAAAATTATGTGTATAAATATCTTAATCATAATCCTAATAATTAGGAACATTCCCCATTTTCCCCTTGAAGATTGCTAAGTAGAAGCAATAAAATAAATAATTATTTATCCGTGGAACATTAAAAAAAAAAAAAAAAAACTCATTATTATTTACAAAAACAAAATTGTTCTATATTTTGAGAGGATTTGGACTCAAAATTTGATTTTGTTCGAATTAATGTTCTCAAATCCCGATAGACTATTTAGGAATTTATTTATTTATTTTTAAGTTCCATGTTCAAAATGAATCTATTTTCCTAATTACTAGGCAACCGATTTTATTTTTTATATGAAGTGTTGCTATTATACAAAAAATATTTTACCAACATGGATATTTTTCCTTATTTTTAGGCAGCTGATTATACTTAGTTTATGAATTATTGTTACCACGGGTTCGTGATAATATTATAACAAAAAAATTAATTACAATTTTTATGCAAAATAAAAAGAACATTTAAGTGAAAAAATTATCATAATATATATATATATAGATAATTTATATAGAGAGAAACATAGCATTAGTTTCGATAAACACATTTTAGGAAAGTATATATCATGTATTTTTATAGATTGATATTTTTGCTCGTTCGATTATAACAAATCTGGTATCAATCTGCTAAATTATATACAATTGATACTATTATTATGTGTCACATCACTTGTTTTCTAAAATTTATAATTACAATACTATATGCAGAAAATCAAATCACAGAATTTTTTATTTTTTCTAATTTCAATACACAATTTTTTAAGACTTTATAAAGATAGGACTTTTAATACTTATATATGTGCAAAATCCAGGATGATATTAAACTTCATTTGCAAAAGTTTATAATTTGACCAATTAGATCATTCACAAATTTGGTATCAAATTGCAAAAATATATAATTTAATAAAATTCCTATTTCTGAGTCATCTCATAAGTTTTGAAAGTTTCCATACCTAAAATAACTTTGTTTTCCTTATTATTATCTTAATTAATATTTAAGAGCTCGTAAAAAAAAGTTTTGATCTATTAACTAAATACATATATATTCCTAAAATGCTTACTTAATAAGATTTCAAATAAATTTACATCTTCAAAGTTTGATCTGGTTTACCCAAAATTTTCATTTGTTTGTCAAATCAGTTTGTAATGTTTATCAAATATTAATAAATATAGTTTATTTATAAATCTAATTAAAAAATTAAATAACTATAATCAAACATTCGAACTTTTATTAGAAACTTTATTATAAATTATTAAAATAACAAAAAATACAAAAAACCGGCATGGAATATATGTTCCAAAAAAGTAGAAATTTTTTTAAATTTGTTAAAGAGTAATCTTACCAATCATATCCACAAATCCAAAATACAGCCGTGCAAGTTTTGACTTTATTAATTAATATACAAAACCAAAAAAAAGAAAAAAGGGGGATGAATTGCAAATTAAGTGAAGCTTTGCAATTAATTTAAAATAGATGCAAGTTTGATTTTATTTATGCGTTAATGATGCTGAATAATTCAATTCGTGATAAACCATAATTTTCATAAAATAGGCCTCATTAAAATCCTCTAATTAATTATATAAACTAATTATATTATGTCACGTGTAATTCCAAAATTAGTAAGAACTTTATGCGAGAAAATGTGAGAATTTTACAAAATGTGTGGCTTCTTCTTCTTCTTCTTCTTCTTCTTCTTCTTCTTCTTCTTCTTCTTCTTCTTCTTCTTCTTCTTCTTCTTCTTATTATTATTATTATTATTATTATTATTATTATTATTATTATATAGAATATAGATTTTTGTTATCTAAATTTATTATACATTTAACATATTGGCCAGGAAATATACAATCAATTATTATTATGATTATTCTTATTATTATTCTTATTCTTATTGTTGTTGTTGTTATTATTATTATTATTATTATTATTATTATTATTATTATTATTATTATTATTATAATAACAACATAAAAATGTGAAAAAAATTGCATGTAATATATACCAAAAAAGTAAGGATTGTTTAATATTACAAATTTTATATACAAACTTTCCCATAAAAAAGGATGTCAAATCTTCCTATATTCATTTACAAAATATCATATTTAAATTCTTGATTGGTTAACAAATTTTCATATAATATGCGAGTTAAATGGGTAATAAATTTAGATAATTCCAAATAAATAGGCAGTTAAATAATAACCAATTATATTAAGCCACTTGTTATACTAAAAATAGTAAGAATTTTAGAGGGGAAAATATTAGAATTATTAAAAATGTTCTACTTCTACTATTATATATATACATATATATATATATATTGTATGTTGCTTGAGGACAAACAATGAATGGAGAGATGTCTGAGTAAGAATTATCCTATTTTATTCTTAGTATTTCATTAATTCTATGTTGCTTGAGGACAAACAATGATTTAAGTTTTAGAGGATTTGATAAGTGGAAAAATATGCATAACTTAGGTTGATAGAAATGTATAATTAACACATTTAATCTTCTTATATTCTGTATATTTTTTTACTTATCTGTACACTGGCTTGAGATACTAATGGACCTGACCCATAGACCTTAGATCCGTGCAACCGATTTAGAAAAGACTCAATTATATAGGTTGTTATTAGTCTTAGAAAAGAAATTTGAGAGATAGATTAAAAGATATGTTGTTAAGTGTTTTGTGCTAGTTAAGAGATATTTTAGAATTCAAAACTGATGACTTTTAATTCATTGATTTCATGTGCTCAAAGATCCATTCGCGCTTAGCGCACATGAGCGACACGTACCAATAGCAAGTACGGCGTGTGCTTCACACACCAATGCAACTTGTCTTTTCTTTTTCTTTTTTAATTGGGCTAGAAATTGGTTGTGAGTGGGAAAGTGGCAAATTTATCAAATTTACCAAGTGTCCTCTATAAGACTATATATATATATATATATATATATATATATATATATCATTTATAATGAAAGGTAACTAAAAGTAGTATTTTTTGCTTAGGTAGCAACTTGTAAAGATATAGTACATATTGCATATTGTAATGAACCCCAATTATAAGGCATACCTTATGCGAAATTAAGAATCAATTAAGATAAACATGCAGTAAAAAGTTATTAATCTACTAAATATTTGAAAAAAAACCCATAAATATAATGATATATCATGCCAAATAAGAATCAATATGATAAACACGCATGAAAAGTTATTAATATTCTATGAAATCAAAAAACAATTATTATAAATATAATGCATAACCATCGGGGCAAGTAAAATTAATTTTAGTTACATTATGTCCTCTACTTATTAGTAATTGTTATCTGAGAGCCCAATGTAGCTCAGAGATCAATGATGTAGCAACGGTTAGATGTCAAAGTCATTCAGCTTGATCACTTCTGGAGCATAGAACCGAGAATTAGAAGATTAGCTACTCAAGTCAGCCGCTTGAGTTAGTTAAGAGTTAGTTAGTAAGTTGTGGAAGGGAGGCATCTTGAGCTAGATCTTTGACACATGGCGCAAGATGCTCGTAGCAGTTACTAGCTAGAATAAGGAAGTGTTGAAAGGAAATCTGAATTGATTCATTCCAGCAGTTTCAGAAAAGAGAGAGAAGTCGAGCGAGAGAAGAGAAACAGGAGAGAAGTCAGTTGCTCTGTGTTCATCTTTGTTCATAGAGTTTTGCAGTTAGATTTGTGAGAAGATTATCACAAATAGAGTGAGCGATACACTGTAATCCATAGATTATGTTTTCACCATTAATAAGATTCATCTCTCTCGTTCACAGTGGATGTAGACTTGAAAAAGTCGAACCACTTAAATCATTTGGTGTGTTTACATTCTTGTTCGATTTTCTGGGTTTGATTTATGTGTTTGATCGATTGTTTCTGGTAAATTGTTGCCTCAGACTAACAGTAACAGTGGCAAGTAATTGTAGAATGGGAGGTTTTAGGGTACCTAATAGTAGGAGCATAATCTTCACGAGCAAATTTGTACTAAACGTTTATTGTTCCATCAAAAGTCAATATCATAATTCAGATATTGGGAATCCTTTGAGTTAAAGCGTAATTTGTTGTCATTGTTAAATCTTATGTTTAACTACATATGATTTGATTGCATGCTATGTTTCAAGATTTATTAAATTGTTAGGAACCCTAAAACTATATTTGTTTACGATTATATGAATGTATGACAAGTTTGTCTGTAAATATTATGAGTCTATGTTATGTGTTCATTCAAATAAATATGTTTCTATGTTATGTTTCTAATGGCCTAAAATTGGTATAATTGTATTTAACGGAAAAAATATTTATAATTAAAATGGTGTAATTACATAATTTTCGTGGGGGTTTTCTCCTGATTGATCATTATTAAAAAATTTCAAAATTTTCATAATAAATAAATAAATAGCAAAAGGCAAAAAGATGTTTAGTCACAAATCTACTTTTTGGGGTCATTCCAAGTCAAAAATATCTATAAAAGGCACTAAACTTGTCCAAATTAATGTATGAAAAGTCTAAAGTTATTTATAAGTGGGGCTAAACTCCAATTTAAGGAATTGACTATAAATTCCTTCTTTGAGAAAAAACTGTTTTCTATTTTTTTTTTTTTTTTATTGCCTACATTGAAAAAAAGCAAAATTAAGACAACAATTTTAGGGGCTGATACTATATATTTAGACTTCTGAATTAGGATAATAAATCTTTAACTTTCATATTTTAGGACAAAATAACCAAAATTTACTGGTGATGATTAATTATGAAATATCTACATTTCAAATAATATGATATCGACGAGTACATAATTTTTTTTATATTAATAATCTTGAGGTTAGTAAAAAAATTTATTAATCAAGAAAAGTTATTAATAGATTTAAAAAAACTAGTAAGATAGTTATTAATTTATCAAATATTAATTTAAAGTATAAATTTTGAGTCATAATCGAAGAAATTTATTGTATTAAAGATGTTACTAATTTATGGAGTATTAATTTTAAAAATGGTTTACTGTATTATCTCTTAATTGGAAGAAATTCTTATTCAAAATATTAAAATAACACTAAATAAATGTGCCTCCTAAAATTTCATGAAGATAATGACATGTCTATTCTAGTTGTCACTTTTGGAGAAAGTATTATCCCATCCACCTCATAATATATGCTTTATCTGACCAAACATTAAACTTTTACTATCAAAGATATTTCAAATGAATTAATTTTTATATTTAAAATTTATTTATTTATTTTCTCTGGACATTAATTTGAAATGAGTGAATTTGAATATCTTTTGTTTACATCTTTTATATATTTATTCTAAAATTTTATGGTATGAGATATACTAGTATTGCTCCTCTACAATTTGTAATAGATTTTAAGTAAAATAAAATATATTTATCATATAATTTTGAGTTAATTGCTATTTAAGAATATCTAAAATATTTTATTATTTTATCGACAAGATATATAATTTTGTATTAAAATATTTATTTTTTCAGCCTAAAATAAGAGTGATGTTGCTATAATAAATTTATTAATCATATAAAAATTAAATTATTTAATATTTTTATAAAGATGATTAGTTAATATTTATTATTCAACTAGAATAACCAAACACATAATCATATTAAAGTCTAACCCAAATAATAAACAACAAATAATTATGTTTTTCACATCTAATATTTATTTTAATGTATGCGATATGGGTGTATAATTAAAGATCGTGAAAAAATAATTGTTTTGATATATAAAAAATATAAAAATTGTAGTAAAAATAAAAAAATATATTTATATTTTAACAAATGGAAAAAATATTATAAAAAGGGAATAGAAGTAAAGTTCAACTAATCATAAGTCGATAGATCATTTTTCAAAATATTTTTATTTTTAGAAATTAAAAATAAACCTAAATAGTATGTTTAGATTAGTTTATTATTATATTAGTATAAATAAATTGTGTGTGTTTGTTTCTTTGTGTAGTACGTGTGTTTACCGTTTGTATTTATGCAATGTGTGTGTAGTGTAGTGTGTGTGATTATAACGTTTTATATATTATATATGGAGACGGTAATGAATTTCAAATTTATAAAAAAAATTAACTACAAATTTAAAAGAGATTTAAAATTCATTAATTTTAATTACAAGTTTTGTGGATTTATTTATCCCCAAATTCATAGTCAAATCTTTTTGTTGAAATGCGACCTTAGCTTATTGTTAAAACAGTTTTTTTTTTTTTTTTTTTCATTTATGTATTAAAAATTAATAATAAAAAAAGCAGCACTCACGCATCATAAAATTATGAGTTTGGCATTAAAAAGTTGATGATTAATTTAGAAAATCAACTTTTAAAATGACCATTTTTTCGTATTAAAAAAGAGACGATTCGGACTACTTTCTATAGTTTTATTTTTTTTTATGAAGTTTCTTTTTCTGAACTTTTTTATTTTTCTTGATTTTTGTAGATTTTCTTTTTTCAATTTCATTTTTTTTTCCGATTTCTATTTTTCTTAAAAATAATTTGGAAATTTTTTTTATTTACATCTTTACTATAATTATCTATTTTTTTAATTTATTTTTCCAAGGATTTTTTGTCTTTAAATTCTTTGTAAATAGATAATTTCATTGTAAATTTTAGAATTTACTGGTTAATATTTAGAGATTATTTGTCATTTTCTTTATTTGTAACATTCAATAATTACCTGTAATTTCAATAAATTATTTTAATTTCTAAAATTTATTTTAATTTTGAAAAAATATTTGTAACTTTTAGTTTCTTTTCTTTTATTTGAAAACTAGTATGTTGTCTCATGCAATGCATGTACATGTTATTATAATACATTATTATTAAATTTGAAAAATAAATAGAATTAATATTAAATTAACTTTTAGTTTCTTTTCTTTAATTTGAAATTATATTTTACTTTCTGATTATATTTTTCTTTATGAATCCCTGCATGCGACGTAATAATTATTTGTGGGTAGAAAACACGATGAAAAAATGATTTAGATTGTCACCAACCAAACTCATATATTATAGGAAACAATCGTATATTTGTTTGTTTGTTTGCTTTTTGGTTGAGCATTGGGATTGTCCAGAGCCCTCCCCGTTGCAATTCTATCAATCCGAAAAAAGGCTTTGAACGCCAGAAGCTTCTTCCTTTGCAAGAGAAAAAACAGCCGAACAACAAGTTGCATTTTAAAATTAACTAAAATGTTTAATTTGGATTAAATTAGATATACATTATTGTCTATTATTTTATTTCAAGTATTTCAAATGTTCATTTGTTTTATTTGGAGTGAAGAATAAAATCATAATTTATTTTATTAATTTTTGGGCCTTACAGCATTATTATGTTTCTGGTGGCCCAATTATTTTTTAAAGCCCAAGAATAATTCATGTGGTTATATTTTGAATTAGAGCTGGGCCCAATCTTGAGCCCAAAGACTTGAAGCAATTTGTGCGTCAATAAGCGATGGTTATTGTGGATGCGAGTCCAACTATTCTTGATCTTCATTACTATATTAAAGGCTTAAATCACCCAAATTCTTATCAAACAAGAATTTCAATTCTCTATGGAAACAAAAAGATAAATATATATATGTACTGAATTAAAAAATCATAATAAAATTATTCGGTAGTTGAGAATCAAGACATTTTATACTTATATTCATATCATTGTTTATCACTTGAATATTGTTGTGTTGTTACCATTTTATTGATTATTTTTTGTTATTATGGTTTTTATTTTCAATTAAAAAAATGTAAAAATAAATTTTTCTTTTTTAATATATTTATTTATGTATAACAAATTAATCCTATTTTCAGTATCTTATATTTGACACCTGTATTGCCTATGTTAAAATAAGATTTTATATTTGAATGAGACAAATGTTTATGTTTTATTTTTTGTGTTAAATTTGATTGTTTATTGTGGTTTGAATTATTTATATAGTTATATTGAGTTTGAGCTATAAATATTGATATGTTAAATAAATTTCTTATTAGTTTTCTTATCAATTTATTTTTTATCTTAATTGTGTTATACTTATACTAATACATTTAGATATATGACAATTATAATAACCTATTATTTTATCCACCCAACAACTATTTCTATTAAAGAATATTTAATCATTATAAGTAAATGAACCTAGTAAAAAAGAAAGAATGATTTATTATAAGAGTACCCATTAAACAAAAACCAATCAAACATTAACTTGCATGGAAAAGATTCACATACATATAGAAATAACTAGAAAAATAATGAAATTCTTAAAGAATTAACATATGAGAGAAATCCTATAATTAGAATTGTTTATCAAGTAAAAAATTAAAAAAAAAACATTAATTCGAACTAAAGAAACGATTAAGGAATAGGGAAATATTAGGGTGCCTCCTAGGAGCATTGAGCATCATGAAGAGTTGTGAAATTACGATGAAGGTTCTCCAACTCCAAATATCCTTGGACCTATTTAGATAAGCTTTAATGACGGTATAGGGAGGGTCTCGTCCAATGTGACATAGGTTTGTAGGGAAGGACGTGCAATAGAGAAATGAATAGTGAGATTTGGATCTCTCTTTCAAAGTTCAAATTTCTTTAGCTTCACGTGATAAGTAATTCAATTTAAGAAAGTGTCTTCATTGTTGTATTATCAAAATTTAAATTATATCTTTTCAAGATAAAACTTGTGACTTTATTGATTTGTATACATATCCGAAATTACGAGCTTGCACAATCATTTAGAAGAAAAAAAATCATTTTAGGTATAAAATAACACAATAAGAGTATTTAACTTTACATATCCTAAAAGATACCAATAGGATCCCATGAATATAACATACATGTTAAAAAACACTCAATATGAATGTAGTATATTTAATATGAACAACATGACACACTAAAAGAAATGTAGATTATACACTGAAAATGTCAACAATGGGTTTCTCACCATATTTACCTAAATAAACAATAATAGAAAATCATCGAGTAAAAGCTGATATAACCATATCAATGGTTTTAAGCACATTGCTATGTTGCTTAAACTTAATTACTAATGTATGGTCTCTCGATGAAGAGCAACGACCAACGTTTAACCAATTTTAATTTTCATCCATTAAAAACTTTGGATACCAACATAGTGACATAATTGGAAAAAATATTGTAGCTAACACCTAACATTATAGATTATATATGTGAATCCACCGAAAGAAATATGAACAAAAACTTGCATTTACCCCTACGTTAGTTTTCATTACGGAGAAGTTATACTAAAAGAGATGAATGATACACATTATTTTTACTCTAGAGCCATAAAGCAAAAAGTGCAATCCTAAAATAACATAATAAGATTATTCAACTTTTATAATATGTGATTTCAAGTGCTTTCATTGTTATAATATCAAAATTCACATTATAATATTTCTGAGGTAAAGCTTGTAGCTATATTAATTAGTATAGACATTTACATACATGTTATATGATTTTAATCAGTTTTGTGTTCCTCTAATTCACGTTAAGTATTTAAAATTATGTGAATAATTGACGACAAGAGCAATTTGGTAGTAAATCACTTCACATATACCTATAAGATCGTGAATTTGAGTCATGTGAAGGGGAAATGAACCACTATTGATCATCCTTCTAAACACAACAACAACTACAATAATAATAATTCAATGACACATTTTTCACATCATTCTCATGACAAGAATAAAGAATTTTAAGTGCAAAAAGTAGTTTGAATAATATTAACGATTTTTGAGATAATAAATATCAGAAAATTCATCAAATCGAACAAATATTGATTAAACATTAAATATCGTAGCAAATCCAATATATATGGTGAAAAGTGATGAGAGGATTTTACATATTAGTTATCTAACATTGTAAATATATGAGAACACACATTAACTCATAATTCTAGTGAGTTATTTCTTCTATAATCAGTTGGTTTTAAAATGGAATATCACTAAAAATATTATCTTCTACATGAATATAAGTACACCTAATATTTGGATCGCCTCTAAATTAAACTTGGTATTAGAGCATGATCCATACTCCTTTGCCTAGGGGGCAGTCAATACTGCATGGATGACTATTCGAACTGATAAGAACTAACAGTGAGGATGGCGTGATGAAGGAGTGATACAAGATTTCACATGTGAGTTATTCCATATAAAAATATATAAAAAAATTCTCTTAGGAAGTAGCTAACATTTCTGACGTGACTATAACCATGTTGAGATTAATATTTAAGTTATATACGAAGGAGGAGAAATGTAAAATCACAATTGTCTCTTCTTAATAGAAACAATAATAATAAAAAAATATTTCAAATGACTTAGTTGTCAATTCATTGTCATGAGAAGAATAAAGAATCTTAAAAAAATAAAAATAAAAGTAGCTTGAACATGACTGAAGAATATTAAGATAGTAACTGCAGTATCCACAAAAAATCATGGTAATAATTTTTAAACAAATCAAATATATATAATCACAATTTAAAAGTAAAACGAAATTAAATAGAATAAGCATCATCTGTGATCTGTGATTATATAAAAGAAGAATTATACAAGTTTTGGCATAAGTTGGCAAGTTAGAATAGTAGAATAAAGGAAAAGTCAGAATTGTTGACTTGAGTTTATTCTGTCCTTCCAAACATGCCTTTGGGCTGAAGTAATCACAGCAGATAATGGGCATTAATTAAGTTTATTTTCTTACGCAACAAGTTATTACGCAGGGCACCTAAAAGTGTCTTTTCACACCAGGACTAAACCGTCTTTTCACCCTCCAACCGACTGTACAGTGAGATATATATACACCCAGGCGGCAAAAATGTTTTTTTCTTCCTTGGGAGTTCTTTGCAGAGGTAACTCAGCGTATTGTACCGAGAGCTTCTCAAATTATACCATCTAATTCAGCCATGAATTCATTGAATCCCGCCCCAATGATGGCAAGGGATTGTGCAGAGGTGAAAAGCAGAGCCAAAAAGGTGCCTCATAGCTCTTCACCAGCATTGTTTTCTGATCCTTTGGTCCAGAATCATGTGAACTTCAAGCGGAGTTCCTGCCCAAAGCGGTTCATGTTCTACGAGAATGGATCGTGGGTTGATTATCGGGAGGATGTGGCAGATGTGATGAAATCAGGTTTTATCGAGGGCAAGCCCATGGTTGAGGCTCAGGTCTTGGGGCTGAGCTCTTTCTTTGACTTTTACCGTATGCTTGAGATTGATCTTGCTTCCGGAAATCACCGGTCCATCTCTTGGATTGATGATGATGGTAAGTGTTTTTTCCCAAAAACTTTCGTCAACAGTTTTGAAAATGACCATGAGGCTGATTTGGTTAATTGCAATGAGAATTGCGCAAAGATTGAGATTGGGGTTAGAATTAAGGAAAATTCGGTTGAAATTAAGGAAAATTCAGGAAGTCCGAAAGGCATAGAGTTGAATGAAGTTGTAAATCTGAGTAAGAGGAAGAGAAATGAGAATGTAGTGAAGGAAGAAATGTTGGAAACTTCGTGCAGCATTAATGCAAAGAGGCGGCAAGTGGTTGAGAGTGAATTACAGTCATCCAGGTGGCCGAAGGCCAAGGTTTTGGGGGCTAAGGAGAAAGGGTATGCAATAGTTAAGAATTTGTTTAAGGCGGGATTAGAGATTGTAGAGCCGGGCGCTATGGTTACTGCTGTTCATCAATGTGTGCGGATGGGACCCTTGGATAAGGCACGTTCAGAGCTTTTCACGAAGCAAATAGATATTACTAAACGAGCTAGAGGGGCGAGTAATGTGGTTTTTGCCTGGTTTGGTACGTCAGCTAAGGGCGTGGAGAACATTTTGATGCATGGTTTTGGGATACCTAGCAAGCCGTCTCATTCTGAAGGTCATGGGATTGGAATGTACTTGTCTCCGATACGATCACCCCATAATAGGTGTGTTTCTATGTATGATTATGCTTAGACTTGTTTGACAGTTTCTTCACAAGTGAATTTACCTTATGACTTCTTGTGTCGTCCGCTTGCATGCTTATGTTCCTTCTTATGGTTTTATAGCCTATTTCTTATGGTAGATAATGCCTATTTTGTTTGTATGATTGTGATTGGACTCATTTTTTCCTAGTAGTGCTTCCTTATGGCTATTTGCTTCGTATGTCTTCATTTCTTAGGTATTTCTTATTGTTTTATAATCAAATTCTTATGTTGGATTATGAGTGGGTTCTCTGTGTATGATCGGGCATAGACTTGTTAGATACTGATTTTCCTAGTGGAGTTTTCTTATTTCTATTCGCTTCATATGTCTGAAAGTTACTTCTTATGGGTTTACCTAAATCTTATGGTCGACGACAGGTAATTTTTGTGCTTAGACTTTTTAACAGTTGCTTTCATGTGTAAGTTCCTTATGACTATTCCCTCTTTATCCATGTATATAAGTTATTTCTTATAGGTCTATAATCTCATAAGATGATGCATAATATTTATTAATTTTGTTACATTTGCTTTCATTTTCTGTTTTCATGTTGATTATTTATCAAGAAACGTTTTTGCTTTGGATGTGCAGTGCAATGTTGTCGGAGATAGATGAGCATGGTGAAAAGCATGTCATATTGTGTAGGGTGATATTAGGAAAATGTGAGAAGGTTGAAGCCGGGTCCCGTCAGTTATATCCTTCAAGTTCTGAGTATGATACTGGCGTTGACGATTTAAACAATCCGAAGTGGTACACAGTATGGCATACCAACATGAATTCTCATATTCTGCCAGAATGCGTCGTCAGCTACAGGCCTGTAAATAAAATTGGTATAAGTTAGCTTTAGATACATCACTTTGCCAAAACATTAGCTTCCCTTTGGAAACTAAGGTTAAATTTTCTTTTTTATTTTTTTGCCCAAGGATCAGCTGGTGTCTGTAAGAACGGCGGTCTCATTCCATCTGTCTTTGTTGCAAAGCTGTTCTCCAAGCTGAGGAATTCTCTTACTCTGCCCCAATTTCAGGAAGTGCAAACTTTATGGGGATCATGCAAGGTTAGAATTATAGTTCCTATCATGATGCCAAACTGGTAATTAGGTTTTAATTGGTGCTGTATTATTTACGCATTAAAGTATTTACCTTCTTTTTTTTCTGCGCAGGAAGGGAAGTTGGGAAGAGATGCTTTCATGAATAAGTTACGATCAGTTGTTGGGGATGATGTGTTGCGCTCCACCATTCTAGAAATTCGTGGCTGAGAATAAGTCATTTGCACTTATGTTTGTAGTTGTTGGGAGGGGTTCGAGAAATTTCCTTACTCCGTCTCATCACATTCAATTAAGTTTGTTGTTTATTGTCTAGATCTGTTGTGGAAACTTATCAAATAGGAAGAAAAACTACACATGAGTTAGATTTAAACTTAGTTTTTAATGACTTTGTCGTCTCTCTGTAGATAGTAATCAAAGATAGATCTAAGCTGGACTTTCAACTTAGTTATCATAAATTTGTTCTCCAATAATGATTGATTTGTTGTTCAGCTTCTGTTTCTGTTTGTTGTCTTCCTTTTTTGGTTTTAACTGATATGTTGACAAGTGTAATCTTCTTGCTGCTCCGCAAAATGTAGGAAGTGAATATTGATGACACGGCTCAGTCGCTGAAAGGAAGCTCTCAAGCTGGACCGGAAGCTTTCTGGTCTACCTGTTCAATACTATTTTTTTAAACATATTTGTTAGATATGTACTGTGTTAGCACGTAGCCTCGTATATCCTAGTAATGTTTCGACGAACATCCTCGCAATCATACATCTATGCAGAACTTCAAAACTGTGTCCGACTTGTACTCGTATTGGAATATTCTGGAACTTTGGTTTAAATTCATGTAAACTACTCGAGAGGGTCCCACAAATTCCCTCACTTGAAAACTCCCTTCCTTTTGTGGACTTTTGAAAAAATTATAATCTTGGTGCTTTTTGGAAATTTCTGGGAAGTTCAGAAGATGCCCCTTTGATCTCCAACCTTCTAGCTAAGCAACAAAATCCCTAATAAAACACTGTTACCAAGCATAACTCGAAAATCATTATACTTTCCTTTTGTTAATTGAAAACTCAGTAAAAGGATGTCTACCTCTAAATATAAGCAAAGACGTATCAGTGTGTAACAGCTTCTGCCTTTAGATTCTCTTCTGTTGTTTCTGTTACTCATTTTTGGTGGCTGTGGCTAGTGATGTTAATGAAAATGGCATTTATTAGCTGACCAATCAAGTCTTAGTTTTTTGTTGATGTACCTACTATATAAATCCTAACTATGAATGAGTTTGCAAGTTGATGATGCATAGCATAGTCCAAATTTCAGTTTATTTAATATATATATACATACATATATATATATATATATATTATCGACTATGAATGAATTTAGAGATCGGTGATGCATGGCATAGTCCAAGAAGAAATTTATCCAAGGGCTATCTGCTGTTTCTTTGTATGCACCATCTCCTTTCTTATGTTCTTCTTGCAGGTTCATGAGGTCGACGATGGTCTTGACTGATGCTACATGTTGCGTGAAGTTTGTAATCCTAGCGACTCTTAACCGCATGCTCTTTGTCTTCTGCAATAAAAGCCATATAGAAGGACACAAACAACCTGACCAAGTTAAAGGCTTTTCTACTTGTCAAGTTTTGCAAGCAAAGCAAATCAAATCAATCCTAGTTTGATACTAATGCAAAGAACTCATACTATTGCTCATTTTGGTTGCATTGGAATTGAAGAAAAAATGACAATAAGTTTAGGAGGATAAGATAGCATCTCTAAACTTCTTATTTGCTGAAGGAAATGCTCTGGACTAAATAATGTATCTTCTCAGCTCTGGAATGAATCTTCTGCATATCAATTTAGTGCACCCCACTTTTCCTCTTCTTTGAAAGGAGTATCCGGATTTTTCTCGTCTTTTGCTTTAATTGTGGTGAGTATCTTTTTCTTGTGAGCATGTTGCCTGTAGTTCATAGGCTAATATAATCAATTGCATTCTCCATATAGAAAATATGGAAGCATACTCTTACATGTCTAGATTGAACTGTTAATTGGGCTGATTGCATCTTTTGGTGAATTGAAATCTTCATGTGGTCTTTTCTGAATCCTTATTACCACCCTGGGTTGAATATGAAACGACTGTTTGTTCTATCTAGTCCTTTTATGTATTATTTATCCATTACCTTATTCCTTTTGATGAGAACATATGTTTTGACATATCACAATGGCGTTGTGGCCAGAGATGATGCATAAAGCCAACCCCACTTAAAAGGTTTAAGTTTGTTATTATTGGCGGAGTTGGTGTAATATCCGAGGATCATGTAAGGATCAAGAAGCTTGAGGTTTGTTACGAGGTTGGCTGACGTAAGCTATCCTATAACCAAGAAGCTGTAGAGAGCTTAGTGTTATAGCTATGTTGTCTAATTATAATTAATGATTTTGTTCAGTGTCTTCCTATGTGCCATTTTCATTTTCTGGTCTTAGCTGAGATATGGACTAGTGTAATCTTCTTGATGCTGTTGGAAGTGTTGGAGCCAAAAGTGAGAGAGAGAGAGAGAGAGAGAGAGTGATAACGAGGCATAGTTACTGAAATAATAGGTCGCAATTAAGAGCTTTGTTTCTTTACTAGAATTTTTCAGAATTGGTCCTCCCCTAAAAGAAGATTTTTTCATGGGATGTTTGTGTTTTGTAACGGTTTTACTGCTGACCACTAATATATGTTCATTAACATGGCTTGATTACTGATATAGAAGGGCACATTTAAGAGCTTTGTTTGAAAGAAGCTTTACTAGAGAATTTCTACACTGCTCTACTAATAGATGTTTATACATATTTCTTAAATATACTGTTGGCTTCATAGAAACTTTGTACAAGCTCCTCGAAATGTTTATAGGAACATCCATTTCAATATACATCTATGTACACTCAGGAACTGTCCAATGTGTACTCATACTGGAATCTTCTGGATCCCTTTATGAGTTTTCATATCCATGCAAAATATTAAAGTCCTTACACGAAGTTGAGCACTTGAATACTCCTGTCCTTGATTAGACTTTGGAAAAATCAAAAGCTGAATATTTTCTTCCTTGACATGTCTGGGAAGCGAGGAAGAATTCCCTTGACCTTCCAACTCCTGGCGAGACAACATAAGTCTATTTTATAGAATGATACCGGGCGTAACATGGCAGACAAATTATACCTTCCTATCACTAAATTATGTTATAGAAAAGAGGTGCCTACCTCTAAACATAGGAACCTGCTGGAGGCGAATCTGCTTTGCAACTGTTTCTGCCTGTCTTCTGTTGTTTCTGTTACTGATTTTTTGGACTGTAACTCGTGATGTGTAAGGCAAATTCATTTTTTATTAGTAGTTTATTTTTCATTTGTACATATATTTTTGCATGTGTGCGTATGTGTGTATTAATTGGTGAACGCAATAAGATTCCAAATGGATGATGCAGATCAATTTTTCTAGATCCTGATATTAATTGCTTATAATTTTTTAATATTATCTTGGTAAGAACTAGATTTTGAAATCACTGCCTCTCCATGTGGCTATTGTTTTGAGAAAGTGAGCTGACATAGCCGATGAGGCATTATAGAGAACCTTTAAGTTGCACCGTCCTATAATTTTTAACATGTTGATCTGCTGAGTACTCATCTATGTTATTTACTTCCTGTGCACCTCTTAAGACTCTTACATCTCCATTCCCTCTTTCAGGTAGGTGAGGCGGACAAGGACCTTGATTGAGTTTAAAAATTTCATGATATGTCGTAATCCAAGTGATGGTTGGTGATCTCCAACATTCAATTCCATATAGATGCACACACACAACCTGACCAAGTTAGGCTGATTTTACTATCTTGTCAAATTTAGCAAGAACATCACCCTCTGTATACTACAGCCAAAAAAATAATAATAAAAAAAAAAAATAGTAGCATCTATTCTGGTTGCTTTTGTTTGTACCTTTTGATCTACGTAGCATCATTTTCGTCATTGACATGCATTAAGCTGATCAGACTATTAGATGGTTTCGGGATATAAAATCTGCTATTACCATGAGTACATGTGTTCTTTAGCTTCGTGCAAAGAGCAAGCTTTAGCGCTTCTGGGGAGTACTGAATATGTGTATCTGCTAGTATTGAGCACCAAGAAACTGGTTATTACTGAATGAAGTTAATGCATCTTGAAAGCTTTTTCTTATTCCCGTGACAATCAGATGGTATCTCTGGACTTAACAAAAGTTAATGGGTTGCTCTGGACTTCTAGATCATGAATCTTCTGCCAATCTATTTACTGTATGTCACTGTTCCTGTTTTTGGGTATGCAGAACCTTCAAACTTAACCGTGTTTGTAGCCATCTTGCAATAACTGTATCTTTGTTCTATAGTTCTCAGATCAATCAATTGTATGTCTCTATAGAAAACAAGGATGGATTTCTTACTTGTCAGGATGGAAATGTTAATAGCTGTGATGGATGAAGAAGTTGGGCTCGCAACCACTGCATCTTTTGGTGGGCCTGATATTTTCATGGTTTCCTATGCATCCACATTGCTCCAGTTGGGTTAAAGTAGGAAACGGGTGCTACATGTAGCCTAGTCATTCTCTAATTATATGTTTATCGTGTTTCCTTTAATCCTCTTATAATATTTTCTGTTGTTTGTGCTATAATATTCTGTTGTTTGTTTGACAAAACTTGTACGAGACCGTCTCATGGAATTTATTTTCGTGAGATGAAGTGCAAATTTTCTTTTTTCTTTGTTCTTTTTTTCCAGTTTTCAGTACTCATATTTTTTCTAGGGTTTTTTACTTCTTCTAATTTTTTAGGTTTTTCAGGCTCATTTTTTTCCAGTTCTTTAGAGTTCTTAAATTTACCTTTTTTTTTTTTTTTTTTGTTTAACTTTCTTCAAATTTTTTTTTTTTGGGGACTTGGGCCATGTCGGACATTTGTGAGGCGGTCTCATGAGAGATCCACTCCACTTGTTTCGGAGCAAGCGACCGTATGGAGAATGGTGGTCATCTTGTATTGGACTCTCTGTAGTTTGGTTTGCTTAACAAATTGTGTTGTTTATATCTGAGATGTTTATGGGAGAACTAACTCACTGAGAAGCTTCAAGTCTATTATTAGAACAGTTTACATAACCTGTCTTGGCCAACAGATGTAAGTTGGAAAGTGAGCTGTCGTGCTCGTACAAATTTTGATTTCTGAACTTTAAATATATCATCATCCAATGATGAATGCAGATGATTTCTCTCGACCTTGGATGATGATACAAGGATTACCGATGCGAGTTTTTAAAAGGTCGCCAGACTTGAATTCCAAAGTGGAATACACAATCACACCGGCATCCATGGTCTGCGCAGATCAGGGCCCAGCTAAGGCGTGAAACACTCCACCTTGGGAGTACGGCCAGAAGGTGGAAACTCAAAAGGAATTGACGCAGGCCTGTACAAGTGGTGGGGCATGAGGTTTAATTCGATACAATGCGTAAAACCTTCCATCACTCCAGCAATTGTGCTGAAGATACAAAAGATTCCCTATATCCTTGTGGTTGGTAGGGAAAAGCCATTTGCTGAAGATACAATAGAGTCCCCATATCCTTGTGGTTAGTAAGGAAAGGCCATCAATCCAGACAAAGAAAATTAATGTTTTTTCGATGGCTAGATTGCAGATATCTATCTGGTGCTAGCATTCTGTGTTTGCACAAAATTCTCTTTCCTCTTTTGGCTGAATTTTATTGATTGAATTCAAGTTGATTGAGTTTTCATTTTCAATTTATTCTTTGGCTTCTTTTCCTTCATTGATATCAGTGCAGGGAATATCTTGGAGTTGCATGAATTACAGTTTTCTTGTAAATATGAATAAGCACTTCTTTCGAATTTCTTTATTCTTCTGAACAACAGTGATTGAATAAACAGGTTTTCATCTATAAATTGTAATTTTTTTTTTATAGCTGGTGTTAAGATAAGATTGATGTTCTTTATGCTGTCCATTAAGGCCTGTGAAGGTTTCAGCTATGGCATATTTTTATCAACTCCGTTCATTATCTCGTTTTCTTTATTCGCATGAAGTTCTACACTGTACCTGGTTCAGGAAATTATTTGTGGAGTACTTGTCGTCAGGCCTTATACATGTAATTTGGATTGTCAACCTAAGTAGCAACTTGATATATTATTGTTCATTTTCACTCCAGTGGAAGTTCGTCAGGTTTCAGCTTCCAGGAGCATTATGCAAATCATCATGCATTACTCAAGGCTTCAAAAATGAAGTTATTTTCTCTGGTCATGGTTCATCGGTGCCAGGTATTGGGAATTTCAGCAACAGCTCCATGCTATTTCTCGTCAGAAATTATTTCTTGTCTCATCCCATTTTGACTTCTATATGTATTTCGAGCTTCCTAATTAATTCAATGGTCAACGTGAGGAGGAGTCTCTCCATCTGAACCTATTGTTTCCTCTGCTTCCGGTTGATCCAGTTCTTATTTGGTGGGATTTTCACTTTTTTCATAATCATAGAGAAATCTGAAGTGTGAGATATGTGCTTTCTGTTAGGAAAGTTGGAGGAAGTCGAGTGAGAATGTGGAGGACATTGGGGAATATGGACCGTCAAATCAAGTATTAACTTGGTTTGATTTTCATCCCTAATCATCCTTCTACTTCATCAATAATATTTTTCTGTTTCTTATCAATATATGGATGTATGTATATATAGAGGAATGATAAGGAACCCAACATTGGGTTTCTTATGGAGCCAAATACATGAAGTGGCATGCCAAATCATCATCCTTATCACTAAAAATAATAAATAAATAAATAATAATAATAATCATACACAATTAAAATATTATTACTTTTTTACTTTTAATGATAAGGATGATAATTTGGCATGCCACCTCAAGTAATTTGCCTTCATAAAAAATCTAATATTTTACTTTTAATGATAAAAATGAAGATTTGGCATGTCACCTCATGTATTTGGCTCCATAAGAAACCCAATGTTGGGTTCCTTATCATTCCTCGTGTGTGTGTGTATATATATATATGAGGAGGATCTTGGAATAGTATAGGGTGGTACTCCCTTAACTTTTACTCCATAAATTTTGAGATCTCTCAGTTCACGAAACTCTTCTTTCAAGATATTTTACTTGAAAAATCTCATTACGGAAAGAGGGAATTCATAGGATTGGATTCTAATGATAGCTTAAATTGTGGTGCTCGGATGGAAATGGAGATTGGAATATTTTATGTTGGAAAGTGCCTACTTGTAATATTTACTTTTAGGCACAAAAAGGGTCCATTGTACGTAAACTAAGTTAACATGGAAGTTATTTCTAATTGTACATCTAGCAAATAAGTTTGTTTATATAAGAAAATAAGGAATAAAGTGCCATCAAAGAGCTGATACTTGCCTCCTGGATTTTATTTTTATTTTTAAGCGGTTTCTATTGATGTAACCTACTTAATGCCTATAAGCTTGGGTCGTTTCCAAAATGATTGATCAGACCTTATTACTTGACATGAATCAGGTGAACTGTACGTAAGTAACTTGGTTGGGATTAAAGTAAAATGAACCCTCATTTCAGTTTCACCATTTAAGCGTCTCTTTACATAGCTGCGGTTTTAGATTAGAACCATCACGGTAGCCACTTGCGCATGGATAGTATAACTGTATAACAGGGCAACTGTGAGATAGCCAGTGCTTCAGGGTATTAGTCATTAATCCTTTCAATGTGATGTTAACTCTCTTATTTATTGTATGTTTTGCATTTCGTTCCTTTTTCCTTCTTTTTTTATTTTTTTTTTATTTTGGCTTCTCACTTCAGATGTGCTTGGATGCAACCTTCAATGATTTTGACTCCTGCAAAAGTAAATTATGATTCTTCAACATAAAAAAATGTAGTACCAACACTGATACCCTTTTCTGCACAGACTTCCATAAATTAACCCCGTAAATGGTCTGCCTGTTTGTCGGACTCCTTTCACTTGGGAATGAAAATGAAGATATTGTTATCAGACATTGATCAGGAGAGATCTGTAGCTGATATGATCTGTGTGCCTTGGTAACATGCTGGAGCTTCTCCTGTAATGTTCTGGGTGTCAAGCATTTAACTTATTGCTCCACATTAAGCACGAATGGAGATGAGAGTAAAAGCGGCAGAAGTTGGACTTGGCATGGATGTGGTAGGTCGAGGCTTTCTCTATGCTCAAGCTTTTCCTACGTGTTCTTTGAGTAGTCTGATTTATTGACTCGAATTTATTGTGTGATTGAAATTTTGGCAGGTTTGTCTGGTATAGATGACTGTTACGTAGACAATTGAATAAAAAATATCTTGTAAACTGCTAAAATGGTGTCTATAGGATAGGAACAGATACGGGGAATGACGTGCAGATGTCTCCTGACTCAGGATTCAGCAATTTTGGAGAGGATACTTTATTTGCATTTGTGGTCTGTTCATACTACATGTCTTGAAGAGTCTATTGCATGATGAAGAGTTTTTCCCTCCTTTGGGCTTTGACGTACTTCCTGCAGTTGGCGGATGCTGTTAATTTGTAATGCTTTTCCTAATGGTTATAAAATAGATTCGTTGTTGAGGGTTGAACATAAATCCAACAAATGGATCCTAGACAATAATTATGATATAAAAAATTAATGGATAAAGTTCCATGGGTATTTTAGCATATGAATAAAGGCGTGCTACCAGTCACAATTAGCAAGCATTTTGTGTTCATTTAGTGCTTGATCATATAGTTTCTCTCTGTGCTTTGCGCAGACGCATGTCTGCGTCCGCTTCTCATTTTCATTATTCTACTGTGTTATACTATGTTAGAAGACATAGAATTCTTGTAAGAGACATATATACATGGCTGTGTCTGGAGCCGGAATTGTTCTATTATAAAGACACAGGTAGGTGGTATGGCTGTCCTCCCAACACCCTTTTGGTATTGTTTTCTGTTTAGAAAATGATTCGTACAGTGGAGAGCAGTGCTGGTGACCACAGATGACCTAATTCTGGACCTTTGTGGCGTTCTGCTCTGTTCTATGTTTCTGTATGGGTGGGGCCGGGTCTGAGACTGCTGGTACATTTATTACTTCCCAAGTGAACTTGTATACACACACACACACACACACATCAGTGAATGTATCGACACCTCGAGTCTTGTTTTCTTGTTAGAACAATGGTGGTGGTAGGGGTTTGTTGGAGACTTCCTTTTCTTTTTCCCCATTACTATTGCTGTACTATTATAGTATTTATTTGTCTTCTTTTCTTTAAATAAGCTGGATCTAGTTTGTAACATTTGGAAATTACATATACGTATATATATATATATATATATATATTTTTTAATAAGATTATAGACATGGTCCAACGTGAAATATCATCACATTTTATAATAAGAGGTCTCATGTGTGAGATAGCAATAATTTGTTTTCCTAATCAACGTCTCACACAATGTTTTGTCAAGTGATCCGACGGCCTACAAATTTTCAATGTTGGGCTTGTTGCAAGTAGTATTTCGACAATATTTGCCAAGTATAATTATGCACCGACACTTTACTAGATGAAAAGTAGGCCCCCGTATTTACAAAGTTGTTGAAGCAAATTTGTTGTGTAAAACAAGATACATTTGTTGCACTAAATATAAGCTTAACTCTTGCATTGACATTGTGCTTCCTACCTTAAATAATAATTAAGCCGGCCATGCCAAATTTCTTACGCCCCCAAATATGAAGCCCTTCACTTCTACATAATTTGCATGCACAATCATATTCCCCTTGTCTCTTCAATCAGTTATTTTTTACTCTGTATATAGTATATTTTTATCATCGTTTAATATGTATATCGAATGCATTGTGCAATCAGATCTACAATATTATTTGTTTAACTAAAAAATATTACTTGTTTACTTGAAAAGTATTGATACTTTTTTTTTAAATAGTAATATTTTTTAAGTAAATAAAATATTTTTTAGGGTTAATATAAAAAATCAACCTGAGCTACAGTGTTTCCCATTTGTGTAAAAAAAACGTCTTCAATTGCTATCTGTTCTCTATGATTTGACCAATTACAACCTAATTTTTATTAAACTTGGTTTTTCCAACTAAAATCACAAAATGTGACTTGCACGCTTGTTATTAAGGGTAAAATTGTTTCTTCACCTCTATCAACATCTCTTCCTTAAGGCCACCACAAATCAACTCCGTCAGCACATTCACCTTTCATCTCTGTCAACATTTTTTGTTTTGGGTAATGAATTCTTCACCAACACATAGCTTTTGTTCTGGGTCGAATGAATTCCTTACCACCACAAAGCTGTAAAAAATGATGAATCCTTCCAAAAACTTTCTCCTGCAACTTTCTTCACTCACTCTTCATTTCTTCAAAGAGTGTTTACATTTTATTTTGAGAATATGATTTCACCCCTTTGTTTATGTATGCAAAATTCACTATTTTTCTCTCAGTTATTTCTTCTTCTATATATGAGAAATCATCTCATTAAAATTGCTGCACTCTTCTTCCTCGACTACCTTTGTTGTCAATTCGAAGCACATAAAATCTAAAAGAGAGATTCCACACTCATGATCGAAGTCATTGCAAAAAGTGTTTATCCTTCCCGCGGTCCTCCTTCCATAGATTCTTTCATCGTGGAAGAGAAGCCTCAAGAAAATATCATCTTCATGATGTTGTAGATTAAAACTCCTTTTCTCAAATCGGATGACTTTTGAGAGTTGGAAATTCAGATATTCTTACTTCGTAACTGCTACCTTCTTGCTTGGACTTGGAGGTCCAACAAATTAGAAAAATGCTATTAATTACTAAAATAGAAGAGGAGAAGAAGAAGAAGGAAAGACATATTTCTTTCTCCCTCACTCCATTTTTCTAAGGGTTAAGCTGTCGTCTGTGGGAAGAAGGTGTTGATGGAGATGAAGAAGTTTACCCTTAAAAAAAGTGTGCAAGTCAAATTTACGATTTTAGTAGGAAAAACAATATTTTGAAAAAAATTGATTGTAACTGGTCAAAATTGTAAATAATAGCTAGCAATTGAAAACGTCTTTACCTTATGTACCAAATGGAAAAAAGCACTATAGATGAGGTTAATTTTTGTTATTAACCCTACTCTTCAATTAAGTAAGTAATATTGTAGATCGAGTGCACGATGCACTCAATACACAAGAGATTCACTCTATCTTTTATCACATATTTTCACACACACATATATATATATATATATATATTTATTTATTTGTGATGTGTATGTGAGCTTCATTAAAAATAGACTGAAGGAGATCTGTTGAGTGGAGGAAAATATACGTTTATTTTAAGCAATGATCCACGTTTTAGGACACTACTAAAGATTGCATTTGTTTGAATAATAATATTATAGATACCGTCATCACCTGTTTCGGACCAATTGATTCGAAATCATTTTTTTTCGAGTACATCTTATTTTTGTCTCTTCCAAAAGGGTAGTTATTTACAAAGATGTGATTATTGCATTTGTCTCTGGATAACTTTTATGAATTGGTTTTAAGATGTGTTCTGACCGCTATATCACTTGTCATGAAAAAAAATAAAAAAATAAAGAGGAATAAAATATTAACAAATATCTTTTCTAAACTAACCAACTTCAATATTAATAAACAGAAAGATGTATTATACATGGAAAAAGCATAAAAGAAACATAGTAGAGTTAATAAAATAAGAAACGAAAGTAATACATGTTATGCATCATATTAAGAAACATATATAATCTTAGTCAGCTATTATCTTCTTCAAATTTAAATTATTTTTTTATTATCTATCCTTTTTCAATAAATTGGAGTAAAATGAGCCATTTCTAATAAATTGTTCTTGAATTCTAAAATTATATATATATATATATATATAAATATATATATATCCTTGTGTGTATAGATAAAATTGGGTAGGAATAAATTATCACACGATATCAATTGTTTACTTGGATGGATCATAGATGCGGGACTATCCCTTCAGCCCATGATAATTTTGAATTTTCTGGACTGATATGAATTCTAGCCTCACCCATATGATAAAAGTTATCGATCCTGATTCAAAATGTGTTATATCATTTTAACCCCTACTGTTCACATGTAGTTGTGTTATTTCATTTTTCTAAATTTGAGATATTTTAGTCCGTACATAGTTATCGAAATTCAATACCACAAAGTAAACTTGGGATAGTGAAAAAATACCTAACATTCAATTTCCTACCAAGTAAACAATAGATATCTATCTTCAAAATTATTTGTTTCTGATAAACATAGTATTTAGCGGGGTTATTATGTATAGTTTTTTTAGCAATTGCATGTACTTAAGTGATGAGTTCATAATGATTTTGTTATATTTTGTTACGTCACGTGTTTGTTGAAGTTTTGACAGAAAAACAGATAATTAAGGATGTATAGACCACGTCTCAAGTCACATGGACTGTGCTTATCCTCGTAATATGATCTTAACTGTTGCGATTTGGTGTCATTCAAGCATATCCTTGATTTGGTGTGATTTGGGCATATCTTCTAGATTTGGTGTGATTCGGGCATATCTTCCCATTCCAACCAGAGATATGTATGCTATCAAAACCCTAGTAATTGTCTATAAAAGGAGGAGCTACATCAGATAATAGACATCATACAACACAATATACAACAAATTTTAGTGTTAGAAACAAGAATTCAAAGAAGGGTCAACCAACCAAGTATCAAAGAGAGAGAGAGAGAGAGAGAGAGAGAGAGAGAACGAAGATCGTTTGGGCTTCAATAGTCTTCTTTTCTTTTGTTCTTTTTATGTTAGTCATAATAATCAATATGTTTCTCATGAATTATGTATTGAATATGTGTAGCTAAACATCTAGTGATTCTAGGGAGTGCATGATTATGGATTCATATGTTTTTCTTTAATGATATTATTTCTCTTCCTATATTTGTTTATACTTCCTTGATTTGAATGTCGTATAAAATTATGTGGAGACTAATTGTATATGTGTAGTTAATCCATTACTGCCCGGGAGGGAGTAACTGGTTAATGGATTAGAAATGCATAACATAACACTTGCTAGATTGGGAGATTGGTAAGTATTATGATGAGAATAGATCCTAGGCACGTTTGAGATCTAATCTACATTTAGATCTAACTCGGAAGAGAGGATCTAGATATATTAGGATTCTCCTACAAATATAGGAATTAAATATGGTTTAATACATTAAAAGAACTCATATGAACCATATGAATGCATGTCCGTGGAATCCATACAATCTCTGAATATCTTTAGTTGTTTGAATAAGATTTGATATTCATTTCTACTTCTTTATTTGTTTTATTTTGTTTTATCAAACTAATCCCAAATTGATTCTTTAGATCGGATAATATCATAACGAATATTTAGTTGAATTTACTATATACAGTCCCTGTGGATACGATACCTGTTCTCACCATATTTTACTATAATTACTTCGTGTACTTGCGAGTCGTATTTTAAATGAAATAAAATAACGAACAAGTTTATTGCGCCATTGCCGGGGACTGGCGTAATTTACAACTAATTTTATTTTTAGATATTATACTTTAATTTAAAGTGTATATTATAGTTTAGTATATAGTTTTTATTTATTTATTGATTCGTGTAGTGTTTACAGGTAGTTTATGAACATTCGATCCAAAGGTGTAAGACATTTGATACCAATTGATCTAGAGATCAAAGCAACTGCCCGATACAAATGCACTTCAAGAACGCAAGTAAACATGAAGGATGAAATAGAAGCAATGCATAGAGAAATGGAGGAGTTACGAGCATTGATGAGACAACAACAACAACAAACTCCAGCCCCACCAATTCGAGAGTCCTTAGAACCTCTAATTGCTACAAATTATGGAGGACCACGACTGCAAACCATAGGTGCAAATAATTTTGAGCTTAAACCTGCCTTAATATCTATGGTACAATAGAATCAATTTGGTGGTGGTGCACTTGAAGATCCCAACGCACATCTGACATAATTTTTGGAGATTAGTGACACCATCAAGATGAACGGCATGGGAACTGATGTGATAAGGCTTCGATTGTTCTCGTTCTCTTTAAGGGATAAAGCAAAGCAGTGGTATCATATACTAGATGAGGAATCAGTTCGAATATGGTCAGATTTATGCAAGAAATTCCTCAACAAATATGATCCTCCTGGGATGAGATTGAGATTAAAGAACGAGATCACTGCGTTTAGATAATTTGATCAAGAGCCTTTATATGAAGCATGGGAGCGGTACAGAGATCTCTTAAGAAAGTGCCCCCGACATGGTTGTGCAACTAATCAGCACGTATGTCATTTCTATAATGGTTTATTAGAGCTAACTCGAAATAAAATTGATGCAGCTGCAGGAGGAGCTCTATTATCATTAACTGCTGATAAGGCTGTAGACATCCTAGAAAAATGGTTTCAAACAGTGCACAATGGCCATCGCAAAGGAATTCAGTACGAAAGGTAGCTGAAATTTCTAACACGATGGATGAAATGAAAGAGTTGTCTGTACAAATGGTGACCATGACCCAAGCCATCAAATTGTTGACTAAAAATGGCATGTCACCATCTGAAAATATACAAGAACAAGCAATCGTAGCCCAAGACACACTGGAGAATTTTAATTATATGCAAGGACGAGACTACAATGACAATTATAGATAAAATGAATTTGGACAAAGAGATAGACTCAATTATTCTAATCTAAATAATTTTTTGCAGCCACTACCCAGTTTCTCTATTACGGACGGAGTTATAAATGATGGAAATACACCAAATTTGGAGAATATACTTGCATCCTTTATGCAGACCACAAAGCAAATGATGGATACGCAGGCAACAAAGGTTGAAAATTTAGCCATCACAGTGAATAAATTCACAACCGAATTTGGAGCTTAAATAAAATCTTTGGAGATTCAAGTTGGTCAAATGGCTAAAATAATGGGTAGTGTACAACAATAGGGACAATTTCCAAGTACCACTGAAATCAACCCAAAGGAGCAATGTCATGCCGTAAATGTGAAGGACGAGCTACCTAACAAAGAAAAAAAGAAAAGTGAGATAGTGGATCGGGGGGAAGAAGCGAAGGTAGTCAAATATGTGTCACCCCCTCCATATGTTCCACCATTGCCATTTCCAAAAAGGCTAAGGAAGCAAACAAAGGAAACACAATTTACTAATTTCTTAGAAAATTTTAAGAAATTACCAATTAATATTACCTTTGCTGAAACTGTTGAACAAATGGCTAACTATGCTAAATTTTTTAAGGAAATTCTGGAAAAGGAAAGGAGAATTGAAAATCATGAGACGGTCAATCTAACAGAGAAGTGTAGTTCAATTCTCGAAAGAAAGCTTCCACAAAAGTTGAAGGATCCGGGAAGCTATATAATACCATGTGAAATTGGCAACACTCACTTCAATAAAGTGGCGTGTGATTTGAGAGCAAGCATAAATTTAATGCCATTATCCATATTCAAGAAGTTGGGCTTAGGAACAGTGAAATCATCCTCCATCACATTACAACTTGCTGATAGGTCTATTAAGTACCCAAAATGAATTATAGAAAATGTGCTCATGAAAGCAGATAAGTTCATATTTCCTGTGGATTTTGTTGCGTTGGATATGGAAGAAGACCATGAGATGCCATTGATTTTGGGTAGACCATTCTTAGCTACCGCGGGAGCCCTCATTGACATGAGAAAATGAAATTTGACTCTAAGAGTAAATAATGAAAAAGTGGTGTATTCCGTGTATGATGCAAAGAAGTTCCAAGAGGATATTGAAGATTGCAAGGCTGCAGATATAGTCCAAAACACCATCGATCAAAAGAAATCCAAAAGTTTGTCGGCAAAGTCTCTTAAATCTTGCATAAGCTATACTATCCTTCCTTGCAAGTCTATTAATTTTGATAGTGTGAATTTAATTGACAATTTTAAAGTTATGTAGGATTCTTCTATAAAACAAAAGACGGAGGCATCTCCTAAGGTAAACATCAAAGAGGAATTAAAGCGGGCTCAACTTCGTGCAAGTTTTGAAATCGATCATGCTAAGGAGGTTGAAACTGAAGGATGGCACCCTTGTGCAAAAGATAAGGCATTAAAGAGTCTCCTTGGGCATGCTGAGCTTCACAAAATTTCATGAAATTGAGGACGAGTTCATCTACATGAACTCAAATGTCGAGAGAATTGATGCCAACATAGCAGTCACGCTAAACACAATGGACCATTGGGGATTTCAACTCCCACCGAACCCACCATCTCAATAATACAATGGAGATTAGTGATTTATGGCTTTCCCATCTATCTTATCAAGCTTATTCTTCCCAAAGAATAAGTTTGGGGGGTGGATGGATGTTGTACCATGAATCCCTCTTCTTACTTGAAATTTTTTAGTACATGTTTTCTTTCTAAATTAGTAATGTAAAATATATAATATAAAGCCTAAAAAATGATTCATTTCTCTATTTTATGATGATTATGGTATTGACTGATGCTTATGATGATAATGTTTTATTTGATAATGATTATTGATGGATTGAGCATATTTTGAAAAAATGATATTTGTACATGCAATGAAGAACTTAAATATCTTGAATTGTTATGAGCATGTGAGATTTGGAGCCTATGGATTCTTTCTAGTGCGTTTAGTTTGATAAATGTTAGAATGTCTAGAACTTGTCTATGATTTGCTCAAGTTTAACATAATAATATGGATTTTGGAAGTGATTTTAGGCCATCTTTGGTAGCCCTGTTATCATTTCAATTTTGATCATTTACATAAAAGTATCCTAATAAGCCCCTTTGAGCATTGAACCGTTCTTTGATAGCCAAGTTACACTATTTGTGCATGAAAGTAATATAAATAGAGTGGACATGTCAAATAGAAAAGAATAATGCATGTTAGAAGGCCTTGGTGAATATGGAGGAATGAATTAAAAGATTGTGAAAAATGGTTATGAATTAGAGACAAGTCACTTCCTGAAAAAAAATAAAAAATTATCATCAAATAAAACAACAAAAGTTTTTGAAAATTGGAAGTGACTCCCCATAACTAATAAAAGCATTGAGTAAAATTTTGAGTTGATTGAATATTGGAAAAGAGTTGATGAAGGAGGAATAAAGTTAGACAAGAATCTAGTTGTGCTTGTTGGCAATGAGTTGAATGTGAAAGGTTGTAAAGACCAATAAATTTGACGAGTCCACTGTTGATTAAGTCACTTAGCCATAAATTCCTTACCTTGACCAAAAGCCTACATTACAACCAAATTTAAAGTCCTTTCTTATCCTTAATCCACTTATTGCATGTAAAGGCGAGATAAAATCATGGGCAGGCATATGGTTAATTCTACATTCATTTTAACTTTGAGTGTCGTTTATATTTTCCTATTACACTTGAGTGTGAGAGATATACAAACCTGTTGAGGATCAATGATTCAAGATGTTAAATAAGTAATAGTTGCATGACATGAAGTTGTTTAATTACAATATGGTTAATTTTGATATAATCACAATGATTTTTTGTGTTTGAAGCATCTTGTACTGTCAAAAACCCCTTCATTTTGAAATGAAGACTCGTTATCATTGTTCGAGGAAGAATAATAGGTTAAGTTTGGGGGGTTGATAAACATAGCATTTACGTGCAATTCGGAGTTCATGTATAGTTTTTTTGGCAATTGCATGTATAGTTTTTTATTACGTCACGTGTTTGTTGAAGTTTTGATAGAAAAACAGATAATTAAGGATGTATGTACCACATCTCAAGTCACATGTACCGTGCTTATTCTTGTGATATGATATTAACTGTCGTGATTTGGTGTGATTCAAACATATCTTCTTGATTTGGTGTGATTTGGTCATATCTTCTAGATTTGATGTGATTCAGGCATATCTTCCCATTCCAATCAGAGATATAGAGGCTATCAAAATCCTAGTAACTGTCTATAAAAGGAGGAGCTACATCAGATTATAGATATCATACAACACAATACACAACAATTTTTAGGATTAGAAACAAGGATACAAAGGAGGATCAACCAACCAAGTATCAGAGAGAGATAGAGAGAAAATGAAGATCGTTTGCAATTCATGTTCTTTTTATGTTAGCCATAATTGTCAATATGTTTCTCATGGATTATGTATTGAATATGTGTAGCTAAACATCTGGTGATTCTAGGGAGTGCATGATTATAGATTCATATGTTTTTCTTTAATGATATTATTTTCCTTTCTATATTTGTTTATACTTCATTGATTTGAATGTCATATGAAATTATGTGGAGACTAATTGCATATGTGTAGTTAATCCATTACTGATCGGGAGGGAGTAATTGGTTACGAATTAGGAATGCATAACATAACACTTGCTAAATCGGGAGATTGGTAAGTATTATGATGAGAATAGATCCTAGGCACCTTTGGGAGTTAGATAATATCTTGAGAATGATCAATGTTAATCTACATTTAGATCTTACTCAAAAGAGAGGATCTAGGTATATTAGTGATTCTCCTACAAATAAAAGAATTAAATATGGTTTGATATATTAAAGGAACTTATACGAACTATATGAATGCATGTCCCTGGAATCCATACAATCTCTGAATATGTTTAGTTGTTTGAATCTGATTTAATATTCATTTCTACTTCTTTATTTGTTTTATTTTGTTTTACCGAACCAATCCAAATTGATTCTTTAGATAAAGGATAGTATCATAAATGAATACTTAGTTGAATTTACTATATACAATCCCTGTGGATAAGATACATGTTCTCACCATATTTTACTATAATTACCTCGTGCACTTGTGAATCGTATTTTAAGTGAAATAAAATAGCGAACAGTTTCTATGTTTAATCCCGATTCAATCCAATCCTAAACTATGAAGTATGTTTAATAACTATCCGGTCTAATCCTAAACTATGGAGTAAATTCGGCCTTAAAGTATAATATATAATAGTTACCTTATGAAAATTTGTGTTTTTCTTTCGGAGTACACTCTTACACTATAGTTGCACAATGTAATTAGGTCGTATTAGAGGAGAGAGAGCATAATAGAGATTAGAGGAGAGAGAGAAGAATAGAGAGACGAAAGGAATATTGTGAGAGAGAGACAATTATTTTCATTTTAACAACCTCAAAGACCAGATTACATGCAACGAATATAAATAGGCACACTCTCAGATTTCTGTTGCTATCAACTAACATGAAACAATTACAACAAATTATATTATGAAAAGTAACTGCCTAACTAACTGTTTAACTAACACCAACTAATATGAAACAGTTACAACAAATTCTATTATAAAAAGTAACTATCTAACTAACTGTTTAACTAACATCAACTAACATGAAACAGCTACAAGAAATTCTGTTATGAAAAGTAACTTCCTAACTAACTATTTAACTAACAGCCCCCAGCAAACTTTAGGTTCTAAGATCTAAAACCTTAAGTTTGGTTCTCATTAATCCAAAACTGGAACTGGAGTTAGCCTTAGTGAAAATGTCTGTTATCTGTTCCTTGGAAGGAATATGACGAATGTCAAGCAACTTTTGTTGTAGCCTTTCTCTTAAAAAAATAGAGATTTAACTCTATATGTTTGGTTCGAGCATGTAGAACGGGATTTGCAGCCAAATGCATTGTGCTCAGGTTGTCACACCAAATAATAGGTGTGTGTGGGCTGCTTAGGTGAAGTTCCTGTAGAAGTCCCTATGCCCAAGTAATTTCAGCTACTAAATTTGCTAAGCTTCTATATTCGGCTTCCATAGAGGACCTCGAGACTGTATATTATTTCTTGGATTGCCAAGAAACCAAATTTCCACCAAGAAATAAACAATAACCTGTTGTTGACCTTCTGCCATCATAATCTGCTGCCCAATCTGCATGGGAAAACCAACCAAATCAAGATTATTGGATCGAGTGAAGTGTAATCCATAATCCGTACTGTCTGCAAGATATCGTAGAATTTGTTTCATTGCCTTCCAGTGAGACTCAAGAGGTGTTTGCATATATTGACAGACTTTACTGACAGCAAAGGATATTTTGGGTCTCGTAATGGTAATCTACTGTAATGCGCCGGCTATGCTCCTGTAAAACTGAACATCATGGACTGGATCAATCCCATAAGCTATCAAGCGTTCTCCAGAAGTCATAGGTACTGAAACTCCTTTGGCAAATTGCATCTTGGCCTTGCATAATAAATCCTTGATGTATTTGCCTTGGGAAAGATGAAAGCCTTCTCTAGTTCGATGAACTTGTATCCCAAGAAAGTAATCTAATTCTCTGACATTTTTAAGAGCAAAAAATTGGTGGAGCTATTGAATAAATTCTTGAATCTCAGCTGTACTACTGCCTGTAATCAAAATGTCATCTACATATATAAGAATGAACAACAAATTGGAACCAGTAACTCTAACAAATAGAGAATGATCAGATTTAGTGGATTTAAAACCCAAAGTTAGTAAAGAAGACCTTAACTTTTCAAACTAAGCTCGAGAAGCTTGTTTAAGGCCATACAGAGACCTTTCAAGCTTACAAACATGGTCAGGAAACTTTGGATTCTCAAAACCATAGGGCTGATCCATATGCACTTCTTTAATAAGACGACCATTAAGGAATACATTATTAACATCTATTTGCCGTACTGGCCAATTTTTGTTCAAAGCTGTTGTGAGGATCATTCGGATAGAAGTGGGTTTTACCACTGGGACTGAAGGTTTCATTGAAGTCAAAACCAGCTCGTTGATGAAAACCCTTAGCCACGAGTCTGGCCTTGAATTTATTAACACTACCATCTGGATTTTCTTTGAGGTTAAACACCCATTTGTAACCAATAGATTATTTTCCAGCAGATAGGGGTACAAGCTTCCAAGTGTGATTTCTAAGTAGGGCCAAATATTCATCTTGCATTATTGTTTTCCAGTTAGAATCAAGTAAGGTGGCTGAAGGTGTGGATGGCTCGCAACTAGTAGCAAACACCTTTGGTTTAAAAGTACAACGTTCCCTCGAGTGACCATAGGATGCTCATTAATAGGAAGAACTATATCTCTCAAGATTATTTGAAGGTGAACTCACACTCTCACTATTGTTAACCATGTCAAGAACTATATCTCTCTGAGTTTGATCGTTAGAAGTAGAGTGGAAAGGATCAGAATACAAGTGTGATGTATTGGAGGATCGTGGAATTACCGGATGAATTGTAATAGGAAGATAAATGTTGCTATGAATATCTGGCATGGAAGGAACCCGGGTAGCAATGTTAGTAGAAGAAAATGGAAATTGATTTTCATCAAAAATCACATCTCTAGATATAAAAATTCTGCCATCGGGAGCTAAACATTTGTAGCATTTATGATTGAGGCTATACCCAATGAAGGAACAAGTTTTGGACCTGAAATCAAACTTATGGTGATTGTATGGTTTGAGGAGAGGAAAGCATAAACAACCAAATGTTTTGAGTTAGGTGTATATAGGAACAGTATGGAAGAGAAGTTCGAATGGAGATTTGTGATCAGTAGTGGGTGAAGGTAACCTGTTTATGAGAAAAACAGCAGTCCTGAAGGGTTCATTCCAATACTGCAGAGGCATAGAAGCATGAGCCAGCTAAGTAAGGCCAGTATCAATAATATGCCTATGTTTTCTCTCCGCTAGGCCATTTTGTTGATGAATTTGTGGACAAGATATTCTATGCAAGATTTCCTCTTTGGCTAAGAGATCAGAAAACGGTCTGTATTCCCCTCCCCAATCAGATTGTAACATTTGCAAGGGACAATGTAGTTATTTTTCAGCTTGGGACTTGAAAACCAAAAAAGCATGGTAGGCATCAGATTTTTGTTTAAGGAGAAAAATCCAAGTGAATCTGGAAAAGGAATCTATGAAGCTGATATAATATCTATAACAACTAGAAAAGAGTGTAGGAGCAGGTCCCCATAAATCTGAGTGTACCAACTTTAGAGGCTTGGAATATTGAGAGGTAGACATATGAAAAGGTAAACTATGTAATTTGCCCAAACAACAAGCTTGACAAACAGAAGATGTTTTATTGATAGATTTAGTATTACACTGCTTGAGTACATCATGAAGAACATAATCATTAGGATGCCCTAATCTAGAATGCCAAACAGCATAGGAATCTGGAGTAGAAACAACATTACAGATAGGAAAAACAATAGGTTGAAGTCTAGAAGTATTTTGTGGAGCTGGATGAGTGTTGCGGTGGAGAGGTGAAGGAGAGAACACGTATAAGCCATTCTCAAGATGCCCTTGAAGAAGAGTGGCCCTGGTTGAGATATCCTTCACAGAACAAATAGCAGGATAAAAATTCAAACATCACATTTTTATCCTGAGAAAACTTAGAAACACTGAGTAAGTTTTTAGTGATTTGAGGGACATGAAGGATATGTTTGAGAGTAAGAGATCGATAATAAATAAAAGGAGAACAGAAAGAGGATTGACCAATCTGTTGAACAGAAAGGCCCTTTCCATCACCAACGTGAACCTGGTATGTCCCTTGGAATGTGGATTTTTGAGTCATAGTATTGACATCAGCAGTCAGGTGATGAGTAGCACCGGAGTCCGAATACCAGGACTAAGGCATAAATGGTTCTGGAGTGGCAAGCAAACCCGGCTGAGATGAAGGATGGGTAACATAATTGACTCTGTTTTCTTGATAGTGATTCTGATTAGAACCAGGAGCCGGGTTTTGAGAAGAAGGACCATAAAAATTTTGATCAAATCTGTAGTAGCACTGAGTGGCAAAATGATTTGAATATCCACATAACTGACAGTAAACTTTGTTGTTGTGATATTTCCAATTACCACGACCTTTTCTCCAGCCTCTGAAATTATTGGAATGAGCACGTGAATAATGGAAACCTGAAGCACAATTGGAAGAACCAAGTGTGAAATTTGAATTAGTAGACTGCTTAGATGAAGAAGAACCAATAGCAACATTTGTCATAGCAGAATCCAGGCTGCGAAAATGTTTCTCAACACGAGTCTCTTGAGAAAAAAGTAATCCTGCAATGTCAGGAACCATATATGAATCCAGACAAGTATTTACAGAAAGAACAAATGTATCATACTCTGGTGGCAAACCATAAAAAATCGCATCAATATGTGCTTTGTTATCCAATTTATGACCAGCAAGTGGAAGCATGTCCACACAATTACGCACCTTAAGAAGAATTCATTGATCGAGGATGAACCTTTCTTCAGATTCTACAGTTGCAACTTATATTGACTAACTTTAGCACGGATCTGAACAAAAAAAATAGGACTCAATGGTAGCCCACACTTGAACAGAAGAATCACAACCAGCAAGACGAGGGAGGATAGTATCGCTAACTGATGCAAGGATCCATGAGAGGATGAGTTGATCTTGTTGCTTCCAATCAAGAAACTCTGAGGAAATAACACCAGAAGTCTCATCGGTAGCTATTGCAAACTTAGCCGGAGAAGAAGTAGAATCCAGCAAAAAAGTTGCAATCGGTGATCATGAACAGTAGACAAAATCTGCTTATGCCAGATCAAAAAATTATCCATAGAAAGTTTGGAAGAAGTGGATGAGAAAAGAAATCCGAGAGAAATGTTGAGAAGAGGAAGAAGATGAAGTAGACATGGCGGAGAAGAATGAACAGGATCGGAGATGACTAAATTGATACCATATTAGAGGAGAGAGAGCAGAATATAGAGAAGAAAGGAATATTGTGAGAGATAGATAATTCTTTTCATTTTAACAACCTCAAGGAACAGATTACATGCAACGAATATAAATAGGTACACTCTCAGATTTCAGCTGTTCTCAACTAACATGAAATAATTACAACAAATTCTGTTATGAAAAGTAACTGCCTAACTAACTGTTTAACTAACATCAACAAACATGAAACATTTACAACAAATTATGCTATGAAAAGTAATTGCCTAACTAACTGTTTAACTAACATCAACTAACACGAAACAGTTACAACAAATTATGTTATGAAAAGTAACTGCCTAGCTAACTGTTTAACTAACATCAACTAACATGAAACAGTTACAACAAAAGCGGTAGAGACTTTCTCTCTCTAGAGAGAAACTCTTGCTTCTCTCTAGAATCTGCCTATCACATTCCTCCTCCATGGATTCGTTCATTTGGTCTACGCTTCAATTTTCTGAAGTTTTTGGAAGAACAACATATTGATTCTATCAATTTTACTAGGATTATCATTCCCTTTTCGGGATTTATCTAAAAAAAATCAAATAAAAAAAACACAAAAACACACGCACTTAGGGTGCAACAGATCACGTTCCTGGGCTTCTGGGAGATGTTCCTGTTTATGATCTGGGTGTTTACAGATCTGATTTATTGATTATGTTATGGTTGGTCAAGATTTAATTTTTCTTCCTTTGGCCTTCACAACTGTGTGATGTGTTTTGGATGTTATATGTAAGAATCGACCACCTCATTCATGCTGGGAGTTGTGTTCGTCACCGAGAAGGTTTCTGACACAGACGAATTGTGATTTTGATTGTGAGTGAGTTGACTCGTGCGGAGATCCGTTTTGCCTAGGGTTTCACTGAGTCCCAACTGAGTCATAATCTGACTCAGCCCTAACTCAACCCTATGCCCACCTGCGTCAAATTGTATGCATCGTCCCCCCATTGGGGGTACATCGTCCAGCCTGGCAGTTCCTAACGAGGATTTATTGATATCCACCCTTCCCTGCTGCTACAATTTTGCGGTAGTTGCAATTTTGCTGCCGAAACTTGCTTCCCTGCTGTGGATGATTCCTGCTGACTTCACGGTTACCTGTAGCTGCTGCTTTTTTTGCTGTCTTTTGCTGTGGTGACTTTCCTGTTGGGCATTTCTGTTGTGCTGTGTGGTTGTGCTGCTCAGCTGTGTTGCGGGCAGCCCATTACCTGAGTGTGGTTGCTGCTGATGGCTGCTGAAACCTGCTGTACCTACTGCTGTTATTTGTTGTACCTGCTGCCGATTTCTGCTGTCTTGTTGCTGCTTGCTGATAGTTGCCGTCCTGTGGCTGCTGATATTTATTTCCTGATATTGTGACCTGCTTTGTCGCCTGTTGAAGGAGAGTGCTGCTGCAGACTTGTTGCTGCAGCGTTGGTGCAGGGGCTGCCGTTGCTACTGATGCCTGATTAGTAGCACTTGTTCTTTCCCTGCAACCTTGCTGAATTCTACTGTTGCTGCTACCTACTGAGTACTGGAGCAGCAACCCCGTTAATATTGCTGCTGCTGTCTGGTTACTGTTCATGTGCTCTTTTTGCTGCTGCCAGTCCGTTTGTTGGTCCTGCTGATTTCTCCTGATGGCCACTTGTTGGTGCTAAATGGATTGCCGGTTTCTATGCTGGTTTGAGATTGTTGCTCGCTGGTGTTGGCTTACACATTGGAATGCTGATATCAGTTTTTTTGAAAACACAGTTGGGGCCTGATAACTACTACTTGGAGGCTGTTTTGCTCCTGCATTAGAGCTTTCTAGTTTGTTATATTAGCCTTTGTGTTGGTGGTTTTTATGCCATTTTTTTACAGTTTTTTAGGGCCTTGTTCCCGTTCCCGTGCTGGGCTTCAGGACTAGTTTTTTATTTCTTTGGGTATGCCGGAGTATTGGTGTACTACAAACTTTTTTTCTTTTATGTAATTTTTGCAGTTTCGACAAAAAAAAAAAACTGTTACAACAAATTATGTTATGAAAAGTAACTGCCTAACTAACTGTTTAACTAACAGGTTGATTTGATCTTTGATTAACTCATCGCATGGATCTTGCCTAGAACTTGCCCCAAAATGGATTTACACTACCACTGCTTGTTAACAATAATAGTATTACATTTTACTAAAAAAAACAATTCTTGTTGACTAATAACAAGATATAGTTAAAATATAATAAATTTTCAGCGAAAACTAATACATTTTTTATAATTTTTTAATGTATCATCTTTCATGAAAAATAATAATTTATTCAAATCGCACGTGCATACAACAGAGGCGAGATCTTTGTACTTTGCATCATCAATTGGATCATGTGGATCCAAACAATTTTAACAGGATAAATTTGATCTCTTGAATGAATTTTAATTGTATTTTTTTTTTTATATGATCCTTCTCTTTGAGATGGCATTTTTGACAAAATAAGAATAAATTCAACTTTGCATAAAATAATAGAACTGATAGATTAACATGTTAGAATATTTAGACTATAAATCATACAAAATATGCAACGAAAGTAATAAGTAAAAATTATTTCTATGATCTATGCATAATCATGCATGTCCAGTATATGTAATTCAAAATCATAGTAACAATTTTTTGCATGGAACCGGATCGGGTTGGCTAGAATTCATGTGTTTTTACTACTTTAGGCTAAAGATTCGACATGTTACATGTAAGGAGATCCATATATTTAGAGTATACAAGTTTTTATCCTCATTAAATATGATATCAATAATTTATATTGGGATTGATTTAGCCTTCACATAGTTTCTAATAGTTATTATACGTTACACCATAACCTTTAGAAATTACAAGTGTGATTTTGGTGTATTTTCATGAGGAGACCACAAATCTCTCTAATTATGCTTATTATTGGATGGTGGAAGAAATTTGGCAGCTAATAGTGGATGAGAGTTGTTATTTTGATTTTGAGTGATATTGAAGCTCTCATTCCTCCACCATCCATTATCTGTATTTTTAGAACTTCTAATACTCATCAAATTATGATTTAAAATTATATAGATAGAGATAGGGAAGCCTTGATGCATTTTTCAATCGTTAATATAGAGATTACACACTGTGATTTTGATCGAAAAATTCTAAACCACAATGTTTAATAAGGTACAATTTGTGAAACATGTGTGCAATGATGTGTGATATACATAAATCGATATTGACAATTATTCTTTTTTTTTTTTTTTTTTTTTTTTTTTTTTGTCTCTTGATGATGGGTAATTAGACTCTTATAATAAGATCTATTGTCATTGAAATGTGCCTTCGTATCACTAAAATTGTTCTTAAAGGTAAGCATTAAATTTAGCTATTTAATTTTAAAAAATTAACAAATTTAGCTATTTAATTAAAATTGTACTTAAAGGTAAGCGTTGTTGACATGTTTATTAAGTATAGTTATTTCATCCCACACTCGCATCCTTGTACAACATCTCAACTAGCCTATATATTCCTAGACACTATATACAAATCGCATGGACTACCCTCAAGTATTGTGTGCAATGGAGATAAGATCTTTACTAGCAATTTTTGGCAAGAGTTATTCAAACTTCTGGGGTGCAAGAGCACATGAGTACCAGCTATCACCCCATACAGATAGGCAAATAAAAAGAGTCAACCAGTGCTTTGAAAATTACTTAAGGTGTATTTGTGGGACTAACCTTAAACATTGGATGCAGTGGCGAACTTTAGTGGACTTCTGGTACAACACAAATTACTATACTTCAATTGGAATGTCTCCATTCGAAGCATTATATGGATACAAGACAATTCCACTATCCATCGGAACTTTTGTACATGTAGGAGTTGAGGCAACAATCAAATAAAAATAGTTTGTTCAAGCTTAGCTGAAGGCATTTTTACAGAAAGCTCAAAATAAAAGGAGAGTTTTTGTTGACAAACATCGCAGCAAGAGAGTCTTTGAGGTTGGGAATTAGGTATACCTCAAGTTAAAACCATGTAGCTTCCTTGCATAAGAGTAATATTTGGAAGGTGACTCCAAAATATGTAGGACCCTTCCAGGTAATTTCTAAAATTGGAGTTGCCGCTTACAAGTTGTTGTTACCACCACAAGGTAAAATGCATCATGTTTTCCAAGTTTCTTTGCCCAGTTTTGATGAGGAGGGTAGAGTCATGTTGCAGCCTTTAAAGGTAGGCTCAAAGATTGTTGAAAAAGGGGAACAACCCTGCTGCTCAATTGTTGATTCGGTGGTCACACCTTCCAAATGAGGAGGCTACATGGAAGGATTATAACGAGTTTGATGCTCAGTATCCCCGTATTTTGTCTTTCAGGACAAGAATTGTTTATGGGATGTTACAAGCTGGTACAATTTTATTCTGTTACCCTATTATTCCAATTAATAGCTTAAAACCGTATATTGTTTTTATTGTAAAATTGTACGCATGTGTTTTACAACAAAAAATAAATAGCAAGGAACGACATCGCTCCAATGGCAGCTAGAAGAAACAATAAAAAATGAATACGAGAGATTTATTGAGAGCATGAATAGTGAAACTTCTCTCAATATTCCCTCCATTTATGTCTATTAGAAAATTGGTTTATTAAATATGTGTCAAACCTATTTTGATCGATTTTTTAAGTGGTTAAATATTTAATTTTGGTGGAATCAAATAGTGTATAACTAATCTATGTTTCGCGTAGTTATTTGTAGTGGGTTGAATTTCTCAAAACCGATTTTCATTGAGAGAGAAAATTAATGCTCAAAGCTTA
Organism: Caryopteris x clandonensis; assembly: GCA_028749325.2. Taxonomy (NCBI): domain Eukaryota; kingdom Viridiplantae; phylum Streptophyta; class Magnoliopsida; order Lamiales; family Lamiaceae; genus Caryopteris; species Caryopteris x clandonensis. The sequence goes on from JAPYKT020000045.1 coordinate 913,612, forward strand.
TAATGTAATTAAATAACTTTCACCGATGGGTGACCAAATGAGGCCACACATGTGCGTGTGCTCGGCTCGATTTCAGACTCGACCTCGGCCTCGGCCGTGGTCTGTGGCCTTGGGCTTCGGGATTTGTCAGCTCGATTAAGTGGAGTCGAGTTTTATCTACACACAGTTGGACAAGTGGATGTCAAGGTCCACGTAACTATCAAGAGGTAATATCATAAGGTTATGAACGTCATAATGGGGGTAACCTCGGGGAGTTACTTCTCATGCACCCACCTAGACAGGTGGATACCTGCATGCACCTGGAGAAGTGGATGTCCAAGTTTATGTAACTATCAGGAGTTAATGTCCTGAAATTATGAACGTCATAATTGGGGAGTAACCTCCGGGAGTTACTTCTCTCGCACGCACTTGAACATGTGGATGCCCATATGTACCTGGACAAGTGGATATCCAGGTTCATTGTAATTGTTCGGAGTTACTCTTAGGGATTTGAATGCCCACTAACTTCATTAATTGGAGACTTTAAACCCGGGTTGGATTTTATGTCCATATATATGACCATATCTGTATGCAAAAATAACACCTAAAAATCCTGCATCCATATTTTCAAAAATCAAGCATTCTAGTGTGCACTCAGTTCTCACATAATTCTAGTACATTGGAGCTTTTGGTCTAGTGGTGCTACTATCCAAAAGACATAAATTGTTTCATCTTTGGGAATGATACATCAAACCGTGAGCACTAACTAGAACGTACCTATTTTGTGGAGATAGGTCTTCCTCGACTCAATCTCAAACCGTCCATTTTTTTTATCTATTTTTGGTACTTGAAGTTATTCCCGGAGTCAAGAAGTTAAAGAACATCCATTCTTTGTTGCCTTTAGAATCCGAGAAAGAGAGGATTAATTCTTTGTTTTTTTCTTTATTCTTGTAAGCCATTGTTGGATATTATAACCAACAATCGCAAAACGAATAATACTTTCGTTCACTCTTCTTTTTCCACATCCTCAAATGGCGAGTTCTTCAAGAGTCATTGCTTTTGCTCAAGGTGAAAAACCCGAGAAGTTCATCGGCTCTGATTTCAAAAGATGGCAACAGAAGATAATGTTCTACCACCACTCTTAGCCAAGTAAATTCCTTAAGGAGGACCCACTCGTGGTGGCTGAAACTGAAACTGACAATGAAAAACACACAGTGTTTGATGCATAGCACCAAGAAAACTTCATATGCTATAACTATGTCCTAAATGGACTTGGTGATGCGCTATACAATGTGTATAGTGATGTGAAATCCTCGGAGGAGTTGTGGGAATCCTTGAAGAAGAAGTACAAAGTCGAAGATGCCGGCACAAAGAAATTTGTTGTTGGCAAGTTTTTGGAGTTCCACATAGTGGATTCCAAAAGGCTAATGGCACAAATTGAAGAGTTCCAATTGATCCTACACGACATAGTTGTTGAGGGAAAGTCTCTTCCCGAAGCTTTCCAAGTTGCAGTTGTGATTGAGAAGTTGTCTCCAAACTGGAAGGACTTCAAGAGTTATCTCAAACATAGACCAAAAAAGATAACTTTGGAGGATCTTATTGTCAAGCTCAGAATTGAGGAAGGTAATCGAAGGATTGACTCCAAGTTGGCACGGGTCTCGTGGAGGCCAAAGCAAATTTGATGGAACAAGGCTCCTCGGGCAAGAGGAAGAGGCCAAATGATAAAAGCAAAAGGCCTATAAATCAACCCAAACCAAAGTTCCAAGGTGTTTGCGACAACTATGGCAAATCGAACCACATTGGCCAAAAATGTCGTCAGCCCAAGAAGAAGGAAAAGCAGCATTCGGAACCGGAACCATGCCCATGTCTAGTTGGAATTGATGTATGTATATAGGACCATATCTGCATGTAAAAATAACACCTAAAAATCTGCATCCATATTTTTTGAAAATCAAGCATTCTAGTGTACACCCAGTTATCACATAGTTCTAGTTCGTTGGAGCTTCTGGTATAGTGGTGCTACTACCCAAAAGACAGAAATCGTTTCATCTTTGGGAACGATACGTCAAACCATGAGCATTAGCTGGGACATATTTGTTTTGCAGAAAGAGGTCTTCCTCGACTCGATTTCAAATCGTCCATTCTGATCCAGTTCCGGTGTCTCGAAGTCATTTCCGAAGTAAAAATGTTAAAGAATATCCGTTCTTCGTTGCCTTTGTAATCCAAGAAATAGAGGAGGAAAATCTTTAATTCTTTGTTTCTTTTTCTTTATTCTCTTAAACCATTATTAAATGTTATAACCAACAATGTCTTCTTTCTTTTCAATTTTAAGAGAATTTTGATCGATTTCGATCGAACTCAGCTATTACTCGTGCCATGTTTTGAGTTTTTACTACTTGAAAAGAAAAGAACGGAAAGAAGGATAAGTGGTGCGTGGGTTAATTAAGCAATGGAAGAGCATATCGAAAATATCTTGAGAAAGAATGTGTGCGTTCGTCCACACACTTGTAAGTGTTTGTTACTGTTAAAAGAAACATGTTTCACGATTTATACAATACAATGCAATAAGTATATATATATATATATATATATATATAATATAGTATAGTTTGAAGGTGTCCGAAAGTGATGAGAAAGGACATTTCATTTTCTACATGTTCAAATGTTTGACAAAACGACAAAAAGGATTTAAAAGTGGTGGTTGTTTTCAAAATGACGAAAGTAGGGCCTGCACACACTATAGTAGGTGGGCCCACTTCATTGTATTTGTCTGCTCTATGAAACAAAACTATATATTAAGGTTTTTTATTCGTATATTAAAACTTTTAAATGTTATAATGTAAAAGAATTGATCGCATATGACTTAAGAGCAATAAATAGTCATTATAAAAGACCAATTGTTGACTAGTTGACACCAAATATAATATATTTTATTATGTTAATAGTATATAATAAAATTATATTATTATTATTAAAAAAAATATTATATATATATAATTTATATAAATATTATTTAATTTCCAATAAAATTTATTTTCATGTTATATTATATTGTTATTTAATTCAAGTTATTTATGATGAATAATAAAATGTGATATTTTAAAATGAATTTTCTTAGAGCTCATACTTAATACAAATTATCTATTTTACTATAATTAATCAAAATTAGTATGAATATTTGAATTTACTAAAAGACATTTAGGTTAAATGATAAAATTTATAAATTAAACTATACAAATAAAAAAATTAATATTTTTTATATTTGTAGCTTGGATTCATACAAAATTTAATCCACGTACTATTTATTCAAATCCAACAAATTTGTCAAAATTAAAACAAAAAAATAATTAGCTCATAAAAAAATATTTATATTATATATAAATTTTGCAATAAGTATGCAATATTCATGTCAAATTGAAGATTATGAAAAAAAGATTAAGTTGATATATCATACATAAAAATAAATTTGAAACGAAAAATTATTTGAATTTTAAATTTTCATAAAAAATCCAAAACATATATAAAAATAAAAACAAATAATTCCACCCATAAAAAAATAATGTTATATATAATATTTTATTATAATATCTATAATATTGGTGTCAAATTAAGAATCACGATAAGAAGATTACTTTGATATATTATACATGAACAAATTGATTTTAAATCAAAAACAATTTATATAAAATTTTAAATCTTTAGTGAGAAATCCAACACATATATTAAAAAAAAATTAAATAATAATAATAATAATAATTTAACCAATAAAAATATATTACATATTTTAGATATTATATTGTGTTATAATAATGCAATATTTGTATCAAACTGAATAATCCAAATGTAGAATTAATTTCTCTTATGAAAGTTTTTATAGATGCAACTGTAGAATTATTCGATTGTTATTATCCTACTTATCCTTTAGTAATAGATTATTCTGTTAAAATTTCTCTTATTACAATTATATTATTCGAATGAAGATTTACAAGAGTACATTGCAAGCATGACAAGTAAGTTATTAAAATATTTTCAAGACATTCCCGATTTATTTTTAATTGAAAAACTATTAGATCCTAAATTAGAGAAGATAGTTTAGAAGAATTACAAATAATATATTATTATGCATTATTTTTGTTATGAATTATGACAGTTGTAACCTGTATGTAATTGTAGCTAAAACAAACAATTATGTTATGAATTTTTTAACTAAATATAAAATTTATTTTGGTGATAATTTAGATAGTGGTGATGAAAATCAAGATATTGTAGGTAGTTCGCCTCAACCAGAAAAACTCAACATCCGAATTCAACACCTTGACAAATACTATAAATTTTATGATATTAAAAAATTAAAAAAGCCTAAAAGCAATAATCTTTATCAAAAAATAGTAAATTATTTATGTACTACTTTTGAAAAACTCAAATTTGGCACCCCTAATGACTTTTTGAGATGGTTGTCTCAAAAAACCAAACAATTTTCTATTTTAGCTATAATTATAAAGGAAATTTTTGCGTGTTTGATTTTCACTGTTTAGGTTGAACGAGTATTTAGTGAGAGTATCAAAATTAAATATTAAAATTTAAAAAATTAAGCATTACTTTATGATTGGTAAAATATTGAAATAGAAAAAATAAAACACTAAATTTTGATGAAAGACAAGAAGAACAAACAAGGCCACTCTTAAAAACTCAAAGTACGTAAGAAGGTAAAAGAACTAATCACATATCTTATGTAATAAACAAGGTCCCCAAAGATTAAAAGCCCTTGGGAGACATGCTAGAGCACATGTCCAAACAAAATATTAAGACAAAGATTAATGGGAACAGAGTGATTATGATGTGACATGAAGCACATTGAGGAAGCACATACGCACACATGTATATTCAATATTATATTGAATAGTCTGTGCAATATGAGTTCCACATATCTCTTTGGTGATACCACGATTCTGGACCTCCAATTTGCTTTGACTTTTTGGTAAAATTTGGTTAGAGAGAGAAATAAAATCCCCAATGGCCATGCAACTGCGTGGATTCAAAACTCAACAACAGACATGCTTGCTGTTGTGGGATAAGTGAATCAACTCTACTTTTTCGTGAAGCGGAAAGAAGTGTACATTATCACTTAAAGTAACAGAATGATACGCAACCCTATTATTTCCATAAAAAAATATTTTTTGTTAATTATGGAAGGGATGCCATTATTTACATCCCCAAATCCTTTAAATACAATTTATTTATTAAATATATTTTATTTATAATAATCATACACTTTAAATTAAAATTAAAATAAAAAACAAACATAAAAAAGAAGAACAAGAAGAGAAGAGCAAACTTGTCGTTAAAATTAATCTTATAGTTGTGAAATCTTAGTTAATTTTTGAATTTTTGTGTGTTTTAAATAAAAATATACATTGGGGAAGGATTTGGTTTAAATCATTTTAATTTATTGTCACTCCTCTTCCGTTTTTTTTCTCTTCTAATATTCATATTTGCTAAATCATGTTAAATAATTAGAAAGGAATTATTTAGCAAATAAGCATAGAAGTATGAAAATATAATAAAAGTTCGAAGACTTTAGTAAATTAAAATAATAATATTATAATAATTTAATGAAACATAATGAAGATATATGGGTTAATAAAATAAAATTTAAAATTTCAAGGGGTTCATAAATGAAAACATAAAATTTTAAAGAATTAATCATATAAAGTATAAACTAGAAGAGCTTAATGAAACAAATATTTAAGTTAAAAGGTAAAAAATACGATATGTTTTAACTTTCACTGAAAATAGGACTTGATAAATTTAAAAAGAAAAAATAGAAAGTTAAAAGGGCTTGATGATACAAAAGAAATTGTTGGAGGGCTTGATAAAATAAAATAAAATATATATTTGTTACGGGACTTGAAATGGATTTTGCCAAAATAATTATTTGATTTATTTTACTATTTGTAGTACAATCCCATCTAAGCCACTACCAAAACATTAATGTAAAACGATAAAACTTTAGTACATAATTTGTTATCTGGTAAAGGTCTTTCAAAGATTGCAGGTCTGTCATGATCTTTGCTACAAGAAGCTCTATTCTGCTATTATAAATCATATTTGAAAAGTAATATTATTTTTTAGAGGTAATTATAAATTTGTACTATTATTATTTAATTAACAAATGATACTATAATTGATAATGTTATAAATTGAAGTCCATGCTCGAAATATTTGCGACAAATTACAGATATTTGAGGCAGTAACCTACCAATGAAATCAAAGTGCAGTTCCGATTAGATGATCAACTAGGATCTTGTTGAACACCCAAATAATAATTTATAATAAAAAAAAAGTAGGTGGCATTGAGTATTGGGGTGAGGCAGGGCAGGCCTACTTAGCACCATAATTGCAAATTAGTTAAAATAAGTGAGGGGGCCGGAGAGATATAGTTATGGATCTCCCATCCTCGATTTTAATAGTATTATATAACAATAATCACATCTCTGTGAACTCCCAATCTAACTAAATTAATTGGAAATAAAGAATTCATGAGATCCAATCATATCATACCGCAGGAGCATGTGTCCCCTAATTGCATTTGACGTAATCTGGATACGCATGAGTCGTGCCTCTTCTATATCTTTCCATCACATGCTCTAAATACTCTCAACGCCTACACACCACATTTCTTTTTATTTTCTATATCTAATATTTAATTATTATACATAATATACATAAAGAAAAAAAAAAAAAAGTAGGTCTCCTGTACAGTACACGTCCGCAAATAATTTATATGAAACGAATCATGCAAATTCCTTCTCTTACAATATTTTGATCCAACTCCCAACTCCCAACTCCTATCCAGCAACACAGCCTCTACTTTCTCCACACATATTCCAGCTCTAGCGATCTCAACCCCATCTCTCCAATTTTAACTCTTATATTTTTAACAGGATATATTTTGTGTGGAAGAGACTGAAATTTCCAATTAAAATAATAATAAATTAAAACATGACAAAAATACTCCGTTAATTTCTAAGAATTTTTTTTTTTTTAAATCATCATCTAAAATCAAAGGAAAATGGATATATTCAAATTTATAAGAATAAATATATATATATATATATATATATTTATATTCAACTACAAAATTATCACTTTAAACTAAATTGTGTAAAAAGTATTAGTTCTAATATTTTTATCGTAAAAAAATAATATTTTTATTATAAAAATTTAGATTTAAAAAAAATCTTAAAAATACTATTTTTTACTTAAAAATAAATTACTTTCATACCTAAATATAAATTAAATATTCTATTTATCCCAAAATAAAAAAATTCGTACTATCATGTACGGCGAAAGAAATGTTATTTATTAGGATTGAAAATTTGGACTCGGGTACTTCTAGATTTTCTTTCTTTTTCTTTTCTTATATTTTGTTTTCATTACTACCTGCAATGAAATAATTATAATAATTACTACATCCCATTAACTATGAGATAATAACTCCGTGAACCATCTCATGCTACAGCACGAGGCATTTAAAGTTAAAAGGGTCCCTATATTTTCGAACAAAACTTCCGAGCTTATTCTCATTCTCAATTATTCCCAAAATTCCACTATGAAATACTCTCTTTTAGATATTATATTCTCTCTAATCTCTAAACATTAGGTTGATGTCAAAGTATTTCGATAATCAAACAATTATCATAAAGTATGAGTTGCAACTCGTTAATCATATGTTGTGTAAAATATTTATAGAATACTTACAACAAGAATATTAGTAGTGTAATGGAAAACAAGAAGATGAACTCATAGATATATTATTTCAGGTTATAAATAACATGTGGTTACCGTCATGACAAAATTAATTCACTGGTACGATTGAATGAATTATGAAAAAAATAATTAATCTAACCTAGGGACTCCTTACTTCCTTGATTTTAAAGAAGCAACTAAAGATCTCACTCTAAACACTCTTTGAAAACAATACAAAATAAATTGGAATATTATGTTGTAGAATAGTAATATTGATACTAACACTATCAACAATATATACCAAGTCCGATTATGCTTTAAATTTCATGTGTTCCAACTGGAAATGTGATTCTATTTATAAGGTGAATTAAAATATATGTTGCACTTTCGAGGCCTACGTCTCCAATAGGTTAATTATGAGGAGATAACATTCCACTAAGGTCATGCCGCTACTTAGTTGAATTTGTCAACCACATTTCAACTTCTTCATTACTTAATCTTGATGCCTTAGTCTGTATTATGCATTTATTCAAGATTAAGAAGTTTTGTAGGCCTCTTTAAACTTGATATGTTATAAAATAAAAATTAAGAAAAAATAAATTACATACTTGATCGTTCGATTTTTCTTTTTGGTCTACAACTGAATTTCAACAATTAATAATGTGTCTTGGGATTAATAGGACTAAAATAAAGTAGAATAAAGCAGTGAAGTCAAACTCAAAATTGTACAATCAACTTTGTGTTCGTAATTCTGGAATAATTGACTTACAATTTAATGTCCGAAGCTAATGTTGTTAAAAAATGAACCTTTGCTATGTGACAAATGTCGTTATTCATAGGAGTGGAAGTGGATTCTTCTGCCGAACAAAATTGACCAATAGATCAGCTAGTCAAGAGATCTCAAAGAATCCTAAATTTGACGTTGTTATTTCTGTTAATAGAATATTTTTACTTCGTTACGTACAAATAGTAGAGTTTAAAAATTCTTCTATAGTTTGTCCTTTAAAGTGAACCCACAAAGTGGGATGATTTACCTATGTGCTCTAAGAATTCAGATGATTTGGATTGTTAGTGAAATTGTTTGCTAAAAAGTTAAATATTAAATCACTAATTAGTTAGAACAGACAGATCAATTTATTTCTTTATTTTATTTTTTATTTTTATTATTTTTATTCTTTATATGACATGTGACATGTTTTCAAGAGATTATATGTGAAAGACTTAGTCCAAATGTTTTGACATCGAATACACTGTAACAACATCAAACAAAGTAATTATTAATGTTAATGCATCTTCATTTTCAAGAGTTCTTCTCATAGTTTTTATTTTTAATTATTTTATAAGCTCTAATAGCTTATAAATGTAAAAAAAAAAAATTATAACCCCATAATATCCTATCTCAAAATATTAAAATTATAAAAAAGACAAATTAAAAACTCCATCATATAAGCTATTCTGAAAAAAAAAAAAAAAAAAAAAAAAAACTTAATACATTGCGCCAAATATACAACTAGCACTTATTTTATGAACTCCTTGCGTCGTGACATTGATGAGCTCCTACCCTGTATAACCATAACCAAAATCAAAGTTAAGTGGGGAGAAAATGTGGCTTCTTGACGTCTTGTACACTATTGTTTGTGGCTCTATAAATAATAAAGAAAGAGAGTTTGTTATGCATTGTGTGTACGTGCATACAATCTATAATATTATTTATTTATTAAAAAAATATTACTATATTTTAAAGTAATGAATTAGTGGTAATACATTTTAAATAAACAAGTACATTTTTTAATTAAACATATTATAGATGGAGTTACATTAAAAAATTCATAATAAAGTAGATAGTATATTAATAATTGGTCTCTATTTCAATTCATAACTTTTTATTTTGGAAACCAATTCATGACTTTCTTTTAACTTTTAAGTGAATATTAATGAGGTAACTTTACCAAAAACTGATTTTTATTTCTAATAAAATTCATTTTTGAACAAGGGGTAGCACTATTAAATAGGGGTATAAATGAGTCGGGTTGAGTCGAATGTACCATTGTTTAAAACTAGAAACGTTATTGAGTTTTTAATATTTTGTTTAAGATTGGTTTGATTATTAATTGAGTTGAACTTGAACGAACTTTAATCAAGCCGGACGTGAGTCAAGCTCGAATAATTTGATATTTTACACTTGTTTTAATGAATTTTAATTAATGAACTCGATTCGAGTTGAGCTTTAGATTTTATCAAACGTAAAAATGTGTTCAAACTCACTAAATTCAAATAAATTTTTAACGAATAAACTCAAATTGAATATCAAATAATTTTGTGTAATTTTGATTCCACCGTCCAACTGTTGTGGCAATAGTTCTAAAAATCTGAGTTTATTAAAATAATAAAAAAGTAATATGAAAAATATGGTGAAATAAATGAGGCAAGTTGATGGAAGATTACAATAACAGAGATTCGGGTGACAGTTGTATGAGGAATAAAAGATGAATTCGTCTCCAGCCAGTTGGGGAAGTTGGCAGGAATAACTTCACAATTCCTTCTCCATACTTAAACCTATGAGTTGTAGGAATCCCACTCAAACTCTTATCCAAAATAGGTATATCTCCTCTCACTCTTTCTCTCTCATCTTCCACTTAATTATTTTAATTTTTTTTAATTATAACTATAAAATAAAATATATACAATTAATGTAACTTCAATCTAAAATCTTAGAAAGTATACGAGCATTGATATTAGCTTGTTTGAATAAAAATATTTTGATTCAAGTTTGTGTTTGTATTATAAATCAGTTTTTAGTTAGATAAATCTAACACCACAAATTTTTTCTTTAAAAGAAGTGACTATTGCAATTTTTTCTTTCTTCATTTATCTCTTTCACAATCAATTATTTTTACAAATTTCAATAACGACTTTAAAATTAGTCGGTTGTTATTTTATAAATAAAGAAACTACTCTCAAACATATATTCATCATTTTCTTAAAATAAAATTACCACCGACTCCTCCACTCAAGCGCAAACATATCCAAAATTTAAGAGCCTCAAAGTGCAAAGATACCCAAAGTTTAGGAGCCTTTCTTCTTAACTTTTGTCATTCAGCCACCTACTAATGGGAGCCTCATCAGCAGAAAGTATCTGGCAAAACTTATAAAATTTTGAAACATTTACATGTCACGTTTGAAGAACTTTTTAAAAGATCATTTGATTATGAAATCAATAATTTAAAACTGAAATAATCAAGTGACTAAATATTTGTTTAAATTGAAGTTAATACTATTTAATCTAAATATCTCAATTCACAATTTAAACATTATATTTCTTATTTTATGAGGATTTTTGTTACCATTGCACATTGCACGATAATTTTATCCGTTTTAGCTTAAAGATATATGATTTACGGTTCTTTGTTTAAAATTTGTGGTAATTACCTACGCAACATCTTCTTCATCTTAGTCTAGCATAAAAAGTAGCGCTTTGGTGCACAGAAAAAGTAATGTTCAATACTTGTTCGATGAAATGCTTGAGTTGATCTTTCTGTCTTTTTAGTATTATGGTAAGTACTTCTTCCAAGTTAAAGAATATAATTCTTATTCTATGGTTACAAAAAAGAAAAAATCAAAAGAGTGCTACAAGTTTTATTCTTTTTCATAAATAAAATAATGAATATATGATTAAATAATTGAATTAAGTGAGAAAATCTAAGTGTAATAAATGATTAATCATTTATTAATTTTTATTATTAAAATACCAAATCAAGGATTCTGGTTGATATTATTTGATTTATATTTCAAAATATATTATTTCCAGACAAGTTAGATACAGCTCAAGTGTTTCCAAAAATCGGACCCCCATCGTCAATGGACATGTACATTCAAGTGTAAGTATACACAATGACAAAATCCCGGAGTGGTGTGGGGGTGGAGTGGTGTGGGGGTGGAGTGGTGTGGGGGTGGAGTGGCTGTTCCTCCCTTTTATATATATGTACGCCATCCTTCAAGGAGGCCAGTTACATTTTAAAGATATATATTGCTACCATCTATCTCTATACATCTGTGCTATCGTCTATTTACGCTCCACGCGTTGTGTCTCAGCTTTTTCGGTTCCTAGTATTCATTCTCCAGCTCTCACCTGTATCTTCTCTCTCTCCCCGCGTGGGTCTATATATACGCACATGCATGACCATCTGTCTCTCTCTCTCCCCCTCGATTTGCTTCTTGGCTAAATCTCTGTTTTCTCGCTCCAATTCCAGACGTATTCTCAAAAGAATCCCACACTGCATTCGAGGAGACTTTTGAAACCCTTTTCACGAAATCAAACTGAAAGAAGGGTAATTTGATTTTTTAAAGATATTTGTTTTGTTGAAAAGGTTATTGAATCACCCGGTGGAGTGGTTGAACAAGGGCCGGCGTAGATAGCATACATACATCGATATATATATATATTTATATATTATCACATAGGTCTATATAAGATTTGGGGACGAGGATGGGAGGAGAAATAGCGTATAGAAAGGAGGCAGAAAAGGAAGAGGTTGAGGAAGAGAAGATGTTGGCGGCGCACAGGAGGTATACGGCAACGTCGGTGGCCGGAGGGTTTCCGCCGGCTATGAAAATGGTGGTTGTAGGATATGCTCTTACTTCTAAGAAAGTTAAGAGCTTTTTGCGGCCCAAGTTTGAACGCTTAGCAAGGTAATTCTTTTGATTTGTTTTCTGTTACATTTCGGCTTTTTTTTTTTTTTGGGCTAATTCTTACAAGTTTTGGCGAAGTTCAAGAAAATGGTGGTGTTTCTTATTTGGAGATTAATTGTGAATAATTTTGATTTGAGCATCTACGTTCATCCTGGGTTCTAGTCACATGGGTTTTTGAGATAATAAGTGTTCCATTTTCCCCCCCTTCCTTTTGTGACCGCAGCTTCAGATTTCTTTGTGTGCCTTTTCTCCGTATTCTTGTGCGAACATATCATTACTTTCACAACTGTTGACGAAGGAATGTTGTCTTTTCGTTGGGTGATGGTAACCTTTTGAGCTGAGAATTATAATCTATTCTCAAATATTCTACATGGAATATCCTTTATGTTTTGTGGGGAATAATTGGCATGTCAAAAATCATCGGAAACATTGTTGTGGTTTGAAAATTTTATCCCAATAAGAAGGAAGATTTCTACATTTATTAGATTTTCCTTGTCAGTTTCCTCTGTGTTCTCGAGGACTCTGTTGGTTTGTCCTATCTGGTTCACTTCTTTTTAAGTTAGGTTGGAGTTCGAGGTTATTACCAGTGAGTTTGCTTTGACAATTCGATTACTTAAGTTGGAATTGGTAGCTGTGACATGTCATAATCTCTTGATGTTAATGCAACTATTTTGTGGTCCGGGCCTAAATCAAAAGTCTCTTTATGCCTGATGACCACACCTTTTGTTTTTCCATCTTTTCTTGTGGTATAAATATTCTCTGATGTAAAGGGGTCTTGAACTGTCAAAAATCACAGCTTGGTACATGCATCTTCACATGGTCATGTAATGTATGTTGCATATTATTCTTGAGGGGGAGAAAAGGATGATGTGTATGATGTGATTCCCATAATAATGCACAATTTGCATTCGAATGTTTATTTTTATTGATTGTTCCTTTGCACTTGAGGAAGATGATTTTTTTTCTAATATTATGTTAATGCAGGAATAAAGGAATCTTATTTGTACCTATTGATCAAAGTAGACCCCTTTCAGATCAAGGTCCTTTTGACATTGTGTTGCATAAGGTGAGTTGCTTGTGCTTTTTTATCCCTTGTCCATTTTGTTAATCCAGTAGGTTCTTTGTCTGACTATTTGAGGACAAATGAATATTTTCCTAATTGTTTGGCTTTTCTCTTGTATCCGCAGTTATCCGGAAAGGAATGGCAGCAAGTACTTGAGGTTGGTTTCGTCTTTTAGTATTTGCATTTATGGTGAATGGGTTCAATGGCACATAGTTCTTGATTGAAAAGACAAATTTAATTAATTGGGCATTCACATGATACACGATGATATGGATTGGGTGTTTGGTCTGCGTGCTGTCTTTCGCTTAAAACTTGTTCCCATCTAGCTTAATTTGCAGACTGTTTTGGTCTGCTCTCTCCTCATGAATGCTGAATTCATAATTGAGATAGAAGCCTGGATTCAACGAAGAAGATATTATCCTTCCATGGACTGTAAAGCTGATTTGTGGTTTTATTCTAGAGGCTTCCTGATTTTATCATTTTTAGAGGGCATTATTCGTGAGCCAAATATGATGGTTCGAGGATAAAAGGATTAATTTGCACAAACTTTCTTGTTTTTTGTTAGATTCTGAGATACTTCAAAATTTCAAGTTTTCAACAATATTTTTTTTCAGTGTCAGCCTGCTTGTTTCGGCCCAAACAGCAAGGTTAGAGTTGATGCCATAGTCTTGGGATTTAATATGATCTCTGAGAAAAATAGAATTGCGGGAAGATATTTCTGATTGCCTTGTATTCTTATGGGCAGTACACGAATGCACTACAGAAAAATGGTTCTTGATTTTCTATATACATTCCCGCTGAAAGCCATCATTATTATTCTGTCTGGTGTTTTTGGGTTTGGTCTCATTATTTCAGTTGTGATTCATTGATCATCTATTATAGGATCAAGCAAGCATTTTGGGTGGCATGTCTAAAGTTTGGAGCATGCCTCACTTGATGCAGTATATAAGATGAAATGTTTAACTAGGAAATTACATAGTTGCCTTACGTACTTGCTTAGTATTAAGGTTTCCTTGTGCTTTCAAAGCTTCACAGCTGACCCCCTCATCAGATCCTTAATCAGAGCAATTCTGTTTCTCGGTCTTGCTGATGGTTTTATAATCAAAGTATCTTGGCCTTGCTAAATATGAACTTATTGATGTTCATTGACTTTACTCTAGATTGTGGTAACTATTGGAGCACACATAAATTTGGTCTTCTTATTTCATGATTTTCAATCCCCCCCCCCCCCAACAAAAAAAACCCCTTATTTTAATTTATAGGTTGAAGGTTCTCTGTAGGAACATGCATTCAGTTGTTAAGATCATTTCTTATCATTTACTTTTACTGCTTTTGAAGGATTACCGAAATGCACATCCTGAAGTCACAGTTCTTGATCCCCCTGATGCCATACAGCAAGTGCATAATCGTCAGTCCATGCTTCAAGATGTTGCTGACCTGAATATGTCAGACCCCTATGGTAATACTGATGTACACACAGAGTAATTTTTCTTTCTTAAACCTTTCTTTTCATGGTTGTGAAAAAAGCAATGTTGTGAAAAGTCTGCTTTGTGTTATTGTTGGTTGGTTCTTCCAAGAAATATAATGATGTTGCAAACATAATTTTGGCTAACATTTTGTAGGATCATTAATTTCACTATATATCTATTGTGCAGGTAAAGTTGGTGTTCCTAAGCAGTTAGTTATCAAGAAGGATCCATCATCTATTCCTGATGCAGTGAACAAGGGGGGTCTGAGACTACCACTTGGTATATCTTCCTTTATGCTCCTTTTTTTCCTTCATTTTTTAGTAATTGAACCCTTTCTACATTGGAAAGTAGGGGTGGGGGAAGGCTTCGTATCACCAACTTTCTCTCTAATCGGAGAGGCTAGGTGGTAACTTTCCTAACAAGAATTTGTTTCTCTGTTCATATTTATTTATCAGTACAATCACCAATTTCTAGAAATAGTTATATATGTGTGAAACTTTTACTAGCACAGATTCGTCACTAATGTAAAATCTCCAATTATTGTTGGATGCATCTTATTTATTTATTATCATTATTATTTTTGTCTTTTTTGAGAAATTTTGGATGAAATTGACCATTGATGAGGAAAATTAATGGTGCTTTTATCGACTTGGAAACTAATGTTGAACTAAATTGCATGCTCTAGTGGCGAAACCTTTGGTTGCAAAGTCACATGAGCTATCTCTTGCCTATGATGAGTTCTCCCTTCAGAAGCTGGAACCCCCGCTTGTTCTGCAGGAATTCATCAATCATGGTATGTGGACATAATTCACATGTGTGCTTTTTTCCAGTGCCTTCTCCTGTGGTTTGCCTTTGAGAAAAACAAAATAAGATATTTTAATCAGATCTTTCTCTTTCTTGTTGTAGGAGGCGTGCTATTCAAAGTCTATATTGTTGGGGAAGCGATAAAGGTGGTCAGGCGTTATTCATTGCCTGATGTTAGCAAGCGTGAACTGTCAAGTAATGCTGGTGTTTATCGCTTTCCCAGAGTATCTTGTGCCGCTGCATCTGCTGATGAGGCTGACTTGGATCCCTGTGTTGCTGGTGAGCCTTTTTTGGTTGAACATATCAACTCCCCCCCCCCCCCCCTGGAAACGTTGCTTGCATTTTGACCTGTGAGTTATGAAATAGGATTTTTGGCAGTATGTTGTCTTTTTCATTGATCCCCTATGAAACATTTGATTTCTGTTCTTGCTGAATTAGCGATTATCCTGTGCCTTTTTTGTTTTTTGGTTTGTAATCTGTTTTTGGTTATAGAACGAGTGTGTATAAGCATTCTTATCTTTTTTGTTTGTCCTCTTCAACGCAGAGCTTCCTCCAAGACCTTTACTTGAGAGATTGGCCAGGGAACTGCGGCGTAGGCTGGTATTGCACACCTTTCATTTAATGTAGTTTTTTAGCCTCTTGTATCACTAGCTTTTTCATCAGTTATTATTTTGATGTTCTTTTGCTAGGGTCTTCAGCTGTTCAACTTGGATATAATTCGAGAGCATGGTACTCGAGATCACTATTATGTGATAGATATTAACTATTTTCCAGGTATGCCATAGCACGCACATATGTGAATATAGGAATAGATGTATGCCCTACATTAGGATTTCTCATTCTTGTTCCAATTTTCAGGGTATGGAAAGATGCCAGAATATGAGCATATATTTACAGATTTCCTCCTAAGCCTGGTAAAAAGTACATAAGAATTGAAAGACTGAAAAAAGTTATAGCCTGGAAAGAGGCATGCATGCATATGGCTGTACAAGACAGAGAGACGAACATCAGGAAAAATAGCAGCTGCAAATCTTGGGAATTCATCACCATGCATTGGAAGGGCAAGAAATGATAAGACATTATTCCGTATGCTGCTGATCCTTGATGTTAACTTTCGTTGATCGGCTTTGAAGAAGCTCCAACTCATAATTCTGCAAAGGCCTTTATTTGTTCATGTCTTGTTTTATTATTCATCTCTGAACTTGCTCATTTTGTTGACTGGGTAGTGCTACTATTAGTTTCGGCCAAAGTATGTTGGGTCTCCTTGTAAATTCTTTCTAGTTTTGTTAATTTCACATTTTTTGACCTTTTGGAAGCAAATGTCGGTTCATTGCTTAAATTTGGTGTATTCATGCCCTCATTGCATGGAGATTTTTTCTTGAATATTTCACTTCATGGATATTGTTCATCTGGTTTGGACTACTTTCAGATTATTTGCTTATCTTGCGTTGGAGGACTTACAAGGATATTGTTGCTTTAATATTATCTTTGTTCTTACAGGGGTTGGGGTTTGATTTACACATGAAATATGGGATTGAGTATGCATAAACTATATGTTGTGTGTAGTGCAATGCAGGAGCTTTGGACACATTCATAGGTCTTCATTATTATGTGAATTGAATGAGATAAGTGTGGGTATTCTGAGCCCCATATAACAGACATCTATCCACCTTCAGCGGCTTAATGACAATGTTCAGTGAAGCTCGTAATTGACGAACCTAGCATTCTTAGTGAAGCTTGTAATTGACGAACCTAGTATTCACCCGTCTAGGGTCATATAAGCATTTCAACAACTATTGAATTATGGGCCGATCAAACCAAGCCAATACACCTTTTTAGGTTTGCTTCACTGAATTGAGTCGGCCAAAGGACCATAACCCACAGCTTTCGAACTAACTGGCTGAACAAGCGACATGCGATGGAGATGCCAACCCATGTTCAAGTATATGAACTAATCTAAACTTTATTAATTAATTAATGTCAGTAATTTTTTTTATAACTAATTTGTTAATCGTTGATGTTTGATATAATAATCACATTAAATGAGAGCTGACATGAAACATATACGGTATGTTCATTATATGGGGTTGGATTTTCAACTTGTGGAGAGCAATATCCAACTTAATTGATGCCCATGTGTTGGCCCAAATACTCAAAGAAGGAAAGCTCATCTAATGTATGAATTTACCTAAATACAATATATATATATATATATATATATATATATAGGAGAAGATCAACCAAAATTGACAAGTCAAGTTTGAAGAAAAATAAAAGAGAGAAAAAAGAATTTTCGGATGGAGATTGGGTTTTGATTCTCCTAAAGTCGGGAATCAGCGACAGACCGTGGGGCAGTTTCTTGGTGAGATCTTTCCAACTCTTGTTAGATATCAATATTAGATTATCTTGAATCTTTGTGACATATTGAGAACTTTGTGTACTCCTATATTTGATTATATGGAGTTTTTTGGTAGTCTCCGATCTCGTGATTTTTACTCCTCACTTCGGGGAAGTTTTCACGTTAAAATTGTTCATGCCTATTTGATTGATTTTATTTGTTCATTTGCTTGTGCATCTTCGGTATTGGTTATCCTATTTGATATTGTTTCCTAACAAATTCACACAAGAGAGGAATATTTATTATTTTCGCTGTGTAGTCAATTGATTGTTTTTAATTAACTGAATGTGTTTATCCCAACACAGACTAGTCTTAACAAATCTACATGTAAGATGTGTCGATCTCAATATTGTGTTTGTTTTAAGAATTACTTTTGGATTGAGTATATCTTAACACATCTTTATTTTCTTTCTCACTCATCCAATTATCTTACAAATTTCAATAAATACTTAAAGATTAGTCAATCATCTAATCATTAGAAACCTACCTTTTAAAACTTATTTCAACATTCTTTTCACCATGATTTAACACATATTTTTCTAATCCTACAATATTAAATTTGAAAACAAACACAAGATTTACACTTGAACTCACACGAACAAAAAAAAAAAAATCACAAGAAATCACAAGAAGATTTGTCATTCACCTTTCAATTCAAAACAAAGTTATAATTCATTGGCGCAAAGACAATACAATAACATAAAGTAAATGCAATAAGTTGCTAGAGTTTGCAACTGATTTTGGGTGAAATTTTTTCTATTTTCTATTCATACCAATGTTATGTTGATAAATATTTCATTTATAAAATATTTAAAATAAGTTATTTTATGATTTATCCTCACAAAATCACATAGATATAAAATATAAATCAGATATTTTTATAATTAGATTCATATGTAATTTGTGTAATTGAGCTCATAATTAAAAATATTCTTAATCATTACTTATTTTAATAAATTTATTTAATAAAAAATAAAAACATAATAAAAGGACATTAATTTTTTCCAAATATTTTTAGTAAAAACTTTTTGAGAAAATTCAACATTTTATATTTATACTAGGGATTTATTTTTATATATTGATAAACTATTATTATTATTTAAAAAGTTGCTAAAACAAAATCTAATTATTGAAGATGAAGATTTTGCAAGTAAAGTTCCATATTGTATGGTGGAAATAGAATGTAAGCTGTTATAAAGTTTAAAATTAGGAAAGAACTTATTAATTCACAGAATCTCCAAATCAACTAAAACTACTTGGTATTTGGAGATCTCAAATTGTTATTATCCGTCCTCCAAATACTTGCATTTTGTCCTCTACGAATCATACGACTTCAATTACCCCATCTCCCCTTATAATTTATTGCTTTCAAATTTTAACATAAATTAAACGTGAATATAGCTGCTTACTTAATCCTTTATTACTTCGGATAAATAAAACAAATAAACCTGAATGACACCAAAAAAACAAATCCGATCAGATCAATTCAATATACAAGTACAAATATATCGAACTACTTGAGCTTGACTTGATTAAAATTCAACTCGATTAATAATCAGCCAATCTCAAACATAATTTAAAACAACGATAACATTTCAAACAATTTTAGATAATAGTACAATCGACATAACTCTTCTTATTTACAACCCTACTTCGAGGTATATGGCACTATTGGGGTCGCCCAAGAATAGGGAGGCACATGGGGAAGGGGTCGTGCCTACCTAGCCCCTCGTTATTTTCCCGTCCCCACCTAATTTCCGACTGAGATTGGGATGGTGAATTCATTTCGATTATAGAGATTTAACGAGGATCATTTAATTAAAAAATATTACCGAAAGTCATAATTCTACATATTGTAAAATTAATGTATAAAAATCAGTATAATTAATACATATATAATTAGAATAATTATTATATACATATATTGGAGGTGAAAATGAGCCGGAGTATTACTATCATCTTCCCAATGTGGGGGAATCACAGCCCTATTAAAAGTGAATCCCCACAGGTCTTTTGTGCCTCACTGCTTCATTCGTAGAGTCCAAAGGATGAAATGCTAATTTGTATAGTTCAGATAACAAAATCGACAAACTTGAATGGTGCAAAATGCAATTACCTCTAAATGAACAGTTTTGTGCAAAAAGAGGGCTAAGAATTAGCAGGTAATAACCATGTCTCTTGCCTGCAATTTTTCAGAACGAAATTTATTGGTGGAATAAAAGGAAATTAATAGGCAATAATCATTTATCATAATTCACTCGCCAGCTAATAGTTGAGGATGAAATTTCCCAAAATGTTACTGCATTCTCAGAGCAACGCAAAAATTCACAAAACAATCTTAATTGAAATATAAAGCAACTGGGAACGAAATTCGAATTATTGATAACATTACTCGGACTGGACAGCAGGCTGCGGCGACGATGCGTCAGGGTTGTCGTCGGAGACAAAACTCCATTCCGGCGGAAGAGGCGGAAGCGGAGGGTAATCGGTAGGACGGCGCCGGATGTCGGATGGCCGAGTCTTACGGGGTCGGGTCTTCATGTGATGTTTGGTCGCCTTCTTTTGTGGCCTGGACGAACACTCTATCACCAGCCCACTACTCCCATGGCCGCCGCCCACCATTAGCCTCTGAGGTGGTGGTCCGGCCTTGGTTGCGGCGGAGGAAGGAGGAGGAACCACCAGCCTTGAACCGAACAGAGCTGATACTGACATTTTTTTTTCTTTTCCTGGAAGTGTTTGTTTCGAGGATAGAGTCGATAAGGGTCTGGTTATATGGTGCCAAACTGCCCAACTTTGGCTGGGATATAATCCGAAGGTAATAATACTATTTTTTTTTTGGAGGGGCCTGTTCGAGGTTGAAAATCACTTTGATTGTAAATTGTAGTAATTTTGAATTTTCAATAAGGGTGTCATTTTGTAATGCCCTAATTTATATATATATATATATATATATATATATATATATATTGGATAAAAATAAATATGTTTTAAACAACTTAAATATTTGAATATTTGATTTAGCAAGTGAAACTTCATAATTTTTCACGAAAGAACAAATTAATTATATATAGAGTAAAATTGTTAATGTGAAAAAATTTCAGACCAAATAAATTCTCTTAAACTTTAAGAGGTATTAATTGATTAATATGTTCATAATTTATATAAAACAATGCACGATGAACTTATTAGTCTTTATAATATTCCTAACATTACTAAAATTTAAAATATAATGTCACTAAAATCTAATAAGGAAATAATTTAATCATATTCCTCATACATCATTTCTAAAATACTATATAATACTTTTGTTATAGTCTATATCATTAAAGAACAATAAAGAATATTGTTATGATTTCAAATTAAAATTAAATTCATGTCTAATATATAAGTAGGTCATATTAAATTTAAATTCAAGTCTATTGAACGTTGTATTCAGTTTCAAACTTAATATATATTATTGACATTACAATTATATTAGTTTTTATTTTATTTTATATTGTAATTAGAATGCAGTACTATTATATTTCTCTTTTAGAGGAGAAATCAATATTATTCTAGTACCTTGCAAGTAAGTTTTAGTTGAACGCAAAACTTCTATGCTTTGGATGCACCGCGCAATTTAATTTGCAATATTATTTATTTTAAATTAAAAAACGTTATTTGTGCACTTAAAAAGTATTACTACTTATTTATTACCTTACAAAAGTAGTAATATTTTTATAAGTAAAAAAATAATATTATTTTAATTAAACAAGTAAAATTTGTAGATCGAGTTTGGATGTATAGTGTATCTGATGCATAAGAGACTTACTCTTTATTTAATTAGGTGGGTAATGTTAGAACTAAAAACTTAGCATATATGGTTGCGAAAGAACAAATATTTGATCCTTATATTCAGAAAAGTACAAGAGGCCTCTGGTATCCTTTATTTCGTTATTCAAAAGTATTTTAATATGTTCTTAAGTGACACAATCCTACAAAATAATAAACCTCACCGCCAAGATGGTTCTTAAAAAATAAAAACAACTACAATAACAATAGCACTCAAACTATTTTACCATGGAGATGTTCGATCTATGCTGGTTGAACATCTTTCTTAGCGTTCGATCAATACTAGTTGAACATCTTCTTCAACGTTCCACCAATGACTATCAATGGACATGAAAAAATATTTAGATATGAACTTATAGTTGTTTTAAAATAATTTTATTGAATCTAGTTATTGTATTGTTTTAACTAATTATAAATAGTATATTTTTAAGGTAGTTTGAAATATTTTTTATTAAATAATAAGTTTCTGAAAATAAAGTACAATTATATAATTTTTTGAACAGAATAACCTAATAATATAGTTAAAATATAGAAATCCCATATGAAGCATGTGTTACTTATATAATTAAATGCTTACACAAATATAGATGATTATTATTCTTATATGTATCGAAGACCACTAATTTCTGCAAAGGTGTTTTTAATTATAACACTAAATGCTCTCCACGCCATAATTTTTTTAGATAAAAATAAATACAAATAAAATGACAAACACACCCTTATTTAAATACTAAAAAATTAAAATAAGATTTATTTCATTCTTTTTCCTCCCACGCGTAACTATATTAACTAAAAACACACACATATACACTAACCTTAAATTCAAAATTCAACATAAAGGTCAATATTCTGAAATAAATCAATACATACAAAATTATATCAAATGAAATTGTGTCATAAACATTGAACATTTAGATTTATCCTCAAATAACTGAAATTGTCCGAACATTCGACCAACCACTATATCCCATGTTCACATGCGACCAATAATTCGACCAACCACTATATCCCATGTTCACATGCGACCAATAAGGACTGAACAATATGTTTTACATTTGGCTAACTAGGACCGAAAATAAAATATTTGAACATCCAAGATTGAAAATTGGTTATGGATTTTTTTTCCGTCCTTTTCCTTATTCATTTATTTTTTATTTTGTTATATTTGCACAACAGAACAAATAACTTATTCCTACTCTTAGAATTATAAAAAAAAAAAAAAACTTATACTAAGCACATGTTCTACATTCTCTTCCTGAACGCTAACAAGTACATAGTTCATAAGATGTACAATGAGAAAAATATTCGACGCCCATTTCTCGATCACAAAAAGTTGTTTTCGATTAATCAAGACGAAATAGGATAACAAGGTTCTTTCTTTTTTTCTTTTTTGAACATCAAATTCATATTGAACTTTCATTAAAAAAAAAAAAAAAAAAAAAAGAATCAGGTGTATTACATTCTTTGAATAACCAAGTATCTTTCATAATTAAAACTTATTGAAAGCACTCTCTGATTATACTTCATTAATCCAATAAGTCCATCGTTGCATTGCTCTACTTGCTTCAATGGAGTTTGACAAACATAGAAAATTTGATAGGGTATGTTCGGTGAATTTGAACTTTAAATTATAAATTTTGTAGCATTAGTAAATGTGGTGTTGAGAGTTTTTTGTGCTGTTAATAGAATCACCAATTTTCATACCCAATCACACTATTACTATTATTATTTTTCCTTTTTAAAAAAATAAAAAAATTGAGTTCATTACTTCTATTCGTAAATATTAGATCTAATTAACTTGACCTGTGAAAGTGATAGTGAGCCCAGAAAAAATCAGCTTGAACGCCACCTGTTTTCACCCTGAAACAAAGTCAAGAATTTGAGGCAGGGCAATTTAGTCGACATCCATTAAACTAGCGCAAGAAAAGAGTTATATACAACTACACGCCATTTGCTGACAAAAGTTCAATTAGTTAAGTTTGTACAGCACAAAATGCAGATCAAGTCACAAGAATTCACAGAATCCGATCTATGCATACAAACTCACACACTAGCAAAAATAATGGTTAATAGTCATTTGTACAGTGGTAAAACCAGTACATCATCAGCTCTTCTTCTTACAGCTCCTCAGACGACTGGTTTGCTGGCGTTTGAACGACAATGGAGGATCATCTTCTTCTGGTTCACTAGAAGTATCACCGTCAGTGTCTGCATACAAACCAATCATTAATACAAGGGGAAAAAAATTGATCCGAAGTGTCCAAAATGCATGTTAAAAATAAATAAGAAAATTCATCTCTCAGGCAATCAAAAAATAATTGAGAACACAAAGTGATTCTCATGTACAAGAAAAAAAAAAAAAAAAATTCTGCTCAAATGTTCAAAAAATGAGAATTACTAAGATGATCATGTTGTACTTCATTAGTTAATCGAGTATATTGTGTTAATTATGATAGTGTCTGTATTACATAGAACACCAAGAAAAAAAGTGGCACTTTAGATGCATTTTAATACTCGAGCATTTGATCACCAAGTGTGACATGTCACATGCCATCATTGCCTATCAAAATACACACACATGCACACATACATGTATTAAACATGTCAACGCATATAAAGTGTCAGTATGCATGAACACAAATGTAAGAATAAGACCAACCTTCTGATTTAGGAGCTGCTATTTCCGGAAGTCTATTTCTGGATTCGGTAGGGCCTTTAGTGGGGTGACTATGACGCTTGATCGATATTGTGATCGAACCATGTTCAACCTCTTTCTCAGGCATCTCACACCTTCCATTAAAAGGCTTCATGTAACAGAACCTAAAACCAAACACGAAACCTTGTCAAACCAGAAACTGAACTGCATTTTTTGTTGCTTCAATATATTGGAATTGTGGACAGAGAAATCTATTTGAGCTTGTTAATCATCCGTTTAAGAAATACAAACATTATCAATATTGGGGACAAGAAATTTGGGGTATGGACGAAAATTTTATTCTCTAATAAATGAAATTAATTTTTTTTCTCTAATAAATGAAATCAAATTCTTTGTTTTAGGACTCCCCATCTCTTTGTATCATCACTCGAATTAACAAATAAAATTTTCTGTTTCTAATCCCAGAAAATAAAATAAAATAAAGTAAAAAAAAAACAAATGAATGGAAAGGAAGATTGAATTGACTGCAGCTCTGTTACAGTCCATGATTATCCAGAGAATTTAGCATAAGAGATGTTCAGCTCAAGTGGTCCAGTGTATAGTTTATGTACGGCATGTGATGCTTCTAATTTATTTCAGAGCTGGTTCTTCTTTCCATAATAAGATCAGCATCACAAATTCTGAATTAAATCATAAGCTTATCATTGCATGAACGGTCCTGACTATTATGCTAAACTAATGATAACAATAACATCCACTTTATTAAGTTATTGTATACGGAACTATCGAATATTCAAAGTAAAAAATGGTATGACTGAGAAAAGATATATAACCATTCTTCAGGTAATCTCTTGCTGTCAAAGTCTGAGTTCAAAACCCTCCATTTTCTGCATTTGCTACACTGCACCCACTCATGATCAGGTTTGTATTGGGCATTACCCTTTCTCTGCACCAGAAACACAATATATGTCAACCGAGAGAATAAACCCTAACAAAATCATGCTAAGACAAAATATACAAGCATAATAAATAGAAATAACAATGACAAAAGATAGGCAAGAAGGGAAAGTCTTCTAAAATATAGAAGTGTTGGAAATGGAAGGTCATAACTCATGGGTTCAAATTTCAAACTGTGAGAATTCATAGTTACAAGTGAAGGAATATACAAAAGAGTATTTCATCCATTTCTTAATAGACACATTATAGGCATATACTCAGAAGGTATAGCATACAAGCAGCAAATGAAGCAATTCTGGAGAGACAAGGAAGTCACAGCCTTAGACAGCCTATGATAGTCACGAGATTGATAGCAAATTTTGTTTGATCAAATCTTAGGCTTTCAATTGTCTTCTGAGCTATATTTGGCAATTGCAAGCTTCATTCTCAGCAGCTAAGGATTGGTTGGAATAATGTCATGCACATAACAAATGACTAAAGGAATACAATAATTAGTCCAGAGTTAAATTTATAAGAATGTAAGTTTTAAGTTACATTTAACATTTATCTCATCCTTTCTTATTCATCTCCTTAGAATACATCAGTGCCACTCAAATTTAGAAAATTACACTAATAATGCACAATAACCACTAAACACAATCATGATAATAAACTTATCCAAATCTAACTATTAGAAAGTACTATTTATTGATCCATATTCCATGGTTAACAGACTTCTGGTACTTGCCAACTTGGAAAATTATGCAACTTATATTAATTTAATTATCAGATGCACTTTTTTGACATGAATTACATATTTGGACCCATGTCCGGTGTAAGATATGCTGACTCTCAACATTGAGTGAGTTTTTTAAACTACTTTACAGAAGCGTTCAAGAATCTCTGTTGGTTACATCTTGTCACCAAGGGGCTTTGTAACATCTTTATGGTAAACATTAATAAAGGACATCCTAAATGAATCAGTGACCAGAAAGCTTGGATAAGTAGAAAGTACCACATAGAGGTAGCATTATTTATTGTAGAGTAAATAACGATTAAATTAGAAAAGCAATTCCTTAGCAGCCCCTTTGGACCAATACTATAAAAGTAACATTATTGGAAAAAAAAAATCAGTGACAGCAATTATAGATTAGTTGCAGTGCAAACCATTATCTTTCTTATTGAAAACTAAAACTCATAATGGATTACCAATGGAATCATATCAACATATTTGTCAATATATTCATCAGCTTTTTCACCCAGCCACTTCTCCAGTTCAGCATAGGCTTCGCAGTCTTGGAACCCTTGCTTGTTGTTGTGCACCCAGACATGACCATTGTCATCATCCTGTCACAAGAATATAAGAGAATTAAGGATACAGGTTGAGCCAGAATTGTTTCTGCTTCAAAAAGTGCCACGAACTTGATTGCAGTGATTGTCCTTTGCCTCAAATGTGTAAGAGTATAAGAAAAAATGTTTGTGGCCCATAAGTGGCCTAAAAACCTCAGGTTGACAAGAAACTTTTTGTTAAATCAAAAGAAACGGATATTCTCTCTAGACAACATAATAGTAGCTCAATTCACCCATAGTTGAAGCTTATTGTCTAGCATCACCTAGCCACATAGAAAGGCTGGCTTGAGCTTTAAATGATCAATGCAACAGCTAAAATTAAAATGCTGAGGTACAAAAGATTTCCTGCTAATTATAGCATTGGTGGTTAATGAAGATGCCGAAAGACGAGTCAGCAAGTGAGCACAATAAACAGTGCTTTAGTACATTGAAAATAATAACCAGTCATTAAAAGAAAAGAATGTTTTGATTTATCTCCACATAAAAGTGATTTACCATACATAATACATCTGTCCAAATCCATAGCAAAAAATGCTTCCACTTTCAACTGAATCTTACTTGCATGGATTTAAAAAAACCAAGCATGTTTTAGCATTTCAAGATTGAGCCGCATTGATGAAGATGTTTATGACACATTTGTATGCAAAGAATAGTGGTCTTCTTGACATTCATATGCTTTTGACTTCCGATACCAAAGATAAATGCACTGTATTTGTTGTAGTCCGCTCACTCATATTTATCACAACTGAACTAAAAGGATTAGCGGGAAAAGGCGTAAGTTCATATTAGGAAAGTTTACCATTAAATTAGTAACATCAATTACCCCGATGATGCCACGCCCACAATCTCCATTATGAATCATGCTTCCAATTCGCTTATAACCCTAAAATAAAGTAATAAAAAGAAAGTTAACAGACACACATTAGGAATATCAACTAGGACAATCAAACCAAGGAGCATCTAAAAGCCCAGCATGAAATCCAAGTTATGTATATATATGTGTTATTCCATGATTAGTCGAATTTCTTGTCCCCCAAAAATTTCAAATTCAATAGGAATGAAGTTGGGGATTACAATGTGAAAGATATAGTAATTGTCAGCACAGAAATCTAATAGATACACCAATATAATCTCCGACATAGTGCTTGATACACTGAATGTGAAGGGATGATAGTCATATCCTCAACTTCATTATTTTCTTCATAGTGCTAGAGGAAATACAAAAAAAGCACCTGGTAGGTTCTCAAAATTAGAAAAACTTGCAATATTTGACAGTATCCTTCATAACATGTATTGTAGCAGTTGACAACCCCCTTCCACTTACAGAGCAGCATTGCATATGGCAGACTTAGATTAATGCAGTATTTGGCACTGAGTCAACATTAAATGAAAATTTGAAAACCAGAAGATTGACATTTGAATAACTTTTAAAGTCTCCTCATGCAAAAGACAAACTTCTGAAAGATGTGCTCACTTTAGCATATATTTAGATATTCATTCCCATCCTAGTAATATGAGCTTCCAAATAGTGTTCCCAAATTGATGTAAAATTGGTTCAGAGATGCAATGAAACTAATAATCCTCCTTAAAAACCAGACACCCAGATCTCATCATGACCTTTATGCAAGAAAGCTTTAAAGCTCAAGAAGTACACCAAGTAAATACCCAAAATAAACTAAGAAGTACATCCTGCACCAGTCATGACCACAATGTTGTTTGGCTTTAGAACAGCAGCACTAGGCCAAAACAGTGAAAGGTCTTTGAAATGAAAATGACACATCACATTCAATCGCAACCAACTGAAAGGAGAATATGCAGGTTCAAAATGAAAATAGAACTGAGAAAAAAAATAAAGCTCTTGAATAAATTCAAAACTTTCCCATCCGGATAAACATTTCCAGATACATAATGTTTGGAATAGAGTAAACAAAAGTGAAAAATGGTATAAATTTATTTTCCTAGTGCAACAATGCAGGAAAAGCAATAAAGTGAATCTTCACCTCAATCAGACGGCCATGCCAATATAAAAATATGCCACAATTTGCTTGCTCCCATTCCAATTGAGAACGGCCAAGCGTCAGTTGAACTGGTTTTCCCAAGATGATACCATTTTGAACACTTGTCTTATTCAATGATTTTGCTAGGGGTCGACTTTTTACCTATAAAAGTTTTTTGTACAAACGGTTAATTTCAATCTCAACAAAAGGATATAAGCATTTATTTAGTTGATTGTTGATTATTTACATTAAAATATTGAAACATGTCAACTAGATGAAAATGAAATCAGAGCCAAAATGGAGCATGATTCATAAGGGCCTCATGTCACACAAATAAATAAATAAATACAAAAAATGAGCTAAAGGAATAACTAAATGAATCAATTAAAATTGCTCCAAGGAGCATTTAAAAGCTTATCCTGTGAGCCATGCATTGGGGTCAAACATATATCAGAAGTGTTTCAGCAAAAGAGAAGGATTGCTCATATTTCCACAAAGAAGTGCTCAGAATTTTTGCCCTGCTGGAAGGCTAGGGCATGCATCCAGACACACCAACAGGGAAAGGCATGCGATATGTAACATCAAGCACTCACTTCACCTATACTTTCATATGAAACATGCACACACTTATCTACACATTGTCATTCTACTAAAACTTGTCTGTGTATTACCAATGCTCCTTGTACATAGATCTTCATCCGTGGATCTAAGAATATAACCTCCAAATATGGTTTAAGAGAATAATCCAAAGGCACCTATCATCCAAAGAAACCAAAGCTCAGCTTGTGTATAAACTATTCATTTAAAATGCTATCCATAACAGACACATACCTCACAAGATATTTGTCCTGGACGAGATCTTATCCTTCTCGAGCGAATGAATATACCACCCTGATGGAAGGAACTCCCGCCAGTCATTCCATCTTCCCATTGCAAGCTATAAGATGATCCCCATTCATCTAAATTCCATATATAAATTTGTGTTCCAGTACCATTTGCACCAAATATACCCACTTTTTCACCTATAAAGTATTTATCAAATGGAGAACAATTTTTAATGACTTTCAAGTAGTATTTTGCAGAATCCTCATTCTGGACATTTTGATCCACTTCCATATACTGCCCAATTCTGTGGTAGCTTACAATGGGGATCTCTAAATTCTGCAGCACAGCACAGATAAAAATAAATATGTTATCTGAGATTAACTCCACATGAACCGCTAACATCCAGGATTGGGATTGGAGAGACCTACATCTTTCCCTTCATTCAGTGACTGTGATAGAAAGGCGATTGATCTGGAGTTAGTTGTCTGGGTTAGCACCAAAGCATCCCTGCCTAGCCGCATAGCCCCAGTCTGGAAAAACAATGCCCAAAGTAAAAACCTTTTTTTTTTTTTTTTTAGCCATTTTAGACAATACCTTCTCTACATCTGGGTCATATACCTTCATTTACCACTCAAAGACTTGGACTAAATACATATAGACTGATGTATATATTATGCATGTGCTGCACCACTATGCCTCTGCGTACATTTATATTTATACACCCATTGCATAAAAGCAGAGGTAACTTAAATCTTTGTTGCTCAAGCTTGATGACAGAATAATAGTCTTGGTAAAGGATCAGAATGACCAATTTCTTAGCATCAATATTATCTCATAGCTATATGCAACAAAGGCATGATATAGGTAAGCCGACAGCAGATTGTTTCTTTCTCACGAAAAAGACTGGTGGAAGTACTAGTTTTTTACTTAAATGGAAAGAAAGTGAAACAAATCATGTCACTACTCAATTAACATTTCAAATGAAATATAACAATACTCCATGTATTAAGAGAAAGGAATCACAATTTCCATCAATTAATTTAGCTACTAACAGATGCAGAAGTTATATTGCCAAAGTCACAAGATCCAGCAAGAAAAACATGGAATGAATCACAAGCATGATGTAGTGTTAAAAACATGCTGACAGAACACACCCATGCTGAGTTAGTTTTTTACTATTAGAAGAATAAGTGACGTATTCATCAACAAGGCGTCATTATAATTATCTTACGATCAAACAAACATAAAGGTCATCAAAATAATTTGAAAACACAGGAACTGAAGCACTATCAAAAAACAAGCTGAAGTACAAGAGTAAATACCTTAAATCCAATCCCATATTTTCCGATATGATCAGGATCATCAGCTACAGGTTGGCCATGGCCAAATGATAACATTCTTTGGACATCTGCATGACTCATTCCATGGCCATCATCTATAACTGACAACATAGGAATATCTTTGCCAGCAGTTTTGGAATAGACCATAGTGATATCCACTTCCAACCTGTGAAATGCAGCAATTAGATGGCATGTCTGTTAACAAAATCAATCCTGGTTCAATGATGCTTCCCAACCAAACATAAAGACACCACTACCACTAAATTGAGAAGATGAGGAAACATAAAATGTAACAAGGTAAAACTATAATGATATTTGATATTTCTGTTTTAAGAAGAGACTGTCTTGCTACTTGAAATATTCCATGATGAAGGCAATACTGAAGTTATTATAAAACTTGGTTACTCAAATAATTTCAACAAAAAAAGAAAGAAAAGACCATGTACACCTACTTGGTAGCTTTGGCATCTCTTGAATTGTCAACAAGCTCAGCAATAGCCCCAAATATCCAGCTGGAATGCGCTTGACCAAGTGTTTTTAGATAACTGGGATGTGCTACTACAAAATTTCTCTCAAGGGATCTACTAGGACCAACAGAATTTCCTAACCCATTTCTGCCTTCAGCTTTCGAAACACCATTTAATTCCCAACACTGTTGTTCAGGAGCACTTTTATCCTCAATTACGTCGGAGTTTGACATAGCAACCTCACCAGCCAGGATTTTGGGTGGAGATGAGGTCTCAGAAGCATCAATCTCTGCTTCAGGGGAATACAAGCATGTCCAACAATAGTAGAACACAAAAGAAGCAATATTTAGTTCCTTTTCTTCTATGATTCATTTGCATATATCAGTTTAGAAGTTTTGCATTTGATTCCCTTGATTGGCATACTTTTATGTTGGGAATTCTCATTCTCGAAAGGATCGCCACACCCATATTCATGTGAATAGTCATTACCCTCACCCTCCATGGTATTAGCTATTTCACAAAAAATGAGATTTTTACCAGGATCAAACAAGGACACTACTTTTCCTCGTTAGTCGTTCCGATTTCAAAAAATTTGGAACAAAATGATTCCAGAATTGAAGGACCCCCCCCCCTCCAAATAGAAACTCTTATGGCATAATTAGTATGTAGGAATGAAGTTGGAATTGAATGGATATTCCCATACTCATTTTGATTCCATTGATTGGCATACTTTTATGTTGGAAATTTTCATTCTCAAAAGAATTACTATACCCATATTCATGTGAATAGTCATTACCCTCACCCCCCCATGGTATTAGCTATCCCAACCTACAGGAATGAAAATATTATTGATGTTGTTGCTGCTACTATTATTACTGTTGAGATTATTATTATTAATATAACTATTATTATTATCATTGATTATAGTTATTACTATTAAATTTATTAATTAGCATTACTAACAAGAATTTTTCATTATATTCATTGCAATTATTATTAATTAATCATGTATTGTAGTTATAAATATAAGTTATTATATTATTGGATTATGGATCATTATTAACTAATAATTTTTATTAGTAATTTTAGTGACTATTCTGAACTGTTATTAATTATTATTAATAATTTTAATTGATTAATTATAACAATAGGTATTGTTGATTAATCATTACTATTACTACTGTTATTGTTGTAGTAGTTATTAATATTATTATTATATTATCATTATTAGTTGCTTTGCTGATGAAGTGGGTTTACCTAGAGCCAACGGACCTCGGTTCAAATCACCATCGAAGAGTGGTTTTCTTTTTGCTTGGATTAGGGAAAAATATTCAAATATTATTAGGTACTTTGTTTAAATGCTTTGACATTACATTAATTCTCATATCTTTAATATACCAATCATTCGAATGAGTATACTTACATAATTCCATTCATAAATTGATCCATTCCTGCCCAACTCCATTCCTTCATACCAATCATGCCGTTAGTCTCCAGCAACATACTAACACCTCCTCTCCAGATATTTAGAATGAAGAAAGCAGATGCCACACCTGCTTACTACTTACTAGGAGGGAGGATTATACGAGGATAAATGATAAAGCTTACCAAATCCGTTACACTTCAGACTAGGACACACTTTTGGCGCTTTCCATTTGTACAGGACAGTTGCAGGGCGAAGTTTTGAGTCTTTATGGGTAGGGACTATGTAGACTTCATACAATCCCAGCTTTGAAATAGCAACCTTAAAAAGGTATAATATGCATTAGAGATATCAGAAAATATAATATTCTGTTTATAACATGATTATGTTTTCCAGAAAGTAAAAAGAGCAGTAATAATAACTAAACAGAAGGGCAACAAAAACAAGGATAGCTAATATTCAATCTGGAAAACAGAGGAATGCATATTGTCATGAAATGATTCTCAATAACAGAGAGAAAAAGAAAATGACCAACCAAAAAAGTCATGTGCTAATTCAATTTCAATAGTCAACACTACATCTAAAATCCCCAGTCAGAATCACTTTATAGCCCAAGTTCCATATTATAAGGTAATGGCTCAAGATCATAATGACTACGCTAGCTTCTCCATCCACCCAATATAACACAGTTAATTTCCCTCTCTTGGGCACAAGGAAAATCAGTAAAATGAATTCCTGAATATTATGATCTCACCCTCTTGTACTTCTGCAGAAAATCCAAGAAAACCCCCCACTCTCTTTCCTGATGAACATCTTCATACGCCGGATTTAGAAAAAAACCAGGCAATACAGTAAGAAAATCGATCTTCTCTTTCCTGACAATGGAAGTTATGTCCCAAACCGTGGGCCTGCAAAAGAAATTTACTTTAAAAAGGCTTTTATATTTTGTAGACAAAAGGATGCGGCTGGATTTCCATATGCATGGACCACTAAATATGACAAGGAAAATATGAGAAGTTAAAGAGGAAAAAGAAAGGAGTAGATGTGAATGTTATGGATACTTTTGGTGTGACAAGTATTTGTGATTGCAGTTGGAAAGCCAAGACCATGCAAGGCTCACAAAGCACAACAAATTAATGGGTTGATATGTCCTAATGGACTTCATAGCCATAGACTGAAATCACGAGAACACATCTAGTTTTTCTTCATATGGTATTGGAGTTTGTACTCTACTTATGCAACATGCAGTTGTTCTATTTTTTGTACTGTCGGTCTGTCGACTACATTACCGTGGGATTACAACTCACAAAAAGTCTCATCAGACAACTTTTTCATTCTGTCTACTGCTTCCACTATTTTTAATTCACATCAGTATAGCGACATGCTCCCCAGGGGTCAGTGTGAATGCTTGAGAAAATACTTGCCAGAGCAAACTCACCTTGAACTATTTGACCATTCAATGAAAACTAATTGTGACAACTACAACAGATTATAAGTGCTGTAGATGATTCTGCAAAACCTAAATATTAGTCCAGCCATTCTAGTAGAAATAACACAAGTCAAGTTGATAGGTACTGATACAAAGCCAGATTTGAAGCTGTCTTGATGCAAAATTTTGTGCTTCCCATTATACCATCGTTGTTAGTTGCATTTCCTTATGTACGGAAAGTATTATTAGCATGCTCCCAAATTGTAATTTTACTGTTGGATACATTTACTTAAATTATTTTAGAACGGTTAGTCTTTTAAATTTTTAGAAACTTGATTTTCATAGGATCTTTATTATATTTAGCTATATAATCTTTATTTTCTAGAATAATGAACACATTTATTATTCTCCCACATATTACCAGTGCCTAATAGTCACCTGGCCATTGTTTTGATTCCATGATAATGACAGCTATGACTGAGTATACAAGTATAAAAGCAGCATCTAAAGAGACTTTGGAGTATCAAGTTTTACTCCACTGCTTCATTAATTCTGAAAATTTAAACTTGCTCATTCAAACATCATAAGTTAAAAGGTAAAATTAACATGGAGTGGTCATAATCTGCGAGATCAATTATAGATGGCAAGGAACACTTGACTATCTAACAAGGTGTAGTGAAGAAATCAGCAGACAATGATTCACATTAATGATTCCAGTATGAAAGCATGGTGGCCTCAAAACTAATACTTATAGCTCGGCTGATTGATTTGACGGGATCAGCATAATGGAAAATCATTCATGAGTCAGCTCAGGGCCGGGGACGTAATTCGCAGGGCTAGATTGGCTAAAGTCATTCAGACAGCCCTATGGATCCCAACGTTAAACTTGAGATAAGTGGTGGTACACCAATGGATACAACACACAAAGTATCTGGTAAATAAATTGCATTTTCAGTCAGCGTGGTGAGCCAATTTATGCATGCACATTGTGAAGAATATCTTGATGAAGTTTAGCATCGAAATCAAGAGGATATCAGAAAAGGATTATTTTCAAAGAAGAACAAGAAGCATTGGTGCTTAACCAGATGTAAATTGGGAAGTCTTTATCACAAACAGAAAATCAACTTTAAAAAAAAATGCCTTAGGGAAACTTGGTAAGCTGGCAAGCTAAAACTGCATGTTGTTGCAAGGAAGTAGCACTGCAGTTGAATTTAGGGTGTTATGGCACAAGGGATTTATGAGTCATTGTGCCTGAAATGAGTTCTCAAAGACCTAAAAGAAATCCGGGGAGTCTCCTATAAACCATTGCCGTGACAATAAAACTGCAATCAACATAGCGTACAATACATAGCCTACATTCCCTCTCAAGTTGGGAGGAAAAATGTAAAACATGCCTAACATGTTGATGAGATGTGAAATGTTAGGTCATTCAAGACCTTTGTCAATACAGTTCACGGTCTCCACTAATTAACTACTGGAGTACTGAAGAGACTTACTCCCACATAATCTGATAGAGAGCAGGAGGTTGTGAGGGCTGAGGAGCCCGAGTTGGAGGAGGAAGGGGCTGAGACGAGGCCCTTGTTGGTTTACCGGCGTCGGGGGCGGGCTTAGGCCTGTGGTCATGGGCTGGAATAGTTGGGAGTATTATTAGTTAGTTAGTTGGTTAGTTAGTTAGTTGGAGTATTGTTAGTTAGTTAGTTAGTTTCTAGTTCTCATACATAATGTTAATCTTTTCTATTGTTGGTAGGATTGCTATTAGTATATAATCTTGTTGAGTTAGGGTAAGAAGTTAATCAGTTCGAGCCCTAGGCTGGCAAGCGGTAGTTTTCCGTTTGATTTGTGATCTACGTTCTTAACAATTTTGTGTTCTTATCAATTTCGTGTTCTTACCAATTTCGTGTTCTTATCATAATCTTTCATTGATCAACATGTGAAAAACCATAATAAAATGTCCAATATAATCGCTTTCGATATTTTGAACCCAAAAATGTTCTGTTCATTATATATGTTTCATTGATATCCATGATGTGCATAATTATGCAAACAGGAAATATCACAACCATCTAATCAGAAGACAAACAAAAAGTGTAATTGTCTGCAAAAAAAATTAACAGACTTTGCCAAAGTGGCAAATCCAGAGAAGATTCTATGTATAATAGAAGGAAAGAAAACTGTTTGGTAAGGAACAGCTCATGAACAATGATTATGGGTAAAATAGTTACTCAACCTAGGTAGGTAGGTCAATGAACTCGCACTGCTCATGATATAGGCAATATTAGATATCATTCTGTTAACTATTTCCTTCTCTAATGCTACAGTATGTACTAAATATACACAGACATCTATATGGATCATTTTAAGTATGAGAGCATATGACTATCCCTCATGTTTCTCTCAGATTACCTTTGTTCTCAGTTTTTATAATATCAGGTGATAGAAATTGAAAAAAGATAACACATGAATGTTCAAACAGCTTCTTGTGGTCGCACAATATTAAAGCGGAAGATCCTATGAAGCATAGGCATGCAACAGAAGGACCATATGTTGAAGACTACTTAGATACATATAGAAAATTCATGAACCATAAGCATGCAGAAGAATGGTACACATACTCAAATGTAGATAAAGCCCAGTATAAATACTAAAGCAGAAAATTAAGTACATCAGCCATCCAATTTTGCTTTCCTCACAAAAGTAATTGAAAATTTAAAGTTCAAGATCTAGTGGTTGTGTAGTAACGTACATTTGAATGGGTGGGTTCTCACATGCTACCCAACTTATAATTTTCTGATCCTTGGTAAGTTTAACAAGAGATTGAGAACAACCTGCGAAACTTTGCATCGAATAGTCAGGGACTAAAATGCCACTAAACGAAAACAACTTCATAAAATTCGATCTACTCTCAAATCCCTGACATAAGAATGGAGAAGTGGTCAGCTGATTTTGTCAAAGGCCATTAATGAAAAATCATATACTGAACTACCAAATACAGTAAATTGGGATCGAGCCATGTGTGGATTTCTTTTTTCTTTGTTTCATTTGTATGGGGTGGGGGTTGGGGTTGGTTCATTCCCTTATTTCATGTTTTATTTCAAAAGCATGCATGTAAAAGCCACATGGTTGACCAAGCTATGTTCATTTTCACAGATCCCACTAATCTGTTCGTGAAAGCGAAAAGATTGAAATAAAAAATCAGTATGGATGAAGAAAAGGAGTGACAATTACCTTCCATAGATGGCTCCTTTTCCAGGAAACCATTCCTCATTATAACCCCTGTCATAATAATCCATTAGGTGGAAAAGAACATAAGCTACATAGTTTTTCTTCATGCACAAGGACCATTACCTTCCTTTGATGGCTCCTTTTCCAGGAAAGGGCCTCCCATTATAACCCCTGTCATAACATTCAATTAGACGGAAAAGAACATCAGCAACTCAGTTCTCCTACAATAACATGCTAATCACTAATATTACAATAAAAGATATAACTCATAAGGAATCTTCTATAAATATTTCGAAGCAAATATGCCAACAAGTGGCGGGTAAATTGATTGCATGTATGATCAACAGTAATATACAGCATCTGACATTTAATGTGCATTTATGCTTAATTCTTAATAGTCTTGCATATGCTCAAAATTTATAGAGGCGTGGAAGTTTGCATACAAGCCAAAATCTACTTAAGAAACAGAAGTCAATTCTTAAAGAAGAATGCACTCGACTATTGACCAGACATGATGCCTGAATCAGCACTTCTTTATGTCTCAATCTGACATATCACAATACTTAGCCTTAAGGATTTCAAGTCTATTAGACAGCCAGAAATGACAATTGAATTCTTACTTTCTAAACCACCCGTACCAATACTTTAGCTCCTAGAGCTTATAAATTGCAGGTACACCACTTAAATCAAATATGTGCTTAATGAATTATCTTTGTGGAAAAGTAAAGATAGAATTTGCATGTTCAGGGTAACACAGAAACATGTCTCACCTAGACACTTCATAAAGCAATTTGTTAGCCAAAAAGCATCATCGGATGCCCAGATAAATAGAAGTCCAAGGGAATTACATTTCGGTAATAATAGTATTCAAATATACTTCACTTCCAATTTATATAGAACATCAATCAGAACCAATGCAAGATCGCAATGTAATGGTGGACACAGAAAAAATTATAGAGGTATACATATTAAAAACAAAAAAAATGACTAGTTGTCTTCTAAAAATGCACCAAAACTATCACCTTCCACAGATTTGACATGGAAGATTCAGTGTAACCCAAAAATTAAAAACAAAACAACAAGAAGGACAACTAGCGTCAACAATGGACCTTACGGAGAAAAAAGAAAAGAATACAAATTAAATAAAAATTACAACTTGTGAAGAGATATTGTAACAATTAATCGACACATAATAAATCTGGAAACAGAAGCAGAAGTACTGCTATGGCGCCGGACAAACTAAGCTCTCTCTGAAGCCATGCAATCAAACGGCCGAAACTGCAAAATCGCTTTTCCATACAGAAGAAGCTACTATAAAACTACCCGAAACACACAAAATGTTGACAAATCACTGAAACCTAGTGCAAACCAACAAGGAAAGACCAATGTGGTGATCATTGATAACGCTGAAATAGCGCGAGTTGCTTATTTACACAAATCACAACCGAGAAAAATCAATGCAACAAAAGATTATTTTCGTACTACGCTTCAAACTACTTAAAATAACAAAAACGGTAAAGAAAACAGCGGCGTGGTATGCAGACGTAATATTAAGCGGGCAACGAGAAGAAGGGGGCGATACGCCACTGCATATGCTTATGTCAATACGTATATCATAATGCAAGCAGATGCTGAGCCACAAGTGAGTAATACCAGCGGAGTGAGTAATACTTGCGGAGAATTCCGAATATATGTTGTGATTCTATGATGGCAATGGAAACAGGAGAGAGAAGGGGTTCAATGTTTATTTGGTATGGAGGAATAACACTATAATTTGACAACTTTGATTATCCCAAAAAGTATAATATTTCAAATCCAAAATATTTGCAATCATTGAGTATCCCAATTTTCTTTTATTTTCTTTCGGGCTACTGGACTGGTATATTGTTGTGAAGGTTGTAGAAATAATTTGGTAGTCGGATGTTTTAAAGCCAGTTAAGCGTCGACTAAGTAGCCGCTTAGATTTTTTTTTTTTTTTTTTTAGCATTTTTTTTATATCATATCTTTAATATTTTTTAAATATTATACTATTAATACATAATTTAACATTAAATTATTTATAAATTTTAAAATAAAAAAGACAATTTTTAAAAAAAATTTAAAATATATGTTTGGACCGCTTGAGTTCTAGCCTAGTCCGACTAATCATCCACTTAAACACAAAAAACACCTAACAATATTATTTTTCACATAATTGAATCAAATGGCACGCCTAGCCTCCAAACGCCAACTAAGCGGCCACCTAGATCGATTGTTACATCAATGTGTTGTACATAATGATAATAGGTGTTAATTTGAACCAAATCAAAGAACAAAATTGGGTTCGTCGAATCTTTGTACAAATAAAAATTTGTAGAATGGTTAACCCATCAAACCAAAAAAAAAATTGAGGCTCCATGCAAATATATATATATATATACACACACACACACTAACACAAGTATCGCCATAAATAGAAAGCGTCAAATTTTCTTGCATAAACTACTTTCTAAGTATAGTATCTATTTTCTATAGAAATATATTATATATCTATATATATATATTATAATATATATTTTTCTATGCAAATCTATATCAATATCTATCCATATATATTTGATTAATAAAGGTACAACACTTATTCATTTTCAAGTTATTATCTATCAAACTTTGTAAATTTGATTATTTTTTATTTTCATTAAAAAATTCAAAACTTTTGTTCAATCTTCAATTTTTTTAAAAAAAAAAGATTTCTAATTAATTATCTTCTTACGATCTTTAATTTGACATCCGCACATATATATACACAAATACATGCACTAAATTTAATCATTCACTATAAAAAAAATTCAATTTTTTTCTTCTTAAACTACTTTTAATTATGATATTTTTATACAAATATAAATATCAATATCTATCCATATATAAAATATAATAAAATAATTTGATTGATAGAGCCACGATTTTAATGGTTACTAAAAATTGAATAATATAATTTTAATTTTAATTTTAATTATTCTATTATGAGAGTAAATCAAAACAAACTTCCAAATATTCTATAAAGATAAATTGTAATTCAATTTAAGTCTTATAATTCTACAAATTTTGAGATATAGATAACCAATATATCTAATAAGTTAGATTACAATAAATTGATTTGATATAAAAATAAAATTAATTAATATTTACATAACAAAGTAAGATTCATCCGTATAATTTTATTTTCATTGAATTTAATGTTAAAAAAATAACAAAATTTTAATATTTTTATTTTTTAAATTTTAAATGACTGCAAAACTTAAGATTATTTTTTATAGAAAAATTGTCACAGGAAGAAGAAAATGTTCTATGTTACAGATTTTTTGGAATACATTTAATATCTATCTAAATATATGTATATATATATATAAAGAAGTACCATAAAATTTTATCAGCTAACAAATTTTTCCACTCAAAGTAGCTTTCTAAATTTGAATACATTTTTTTAAAACCACAAATAATATCTTTTTAATTACTGAATAAAAACAGTATTATTATTAATAGTAGTAAATAACTACTTCGCCGTGTGATTTTGGGATTATGAAGCTGATTGACATAAATTTGGGAATTATATAATTGATTAACATAAATTTTAGAATATATCAAAAGCTCATGTCTCAATTATTGATTTTTTAAATTTCCTCCAAAAATAAGATAGTATAGTAATATATTAAAATAAAATAAAATAAACAAATTTTATTCTCTTATCTTCCGCTGAAAAATGTAAAAAAACCACCATTCTCGGTTTTGATTACAACAAGATGATAGGAAAAAATTAAGTAGATTAGCACAAATTTCGGTAAATCTATATTTCTTCTTTACCTTCATCATTTTCTCTAACTTAAATTTTATTATTTCTATATATATATATATACACACATATATATATATATATAATATTTTTCGTTATCTACAATAATATTGTAAATATAGAATGTGTTTGACCAGATCTTAAGGTGACTATAGATATTTCTAATCTATTTTTTATTTTTTTCTCCACAACCTATTTTTAATAAAAAAATATTTTTATCATAATACATAGATATATCCTAAAATTGAGGAGATATTATGCTTAGTCAACACTTATTAAATCACACCTCAGCAATCATGTTGTGGAGTACACATTTGATAGAAAATATAACACGTCTAGAATTTGATTTTGTTATTAATCCCAAAAAATCATCCAATTATCTTTTCCAGTGATCCAAAATCTTTCAATTTAGCATTATTAAATAAAATAGATTAATTAGCGAAAAGAATGTAAATTATGAGAATCATATTATAATAGAATATGACACTAGAAAACTTTTTGTATTGATCAATAATATAAAAGTAGGCCTTAACACTCTTTTTGTCATTAAATATTTATTTGACTAATAATTATATGCAGAATTTATGTTGTTTCGTCTTATGAGTTTAGTTTTTATAGTTTTTTTGCATTATATATATACATACATATATAAATAGTTTATGACTTATAATAATTTTCTTTTTAATAAATCATTATAAATAATTATAATTTGTTTAAGTTAGATATAAGTTATATTGTAACTCCTAATTTTTTTCATCTTCGTTCGCTTAGAATTACATTCACTTTTTAAAAAAAGAATAAAAATAAATACTATCAAAATCAAGAAAATTTTAACAAACAAGTTTTGATAAAATAGTAATGTTCAAATATCCATCATATTTTGATAAATTTGTTTAATGGTTTTTTTTAATAAGTTAAACCATATCTATCATTGGGTGCGTCATTAATTAATATGTCAAAGCAAAATATGTCTTTAAAATAAAGTTTTGCTTTTTCAACAAGTTTAGCATTTCATATATTTTTAATATAACTTCTCAATTTAAATCATAAAGAAATATTTAGATTGGAACCAAGAGTCTCAAGTTAAGACTCCTAATCATGTTTGTTTAATACCTTATAATTATAAATTTAAAAACTAAAAATTAATAAAGTCACAAAAATTAAATAAATAACTAATAAAATGTAAATAGCCATGCATCGCACGAGATAACTACCAGTATATAATAATAATAATAATAATAATAATAATAATAATAATAATGATGATAATAATGATAATGATAATAATGATAATGATAATAATATTGATAATAATAATGATGATAATAATAATAATAATAATAATAATAATAATCATGATGATAATAATAATGATGATGATAATAATAATAATAATGATGATGATGATAATAATAATAATAATAATAATAATAATAATAATAATAACAATAATAATAATAATAATAATAATAATAATAATAATAATAATAATAATAATAATAATAATAATAATAATAATAATAATAATAATAATAATAATAATAATAATAATAATAATAATAATATGATGTTTTTACTTTTTGTTTTCCCTCACAAATCGTAGTCCCTATTTATGCCATATGTATCCTTCCATAAAATATGGAAAAATTATTTCTATTGGAGAATTTTATGTGGCAGATTTGTTATACGTGGAAAAAATATTTTTAGTCATGCATTTTACGAAATTAGTTTTCAGGTTTTTAGTCATATATTTAGGAAATTCAATTTTCAGTCATGTATCCAGGAAATCAATGTCGAGTTATGTATTTATGTAGATTCTGTTGATATATTTTGAAATGTGTGGAATGATCCAATTTGTTTGTATAATTGTCAAATTTCTACATGATTTTGAAACGTGTGGAATAATTAGATTTTGAAAGGTGTCGAATTTTTACGTGTACACAATATAGTATAGATTTATATAGATGTATACAGATATCTATATCTATATATATAAATGTAAAATGATGTTTTTCATTATTGTTATCCCGCCTAAATATAATTATGACTAACGAAAACATCGCAAATCAAATCCCTATTAATTAGGAAACGCTAACATTTTAGATATGAAAATTTAAAAAATGTAAATCATATTCATAAAAATAGTGATTTATTAAATTCAAAGGAATAACATTTTCTTACATATTAAATTCATTTTTATAATTAACTTTAATATTGTAATTATAATTTACTTTATTATATTTAATTGGTAAAAAGGCGTGAA
Source organism: Caryopteris x clandonensis (assembly GCA_028749325.2). Lineage (NCBI taxonomy): Eukaryota > Viridiplantae > Streptophyta > Magnoliopsida > Lamiales > Lamiaceae > Caryopteris > Caryopteris x clandonensis. Next base: position 957,331 of record JAPYKT020000045.1, read on the forward strand.
TAGTTAATATCATTGACTTGATTAATGTTTCCTAAAATATCGGGAATAGAAAATTCTCTTAGTTATTGGATATGTGAAAATCATATGATTAAGTAATTAATTAAGTTTTAATTTAATAGCAAGAGAAAAAATTATTTTAAGTATAATTATTATTTTCTTGCAAATATTTTAGCATTAAATAACATATTTTTAATAATAAAAACATAGAAAAATAACTTCCATGCATCGCACGGGATCTCACACTAGTTATATAATAAATAACATGTGGAATGATTAGATTTTGAAAGACGTCGAATTTCTACATGTACAAAATATTGTATAGATTTATATAAATATATATAGATGTTATATTATATATATCCTTTCACAAATTGTAGGTTTCATGTTCATCGAAATTTATACTCTTGAATATTATAAATAGAGTGGCATCTAAATGAATTTCAACAAATATTAAGTTTACAAAAAAAAATGAAGGAAACTCAATGTTTAATTAGAGCTATTTCTAGTATATGACGTTCATGCAATTGAAAATAATGATTAGATTTTCATTCTTGAATGTGTTTTCCATGATTCTCAGGTATTATAGTTAAATCATTTCTTTAATTTAACAAATGTTTTACTAATTAATTTTTATGATGGATTTCATATATATATATATATATAAATTTTCAAGATGATGCAATCAATGATTTAGTTCGATCATCTCCACATATTCAAAATTACAAACCATAACTTAAAGGAGAAAATCTTTATGAAATATATAATTATGTGGTAGCAGTCGATTATATCAAAAAGAAGTTCAAAATTTATACTCACAAATATTCACACGTGAGAAGCAAACTCCTAACATTTTTTTCTTAAGGTTTGTATTTTTTTCAATATATATTCTTTCTAGGATTAATTAATTTTTCTATTAATAAAAATATAAAAGATAGGTATAAATTTCTTTATATGATATGAAAATAGGAAAGATAGATGATAGGAAAATAATTTGCTGCATAATTTTGGAATTCTCAAAATAATCCATTAGTTATTAGATCTAAATAACATTCCTTTTGTCTAAAACATAAGATGAATTGATGCAATTATTATGGAACATCATATTTATTAATTTGGATATCTATGATTCAACAATTATAATTCGTTAAACTAAGTCTTTGAAATCCTATCCAAATATGTCAAAACATAACATAATTTTATTTTATGATGTATTTATATATGAAAACTAAAATAGAAAATGAGCTCTCCATAATAGTAAAATTTATAAACACTAATTTATAGGATTTTACAATGCAGAGAACACCAAAATAATTAAGAAATACTTTCTTTTTTTTATTGTAAGTACAGAAATTAGTAACTCAAATATGAAAAAGGTTATGTTTACTACAAATATTTAAGCACATATATAACAATGTGTCATTATTTATTCACTTTTATTTAATAATTATTTCAATTGTTATCTTAAATTTTTTATTTAGTAAAAAATTCCTCAAATTAAATTTCACATAAATTTACAAGTATTTTACGGTCATTTATATAAAATTATATATTTTAATTTAAATTTTTAAATGAATAGGATATAATTGTGAAAAATGTGTGAGGTTGGAATTAAATTGTAGATATGTGAAATAATGGATTTAAAATATAAAATGTGACTTGAATGACAATTCATTGAAATTTTTGGATAGAGAATACAATTGTAAAGTTGAAAGGTTGTCGATCAATTTTTTAGCAATAAAACTATACAAAAATAATAGTCGTGCATCGCATAATGTCTCACACTAATATATATAATATATATATATATATATATGTATATATATATAAATATATATATATATATAAAAGAACTTATCGAAATAGATTAATTTGGATTATGAAGATTGACTCCGTGATAGATTTGGTATTTCTTCAATCAATATAAATTTTTAAATAAATCAATATTTTGATTTGCAGTATACTTAGTACGTCTAAAATCATAAAAAATATTGATAATTTGAATTTTTAAATAAATTTATACTCAAATATGAAAATTACAAATTAAAATATTTAGCATAATTATTATTTTTTTGCTAATATTTTTAATATAAATAACATACTTTTAATAATAAAAATATAAAAAATAACTTATGTGCATCAATATGTCACAAATTTTAGTTGATGCAGGATCACTCCTCTGCGAAGGAAAGCGTGATTGACCCGAAAGGGGTAGCGAAGGCGGAGGAAGAAAAGCACTAGAATCTTACACTAGTATTATTTATTACAAGATGATTATTGTTTTATTTATAGAAATTTTATTTTATTAATTCATGAAATAAATAAGATCATGGAAAGTTTTCCAAAATTTAGTAATCCAAGAATTATGGATCCTGCTTGACAACTTCAATTAACTTCTAATTGAGATTTTGTATGGAAACTTGTATTTTGCATGTCAGTGACAAAAATTATTAGAATTATTTTAATTAGTCACTAATATATTTTATAATTAAACGTTTCATAATCGCATAATTACTTAATGAATACAATTTATATAGTTTTCAATCTATTCACATTTACCAGTTATTTACATTTAACAACAATTGACCAATAAATTAACTTTTAATATTTAGTGTTTTATTTAGATAAATCATTTTGTGAAGTCGTAAATTTTATGTCATGTCATTATATTATTAATAATTTATATTTCAATTAAGCTTTAATTTTGACTCTCTTTTTTTTTTGGTGGAAATTTGCATTTTGCTTGTCAATGATTCGAAAAAAACTATTTGACTGTTGACATTATTCAATTATATTTTTTAATTAATCACTTCAATAATCTTTTAATTAGTTTATGGGAGCAGCTATTCGCTCTTGAAATTTAAATACATTTCATATAAGAATATGCAGCTATTCATATCTCCAAAACCTCTCAACATACCTTATAATAATATGATAAAATTAGACATAATAATTTAACTAAAATACTCTTATATATATATATATTATTCTGTTTTGATTCTCAACTGTAGAAATCTCACCTTATTTTCTTCTTCTCCACTAAAACCTTTTACTGCGAAGGTCAAACTTAATAAACAACCCACACTTAAAACTATTCTTTAAATGTTATTTCTCCAAACTTGATTTTGTTAATAATTTTGTGTACAAGGGTTTATATACACACACATATATATGCTCGTTGTATGTGGGCATGCCTGGTGGTCTTAATCAGCAACTTCCTAGAGTCCATCACATTGAAATCTAAGTCACCCACATACAACGAAGTTGTTTGTAATTGGATTGTCGTTGCTCCACTAGGCGTTGCAATTCCATTGGCGCCAAGCGCCGCCACATTCTGGTGCTGAACTTAAATTTGTGCCATTTTTCAATTTCAGCAAGAATCCTTTTCCTCTTTCCTTGTTATTATCGATCTGAGAAACAAAGAGAATCTTTTTTGTTATTTTTTTAGGTTTCTGGGTACAGAAGAGAGGAAATGCAAGTTAAAAGGGGATAAATTTATGGTAGATAGAGAAATAAAAAATTGAATTTGTTTTTTGGAAGGTAAGGAACTTTTCAACTTTGATTTGTGAATTTGTGTTAGAAATTACGGAGAGTTGGGCGGTCAGGTGGAAAGTTGGGCAGTGTCACGGGATGCTACCCTTGCATATCTCGGGACCCCGGGATTACCTTATAATCTGTGATTAGCCCCACACCCTTTGCCAATGGATGCCCGACTTCGCAGGAAGGCCGTCAGCTCCCGCAGCTCGCCCGCACTCTTCGAAGTCCAAGTCTTTAGCTGTAGGACTTTTTGTATCATGTATATAGTTTGATCCCTACTTGGGATGTTGTCGCATTCTTCAGCTTTGTAATGTATAGTGCTGTCACTAGCTTTTTTTTCGCTACTATAGGGGAGATAGGGTAGTCGAAGAGAGCTGAACATTAACTGGAGGCCCTCCTCTCCACCATTGCTATCAATTGTAATCTGCATATTATATTGTTGTCTACATTTTAATACAAAGCAACCCTTTTCCAATTGGTTCTTTTATTTTGTTGTTCCACTAAAGCACATCCGGGTGTGATTACGTCGCAATAGCACAACTCAAGAGCGGACTTGTGTTGGCAAGGCGGAAGTAGTCAAAGGTGTCAACTGCTAGCCACACGGTACACTAATTACTATTACTCACTATAAACGCCGATAACAGGTGGTATTAGAGGTTGGCTCGCGATCCACTGGGCTGAGGCAGGATAGCTAATGATGAGTCATTTATGGGAGACCCCCGAATGCAAACCAAAGATTGGGTGCCCTGGAGGAAACTGTGAGCCACCACAAAGAGAAAATTGCGGAGCTCAAATCAGTGGTGGCCGATTTGAAAGCCGAGCTTGATGAGAGTCGGCAGGCATGCAATGCATTAACTGAGGCCATGAGGAGAAATAATGCGATTGACACGCATCGGCAATTGGAGAAAATGAAAATCCAAATTGCCCTTCTACAATGGGCGGTGAGCAATGCCCCAACTGCTATTGATCCAATGCCCAGGCATCAAGTGCTACAACCGAGAGCATACAGCGGTGCTAGAGATGCCAAAGAAGTAGAAAACTTCTTCTTCGATATGGAGTAGTATTTCTTGGCTGCCAATATCATAGATGAGGGTTGAAAAGTGTCCACCACAACCATGTATTTGACGGGGGATGCAAAGCTCTGGTGGCAGACCAAATATAAAGAGATCCAAGATCATCGGGTGGAGCTTAAGACATGGGCTCAACTACAAGATGCCATCAGACAATAATTCTTCCTGAAGAATGTTGAAAACAATGCCCGCCGGGCATTAAGAGAGCTTAAACACACTAGTTCTGTAAGGAGATATGTGAAGGCCTTCTCGGCCCTCAAACTGGACATCCGTGATATGTCCGAGAAGGACAAGCTCTTCACATTTATGGAAGGCCTAAAACCATTGGCGCGACTTGAACTGCAGCGCCAACGGGTGAATGACACTAATGCCGCAATGAGTGCGGCCGAATGCTTGATGGACTACACTACTGATCCCCAAAGGAACAACAGCAACAAGCCAACTACCACGAGCAGTAGCCATAAAAAATGGGGCAGAGCCAAATCTTTCAAGCTAAACTCCGGAAGGGGTGGGGGAGAAAACCATCTCATTCCCATGGGAGCTCGCAATAGAGCTCCAACTGAAAGCCTCAATAGGAGACAAGTAGGGCTCATCATCCCAAAAAGGTTATGGGTGCTTCCTCTGTGATGGACCCCATCGGATAAAGGATTGCCCAATGAAGCAGTTGTTGAATGCTTTGACAAGTCTCATAGGACCTGGGCCAAAATCTAAACAAGCAGAGCCCCAACCATCCAACTTTGATGAAGATGACTCCGAGGAAGAAAATCTCGGGGCCATTGCTCATTGGTGCAATACTTTATCCCACCAGGTAGCCGCCCAAAAGAAGGTTCCACCAAAAAGAAGCAAGACCGCACTGGCTCTAACAAGCCACACTGAGGAAGATCAACCACCAAAAGTCCAGAAGAAGAAAGGGTTGATGTTCGTTGATGTAAAATTCAATGGCAAGCCTGTACGAGCTATAGTAGACATAGGCACCACACACAACTATCTAGCCAGTACCAAAGTGGAGAGACTCAGGCTTGTGCTAGAGAAAGGAGTAAGGCGAGTCGATGCTATCAATTCCACTGCACAGCCTATTGCCGGTATCGCCAAATCCGTTATCTAGAGTTCTTGCGGGATACTAAAACGGCGGTCCTCCTGCATGTAGATTCCTGGATGATGATGGGGATTAAGCCATGTGTTATCCCCGCCTAGGCCAATAAGTTGGGTGAGAAAAGTCTGTCGGCCATGCAGTTCGAGATGGGTTGCAACCACAATGAATCATCCTTCTTGGGTGCCATTCGCTTTGAGAAGATTGAGGATAAATCTAGGCCGTTTCCTAGTGCCATGAGAAAGCTCCTGGAGGAATATGAGGATTTGATTCCAGATGAATTGTCTCATAAGCTCCCACTAAAAAAGGCAGTTGATCATGAGATCGAGCTGGTAGCTAGCACGAAGCGCACCATATCGCATGAGCCAACCTGAGCTTGAGGGAGCTTAGAAAGTAATTGAAAGAGATGCCTGAGTGTGGACTTATTAGATCCGCACAGTCACCGTTTGGAGCCCCAGTTCTTTCCAGAACAACTCAGATGGCTCCCAACAATTTTGTTGCGACTATCAGGCATTGAACAAAATCACAGTGAAGAATAAGTATCCCATTCCACTGGTAGTAGACTGCTTCGATCGCCTTGGTCTGGCAAAATACTTTATGAAGATTGATTTGAGATCGGGCTACTGGCAAGTTCGAATCAAAGAGAAAGATGAGTGAAAAACCACATTTGTCACCCAGTATGGGGTATTCGAGTTCCTAGTGATGCCTTTTGGCCTGCAACCACCTTCAGTACCCTCATGAATCAGGTACTTCATGGCTTTCTAGATGAATTTGTGGTGATGTACCTTGACGACATTGTGATCTATAGCAAGACCTTAGCGGATCACTTAAAGCATCTCCGCAAGGTCCTCGCAAGGCTACGTGAGCACGAGCTATATGAAAAACCTTCAAAGTGCTCATTTGCCCAAGAGAGCATCAATTTCTTGGACCACATTATGGAGAGAGCTGCATGGATCCAAAGAAGATTCATACCATCGAGGAGTGGCAACCCCCAAACAATGTACACAAAGTCAGATCGTTCCTCGGGTTGGCCAACTACAATAGAAGATTTCTGAAAGGTTACTCCGAGATAGCACACCCCTTAACAGACTTCACAAAGAAGTTGGAAGCTTGGAATTGGTCACCCCAATCCCAATCCACTTTTGTGGGCTTAAAGAAGGCCATCACGACCAACCCGGTGCTTGTGCTTCCAGATCTGCAAAGCCATTTGTGGTAGAGACAAATGCTTCAGACTATTCACTTAGGGGAATCTTGGTGCGGGATGGACATCTGGTTGCTTTTGAAAGCCGAAAGTTGAAGGATGTTGAGAGGCATTACTCAGTGCACAAGAAAAAGTTGCTGGATGTTGTCCACTGCCTTAGACAATGCCAGCACTACTTATTGGGCTTATCTTTCATTGTCAAGATAGACAACATGGTTGTTAATCACTTCTTGATACAATCAAAGGTTACTGGGAAGCAAGTAAGATGGCAAGAGATGCTGTCCAAATTCAGTTTTGTGTTGGAGTACCGTGCCGGCTCCAGTAACCATTTGCAAATGCCTTTAGCCACAGGGCAAATTTGGCAGAACCTCAAGTGATAGCTACGCTCGCTGTGAGCAAAGCTACCACCAACTTGCAGGAACCGGGAGTTAATTAAAGCATATCCTGCAAGCCAATCTCTGTTGAATCTTGCCAAGCAGGGCAAAACACGGTAGTTTTGGATCGAAAATAACATTTTGAGGACCAAGGGAAACTGCCTCTATGTGCCCAAGGGCGAGTACCTATGGAAATCAATTATTGCAGAGTGCCATGACACTTTCTGGGTGGGACAATTAGGGGAAGAGCGCACAGTGGCCCTAGTTCAGTGAGCTTACTATTGGCCACAGATGCGAGATGACATTAAGACTTTTATACGAACCGGCTTTGTGTGTCAGCAGGGCAAGGAAGATCGACAGAAGAGAGCAGGCTTGCTAGAGCCATTCCCATTCCCAAAAGGCCCTCGCAAAGTGTTTTGATGGACTACATCACTGGTCTTAGACATGGGTACGGTTCTGCCAATTCTGATATCAGTTCCAGAACCCCCAGTTCCTGGAACCGGGAGGGGTGGAACCAAAACCAAAAAGGCATATAACCGGTTCTAGTTCCAATTTCGGAACCAACGGTTCCACTCTTGGAACCGTCGGTTTGGAACCAAAACTGGTAGTTTTGGAACTGGAACCACTGGTTCTAGGAATCGGATATCTTGGAACCAAAACTAAACAGGCTAGGTTCTGGTTCCAGTTTTGAACCGACATTGGGTCAACAGTTAAACTGAACCATTGATCGCCGGTTCTGGTTTAGAACCAGAACCGTGCCCATGTCTAACTGGTCTACCCAAAGTTGAAGAAATTGATGCTATAATCGTTGTGGTAGACCGATTTTCAAAATATGCAACATTCATGGCAGCCCCTAAAAGCGTTTCAGCAAAATAGACAGCTCAACTCTTCTTCAAGCATATTATCAAACATTGGGGATTGCCAAAGGACATTGTCAGTGATCAGGACTCTCGATTTACTGGCAACTTTTGGACCGAACTCTTCAACTACTTGGCTCCAAATTGAATCTGAGATTTAGTGGCGCCGAGGACATCACCATCTCAGGTGGGGGAGAGCTATCACGGGATGCCACCCTTGCATATCCCGAACCCTTGGGAGAACCTTATCATCTGTGATTAACCCCACACTTTGGGCCACCCAACTGGCCACCCCACACCCTTCGCCAACTAATGCCCGACTTCGCAGGAAGACCACCAACGCCCGCAGCTCGCCCGCACTCTTTCAAAGTCAAAGTCTTTAGGTGTAGGACTTTTTGTATCATGTATATAACTTTATCCCTACTTGGGATTTCGTCACGTTCTTCAGCTTTGAAATATCTAGTGCTATTAGTAGCCTTTTTTTATTTGAAGAGAGCTAAGCATTGACTGGAGGCCCCCCTCCACCATTTCTATCAATTGAAATCTATATATTGTAATTGTTGCCTATATTTCAATACAAAACAAGCCTTTTTCAATTGGTTCTTTTATTTCGCTGTGCCACTAAAGCACCTCTGGGTGTGATTGCGTCGCAACAGCACAAACTCAAGAGCTGGTTCGTGTTGGGCAGTTAGGTTGGGATACTGATTTATTTGTGTTTTATATTTTTAGTGAGAAGCATATAATTGGTATAAATGTGGTATATTTACTAAAAATAAGAGAATTATTAATTTTACATGGGGTGTATTTAGACTTCGGGGTATGTTTAGAGATTTCGTGGGTATGAATAGCCCCACTCCATATAAAATTAATAATCTTTTCTATTTATTAAATATACCCCATTTATACCCATTATACTCTTTTTAATTAAAAAAAAACTGAAAAGAACAAGAAAAAAAAAAGCTAAAGTGAAAGAAGAAGAAATTATTCAAATTTTTTATCGCCCCAAGGCTGTGGCTCGATAGCGGGACTGTCGTCGTGAAAGATAGAGCAAGGAAGCCCCAAGCCACCACCACTTGCCTCGATATTGACCTTAACTTTATCAACCTCGATTCTATCTGCCTTCCCTTAGACGAAGACTTTGGCATTATCAGTTATGAATGCCTATAAATTATAGCATTTATTGTTTTTGCACTTGTGGTCAATTGATTTTTCGAGGCAAAAATTATGTTTGTAATGATGATGAAGATTTTGCAAAGGAGAAGTCATTGTAGTTCGAAGAGAGTTTTGGGAACATAATATTGGGAGAGAGTTTATCTGTAGTTTCCAAAAAGAAATACGATAAACTGGAATGAGCTCTTAGAAAATTTACAGTCAAATTGGGACTATTAATGGCTTCTTGATGCCTGTGGATCAAGATAATGTTAAAACCCTTGGATACTACTTCATTCATTATATTACTCCTCAGGTAGGATATGAACTGTTTGCCCTTTTGTTTCTTCACCCATTTTTTGTACTTATTTGTGGAGAACTTCAATTTTAGGCATATCAATGAAATTTCTTGTGAGCAGATTTGGGAGTTATTAGTTTGATGTTTGTTTTGCTGTTCGGGGTTATATCTTGCTAAAGAATTACCATTCTGAATTTTTTGTATAATTTATGATGTAAGGCTTTTGATTTAAAACCTTCAACCATAATTTTCAAATTGCAATTTAAATAAGGGTATTTAAATATTGGGTGGAGAAGAAACAAGAGAGAACGACAAAAAGAATACATTAGATTGGTTTTAAATATATATAAGACTATTTTAGTCAATTTAATTATGTCTAATTTTGTTTTAATTATTTTGTGGTGTATTTAGAAGTTTTGGGGGTACAAAATTTAAAATTAACCACTTTTCCATATTAGCCGTGAGTATACATTAACAAAAGAATTCAATGAAATTTCACGATTAATATTTAATGTTTTATTTATAAAATTTAGGGTGCAACTATTCGCATCCCAAAATCTCTAAATATATCCCAAAGTAACTTGAACCAAATAATATATAATAAAATTGACTAAAATTCACTTATAAATTTATATATTTAAACTTTACATAATTTTATGATTTTTTTCATTCTATCATATTTCTTCTCCATCCAATATTTATTCTCCTCCAAATTATAGTTAATTAAAAAAATTTAATTATGGATTATGATACATCTGTCTTGCCTTCTTCATAGGAATCCATTATAAATCGAAGTAAATTTTTCTACGTAATTAGATTGTGGTCCATTCCTAAATTAGGATGCTAATCAACACCTGCAACATGAAATTTTCGACCATATTACAGCAACAAACGTTCAGTAATCACAAGGAATAAACAATTAGAAGACCAAAATTTCTAAGCACTTGCAACAATTTAAACCCCCAATTAATAAACATGGAACCACCGGGGGAATTGATGAAGAGTTGAATATCAATAGTGGAATCCTAGGCATCCAACAAAAGAGCTGACTTATAATAGCATCGACAACCATATCATCAATGTTGTTCCCCAAGAACACAATCCTCTCATTGAGTAGCAACCCTATTGCATCGAACTCCACACCGTGCATGGCGGTGGCTGGAGTCTGTGGTGACAAAGTGAAGAGTTGTAGAAAGAAGGATTCGGGAGATGAGGATGAGGAGGTAAGAGTTTGGTGGTTGAAGAAAGAGTGAGCATTTGAGAAGTGCGATGGGGGATTTTATGAGAGTGGAGGAAGAGGGCGGTAGGTGGTGGACGGTGGAGGGGTGGACAGCGTTTTAGGAATATAGATACACAAAATCACGATAATTAGGAGTATATATCTTGCAATTATAGTGTATATCTTTTGTATATTTGATCAAGATATGGTCATATGTTGTAGCTATAGTGTATCTCTTTTATATATTTGGCCAATATATGGTCATTATTAATTTCCTAACTCTATGATATAATCTATTTAATAGAGCCTTTAATCATCACCTCATTAACGGTGGATGATCTCTAATTCTCACATGGTATCAGCCATAAACACACCGTAACCTCAATCTCCCTTCTTCCTCCCTTCCTGAGCTCACGTCACTTTCTATTCTTGACTTGATTCTTCTGCTAAAGTCCTCATGACCGACTCAGCAAAGGAAGTCTATGTCGCCTCTCTCAGTTACTTGATCTCCATCAAGTTGACCTCTACAAATTTTTTGTTTTGGCAAACATTAATCGTGCCTGTCCTCTCTAGTTATGATCTCCTTTGCTATGTTGATGGATCCGTTGTGCCTTCTCTACACATAATCCCGGATGATAAGGGTTCTTCTAGTCCTAATCTTGAATTTTCCAAATGGTATGTTTACGGACCAACAAGTACTTAGTCTAATTCTGCCGTCCCTTGCTGAAGAGACGATACCCAAAGTGATCAGGTGTAGAACTGCTATCTCCACATGGCAAGCCCTCACAGCCCCTTCAGCCATTTGTTGGCATCTCATGCTCTTCAACTCAAAGGTGATCTCCTCTCTCTCCGCAAAGGAAACTCTTCCGTTAATGAGTATGGGCGTAAATTTAAAATCATTTGTGATCAATTATCTGCAATTGATCGTCCTGTTGATGCACTTGAGTAAAGTCATCTATTTCTTTGCGGTTTGTGGTCGATTTTACAAACTTCTGCAATGTTTGGATGTATGTGATTCCTATCCCTTCTTTTCGGGACCTTGTGCATCAGGCGAAAGGTTATGATATGCTTTATTCTACCATTAATGATTTCACCATGTCTGACAATGCCCCTGCTGCCTTTATTGCCCAGTCTCGATCCTCTTCCCACTTTGCAGAAGGTATTGTGGGACTAAACAGTCCAGAGGTGGCCATTCCAATTTTCATGGCAGTTCCAATTCCATCGTAACTCGAGAAATTTATCGAGCAGTCGTAGTCAGCTATAACATCATTGTGACCACCCTCCATATACGCCAACTTGCCAGATTTGTTGCTAGAAAGGGCACTATCCCAGCAAGTGCCCTGAACGCTATGGTTCTCAATCGGATTCAGCCTCCAACCTCACTTAAGCCTTACGAGTATCGTGCAATGTTTCATCAGCTAGTTCTCTTGATTGGTTTGTGGATAAAAGCACTTCAGTGCATATGAATGTGGATGCCACTACTTTGGACTTGTTTTCTCCGTACAATGGTAATGGTAAAGTTGTCGTTGCTAATGGTGCATCACTTGATATTTCTCATACTGGTTCTTGCTCTTTATCTAATGATGTTAAGTTGTTCGACGTTCTGGTTGTTCCACATATAACCAAAAGTCTACATTCCATAAGCAAATTGACCACTAATTATCCTGTTGATGTGGTTTTTTCTGACAAGTCATTTGTCATTCAGAGAGGATGCAAAGGTGATTCATGCTAGGGGCCGCAATGAAAATGGATTGTATATTTTGGAACATGATTATCCTGCTTTAGTAGCAGCAATTCATTCCAAGAAGTTGAAGGCATCTTTCGCTTTATGGCATTTACATTTGGGGTATGTTCCATTTGAAATAATCAAATTGTTGGACAAATTAGGCCACTTGTCTGTGTCGTCTATTTTGCCAGATCCGTCTGTTTGCTCTTCTTGTCAGTTGGCTAAAATCAAACATTTTTCATTTGCTTTGAATAATAAATGTGCTTCTCATGTGCTTCATCGAATATATTATGATTTATAGGGTCTTGCTCGTATCGCTTCGTTTGATGGTTATATATATTATGTGGTTGTTGTGGATGATTATTTCAGATTCTCATGGATGTACCCGTTACGTACTAAATTTGAGTTTTTTGATGTCCTTTTCCATTTTCATAAGCTTGTTTACACACAATTTTCTGGGGTTGTTAAGGAATTTCAAACTGATGGGAGAACTGAATTCCTTAATCATAAGGTTCGAAAGTATGTTATAGAAAAAGGGATTCATCATCGGGTTTCTTATCCTTATACTCCTCAGCAAAATGGTCTTGTGGAGCGAAAACATCATCATATTACTAAAACTGGGTTATCTATGATGTTTCATGTTGGCTTACTTGCTATGTTTTGATTTGATGCATTTGTTGCTACCACTTATGTTATTAATCGGATTCCTACACCTCTTTTGGACAGTAAGTCTCATTTTGAGCTTTTGTTCAATACCTCACCAGCTTATGAGAATTTCAAACCTCTAGGGGGTTGCATTTATCCATGTCATCATGATTTGGCTTCACATAAATTATCATCACGCAGCAAACAATGCAATTTCATCGGTTATAGTAGTGCTTATAAAGTTTATTGATGTTATGATCCTGAGACTTCGAGGGTTTATAGTACTTGTCACACCACATTTGATGAGACTTTTTTCTATTTATAGGCCCTAATCATGCTCATTCCTCTGTACATCCGACTGATATTTCAATCTATGATGTGCGTGCACATGGCTCCTTCCCAGATGTATCTACACCGTCTCCTTGTGGCTTGTGTCTGCTTGAGAATGAGTATTTGACCCCGGCGCCTACACCTATAGCTCGACTTGAGCCTTCTGTTCCGCTACGCTCCTCTTCTTTGCACCATTCTATAATTGCTCCACCTGAGTCACCGTCTGATATGGTCATTGTGCCTTCTCAGCCGCCTACTATTACCTCTACTCATTCCATGGTAACATGCTCTAAATCAGGTATAATAAAACCTAAATATCATGTTGATTTAGCTATCAATGGTTTGCTTTCCTCTTTGGTTGTTTCCTCTAAACCTAAGGGCTTCAAATCTTTTTCAAAGCACCCCGAATGGGTTGCTGCCATGCAAGATGAGACCGCAACTTTACATCAAATGCCACTTGGGATCTGGTTCCTCGTTCTCTAGACACAAATATTGTTGGTCCAAAATGGATCTTTCGGCTCAAGTATCATGTGGATGGCTCGATTGAGCGTTACAAGGACAGACTTGTTGCCCAAGGTTTCACTCAGGTTCCCGGTATTGATTTTTACATACAGTCCTACTGTGAAATATGCCAGTGTTAGTATTATTTTTGTCTTAGCTGTTCATAGTAGATGGCCGCTGCATCAATTGGATATTAAGAGTGCTTTTCTTAATGGCGTACTTTCTAAACCAGTTTTCATGGCCTAGCCTCCAGGTTTTGTGGATCTCTCTATTCCAGATCATGTATGTCGCCTCAAAAAGGCATTATATGGCTTAAGGCAGGCTCCTTTAGCGTGGTTTCAGTGTTTTAGCTTATTTATTCTTACCATGGGTTTTTGTGGAAGTCGTGCTGACTCTTCTTTATTCATCTATCATTGGGGTTCATTTACTATTTATCTTCTTCTTTATGTTGACGATATAATAGTCACTGGTAATGATCAAGATTTTCTTCAGAGATTCATTAATCAGGTGATTTCTGAATTTGCTATTAAGGATTTAGGGAGTCTAAATTACTTTTTAGGTATTGAGATCACCCACACAGACTCTGGAATTTTTCTAGGCCAGGCTAAGTATGCTCGTGATATCCTTAGTCGGGCATCTTTATTGGATTCGAAACCTACAACAACTCCTTTGCTTGCTGGTGAATCTTTGGTCTCAACTGGTGATTCTTATTCTGATCTGACCTTATATTGGTCTCTTGTGGGTGCTCTTCAATATCTTACAATCACTCATCTGGATCTCTCCTATGCAGTCAATGTTGCAAGACAATTTTTTCATGCACCAACCGTGGATCATTTTCTGGCAGTTAAACGCATTCTTTGTTACGTCAAGGGAATGCTTCATTTTGGTCTAACATTTGCTGCTCGTCCTAACACCACTGTTATTGCCTACTCCGACGCTAATTGGGCGCGCTGTGTGGAGACACGACGTTCCATCTATGGGTATTCTATTTTTCTGGGGGGAAATCTAGTTTCTTGGAGTGCTAAAAAGCAACCAACTGTAGCTCGATCTAGTTGTGAGTCAGAATATCGTGCTATGGCTAATGCTGCTGCTGAGGTTATGTGGGTTGTTAATTTGCTACATGAACTGCATGTTCCTCTTTTGTCACCTCTTGTTTTGCTTTGTGATAATAAGAGCGCTATCTTCCTTAGTCAAAATCATGTGGCGCATAAGCGGGCAAAACACATTGATCTTGATGTTCATTTTGTTCGGGAGTTGGTCACCTCAGGCAAGTTATACACGAAATTCATTCCTTCACATCTGCAACTTGTGGATATCTTCACCAAAAGTCTACCTTGCCCGACCTTTGAGTTTCTTCGTTCCAAGCTCTGTGTAGGATCCAATCCCGCGCTTCGCTTGTGGAGAGGGGAGTGTTAGAAATATAGATACACAAAATCACGATAATTAGGAATATATATCTTGCAGTTGTAGTGTATATCTTTTGTATATTTGACCAAGATATGGTCATATCTTATAGTTATAGTGTATGTCTTTTGTATATTTGACCAAGATATGGTCATTATTAGTTACTTAAATGTATGATGTAATCTATTTAATAGAGCCTTTAATCATCACCTCATTAATGGTGGATGATCTCTAATTCTCACACAGTGGAAGGCAGGGAGGGAGGGGTGGTTGAGCGACGTGGAAAAGGTGAGAAAGTCCATAGCGAATTTTCCTAATAACTTGAAAGCCCCGTGCGTCTGTGTACGTGAGAGAAGATGAAGGAAGATGGATAGAACTTGGAAAATATTTCCACAATTGATAAAAATTGAAGAATTATTGATTTCAGAAAAAAGCCGAAGAACTCCGACTAATCCAGCCATGGCAACACCTTCAAGCAAAGCCATGGAGGACTTCATGTTCTTCCTTTCTTTTCTTTGTGCACTGGTTTGTATTTTATTTTTTTATTTTTTTAATTAAAATGGTATAGTGGGTATAAGTGAGGTATATTTAGTAAAATGAAAAGAAATATTAATCTTATATAAGGTGTATTTAAAATTTGAGAGCCCCGTGCGTCTGTGTACGTGAGAGAAGATGAAGGAAGATGGATAGAACTTCGAAAATATTTCCGCAATTGATAAAAATTGAAGAATTATTGATTTCAGAAAAAAGTCGGAAGAACTTCGACTAATCCATCCATGGCAACGCCTTTAAGAAAAGCCATGGAGGACTTCCTGTTCTTCCTTTCTTTTCTTTGTGCACTATTTTGTATTTTTTTTAATTAAAATGGTATAGTGGGTATAAGTGAGGTATATTTAGTAAAATGAAAAGAAATATTAATTTTATATAAGGTGTATTTAAAATTTGAGGCATATTTAGAGGTAACAGAGTATGAATAGCGGCATTCTAAAATTTATTTTTAGTTTTTTCATGTCATAAATAAGGTCATGAAATATTTTTCAAAACTTATTACTCAAATAATAAATGATTCTACATGCCTTTTATTTGATAGGAATGAATATGTTTATTTTAGTTGGGTGCTTTGGGCGGTGATAAGGAATGATTATTATTTTTATTAATGAGTGTTTGATTTAATTAAATCTTTAACCACTCTATACATAGAAATAATTTTTACATATAAAATAATTTTTAATTAGTATATATTATTTATAAGTACATAAATTAGTATATTATGAGTGAGTGTGTGTGTGTAACATCTAAATTTTGGTATATATATGTGTGTGAGAGGGAGAGAGATAATTTATATACGAATACAATATATATATATATATTATACATTATGAATAATGTTTATATAGTAATATATATTAGAAATATATAATTATATAGATATTATATGTGTATATATGTGTATATAAAATATAAATACTTTAAATAATAACTAAAGATCTTTTCTAACTAAAAAATAAAAAAATATATTTTTCCTACATTTATGGTTTATGGACGAATGTACCCTTATTTATTTTTCTCTCTTTTTCTCTTTTCTCTCCTCTTTCTTCTGCCCTCCCTTTTCTCTCTCCTCTCTCTTCTTCCTAAATTCTTTTTTCCCTTTCTCTCCTATCCCTTTCCCTAAGTTCATCTTCTTCTTTTTCTATTGTGAAAGTCTATCTTTTTCTTTCTTTATTTCCTTCACCCAACTTTCACGATTGAACTTTAACGATCCATCGTGAAAGCCATTATGAAAGCAGCTTTCCAATTGTAAATTCCTTTTCTCCTTTCTCTCTTCTTCATTCCTGTAAGTTAATCTTCTTCTTTTTCCGTGGTGAAAACCTCTTTCTTGCTTTCACGATTGAACGAGTTTTTCCTGGGTACAATGAAATTTCCCCCTTAAATATTTACATGTGTGTGTTGTGATTTTTTATATTAATAAATAGGGTGCCGCTATTCATACCTCCGAAATCTCTAAACATACCCCAAAGTCTAAATATACCCCATTAAAAATTTATAATTCTATTTTTTTACTAAATATACCCCATTTAAACCTCTTATACCCTTCTCACTAAAAAAAAAGGAACAAATAAATCAGTATCCTAACCAGACTGCCCAAGCCCTCCGTAATTCCCAACATAAATTCACATATCAAAGTTAAAAAGCTTTCTGTTTTCCTAGAAAAAAATTCTAAATATTTCTCTATCAACCATAAATTTTTGCAGCTCCTCTCTTCTCTATCCAGAAATCCACAAAAGAAAAAAAATTATTTTTGATTCTCAGATTAGTAACAACAAGGAGGGAGAAAAAGAATTCTTGCTGAAATTGAAAAATTACACAAATTTAGGTTCAGCACGAGAATGTGGCGGCGCCTTGGCACCAATGGAATGACAGCGCCTGGCGGAGCAATAATAGCCCAATCACAAACAACTTCAATGTATTTGGATAACTTAGATTTCAATGTGACGGACTCCATAGAGTTGCTGATTAAGACCATCAGGCGTGCCACATACAACGAAGCATATATATGTATGTGTATATATATATATACATATATGAACCCTTGTACACAAAATTCTTAAAAAAATTAAGTTTGGGGAAAAACCATTTCAAGAATATTGTTAAGTGTGTGTTGCTTATCAAGTTTGGCCTTCGCGTTGGAGCTCAATCTCAAGAAAGCCATAAATCTGCAATTCCAAATTCTCTGAATTGAAGAAGAAGAAGAAGAAGAAGACAATGTGGGATTTTCTGTAGTTGAGAATAGGGAAAAAAAAAAAAATATATATATATATAAGGGTATTTTGGTCAACTTATTTGTCTAATTTTATCATAATTATTATGGGGTTTATTTAGAGATTTTGGGATAAGAATTGCCGCACTCTAATAAATAAATATAAATATATATGTATATGTATTATATTTGAATACATTTATTAATATATATATATATATGTGTGTGTGTGTGTGTGAAGTTACATATTAAAAAATATAAGATATTATTTACTACTATATATATATATATGAATATTTAACATATATATATATATTTATATAAAAATTATAATATATGTCTATATGCATTTTAATATAATAGTTATTTATTGATATAATATAATTAATAATATAAATAATAATCTATATATATCATAGTAGAAGTCCATCTATTTATAGTAATATATGATTTTCCCGCCTATTTCATTCACAAAAATAACAATTAATTTTTTTATTTTTATATTTATTATAATATTAAGAATTACTGTTGTTTTACGATTTTTTAGAGAATACCGTGATTTGTTAAAATAATAGTTGTTGTTCAATTTTTTAGAAAATTACCTGATTTCTTTATAGTAAATCTGGCATACAATATATATAATATATAACATATAAAAGACATGTACCAATATATATATATATATATATATATATAAAGAGTATCAGTTAAAATAGCTTTCTAAATTTGGATATGTTTTTTTTTTCAAACCATATGTAATATCTTTTTAATTATTGAACAATATTATTATTAGTAAATAACTAATTCATCTGTAAATTAAAAAAGTTAATCTTACACTAAATAAACAAAATGGTATTGTATTTCTTATATTGGAATTTCTGTAACTTGGGAAAATGTAGTGGATTTATTACATTTTACCCATTATATAGTTATATGATTTGGGTATAATATTTATATCTCTTATCATAATCATGCTACACATACAAATTATTGAATATAATTATATACTTTTTATAAATATCAATATTATGCATTTTTAAATTTAATAATATTATACTATAAAATTATATGAAAATAAATATATAAAAAAATTTAATATGTCTATGCATCGCACGGGAGAACATACTAGTAATAATAATAATAATAATAATAATAACAACAACAACAACATTAATAATAATAATAATAATAATAATAATAATAATAATAATAATAATAATAATAATAATAATAATAATAATAATAATAATAATAATAATAATATAGACATGTTGATAAGCGGGGTTTAACGTGCATTTTTAGGTTGATTTGAGATACATTTTATGTGCAAAATTATGTATAATCATCTCGTTTAGTTCAAGATTTATTATATCAAATGAATGTTATATGCTTGCTCATTTTGTAGCAATTTTCATGAATTTGAAGCTTAAAAAGCTAAAAGCGGCATTCATAGTTATGAAGTCTTGGCACGCAATTTACAAAATAATGAGTATAACAAATGTAAATACCCAAATCTATTGATTTTTGTTGTTTTGGAAAGGTAAGTAAAAAAAACTGCAACTTTCATGAGAAACATATCTACAAATGGTGACTCTAACACAGTCCAAAATCTAATCAAAGAGAAAATTATGCATTGATTCATCCTCAGTCACCTTACGTATTTTAATCAAAAGTTGAGCTGCATATATCCAATTGAGTGAAAACTAATTGTATTCAATAAAAAACACGTAGAGTTACAATTTTGTGTGAAATAGTAGAAGCCAAATTCGGGCTACATGTTTTTGTTTTTAACATTTTTTATTTTAATATCTTTACTTTAAATTTATACATAAAGATTTAACATTTTTTCTCAAATTTCTTATTATATACAAAATTGCATATAATTTTCGTAAGTTATATAGAATTTTTTTATTGTTTCGTTATTTTCTTTTTAAAGGATAATAATTATTTTAATTTGCATTGAAAGCACAGTATTTCTATATATATTAATAAAAATATAAAATACAAAATACAATTGTTATAAATTTCAAACAAAATATATTTGTGAAATAAATAATGTCGGGCTTGCTGACAATTTAACTGAAATATCAATGGGGTTGTCGTTAATTCACAAAATGTTTCATTTTTATTTTATTTTCTTGCAATTTTAATTTTTAAGAGATATCTTTTAATTTTATTTTACTTTTTATTTGTACACAAAATTTTTATTTTTTTAGTCAATTTTATTATTGATTATTTTATAATTAATATAGAAAAAAATATTATTTAGTTTTATGCTTTATAGGGATAATTTTTTTTCTTAATTTGCATATAAATTAAAGTATTTTTCGATTATTAATATAAATTAAAATAAAATTGTTAAAAATTTCAGACGAATAATTAAAAACAAAAAACTATATATGTAAAATAACGCCGTCCCACCGACTTTTTAAATGAAACATTAGTGTGCTCACATTAATTCACAGAATGTTTATTTATTTATTTCTTTATTTTTATTTTTGGTTTCGAACTAATATCTTTTAATTTTTTACTTTTAATAATTAAAATTTATTATTTCTTTTTGTCATTTTAATGGTTTATTTTCTTCTAATATTCATAGAAATTAAATTAAATTTTCAACTATAAATAAAAAATGATATACAATAAATTTCAAACAAAATTAAATAACAAAATATATTTGTCAAATAACGTTAGGACCACAAATGTTTTAAATCAAACTTTAGAGGACGTAATGTTAAGTCAAAAAATGATTGTTTTACTTATTTCTTTTTTGTTAATTTTGTTTTTAATTTTTTTAATTTTTTCACTTTTAATTTGTACATAAAATTATCATAATATTAGTCAATTTTTTTTATTACTAGTATTTCCCGTGCGTTGCACTATTTGTAGTATTTGTAATAATATAATAGTAAATTATAATTAATAATAATATAATTTTTAGATTGTGTATTTTGTTTCGTGTCACATTATCGTGTCGTGAGAGATTTTGTCACTTTTATGTAATAAATAAATAATTATATAAGCTAATAATATACTTTTCTAAAATAAAATTCATAATATATAAAATATATTTTTATTTTCTATAAAAATATGTGATAATTTTATTTTATATAAAAATATATTAAATATCAAATTATATTGCAATTAACCTAAAAATTATTTTATTATTTATATATATATAATATGGATAACAAATTAAAGATCATGAAAAATTAATTATTTTGATATATTTTTCATGTAAAATGAGTGACAAAAAAAGTAATAAGGCGTTTGAAATTTGAGGGGAGGGGGGGGGGGGGGGGGGGGGGGGGGAAAGAAAAACAAAAGTAGAAAAAGGTGACTGGTAAAAAGAATTATGCCAGAATCCCACTCACCTGAGGTGCATGCACTACACGCTCCAATAAAAAGTGCACATTTTATTTTTTTAAGTTCGTCAAGAATTAAAATTGAAAGATGATTTGGAAGAAAAAATGAATTTTTGTAAATGTTTTCAATTGTTCTGCTTTTATATACTTATAGATTTATAAATTATTGAATTGAATTTTTTTAATAGAAAATTTTCATCATTTCGATTTTTTCTTTTTAACTAATTTTCTTTTCTAATTTGCATAGAAAAATAAAGTATTTTTTATTAATTAATTAAAAATAAAATTTGAGCATATCTTGTCGCATGAAAACTATTATATCCAAAGGTCATGCTACTATAAAATACTTTTTCAATAAGAAAGATGTTAAATCGAAATTGATACGATAGATTCTCTTACTTCAAGAGTTTGATATACAATTTGTGACAAAAAGAAGAGTCAGGATGTAGTACTAAACCATTTATCTAGGCTCCAACATGCAGAAGACATGGTCAAAGAAATTGACTTAATAAAGGAAACTTTTATGGATGAGCAATTTCTCGCAATAAACATTTAAATACAATGGTATGCTAATTTCGTAAGTTACTTGGCTTATAGAGTATTACCACCGAACATATCTTTTTATCAAACGAAGAAATTCCTACATGATGTAAAATTTTATATGTGAGATGATCACTTTTGTTTAAAAGATACTTTGATTTTATTATAGAAGGTGCATCACAAAGGAAGAAATAAGAGAAATTCTAGAACATTGTCATTTTTCCCCAAGTGGAGGGCATTTTGGTGCAACATGAACACCATGCAAGGTATTACAATCAGGTTTTTATTGGTCATTAATATTCAAAGATGGTTATACATTTATGCAAGGTTGTGAAAGATGCCAACGGATTGGATAGTGAAATTTCGATTAAATTTTATATTTGTATAAGGGTATTTTTTGGATTGTGTGAGTTCAAATTGTATACAATACGATACCCAATATATTATTTCTCTTCATTTCTCAGCCAATTATTTGATAAAATTCAATAACTGATTAATGATTAATTAATTATTTAATCATTACAAAATCTTTTTAACACACATTCATTACATTTTTATCATAATTTTCATATTTTCTACAAATCTTATAATATTAAATTATAACAAATATAAAATTTACAATATTTTTATAAAGTCATATGCCAATAATTTTTATAAAAATATTAATCATGCAACTTTCCAATTTTACGTAAACATACTCATATAATTTCAAATTTGCAGAAAGATGGAATATTAGTCGATGATTATATGAAGTTGAGTGTGACTCTGGCCGATTCTCTTAAACTATTGTGAAGGTGCCAGTGGTTGAAGCTCAATTTTATGAGCAGAGGGAGTCTTTTGTGAATAACGTTTCCTTGATTTATAATATTATTTATTTAATATAAAAATATTATTTAATTATTTAAAAAAATATTATTATTTTTAAGATAATAAAATAATAATAATATTTTTTAAATAAAAAATATTTATTTTTAATTAATTAAATAATAATATATATTGGGTTGGATGCTAAGTAATAATAATAAGTTATTTATTTGTTATACTTCTAGAATGATAAACTCTATTCTAAGAGCTTATTTGATTGGCATGATAGTAGAATATATAAATAATCCCAGGTATTCTCATAATATATTTTATCTTGGATTAGATTCATTGCTCAGACAGATTACCTGTTTTATGTTGGAATGGATTTATTGCCAAATATTGGATTTTTTCAGTATATTGTGTAATTATACTTTTTACTTTTCATTTTCTTCTGTTTCTGAATAATTGTAATTATTGTGTGTTTTTTTGTCTATATTGTTTTTATAATTTTATTTATAATTTTATATAAAATTGTGCAAGGAGCTCTTTGTTATGGCTTGTGACTATTAAAATAAATTCAGTTTTATTATAATCATAATGAATCTCTCTCTCTCTCTCTATATATATATATATATATATCATGTTTTTTACGTTATTGTGTCATGTATTTCGTTGGCAAAAATGACATTATATTGTTATTTTCAAAAAAAATTGCAAAAATATAGTAAAAAAAAAAAAAAATTAATTGTGAGTAAAGTCGCCCCTGCGAGGGGCGACATTCAAATAAATTTTTTTTTTTAATTTTTTTTTTAATGTCGCCCCTGGCAGGGGCGACTCTAAAACTTTATTTTTTTTTTTTTTTTTTTGGTTTTTTTTTTAAATGCTGGAGCCTTCACTCGGTCGGGCACTCGGTCGCGCGCCTTACTCGGCCGGCCGAGTGGTCATTCTTACTCGGTCGAGGCACTCGGTCGAGGCACTCGGTCGAGCACTTCACTCGGCCGGCCGAGTGCGAACTCGAATTTTGATTTTTAACATCCACTTCAATATTACTCGGTCAAGACACTCGGCCTTAACATTATTCGGCCGACCGAGTTTGAGGAATGTGATGAGAAATATGCAAGGTGTATAAATACAAAGAGAGAGTGTAGGAGACTCTAACACATAAACGATGTGGGACAGGCAAAAGGTGTATAAATACAAAGAGAGAGTGTAGGAGACTCTCAAACATAAACGATGTGGGACAGGCAAAAGATGTATAAATAAAAAGAGAGAGTTTCTATTGGACCTTATTTTATTTATTTATTTCTTTCTTTTTTTAAATTGTAAATAACAAATTAATACAAAATTAATTTGGTATTACACAAGTTTATTAAGATTTCACCTTCTCCAATTTTAATAAAAGAAAAGAGAGACCGTGTTCCTTTTATTACTTCATGTCCCATATCTAATATGAAATTATTATTACTATAAATTAGATAAAATAATTTATTTAATAATAAAAACAAATCATAAATATTCTCAGAAAGTGTATATTTGGACCATCAATAAGTGTATATTATTGTGGGTAACAATAATAATAATATTCATTTTACAAAACTATATTTCTTACAATCTTTACAAATAAAATAATAAAATAATTTGTATATTCTTAAATATTTGTTCTTAAATATTAATTAGCTCAAAGTTATATTATAAATATATTTTATTTTATTTTATTTTTTAAATATATCACAAATCGTGCATCGTGCGGAAGCAATACTAATACTAATATGATCATGAAATAGCCAAAATATAGTTTTCGCGTCCATTATTAATTTTTAAAAACATAACTATTTTTTAAAATAGATGAGTTAACTTTTAATTAGTTGAACTTTATTTTTATTTTCTTTTTTTGGGAATTTTTTTTTCCAGTTTGTTAAATTACAATATCGATATTTAATAAAATAAAATATTTTAAATAATTCCAAAAAATAAAATATTTTATTTTATTTTACATGCACCTTTGAATGATGAAGTGCACATACATCACAAAGAAATACAAAGTTATGACCCATATAAATAAATAAATAATTTACAATTTAAAAAATGTATGTGTTATTTACAATTTAAAAAAAGAAAGAAAGAAATAAATAAAATAAGGTCCAATAGAAACTCTCTCTTTTTATTTATACACCTTTTGCCTGTCCCACATCGTTTATGTTTGAGAGTCTCCTACACTCTCTCTTTGTATTTATACACCTTTTGCCTGTCCCACATCGTTTATGTGTTAGAGTCTCCTACACTCTCTCTTTGTATTTATACACCTTGCATATTTCTCATCACATTCCTCAAACTCGGTCGGCCGAATAATGTTAAGGCCGAGTGTCTTGACTGAGTAATATTGAAGTGGATGTTAAAAATCAAAATTTGAGTTCGCACTCGGCCGGCCGAGTGAAGTGCTCGATCGAGTGCCTCGACCGAGTAAGAATGACCACTCGGCCGGCCGAGTAAGGCGCACGACCGAGTGCCCGACCGAGTGAAGGCTCCAGCATTTTAAAAAAAAAAAAAAAAAAAAAAAAAAAAAAATTTTATATTAAAAAAAAAATTAAAAAAAAAATTTTTATTTGAATGTCGCCCCTCGCAGGGGCGACTTCACTTACAATTAAAAAAATTTTTTTTTTACTATATTTTTGCAACTTTTTTTGAAAATAACAATAAATTGTCATTTTTGCCTATTTCGTTATCCCATATCTGTACAATAGTGTTTATACATGTACAAAAGTTGATTATGCACAAAAATGGAGCTGACGACAATGATAAGAATGAGGGACTATCAATTGTCCCCACACAAGACCAACTCCCCGTAATTTAAATTGACAATGATAAAAGCGAAGATAAAGTTATTTCTCCATTGCATTATTAATTAGCATATTTTAGGGTACATTAAATTTTTATTGATATGTCTTTTTTCACATGTATTCCTGTAATTACATAAATATTGCTTTTAAATTATTTTATCAATATGTGTTATGAGTGTACTAAAAAGTTATACAAAAATTAATGGATTAACAAATTTTTAGGAATATTTTAATATAATGTTTAATTTTATTATGCTTAACCTAATTTGTTAATACTTATTCACTATCCTAATTTACCATTATACTATTTACTTATACATTTTGGCACATGAATTATGGATAATTGTTCAACTAAAATTATATGTAATTTTTATACTAAAAAGATAAGTTTGTATGAATTCCTAAATATTTTGTAATTGGATTAATATGAAAAAATTATAAAATTTAAAAATATTTTATAATTAGATCAATATAAAAATTATAGAATCTGAAAAGAAAATAGCAAAATAATGAAATATAAATTTGGAAAGTATATATTTTATTTTTAAAATTATAAATAATTCAAAATTATAGAGAATATAAAAGTTATTACACATATTATCTTAATCTTAATATATTATAGTAAACATTATATTATATATTAATAAATAATACCATATATTTTGATACTTCGTTGCGATTCATATATAATCGTGAATGATGTATTATATTAGGATACGAAATAAAGCAAACACAGTGGCCATATTTGTAATTTTAAGGTACAATAGTTTTTCAGTTGCCGTCAACTTCGGTCCTACTGGCACACAATTAAGGACAGGCTGTACACAGCTGTAATCCATGCTTATGTTAGCAAACTATACCATTATCCAACCCTCTCCTCTCAAGTCTCACCCATCCATTTTTTTAATTAAAATTTTCCGGAGAGAGAGAGAGAGAGAGAGCATATTTGTTTGCTTTGTTAAATTTCATTTTCATTGGTGGCTAACAGAAACTATGAGGAGTGGGGGAATGGTGGGGCCGCCCCAGACTCCTCTTCTCCCTCTCCCGCTGTTATCCTCCCAACCTACACCGCCACTGCTTATATCCATATAAGCAAGAAAGCTAATTCAATTATTATATTACTAGCAGGGTTTACATAAACCCTCATGGATCCTTGTCCATTCCTGAGGTTAACCGTCGGTAATCTAGCTCTGAAAATTCCGGTGGCGTCCAAGCCAGCTCGCTCCGCCGTCCACCCCTCGTCGGCTCCGTGTTTTTGCAAAATCAAGCTGAAAGGCTTCCCGCCCCAGAACGCTGTGGTGCTCTACATTCCGCCGGAAAACGCCCAATCCCCCGACGGGAATTATACGACGCTTGCCGCCGTCTTCCATCTCAGCAAAGCCGATCTGGACAGGCTCACAGCGAAAGCCTCCCTCTTTTCCACCTCCAAAACGCCGCAACTCAAAATATCGGTCCACTCCGGTCGCCGTGGCGCCACCTGTGGCGTTAACTCCGGGAGGTTGCTGGGGAAGATTTCCGTGCCTTTGGATTTGGCAGCGGCGGAGGCTAGGGCTGTTGTGTTCCACAACGGGTGGATTAATGTGGGGAAAGAGACCAAAGGGGTGGCGCAGTTTCACTTGAATGTGAAGGCCGAGCCCGACCCGCGATTCGTCTTCGAGTTCGATGGGGAGCCAGAATGCAGCCCGCAGGTTTTCCAAATTCGAGGGAGTGTTCGGCAGCCGGTTTTCACCTGCAAGTTCAGTTTCCGAGCAGCCGACCGCCATCAACGCAACAGGTACAGCAGACCCTAAAAACAAAAAAAGGAATTGCATTATTTTTCTGAAACGTGATTAGTGTAATTGTACGGAAAAGAGATTTCGTTAAATTAACTTGAACCCATTACGCTTTATTCTTTGAATTGAGCTATTAAAAGCAAAAGGAAAGTGGTTTCTACAGTCATGTTTTAATAATTTCTGATTTTGGTAATTGAATTTTGTTTATGATTAATTGACAGTTCTCTACCATCGGAGCACAGTAGTGGTGCACGGGGTTGGTTAAGTTCGTTTGGGAGCGAAAGAGAAAGGCCCGGAAAAGAACGAAAAGGATGGTCCATCACAATCCATGATCTCTCCGGCTCTACGGTTGCGCTGGCCTCGATGGTGACGCCGTTCGTGGCCTCGCCCGGGTCCGACCGGGTGAGCCGTTCCACTCCCGGTTGCTGGCTCATTTTACGCCCAGGTGACGGCACCTGGAAGCCATGGGGCCGCCTGGAGGCGTGGCGCGAGCGTGGCGCCGCCG
Source organism: Caryopteris x clandonensis (assembly GCA_028749325.2). NCBI lineage: Eukaryota > Viridiplantae > Streptophyta > Magnoliopsida > Lamiales > Lamiaceae > Caryopteris > Caryopteris x clandonensis. Next base: position 985,310 of record JAPYKT020000045.1, read on the forward strand.
ACGGTCTGGGCTACCGTTTCGAACTGATCCCAGACTCGGCAGCTGCCGCCGGCATCGTCTTGGCCGAGTCGACTCTTGTCTGCAGCAGGGGAGGGAAGTTCGTGATCGACTTGAATGGAAACGGGACTCCGGCGGCAACGCCGGGGTGCAGCCCACGTGGCAGTGGGGATTTTGGGAATGGGCTATGGCCGTACTGCATGTACAGGGGGTTTGTGATGTCGGCTAAGGTGGGAGGAGAGGGAGGCAAGGGCCGCGGGAGAACGTTTGCTCCGACTCAGGTGGAGGTGGGCGTGCAGCACGTGAACTGCACGGAGGATGCAGCGGCGTTTGTGGCGTTGGCAGCGGCGCTGGACTTGAGCGTGGACGCTTGCAGCCTTTTCTCTCAGAAGCTCCGCAAGGAACTCTGCCTTCCTCAGGATCATTCACTCTTCTGATCTAACTTTCACGCTCTGTGAAAATTATTAACCTCTTTCTTTTGTTATTGTTAAATTTTTTTACTGAGGGGTGACAATGTAAAGTTTACTAGCGAGGATGAATTTGGAATTCCGTCACTGGGGACGACGTAGATTTAGAGCTAACTAGAATAGGTGGAATGTACAGAACAGTGGGAAAGACGGGCATAGTTTTGCCTCTTTTTTTTGGTGTGCGCATTGAAGTTTTTCCCAATTATAGTGCCAAACTGTTTGACAATTGGAGACGACCATGTAGCCAGGTAAAAACCAAAGTTACGAACATGCACCATCAAATCATTGATATATCTCTTGCTTTTTAAATTAATGCAATGAAAAAGATTAAGAGTACAACTAATTTTTTTTTTTTAATTTAAAAATGAGTTTGTTTATGGTGTGTGGTGTACTTAAAATAATCTATATATATATATATATATATATATTTAGCAAAAGTAAAACATTTTTAGAAACTTTCATATTTTTTCACTTAAACTTCTTACGAATTTGGTGTATTATATATTTTTATTTTATTGGTTATTATATTTAATTATAGGATTTTAATAAGATCTATTTCATCAAAATTTTGATGGTTTATCACAAATTAAATTCATATATTCATTAAATATTTAATAAAGTCAAAGTTGCAGTTTGCTATTAGGAAGATTTTGGGTAAATTTTGTAAGATTACTCTTAAACAAATTTTAAAAGATTCCTATTTTTCTGGAACATATATATTTTAATAATTTATAATATATATATATATATATATATTTAATAATCGAAGCCGCAGATTTTTCGAAATCATAAAATTTTTCCACGCAAATACACATACTATATTCAGTAGTACGTGTCAACATATTACCCGATCTTCAATAATTTTTTTATTTATGTATTAAAATTAAATAATAATTAGATAATTTAAGAAAAAAATAAAAAATCGTTCAACTACATGTCTTCATCTGATAAAATCTATATAAATATATATATATATATGTGCCTTTAAAATAATATTTCTAAAATCTTTTTCTCTATTATAATAAAATCTTCCTTTAATACATTTATAATTATAAGTCATTCATAAAGTTTAGGGAACTATCCATATATGTGGAACAAAGATAATTTGTGAAACAAAGTCATGGCAAATTATAGCCTAATGAAAGAAAAACTTATTTTCTCTCTGATTTTAATTGTATAGATAATTATGTTATACACAACTACATGTGTCTTTATATGGTTTTTATTATTAGCTTATATAATCCTTTAATTCTATAATTAATATTTTTAACTGATACAATAAATATTTAATTAGTGTGCCATCCAAGTTTTTTATGATTGATTATGTTTCCTTAATTAAAGTATCAATCAGTCTTTGTATTATTATTTATTTCTCATATATATATATATATAATTTTCTTAAAATATTTCTAATCTATTATTATTAGCTATACAATAATGTTCAATATTTTCCTAAAATGTGTATGAAATTAATGAAAATTATCAGAAGAATATATTATTATTTTTTTCTTTTCTAAGATATTAGAGTGAATATTGTTTTTGTTTCGAGAATAATTAAAAATTGAAATAATAATAAAATATTATGTATTATCTTAAATTTATTTTGTATTCAAAATAAAAGAACAGCAAAATACTAAATGAATTTTTTAAAATTAAATTATCATATCATATATAAAATATATATCTATTGAAAGAATCAATATTTTAAAAAATATGACTAATATATTTGAGTACTAATATATTTCAAATATTGGTCATCAAAATTATTCTTAATCAAGTCAAACTTACTTACAATCATATCATGGCTGATTGTAAGAGATTGACTCTTCTTTTGAAGGTCAATATTCAATTATGGAATTAAGCAATAATTTTGAAATTAGGGTGAATAGTGGTAGGTTATGATTTGACTCTTTTTTTTTTTTCGTATATAAATAGATGTGAAGTCGCAAACATTCAAACTTATACTTGTGAGTTTTGCTTTGCATTATTCTGTGTGTTTACCAATTTTTTTTTAATACAATATTTATGTTGTTTATTTTTATGCAGATTTTGTTGAAAACTACTTTATTTAAAGGTATAAACAAGTGTGAGATCTGTACGATGCACAAAAGATGTTTTTTTCTTTATATTTTGTAATATAAGCATATATTCAAGTTATATAATATATTAAAAATGTGTGGATTTGTAATTCAGTTCTCGTTCACAAATTGATAAGCCTGATATCCACGATTTATAGAAGGTTGAATGATTTTTTTTTAAATAGAGATGTAAGCAGAATAAAGAAAATAAAGATTTGTACATATCTCATAAAAATGTCAATTACACGGTCAAATTAGGGATACAAATATTAAGCAAATCGTTAATTAAATATAATAATATCACAAAATTTGAAATTAGACAGAAACAAATACTTAGAAAGTTAATGAATAATTGCACAATTGTTATACGTCAAATAATTAGCAGATTTCAACAGAAAATCACAAGAACAATCAAACGAAAAATGAAAGAGATGGACGAACTTTTCGTTTAAAAATAAGAAAGAAAAATAGTTGAGAAAATAAAATATGTTTATAATAAATTGAAAGCAACATATGAATAAAAAATCTAAAAATAAAATAAACCTGAAAATTATATTTTGAAGAGTGTAGGCTTTGCCGACAACTGAAATATGGCACATATTGTTATATTTGTATTACCATTTATAATCTTGATAAAATATATAGAAAGAAGAGAGAGACAAAAATGAGAAATAATTTTAAATTACGGTAAGATCGGTGAAAGTTTAATTTCATATTTGACAAAATTAGATTGTATTCATGTGATTCGGTGATTTTGATAGCTTAAATTTTAGGAAAATTGTTAATGACTTTCCATAATATAATGAAACTACAATGATTTACGGTTCCTAACAAATATTCCAATGTTTATTTCTTATTTTGAATATATTATGAGTTAACAAAATTTCCTTAAAATTCGAATTTGTTTATGTTGAACAACATAAATTAAGCAAATCTTGAAGTTTTTTATATTAATCTATCCAATTAAATTGTAATAATTTTTCTTAATAGAGTTCCATAAATAAATATAGTTTTACATTTATAGGGTGGAAATTTAGGTCGGAAAACAAAATTAAATCTTTTTTTACTTTTATGTATATATATATAAATATATATAGATTATTGTTTCGTAGATTTTATAAGATCGTGCGATTTTATTTGGTTTGATAAAATGATTCAAGAAGATCGAATCATATATTTATTAGATTTCATATATTTCTTGAATTTCAGAATTTAGTGATTTGATTAATATTCGATAAAATATCTTGATTTCAAATCATATATTAAAGGCAGTAGTATATTCATCTTGATATCAACTTATTTTGAAACACCTAAATTTGTGAAAAATCTTTGATTTCAAAATCGAATCAAATTTTTTAGAATAAAAACGTTCAAATTTAATTTAATAACAATATATTTATTCTAAATTAAATAATAAAGTTTAGGCGGGAAAACAAAATTGAAAAAAAGTCATTTTGTTTATATATATATATATATATATATATATATATTTCAGCTATGTTTTTCATATTATTATATTTTAATAATTGTGTTTATTTCATTTATGTTTATTAAAATTAATTTATTTACTTAATAATACTCAATAAATTTGTATTTTTCACTTGTGAATCTGAATTTTTATTTATTATATATATATATGTATATATATATATATATTTTTTTTTTTTTTAAATTTTTTTATGCAACTTCTCCATCAATTTTATTGGGGTTATAAATCTGTAGATGAATTTGGGTTAGGAATTAAAATGTCTTATTGATTTTTAGTTATGAAACCTATTGTTTTGCATGAAAACTTGATGATATTAATGCATTTCTATTAGATATCCATTGAGGCCAAAGAATTTGTCTTAATTTTTTGTTTATACATTTGTGTATATTTTATGTTTATTGGACGAATATACAAAATATTGTAATAAAATGTTAAACAACAACATCTCGGATGATATCTTTTTTTCTTATTTCCAAACAGAATATAAATCATTTCTTGAAATGTCAAGATTTTTCCGACAAGAATTATTGCTATTTTTGGCCATTTTTATAACACATTATAAATACATATATATATATATATATATTTATTAATTTATTAATTAATTTAACATAGGTTAACAACTTAATCAATTACAGTATATATTTAGTATGTATATGGTGCGGTTGGTATAAATCATACAGTCAATTACTTTATCAAGCATTAATTTAAGATTATATAATATTTTAGCATTATGATTTATTATGTATTCATTAGACAATGAGTGGGTCTCCTGTGGAACGGCTGCACGTGTGACATGATTTAAGGTATTACTTATATAACTATAAAGTTTATTTGTTTCACTATAAAGTATCACTATTTTTTAAGGTAACTAATCAATAGTAATACACTTAAAAAAATAGTGATACTTTATAGTTAAACAAGTAATACCTTACATCGTGTCACACGTGCAACTGTTTTACATGAGGTTTTGCGTTAGGCAATATGTAATGCTATATTTTATATATACATATATATATATATAACATATTAAGTCTGATTTAATTATTATCCATTCAATATTATGTAAATAAATAATATGTGTTATTGAATATGTATTAGTTAACATATAATTTTAATAAGTAAACAAAATAAGTATCCAATTCATTTTGAATTGAGTAAGTTCAAATATATTTGTAAAATTTGTGTAAGGATTATATGAATATATATCTCAATAAGGTAGAAAGAAATATGACATATTATTGTTTTCATTTTGGTACATAACATTATATTGAAAAAATTAGATATTTAAATACTTTTCCGCCCAAAATACTATATTAATTCTAAAAATGCACATGATATCATCTCATTCGGCCATCAATAAATTTTATTTTTTATATTAATTAAAAGAAATTAATTATTCCAATTTTGTAGAACACTACCTGTATATTTGGAATATATAAAATCCAACTAGATATGTGTTTTCAATAAAAAATAATTATCTTCATTATTAAATTCATTAGTTTAGATTATGGGCCAAAAACACTATAACTATGAACAACCTTATTAAATAATAAAATATAATAATTTCAAATCTGGAGTTTCGTTGACCTGATATGCATAATAATTATTTTTTGTTATTCATCTTTTTTACTTTTTATTGTCACATTATATATATTTATTTTCTCCAAATTGCTAATTAAATTTATTAATGGAGATTTTTCTAAATCTATTTTAGAATATCTATCCAATCATTTTTTTGAATCAATATCTGCACACAAATTTTTTTGAGTTCTATTATTTTTCTCACATTGTTCCTTTTATAATCAATCTCCATCAAATTTTCTTAATTTTTTCATTAGAAAAGATAACTAACTATAATTTATGTAAATAATATAATCTTTCCTTGAATTAAAATCAACATTATTAAATTGGTCAAATTTACCTTATATATCATTTATTGATTAATTCTATTGCATGTTATACATATATATATATATATATATATATATATTTATATATATAATAACAGAAGTCGGACACTTTTGGCAACTAATATTCTTTCTGTTCAAATTCAAATACACGTATGAAATTATACTTAATAATTTATGACATAATATGTACAAATTTAATTGATGGTGTGTGAATCGTTGAATTATTGATTGTCATCATCTATATTATCATTTTATAAATCAAACATGATTATATATCGATAGTATAGTATTTAATTGTAGTAATATGCCAAAACCACGAAAGTATTTTGTATGTTATCAAGATGAAAACTAAATAATTTATTCAATAATATATTATTTCTTAAATTAGAAAAATCATATATAACGAGATTTAATATCCTTCAAGATTATTGCAATTATCCTTTTTTTTTTTTTTTAAATTTTTTGAAATCTTTTATATCATTTCTTATGTATCATTATATTTTATGTTCGTTTGTTTTATTTTTAAGATTACGATGTGGATCGATTGTTAGTAATAACAAATTTTCTAGATATACATTTTATCCAACTTATTATTAGAAATTAATAATGCCGATCATTATTGTTCTAAATAAAGTTGTTTTCAGAAACTTTGTGAGTATATATGATAATAGATAAGAAAATATAGATTTTTAAAAAAAATATTTTTATATAAACTACAATTGGATAATTGCATTATTTTTATTTATTAGAAAAATATATGTGTCTAATAATTAGATCAGTCTTTCTTTCTATGTGAAAGTTGGAAATATATTGAATTAGGATTATAATTAGTATTGACATAATTAGATACATTAGGACAATTTTTTTTCTCTAATATTGTTTGCGTACAATTTATGTCATTTTTAGTATTATGGATATATTTTTTTAATTAGGATTATAATTAGTATTGTTCAAACTTATTACTAATATATAATTATAATTAAGATTATATTATAATGAGTAATTAGGGTTATAATTATGTTACTAATTTATGATTCAAAATCCACGTATTAGGCCTTTTGAATTTTAAAACCAATATATAGTTGTTATTTTAATGTATTAATATTTGTAATTATATTTTAATAATAGTTAGTTAGGTCATAATTATATTACTAATTTATGGTACATTAACATAGTAATTATAATTAATATGATTATTTAAGTTTATTTAAATTTACATATAATAAATACATTTGAATAGTTAAATTGGTTAAGTCAAATTGTTCATATATCAAATAAAAGTGATAAACTCACATATACTTTGGTAATATTATCATTTACTTGGAGTAACAATTCAACATTGGAAAAGTAAAAAAATATTTTAACAGTTTTTTATTTGTAATAATAAATTAAAATAATTACATATGTCACTATTAATAATATACACACTCCACATACAATTTTATTTTTTTAACCGGCTTCATCTCCTAAAGATTTTCTTTCCCAAAGAAAATTTGTTGTAAGCTAGTTCTTATATGCTTTTAATAAAATTTTAAATGTTTTTGTATGTTATGTAGAATTTTAGATTTTGTATTTATTGTTCCTACTAATATGACTTTTTAGAATTCTTGAATAATTAGATGTTTAAAGGTATGCTATTTTTAATTTATTATTTATGTATGTAGTTTGTATTTCTAAGTATTTAGTAGTGATTCAAATTATTTAATTTATTTGATTGTTGTGTAATATGTTTTTTCCATATTTGTGCCTCAACATTGTACATGTAATTTATGTTTTACTTGTATTTTATATTTTGAAATTATTGATTCATATTATTATTATTATTATTATTATTATTATTATTATTATTATTATTATTATTATTATTATTATTATTATTATTATTATTATTATTATTATTATTACTATTACTATTACTATTATTATTATTATTATTATTATTATTATTATTATTATTATTATTATTATTATTATTATTATTATTATTATTATTATTATTATTATTATTTTGTTCTAAATAGCATTCTCGAAAATCAGATCTTCAAAGGTATATTAACTTTTATTTTTTGTTTTATTACTTATGTATGAAATTTATATTTTTTCTAAATAATTAGTAGTGCTTCAAATTATTTAATTTATTTGATTATTGTGTAATAGGTTTCTTCAATGTCTGGGCGTCAACACTATAAATGTAATTGTGTTTTATTTGTATTTTGTAATTTTTAATTCATATTAATTTGAATTTTTTCGGTTCAACTTAGCATTCTAAAAATTCTTATCTTTAAAAGTATGTTATCTTTTATTTTTTACTTTATTATTTATGCATGTAATTTACATTTTTCAAGATAATTAGTAGTGATTCAAATTATTTATTTATTTGTGTGTATATATTTATATATTGATTGATATATTACATGCTGGTAATTGAATATGCATGATGAACATATTTATTTATAATCTCAAATAAAGAAATTATTTTATCTTTATTAAAGTCAATCAAAACGACAATAATTACTTGCATAGTAACAACATATTATTTTTTGAAAACATTATCTTGACATTCTTCTTGCTGTAATAAAAACGTAATTAATACATATTGGAATTAATATGAAAGTTCCAAAATCAATGTTCTTAAACTTTATGTTGATTAGTTTCTGTTTTAAAAATTAAAAAATAATTTTTGGATTTTTAGGAAATCTACCATATTTATGGTAAAATTATCATCTAGACGAATTTGTACTGTGAATAAAATATGAAACATTCTTTTGATAAATAAAAATTAGTTTTGAAATTTAAGAGATTTTCTATATATAAATATATATATATATATATATATTTAGATATATATTAATTTATATATTAATTTATTACATATTAATAAAAAAAAAGCATAAGTTACCAAATAAAAAAAAAAAGTAAATAAATATTAAGTAATTTTGTCCTAATAACTAGGTCGTTAAAGAGTATATAAAAAGAATTATGACTCTACTTGATTTACTATAAAATTTAAGTCCTCAATGTAAATCGTATAAAAAAATGTGATTAAGTAATCCTACTACATTAAAATATAATTAATTCAAACATAATCAAATAATTATTCAATTCGGAAAACTCATAACTTCATATAATCACGAAAGTAGGATTAAGCATTTATTTCCTAATATAAGTTTGAAGAAAAACATAACTAACCCTAATAAAATTTCTGTTTGTTTATGTATGAAATGTAACCCATAATTCAAAGAAGAATAATAAAAATATACTTCATGCGCCTGCTCCCGTCGCCTTGACAAACTCCCTATCCTGAAAAGTAGGAAGGTAAAAGGGTGGTGAGCTACACCCAGCTCGTGAGGTTTAGGCTTGTCAAAATTAAATATAAAGTTGTAAAAGCACAATTAGAGAGTAACATGAACGTATCAGGCATAACATAATATAACATCCGTATCAAACGTAACATTTCGTATCAAAGCTTGGCCAACATATAATGGTGGATCAAATTAATGATCCCATATCAACGTATCAAAACATATAACCATCAAATCATACTTTAAACAAACAAAATATTTAAAACTGACAAACCGTATAAGAACCCCACCTCTTACGTGACTTCTCGTAATATAAGAAAAATCTCATGCAAGTGATATGCTTCTAATCCACATGCCTTATCTCCTCGCCTACATTGTAAATAAACGGAGTTTTAATATCTAAGTCTAAAAGGCTTATCGAGGCAACGGTGGTTAGCAGATGTTTAAAGCAATGACGGCGGTGGTTCGGTAACAAGAAACGTAAAGTAATGGTTTTAATCTGGCAATGGCTAAGGTAGAAGAACAATAAAAATTTATGGGTCTTTACCTGAAATTCTGAAAAACCCGGATGAAGAATGTTGAATAAATACTGGGTTGTATTTATAGGTTTAACAGGATTTAAATCTAGATGTATCTTCTTAGTGAGAGAGAATATGCATCTATATCTAACCCTCTAACTAATTGCGAGAAAATAACTTCTTTACTAACAAAATGCTAACCTTCGTAACCATAAGATTCTAAGAAAAATATACCGTATCTTGGCTGAAAGTTCTATTATATATATATATATATTTGAGCTTAGAGAAAAATAGCTTAAGGTCCAATAATCCTAATTGAAACAATAATAAACCCACGTAAAGTAAAATAAAATAAAATAAACTAAATCAAAGAAATTAAATATTGCGTGAAAATAATCAGGTATTACATTTACAAATTTTATATATGATACATATTAGTGATTTAATATTTTTCTTAATTTAAGAGGTAATTATAAATTATTTTAAATTTTATATATTTTTAAAATGTCATATTAAATTATTTGAATATATCTATGTATATGAATATTTATTTGATTATATTAAAAATTAAAAATTAATAATATTATTTAATTATAAGTAGATATAATAATATTTTGATATAAATATATTGTTTATATTTTTAAAATTAAAAAATTATTATATGACATTAAATTTAAAAAGAATTAAATACTTGTATATTACAAATCGTGCAGTACTAGTGAAAATAAATGCAACGGAATAGTCAAGACAATATTTACTCTTTTTTCATAAGACGAAAGTGTTTCATATTCAACGTTCACGATCTACAACAATTATCTCCTAGATGTAGTAAAAAAGAACTTAATGATTGCAACACAATAATATCAAAAGTTATTGAGAGATAGTTCCTTTTTGAATTTTTTTATATATTAGAGAGATTATTATAACTGCTAGACTGTTTTAATGCATGTTGTGGTGGAGTCGGTGAAAAAATTAATTTGGGGGATTATTTATAATAATTGAAGAGTTGTGGTATCCGTTCATAGAGATGTTAAAAGGGCCATGGCCCGACGGGCCCGCCCGTTTAGCCCAAAAAATTATGGGTTAGGGCTTAGTTTTATTAGCTCTTTTAAAATCAATCCGTTTAGTCTGAGCCTAATTAGCCCGAAGCCCTATAAGGTTTAGCCCGCTTAGGGTTAGGGCTGACCTGATAGCTCGAACTTTTCTTCTTATTTGTCATTTTCTTAATATCAAAATAACAATATACCTCATTTTGAATTATTTTTTATATAACATAATTTTTTTAGTAGAAGATATTAAATTTATGTCTAATTACTAGAATATTCTAAATACTATCATTTAAATTTAGAACTTAAATGTCATATGATTTTAAATTTTATAACATGAATGCTCTTAAAGCTATAATTGAGAGCATGAAATAGTATATATCACTTCAATGTTTGAATCTTTAGATTTTGTATGGTGTTATAAAAGTTATAAAATATATAAATTTTTAATGTTATCTAAAATTGTATTTTAAATAGAATATTTAATTAAAAATTTTAAATTAAATATGTATTTCAACATTTTGACTCATAGTCCGATAGTAGCCCGATTAGCCCAAAAATTGGTAGGGTTAAAGTTAGGTTCACCATATAACGAGTCCGTTTAAAATGACCTGATTAAATCGAAACCCGATTAACCCAAAATCCATTAGGGCTAACCAAAAATCGATAAGGCTAGCTCGTTTAACATCTCTATTTGTTCAAGAATAAGACACGGTTTGGACCGAACTGCACCTCTTGGGCAAGGCTGAACCAATTTGGCCCTAGCCCGCACTAGTTTGGCGTTTTGCACTCATTTGTGTTCCTGCCGACTTGAGGGTTCACGTGCTACATGTTTGGTCCATGCCGATACACCATTTCGCGTGCTTCTATTACCATGTGGTCCAATCCAACCTGCTTTGTTATCAGTGCACGATGTTGCCAATCTGACTACAAAGTCGTCTATGTGTGTGCCATCGAGCCATGGTTGGCATGGCCAAACCAATTCGGCTTTAGCCCACATTGGTTTGATGCTTCACACTCGTTCACTATCCAACCACTTTGCTAGCATGCACGCTACATCGTCGGTCTGTGTTGACACATTGTTTCGTGTGCTCCTTCTACCCCATGGTCCTATCTTGACCAGACAAAACTTTTAGGCTCCTTAAGATGGGTATTCATACTATATCGTCAATCTGGGTTGACATGTCATATTGTGTGCCGCTTTTGCCCCCGTGGTCCAATCCCAACCAGACAATTTTTTTTTTTTGAAAATTGTGTCTCGAAAGAGGCTAATGCATATGTGCAACATGACATAAAACATCACTAGATTGCAACGTAGAAAAAACACATTTAATTACTCCTGATCAAAGTGTTGTTACTTATAAGGTGAATAAATTTTCTTATTTTTATACGTAGGACGTAACTTTCCATATTCCACTCTCTTCAATTATTTTTCTATGTTTATGTTGCTAACTTTAAATATATATTTTCAATCCATTCGTAATTAGATTTGAGAAAACAAATACTTCGAAATTATATACTCGAAATATAAATTTTAATTTTACAACTTATTTCTATTTACTTTAAATAAAATATAAAATTAAAATTACTCAAAACTTGATGAACATCCATTTTTGTAAGTAAATTTCCAACATATTCGAGTAGAAACAAATGATGTTTCGAGGGCCCAAGTGGCTATCACCAACATCAAATCAAATCGACAACACAATCTTGAAAAAAATTGAAATCTTTAAACAAATTTTAAAACGGTCGGTTTAATTTAATTTTTTGTGACCATGTTGGATGAAATTGGGGTCCCAAAACTGATTTTCAGAATCCCAAAAATCCTTGCCCTCAAATCACTTCATCTTTATCCCCCTTAATATCGGATCGTGCCAACCAGGGAATGCAACAGGAACTCCACATTCAATTGACCTATAATCAACACATAAAAATTCACGTGATCTCGTCAATTACATACTCACATTTATGAAATCATTACATTTAGTATAATTTTGTTTATGGTGGGTTTGTTAGAAAATCGACTATGAAAGTGGTTTGAGTTTAAATGAATAGTATAAATTTTGTATGTATTTTAAGATTAATAAATTAAAATTATAAAAATTTATTTTTTTGAACATTTTACAATACAATAATGGACAATTAGATTTTGAAATATATCTAGTACTTTAATTTAATTTTTGATATGCTATCCTTTCTCACTAATTTTTGGACCTTGGTAATTTTAGTCAGAGGTTGAACCTGGGGCGGCACAGCTTATATTGGAGTTGGCCCATTCCAAAGTACAGTCACGACTCACGTGATTTGCATGGAAGTGGAAAACGTGTAAAGTGATTTGCATGGCAGACTACACATAGTCCAAATAGCACAACCTGGCATGTACTAATTTGAGATTCCTTCACTTTGTATACAAGTCTGTAATTAATTTTTTGTTTCTTTACATATAATGACTTGTAATTATAGTCTGTCATTAATGTTGAATATTAAGACCACAAGATCAATACATATTTAGAATCTATGGAACAATCTCTCTCTCTCTCTCTCTCTCTCTCTCTATATATATATATATATATTATAAATTTAGTCTCAAGTATTGCCGATTGAAAGATTTGTCCTGCACACATAGAACATGATATGTTCTTGATAAAAAAATAGTTTTTAAGTTAAAAGTCATATTTTTGGATGTTAAAATTATTACTATATTTGTCTAATTATAAAAAATTTGTTAAAATTATAATTTTTTCAACGAACAACCTAAAAAAATATTAATATAAGTAGAAAAAGTGTGTATGTAAACGCTAGATTCATGCGCTTTTGTGCGAATTCAAGTCGATTTGATCGATTAGTATAAATATATTTTTATCATTTTTATGGGATATGACCTATTGCATGCAGTATGATACTGTATATATTGCATATAAATTTTTGTGTAAGAGAAATTATATTGTGAGATTTTCATTTTTTTTTTGTGAACAAATTTATATACTCTAAAGAAAAAATATTATTGTCATTGTTATGTTGTATTAGATTCCTGAAGAGAAGGAGTTTGAGACAACACGTGGTAACTAGACATGGGCACGGTTCGGCGGTTCCGGTTTCGGTTCCGGAACCGCCGGTTTTCGGAACCGGAAAGAGTGGAACCGGAACCGAACCGCCATATACACGGTTCCGGTTCCGGTTCTGGAACCGCCGGTTCCAACGGTTCCGGTTCCGGTTCCCGGTTCCGCCGGTTCCGGTTCCCGGTTCTCGGAACCGCCGGTTCGGCCGGTTCCTCCTTTTTTTTTTTTTTTTTTTAATATCCAACAACTTTGAAAATTATTTTTTGTCTTTCGAATTTGATTATCACAAGAGATTGAATTGAATATATAGTTAACTTAACTAAAACAATTACATTTTACAAAAAACAAATTACAACAATCAAAATTTAACATTTACAACTTATAATAAAATAAAAAACAAAATAGAAAAGTTACAACAAAAATTTAACTTACACAAAAACATTTACTTCTTTTAACAAGAGATTACAACTTTACAAGTTTTCAATTACAACATATTAAAAAAAATAGAAGAGAAAAAAAAAAAAAAAGCTTGAACTTAACTATAAAAACCGCATCTTCATCCTCATCGTCTTCATCAAAATTTACTTATTGTTTTCTTACCTCGGCGTTCGACCAATCATGAAGTAAAGCTTGATTTTCTAGATTTTCCACCCTTAAATTGGATCTTCGAAGATCCAAAATGTAACCGCCGGTGCTAAATGCTTGTTCAACCGAGACGGTGGATGCCGGGCACGCAAATATTTCCTTTGCCATTAGAGATAAAATAGGAAAGTTTTTTGCTCTTCGAGACCACCATCTCAAGAGCTCGTTAGGTGTATCAAATCCAAGTTCTTCAAAAGTAGTAGATAGATAATTATCTACTTCTTGATAAAGACTATTACTCCTAGGTTTTTTTAATTTTCTAATATCATAAAACCTATAATATTGATTGAGGTGTTGAAAGTTCGGATCGTGATGATGTTCGGGTTGATCCGAAACCGAACTACCTCCACCAATATTATCATTTCCGTGACCGGTTTCAGTATTTAAACTATCACCATAAAAATTTTATATTCTTTATAACAATCATAAAGTAATTGTTTTGTGTTACCTACAATTATATGCGGATTAGGAGTGTCATCATCCTTAACCGGAAATAATGCATCATAATACATTGTTAGTAATTCTTCTAAACCATCTTCTCTAATTCTAGGATCTAAAAGTTTTGCAATTAAAAATAAATCGGGAATTTCTTGATAATACTTTAACCATTTAATTCTCATGCTTGCAATGCAATTTTGTAAAGAGTCATGCAAATAATATGATTGTAAAATAAGTGCAATTTTAACACAATGATCTACAACTAAAGGAGAAGTGGGATAGTAACATCCGGATAATTCTTCCGTTGCATCTTTAAAAACTTTCAAAAGAGACATTAATTCAACACATGTATCCCATAAACTCGGAAATAAAGGAATGCCTAATTGTTCTTGTGAAAAAAATGTACATAATTCATTTCTAACCTCATAAGATGAATTCAACATTTTATAGGTCGAATTCCAACGATTAGGCACATCTTTAGTGATTTTTTTGGGTTCCGGCATACCATATGCTTTACAAAATCTTCTCCATTTTTTGCATAAAGTTGCATGTCTTTTTAAATGTCCAATTGCTAATCTAATAGGACCTATATGTGATTTAAAATGTTCCATGCCATCTTGTACACACAAATTTAAAACATGACACATGCATCTAATGTGGAAAAATCTACCCTTAAATGATGGTTGACACATTTGAATTAATAAAGGCAAACTAGCAGTATTAGCACTAGCATTGTCAAATGAAATTGAAAAAATTTTTGTAACTAAATTATATTCTTGCAAAATCGTATGAATTTTATGAGCAATATTTGTGGCCGTGTGTTCTTGATCAAATTCTCTATATGCAAGTAATCGTTTTTGCATTGTCCATGAATTATCTATCCAATGAAAAGTAAGTCCTAAGAAGCTATGTTCTCTCCAATGATCCGCCCATATATCCGCACAAATTGAAACTTTTTGTTGTAAAGAACCAAACATTTCAGTTAAAGAAAACTTATATTCACCTACAATTTTTTCAATATCATGAACTAATGTTCTACGTGAAACACCGGACACTTGAGGGTTCATTGATAGTGACACAAGATTTTTATACAAATCATTTTCAGCAAAATTAAAAGATAAAGACATGCCACAAACCATTTTTGACAAATATTTTCTCATTAAAGGTTTCAAATATTTAAATAAAGAAGGCGTACCTTGTAATTCATCGGTGGATCCGGTGAATCCTCCAGGACCTCCACGAGGTAGTTGTGTTTGCCGCCGATCGATTCCAACTTTGTCCGGATGGATACGTTGCAAATGTTTTTTGAGCGTGCCATAACCTCCTCCTTTTTGAAACACATATTCCACCCCGCAATAGTTGCAAACGGCTTTATTATTTTGGATATCTCTTTTGAAGTGGACGGCAAATATATCCGATTTTAATGCCTCATCTCGTCCACTTTGAGTTTGTCGCGTACTATGACTTTCACTCTCTTGAGTTGGATGCACTTCTTCTTCGTTAGATTCGTTTTGTGCACCTAAATTGATAATAAAAATAAATTAATAGATAGTTGAGAGAGATATTTAAAAAAAAAGTATAAAATAATATTTAAGAGGGATATTTTATAAAATAAATACAAACCTAATTGAGCTTCAAAATCTTCTTGCCATTCGACCGAAATTTCAATATCTTCACCGTCAAGATTGAGATATCTTGGAACCAAAGGAGATGGTGGTGGCATTCCGGTTCCGGCACTTGAACTCGGCATAACCAATTTCCCTTTTGCTTGTCGAGATAAAGAAGATGATCCTCTACCTCCACGTCCTCTTTGGCTTGAGCTCGACATTTTGAGAGAGATTAATAAAGATAAAGAATATAAAGATGATTGAGAGAGAGAGAGATTGAGAGAGATGTGAGAGATATGTGAGAGAGCTTGAGCGATGTGAGAGAGATCGAGAGAGATTGAGAGAGAATTGAGAGAAATGTGAGAGAGCTTGAGAGAGATGTGAGAGAGATCGAGAGAGATTGAGAGAGATGTAAGAGAGATTGAGAGAGATTGAGAGAGATGTAAGAGAGCTTGAGAGAGATGTAAGAGAGATTGAGAGAGATGTAAGAGAGATTGAGAGAGATTAAGAGAGATTGTGAAATGTGAATTGAAATGAGATGGAAGGGTATTTATAGGAAAAGAAAAAAAAAACAAAAAATCAAAATAGCCGTTGGGAACCGCCGGTTCCCGGTTCCGGAACCGCCGGTTCCCAACGGACATTTGATCTTGGCCGTTGAAGATCAACGGCTATTTAATCTCAGCCGTTGATCTTCAACGGCTATATTTTTGAAATGTAGAACCGTGAACCGGGAACCGGAACCGCCGGTTCGGAACCGGCGGTTCCGGTTCCAAAATTTGCAAAACCGAAATCGAACCGGCCCTATCACGGCTTCGGTTCCAAACCAGAACCGAAACCGATCAACGGTTCGAACCGAACCGTTGACCGCCGGTTCCGGTTCGAAACCGGAACCGTGCCCATGTCTAGTGGTAACACATTTTGCTTGTGAAGAGATTTCATGTAAGCGCCGGTAGGAGCCGTTGGACTTTATTTATAGATTAGGTGATAGAGTAGGATGTACTTTATGTGTAAAAATACATATATACTATTTTTAGAACAACTTTATCAATAATATAAGTAGAAATTCAATGTCCTTTCATTTGTTATGTTGATTTTCATTATTATTGTTTTTGTCGTCAGTATTTTTTTAATAAATTTGTTTTTAAAATAAAATATAATTTAACAATAAATATCATGCAAGTAATATTAGCCTGAATGATTTTTATATATGAGTTTTATATGTGATAATTGTATAAATTTAGATATGTGTAATTAGATGGATTCGATCCAAAAATTAAAAATTTGAACAAATATAGCCTAAAGAGTATTCTTTGGCAGAGTTACCTCATGCACATGGACAATGATACATCTTTGGGGCAAAAAAGTACTATTTTTGGATAAAATGTAAATCTTTTTCTTTTTAAAAAAAATATTATATTTTAATAAAATATTAATTTTATTTGACTTATTAAACAAAAATAAGTTAAAACTATAATTTTTTTGTAGCAAAAAGAAGAACTTCTATTTGCCTTGTTAAAATAATATATTTGTTACTAAAAAAAATATTGTTTACTAAAAAATTATTATGTTCACACAACGCATACACGTAAGAAAATCATGCGCATATAATAGGCGCTAAATTCAAACACATTTTATTTATTTATTTGATTTCTTTTCATTAATGAGGACTATCAATTTACATGATATATAAGCCTATATACATCTCGCATTTATTTACTACAGTCGTTCTCATTAATAATATGAGCAATATTGTCAAACTAGGATGCCATATTAGTATTAAGCTCTGCAGCATAAAAGAGAAGGACATGAGTAGGGTTCAATTAAAGTTAGCAACATAACATTTGTTTTTAAGACTTAAAATTTTAGTTGGTGGAGGCGACTATATGTATAGTCGTTTTTTTCACTGGTCATATATATATATATATATATATATATATATATTTTAAAATAATAGAGTCGCTTATGACAAAGGCGACACTATTTTGTGTATATATATTTTAATAAATAGTACAGACACTATTTTGTTTTTAAACAACAAACTTGATTCTCAATGTATAATATGAAAACATAATAATTACAACTGAAATGTCGCCATCGACAGTGGTGGCACTTTAAAAAAAATTAAATTTATGACCATTAAAACGACAAAAAATTATGCATAAATAATTAATTTTACAACAAATTATGATATAGTAATTCAAAGAAAAATTGTATGATTATAATCCTATCATTATACACTATATCATGTTAAGAGTTTATTAAAATAAACAAATTTATTATTAATTATTTAATTTATTAAATAAATTAGCAATAAATTAATAATAATATCTTATGCATTATGATCTATTAAATCTAGACATGTAATTAATTAATTATATGAATTCATGCATCTTCAAAATTAAAGTTTAAATTTGTGATATTATTTTAATTATAAATTTAGCCTTTCATTTAAAATAATAGTTCAAAAGAGATAATAATCAATACCAAAATCAAATAAACATATCCAACATATTTTATGAGTATTAATGTTCATGACCTGTTCCACAACACATTTTTTTCTATTTCGTTTCCCTCGACCTCTACGTTCATCTCTAGTATCATCAGATTTACTGTGTGATGTATACTGTGATTGTTTATCATATAGTCCAGTGATATTCAAACTAAATGTTGGATGATTGGACAAGGATGATGTTTGGCTTGAATATGTCTCGTGACCTATACTCGAACCAGATCCAAATAGATGAAATGAAATAGGAGACAAATTAGGATTTGGTCGATGGCGGTCTAGATCTTGAGGGAAATTTGCTAAGTTACTCATATATTGCCTTGACTCCAAAAGTGCAGTGAACGATTGCTCATGTTGTGTAGAACCATTATAAGGAGTGACAAGATCTTGTTGTTGCACCATTGAAGGCACAGAGTATCCATGATGCATATTCATACCATGATGTTGAGGAAATGAAGATGATAATGGAACTTGTCGATCATCTACAGTAGTAAATGGTTGAGAGTTGTCATGCAATGTACTAGCAGAAACTCTATGTTTAGAATTAGTATGTGAAGGAGCACCTTATGTGCTTCTCTCCATGTTCATCTCTATCATATGACATAAGTGGTGGATCCACATTATGTTGCGGGTACGTCTGATGGAACGATGGACGCTGATCATGGAAATAAGCCCGAGCTTGTTGATATAACTCCTCAAAAGATCTTCTCGTATGCTCTCTGAGATACTCAGATTCCTCAATTGCCAGTTGATGTATTGATGCATTCTCTAAACTGTCCTTTCCTAAAATTAAATTTAATAAAAAAATACATTAAAATAGCATACGTATGTTTAATATATAAAAATATACTTTATTTAAAAATGTTAATGTACCAAAATTTCAATATATGCATTAGGTGTTGGTTGAGATCCTTCCGGCACTCCTAACCTGGAGTTATCAAATGTTGTATAATTTCTTGATACCATCCCATATATACATTGTCCACTTCAGCTTCTTGTTCGCCAATGTAAGGGGAAAAAATGATATGATGATGTCGAGTAACCCACAAATGCAAAAACTCAAAGTGACTTTCATCCCAATTTTGACGACATGTATTGTGCATGGGCAAAATGATTGGTGGAAATGGCTGCTGCATACCAAATTGTCTATATACCCGATCAGGGTAATATGGCTCAGCAATAGAATAATGAATAAGTGGACATTTTGATATCCATTTATCAGTAATGGTAACAATGCCTTGATCAATATATGCGTGCGCCACCTTTTGGGTTTGCTTATAAGGTCTCCAAATGAACTACAGAATATAGTAAGTTTATATAAAATAAAAAAAAATTAATTTTAAAAATTTTAATCATAATTTGTTATACCTTATCTAGAGTTTGTCTATCTAAGTACTCTCGAATAGTCTTGGCATTATTGTTGAGACTATGAGTAGAATTATGGTATTGTTGCCATTCCGCACCATAAGGTGCACCGAGATTTGGTGCAAAGATGGGTTCCATCAACACTAATAACTTTGCAACACTGTCAAAAACCATCAATGCATGCTTGAATGCCCAAAACACATATTTCAACATCTTTATACCAGTAGTCTCATTATCCATATGATGTCATTTTAAGATTGAGCCTAGATTGCATTTTCTTATAGCTCATTTAAACTTTGGCAAATTTCTTACAATGCTCTCCCATGTGCCAAACACATTTTTTCTTGCACGTTCCAAACCATGCCATGCATTGTGATATGATATTTCATATTGGTACTTATCTTTAACTTGTTGTTGGACAAACTTAACTTCATATCCAGGATCAGTCTGAACCATATCCGTTAGCAACACAACAATCATGTTTTTGCATAAGTTTTGATGATCAGTAGAAACATAATTCATGAGGCACGTGTGAAGGCCTTCATACTGAGATTTGCCGCAGATCACATTTGTTCTTCATGACTGCACTCGCCCCCTTTTGCAATTTTTGGCCCCCGTGTTTTTACATCAAACTTTCCATAATTCAAGTGTACTTTCAACAACATAATATTCATGTCTTGCTACACGAATTGTGAAATCCTTGCTCTGCAGATTCTAAATTATTCTTATCTTTGAAGACCATTCCTTTAGCTAGCACTCCTTCATTAGCATCATAAAGCCTAAGTTTCTTCAATCTATCAAATGAGTCAACAAGTATTTCTGGGCATGATGCATTAAGAAACGGGATGGTAAGATGCATTACATATTTTGCATGGGTGTTAGGAGTTACAAATTGTTACCTAGATGATGTGGCATGCTCACAATGATTATATAAATTACGAAAATCTTCAACATTATCATCTTCTCTATCAAATTGATTATCGGAACCTCTGTCATTCGATTTAGAATCTTCAATGCCATAACATCTAAATTATCAACCAAAGGGTAGTTGTTCTAAACCTCAAATGATTCATATTCATTGAAATTTGCTATTTCAATCTGGGAATCATGGTGATCAGGATTTGAAGTCCCTCCAATGCCAATACTTGCAAGGCTTTGTGTGACGAAGATAGGACTAATGATCACATTACCTCTTAAGTATGATGCATATTGATAGAATTCATTACCTAGAGGAAGGTCCATTGTAATATTGGGTTACAATTCTTCAGTGTTAACATAAATGTGCACATATTGATTTCCAACATCAGGGGTAATGAAAAACCCTAAATCCTCGTCATTGTTGATTGGAACTTGATACAACATTTTATTTTCAAATAATGGTCTAAATACCTTTAATGTATATCGATTACTATCGATATTCATTAGTTGTTATAGAATTGAAAGCAACCCCTGATATGCAATGTCAAGAGACACTCTTCTTCCACCAATAAGTGGATGATCAGTGACACGTCCATGGTGAACTACCAATCCGACTTTATCTTATGTCTCCATAATCTTCAAAGTGACAGGATTTGAACTGTTAATTGTAAGCATTCATTATATCCCACTTAAAAGATAGACAACATAATCTTCAAACTGACATGATTTGAACTTGAATACATAATAAATCAAGAATGAATTAAATTATTAATTGTAAGCATTCATTAATAACCTACTTAAAAGATAGACAAAATAGATGGTCATCATTTTAATTTGTTTTTAATTTTAAAAAAATAAATTTATAAAGCTAAATAGTATTAGCATGAATTATCTGGTCTACAGTACAACCTAAATTTAAACTCTATTTTATATCTACATAGATATTTTAAGTATTAAACACTTTTACAGTTTAAATTTGCTAAAAAGATGAAGACAATGATTATATTTGCTCTATTATTTTATATAGTAAAACATATAATGTTAGTATTTATGAAGTAAACTAACTAAAATATCATTAATTTTTTGTAGATTTGAATCGTTGAACTAATCTAACTGATTAAAGCACTTAGTTATACTAAAATTGATCTTGTTATCAAATTTAAATAGATTATGAAGATATTGGCTCGAAAAATTCTTAGATGAACACAAATAAATTCACTCATTTTCTTAGTTTATAATTAATATATACACACAAAATGGTCCATTATTCATCATTAAAATATGTATAAGTTTTTGTATTACAAAAGATGACTTCAAGTTGACGAGCGGTCGGTATGCCCACACTGAAACAGAACAGTGGCAAGCAAGATCATCTCCCAAAGGACCGACTAGGATTTTTCTAATCTTTTGATCTGCTAATTAACACGAAAATCAGTGACCAATATTTGTAGTTTGAGAATGTAATTTAATAACTAAATTTGAGAAAAGGATTTTTATCAGATATGTAAAACATTCCGGGTTCCAACAAATTCCACTCTAGCTAACTATTTCAATCATCTATATAAAATTGACCTTAATTCATGCAAATAAATCAGTTATAACCATTGAAGACGCTTTTGACGCGGTCTACAAAAATTTGGTAGCGTCGTTTCTCCACCAAAAATAATCCGACCAGCGGTCGCCATGCTCACACTGAAACAGAACAGTGGCAAGCAAGATCGTCTCCCAAAGGACAGGCGATGATTTTTATAATCTTTTGATCTGCCAATTAACACAAAAATCAGTGACCAATATTTGTAGTTTGAGAATGTAATATAATAACTAAATTTGAGAAAAGGATTTTTTTATCAGATATGTAAAACATTCCGGGTTCCAATTAATTCCACTCTAGCTAACTATTTCAATCATCGATGCAAAATTGACTTTAATTCATGCAAATAAATCAGTTATAACCACCAAAGACACTTCTGATGCAGTCTTATCTCTCCTTAATTTCTTGATAACCAAAAAGACGTTTCACCAATTATTTTCCTAATCGACTGACAACCCGAGAGACGCTCTACGGATTTAATGAGCCGACAACATTAATAATTAGAGAGACCCAATTCAAAACCAATAAACTCTGAAGCAGGATTACCGAATTAAGACTGATCTTTCCTTGATTCTGAAGAATCAATGTACCACTAATTAAATCTAAACTATAATTACGGATGGCCGATTTAATTGGCTACTAATTAATCCCGGACTAATGAATATTTCGAACTACCCAATAGACCCAAAACAATTAACATCACTAAACTCAGAGAATCACAGATATTTGCATAAAATAAAGTATATGAACAGATTTGATCTCATAAAATAGATTAGCTAAAGTTTCCTTATTTGTCACCGGAATAAAAGAGTTTAGCTACAACCCATAACACGATCAAGAAACCAAAATAAGAAGAAAGAAAGATAGAACCGATCAGCTGCTATGGAGAGGGAAAACAGCTGCCTCCTTGGTTTCTTGGAGTAGGGCTAAATATGATGATGTTTCTAATCAAACCCTAGTTCAACTATATATACAAATTCAAAACTAAAAATTACATGTTTGAATGTTAATGAAGCCCATAGTTACAAGTTTAAACTGATATACTGCTGTTAGTCTCATGGGAGCCCATATGTGTAGTGGAATTGGGCCTTTATATTAATCTTGGGCCGTTGAAAATAATTTGTTCAGGCCCGACTTGCTGGTATGGTCATACTGCCCGTCCACCAGGTAAATTCCCTGCTCGATTCTTCCAGAAATTCTGCTCATTTTCCTCCAAAATTGAATATTCACATACAATCATTTACCAACTAGAATTAGCTCGAAAATATATGTGGTGAAGGGATATTGATCATCAAAATTACACCAAAACTGTCCAAAAAGATGTATCAAATAATCACCCATCATAAGAAAAAATATGTAATTATAATTAAATATGCACATTGTAAATATCATAGGGAAAGCCATATTTCTCCTTATTCATACACTGTATACATTAGTTGTAGAAGCTTATGGAGTTTGATTAATGAAAATAATTAACATGCCTTTTTGGATGTTTTTTGGTAACATATGAATTTAGTTTCATTAATTATTTAATATTTTAATTATACAATTATTTATTACTAATAAACACAATAATTGAAAATAATAATCAATCGATATGAATACAATAATTTATACACAATTATATTATTACATTATCATAAGAATAATCATAGATAGCTTACTAAAAAACTCATACAAATTTGTTACCTGAGTGAAACTTGGACTATGGTGTAATTGTGTCAAGAAATAATGGAAGCCATAGCAAATTGATTCTTGGTCTTGTTAGTGGCAGCAATATCCTTGGTCTCGTTATTTTACGAGAACATATTTGATAATATTAAAAAACTATTTTTTATTTAAAAAAAGGTAACTTTGTTAATATTTCTGAATGGTGAACAAAAAACAAGAAAAGTAAAGAAGCGTTGAAGAAAGAAACATTGAAGAAAATACAACTAATGGTACGTTCAATAATGCCGTGATAGTTTTATGGAGTTTACTACATTATATAGAGAAGGAACAATAATGGAGGTAGAAAAAGAAAACTTTTCATGATGTTTTGTGATATTTTGTCAAAGGCTGAAGAAAAAGGAAACTGATTCTGCAGAATGCATGCTACATACAATAGTACTTCAAACTCTTTCATGTTGACAATTTATTGTCCTCATTTGCGTAGCAAAGAAAAGTAGTGTCGCCACTGTCAGTGGCAACACTAATTAACAATATTTATATACAAAAATAAGTGTCGTCTTTGTCATAGGGCGACACTTTTATTTTTAAAAAAATGCAGAGATATGTATGCCACCACTGAAAAAGGTGACTGTACGTATTGTCGCCTCCACCAGTGGAGTCTTCACCTAAAATTTTAAATCTTCAAAAAAATACCTTATTTTGCTAACTTTATTTGAGAAGTTCATTATTGTATCAAAACCCCTGTAGAATTGATGGCTAGAATGACAACGACAACAAATAATAAACAAACAAAAACAACGAAGAAATGAAATAACAGAAATTCATATAGAGTTTGGTATGACTATGAAGAAGAAGAAAAGCAGTATTGTGTGTGTTTTTATTTATTTATTTCCTTTTTATTTTACGAAGTATGATATATATACAAATAGTGCCTATATTTTCTTTGTGTGGGGACAAAATATAATATAGATTCATGAGTCTACTGTTTAGATTTTGTTTATTTAATATTATTTTATGTTGAATGACATTTATGCTTTTTAACTTATGCAATAATGAAGATTGAGCACTCACCTTTTACTATTTTCAAATTATTTATTAGTAAAAAACTTACATGCGGATCATGAAATTTTATCGGTCTTAATTTTCTATAATAAACCTAAGAATGCTTTTATTTTCTTTTCCCTTTTTATTTTATTTGAAAATTCTTAATTTTATACAAAAACTTATGTGCATGAATGGATCAAGGATTCATACATCTTGAATTGACACTACCCATTAATTAGAAAAAATTAAATAAGAAACAAAAAAGTAAATTGCAACTAGGGTTAGAACTTTGAATCTTGAGCCCTACTTAGACCCTGAACCTTGGGCCCTTCATAGGGCCTTACTTGCACCCGCTTCATCATTAGAGCAATTCACCATTTTGTTAAATATATAGTAGTTGTTATTTTATATTTACAATGTGTTGGGGAGGGGGCGGGGGAGGAATATCAGGTGACCTCAAAAGTTGAATTCGATCCTTGGACCACAAGCACCCATTGCTTCTTCAAAGCCCACCTTTTACTGCAGGATCATTCACAATTCTCGAGGTTTATAAATGAATTTTGGATTGATTTGATATACATTTAATGGTTAATTGCATAAAAAATCATGACATTTGATGAAATTTGTATTTTAATCATAATCTTTTAATTTTTGCAATCTCAAGCACCACATTTCCATTGTTTGGAATTCAAAGCACATTATAGTTTTATATTGAATTTTTTATATTGAACTTCAATTATTATTATTATTACTATTATTATTGAATTACTTTCTTTGAAATAATGTATAAGAAATTATGTTTTGTATGTTATTTATATTACATATGAAATGAGAGTAAAAACATGTAATAATAATGTTTTGTATATTATTTATGTTACATATGAAAAATCGTAAAAATATAGTACCAACAAATATGTGTTTATAACTTTAATTTAATTTAATGTTTGATCATGTACCAATAATTAAATTAATATCTCACACTTATAAATTAATTATAATTAAATTAAAATTGATATTTTTTATTCTAATCAATGATCTTGACTTCAAATGTGCAAGTAGACGAACTAGATAATTAGTTATGTATGACTTAATAAATATTCTATATAACTAAAGAAAATAACATGTACTATCATTTTACTGTCTTTTCATATATAAATATAAATAATATACAAAACATAATTTTTTGCATGTTTTTACTTTCGTTTCATATGTAACATGAATATTATATAAAACATAATTTCTTATGTAATAATCAAATATAATAATAATTTAAGCTAAATATATATAAAAAAAAAAAAGAAATTTCAACATTAAAATGTCATATGCTTTGAATTGCAAAAATTGTAAAGGTTGTGCTTGAAATTGCAAAAATTAAAAGGTTGTGATTAAAATGCAAATTTCATCAAAGGTCATGGTTTTTTATGTGATCAACCCTTAATTTAATGTATAAAAACATGTATAATCATCTCTTTTAGTCCCAATTTGTATATCAAGTGGATATTACATGGGAAATATGTGACGTCACAAGTTGAATTCGACCCTTGGACAACAAGCACCCATTGCTCCTTCAAAGCCCATCTTTTACTCAAGGATCATTGACAATTTTACAAAATCTCTAGAGATAAACGTGGTTTATAAATGAATTTTGGGTTGATTTGATATACATTTAGTGTGTAAAAATATGTATAATCATCTCGTTTAGTCCAAATTTCTTATATCAAATGGATATTACATGTTGATTGTATTGTAGCGATTATCATGAATTTGAAGCAACTATGTTTGTGTAATCCTCACACAAATTTATTATTTTGCTCATATCTTATGCTATACATTTTTGATTGAGATGAATCTTATTATGTTGGAAAGCTAATTTATAGAGTCACAACTTTATCAGACATAGTTAAATACAAATTTGGACTAAAAGACCTTTGAAAATTACTATAAAGTTGACACACATGAGAATTATATTCTATTTGGGATTAGATTTCATATTTTTATAAGATATCCCACCACCAAGAGATACAAAGATATATTGAAATACGAGAAAAATCTAGGGCTAGCAAGAAGAGGCCATCAATCATCCACTCCACGTGTTTCAGGGACGCATCAACACATCCTCCCATGATGATTCATCGTTTTTCCTTTTTCATGTTTAGTGTTTTATGCTAGAAATAGTTGAATATATATTTCTTATAATATTTACTTCAATTATGTCTGGGTAAACTTTACTGTATTCTTAGGGCATGTTTTTGACTATTTAATAATTTTGTGGATATTTTATATATGACATAAATATTTAATAATTGGATGATCTATAATATTTATAAGAAATTATCTGTTTTTTGTGCCTTATGTAGTTAATTGCTCATGTGGAATAAGGATATTGGCTTGAGTAATTAACCTACGAATTACATGCATTTCAGAAGGAGAGGTAATTAAATATTGTGACTATCATAGTATTTACTCACGCCTCTACTTGCTTAGTCATTATTTGTTATATTTTCTTATTTATTTATTTCAGTTGAGTTATTAGTTAATTATTCACATATCTACTTTTAATTTTCTAGATAAAGTATAAATAAATTTGTATTACTTTAATAGTCTTCAATGATTCCTTGGAATGCAACCTTACTCATTATTATCTATAACTACTTTGTATGCTTGTGGTATAGTTTATAGATTCACGAGAACAAGTTTTTGGCATCGTTGCCGGTGATCGGTTTCTAGCTTATTAATATAGTGAATATTATTTTTGCTTTATTCTAGATTTATGTGCATCGAACATATTTGTTTTGCAAAATATTATGCATGTAATGTTGTTCAAGATATTTCTTGCCATGATTACATTGAATGATAATTTTTTATGTTAGAATAAACAAATTTATGGAAAGGTTTTTTTTTTTTGTTAGATCTTGGATAACATGAAGGAATATCTGGTAGAAGACAATGATTTTAATGCTTGTTGAGAGGCACCCTAGCTATTTTTATTTTCTTTTATATTTTTAGTTAGAATTTGTTGCTTTGATTTTAAAAGTATTGCATTTAGAACGCACATAGAATATTTGTTTTCAGGTTTAAGTGGTGAAAAATCTTGAAAAGTGCATTGTGACCGAGCTAGAAGTTCATAATTTCAAGATTTTAGATCGACATGGGCAGGTTGTGTTCAGCATATCTATGCCATGCCTAAGTATGTTAGTTCACTTCTATTTTCTTCTCACCTTTTGTACTTCATCTCCTCAGCGAGACCCATGTAAGTTTTTTTTTTAAGGTAAACCACTTTCCAAATTTGGTTTAAAAACAAGATTGAGGTGATGAAGTTCAGTTTATCTTTGGTATTAGCTTCTCTTCTTTTATTAATTTATTATTTTTTTATATTGTTTAGGATTTCTTTATTTTATAGGACAAGGAAATTTAGAATAACATTGGAAGAACTTGAATTAATGGGATGATATCTGAACCTTGAAATATATGAATATGTGGATTAATGATGAATTACTTGATTTGAAATGCAAAAGAGTATAGCTGGACATGATAGATTGTTTTATTTTCATATGTTGATGAAATTTAAAGTAGCATTTAAATTATGATATATACCCGTCAGAATTGAGCATTAGCATGGAATTGTTTATTATTTGTGAGTAGCGATTATTCTTCTAGAACTTTCTTTGATTTATTTCTTGAAATTGCTTATATATGCAATAAATATGAAGATGTTTTAAAGTCATCTTTGTTAGCCACTTAACCAAAATATCCCACGAAAATGTTTCATTTTTCTTAGTTAATCGGTCAATTTTGAGCCTTATAAATTCCTTATTAAGCTTGAATATAGCCCATTAATATTTCAAGAATTTGGTTATCTAACATATATTTAATGTTTTGGACTTTTTTATGAAAATATTTTTTAGATAAAAATTCATGAAAGAAGATGAATAATGATTTGAGGAGAAATTGGTTAGAAACTACTACAGTTGGAATAAACGAGGTTGATTTCAAAGTTTCTTTACATAAAATCTCCTATCAATGGAGAAGAAAAAATAAAAATAAAAGAAGAAGAAGAAGAAGAAGAAGAAGAAGAAGAAGAAGAAGAAGAAGAAGAATAATAATAATAATAAGAATAATAATAATAATAATAATAATAATAATAATAATAATAATAATAATAATAATAATAATAATAATAATAATAATAATAATAATAATAAGAATAAGAATAATAATAACAATAACAACAACAACAACAATAATTACAAGAAAGTTTGTTTCCAACTGAGCTAACGTTCACCTGAATCTATAAAATATCCTTGAAATGTATGGGGTAGTTCTAGATAAAGATGAGTAAGGTCGTATCCCACAAGGATTAGTATGACTTGCTGAGTATTACAAATTTTATTTTGACTTGATATAAATTATTAAGAAAGAGGGTTGATTAATTAGCTAATATCTAACCAAAAAGAAATAAATACAAGCAATAGAAAGTTGATTAATTAGCTAAATCTAACTAAAAAGAAATAAATACGAACAATAAGAAAGCACTAATGGCTAAGTAGAAACATGGGTGAATACTAAGAGAGAAATGAATCTTAGGGTTATTCTTTCAACTATCAATGATTATGTTATTGAATTAATCGAATCTAAGTTCATTCTTATAACTTATAAGACAATCACAATATTAATTTACCATTGCTCCGGAAGTGCATATAATTCGTAGATTAATTACTCATATCAATATCCATATTCCACATGAACAAAAACTCCCACGGGTACAAAAAGCTCATATTTGCGCATAAATATTACACATCAAACATCATTAGATATTCATGTTAATATACACAAGATATATCTCGAATCTGATCTCCCAAATCTCGACTATATATCATACATGCTTAATTACTAGTCTCATAATTAAACTAGAAACATAAAACACTATATATGAGTAAAAAATTTGAAGAAGAACTTGAATATTAAATAACTATCTCAACATAATCATTAAATAGTCTCAAACATGCCCTAAGATTACAAGAAGGTTTAGCTAAATATAATTGAATTAAATATCATAAGAAATATACATCCAACTATTTCTAGGATAAAATAAGAAAAAGGAAAAAGAGAAAAAACACTTAATTTTCTTAGGAGGATATGCGTCCCTTGAAGCTCCTAGAGTGGATGGTGAGTCATCTCTTTATTGCCAGCCTAGATGTTTCTTGTGTTTCAATGTGTCTGAGTATTTTTTCTTTAGGTTTAGAGGCTAGATATATATAGAAAAAATGAGTTAGAATTTGTCCTTGTCTTCAAACTTATCAGAAATCAAAAGATATTTTCAGAATTTTGTCTTTGGCGGTCGATCGAAAGGATCGACCGAATCGAGCACCTGCCATTGTTCGATCCCATTGAGAAGGTGTCTGCTTTGCATGTTACTCTCGCTCAATCGAGTGAAAGTGGCACTCTGTCAAGCGAGAGAGCGCTTATTGGAGCACCACTTTCACTGGATCCCATCTAGAAGATGCTCATCGTGGACTATTATCTCACACAGTCGATCGAGAGAGCACCCAGTCGAGCAGAATGGCTCGGTAGAATGCCACTTCGGCTCAACCCCATCCATAATGCATATGTTGAGTCTGCTCGATTAGGCAACACCGCTTGGTCAAATGCCAACCCCTAATTGCCATTTTCTACGTTTTTCAACTTTTAACACCTGCGGCTCGAGCCATTTGCCTTCCTTCTTCAGTTTTGTTGGCCTACTTCTTCCAATTCATCCGTCTTTATGCATTCTTTGTCTTTCTTCAAATTAGAGCAAAACGACTACAAAATGAATAAGCATGCAATATCCACTCGATATAATAAAAATGATTTAAAAAGAAGTAGTTAATACCCATTTTGGTACATAATGTGTCTCAAATCAACCTAAAATGCAACGTTTATCAACGAGATGCTTAGATGCATCTCTATTCACAAGGGTAACACAAATGAGATAATATTGACCTTATTTGTTTTTCCAACCATTGCAAATGTCTATCTGAATTAATTTGGATTGGATCCTCAAATTCTCTGTTACCAGGGAGAAGAAGTCGCATCTCCACATTATGCAACGAAGAATCAAAATTGCAAAGACTTTATACTTCAAAATGAAGTTTTTCATATGACATATTTGAATATATTGGAAATTTTAGAATACTAGCACCATCATCACCCTCACTATTTTTCCATTCCTATCTACCACATTCATTGATAAACATGCCAAAATAAATTATAGTGATCCACTAGAAGAATGATTCCATGTATACAATTCTATTAGGAAATTTTAAATTAACAGAAGATCAAATATATTGATATTTAGTAGCAACAAACATATTGATATTTTAGTAGCAACAAGTTGGATAAAAACATCATGAATGATTTGTTCTCTTAACATTTATCTAAACAACCCTGTCAATTAAGCAACTTAAAAAACTCAAACAGGTAGGATTTTATGCATCACTAATAGCAACTCAACAAATATATTATATTATACTAATGAATATATACCAAACATAAAACAACAAATATGTAAATATACACACACAAACACACACACACACACACACTAAAGATATGCTTCTTACCTTCAAATCAACTTTCATTTTGTTGGAGCATTATGAGAAATGATGTAGATGATGTGAGGTAGAGATGAATGAATGATCATTCAAGATTGGATAAAAATGTAGAATAATAGAAATTACAAAAGTATTTATGTAATATATATATATATATATATATATATAACATAAATCTATCTATTTATAGTAATACATGTTTTTCCTGTCTTTTTCATTCACAAAAATAGTAATATTAAGTTTTTTAATTTTATTAATTTTTATATTTATTATAATGTTAAGAATAACTGTTGTCATTAAGATTTTGTAGAGAATACCGTAATTTGCTAGAATAATAATTGTTGTTCAGATTTTTTAGAAACTTTAGTGATAAATTTGGCATACAACATATATAATATATAACATATAAAAACTCTGTACCAATCTATATATATATATATATATATAAAGAGAAGTATAGTTAAAATAACTTTTTAAATTTGTATATGTTTTTTTAGAAAAAAACATATATAATATCTTTTAAATTATTGAACAATATTATTATCTATATCTATATCTATATATATATACTAGCATGTTCTCCTGTACGATGCACGAACATAATAATTTTTTTATAGATTTATTTTCATATAATTTTATAGTATAATATTATTAAATTTACAAATGCATAACATTGATATTTTTAAAAAGTATATAATTATATTCAATAATTTGTATGTATAGCATGATTATGATGAGTTATATAAATATTATATTTACACATACAAATTATTGAACATAATTATATATTTTTTTTAAATATCAATGTTATACATTTTTAAATTAATAATATCGTACTATAAAATTATATTAAAATAAATTCATAACAAAATTAATATGCTCGTGCATCAAATGGGAGAACATAGGTTTACTATATAAAAAATATTTTTATATAAATATATAAACAAAGAAGGCCTTTTTTTTATTGTTTAAAATAAGTAAGGCTCTATATATGGCCTTTTTTGAAATCCCCCCTCTTAAACCACCGGCACCCCTAGCCTCTTAAACTTTTTGCGATGCAGCTCCCATAATCAATTACAAAATTCTCACAGACAATTAAAACAGAGAGAGGTTGGAGGAGTTGCAGCCAAGATGAAGTTGCTAGGATGGTGGCTGTTGCTTGTGGGTACGGTTCGATTAGCATCTGTTTGGTTCGGATTCGTCGACATTTGGGCTCTCCGACTCGCGGTTTTCTCCCAAACCACCAGTAAATATTCTCATTCATTATTTCAATATGTTGAATCAATTATGGATACGATGCGCGGCACCATTCTAGTTTAATCCAATTTGCTGAACTAAACCCTTTTTAGCATCGTGTGAATCAGAACGTCCCTTTTTGGTGTTGTGTTTTCTATTGTTTTGTTTGATCCAAAACGATATGGACATCCCCTAATTTTGGCATTGTGTTGAAAATGCTGCGTACAATGCAACAAAGAAAGCGTTTCATTATTTAAATGCTAGGAAGATATTTTCTTACTTCAGTTGATACTTACACAGCTCATTTTGCTGATCTTTGCTGCATATTACGAGCATTTTCATTTATTTTTTCAAGATCAGCGTGCAGTGTCTTGGATTTGGTGGTTGTTCTTTCGATCTAAGTTCTTCCTGCATTCACGCCTCAAATACCTTATTGGAATTAGAAAATGCCTAGGAATCCATCTGGATCAGTTATAGGTTTCAACTCAAGATCTTATTTGACCATTATGACTGTTGCACGTTTAATGTAACAAACAAAGCATTTTATCACTATGTAGGGTACTATATGGATTATATCTCGATTGTTTTTGGTCTAGACACATGTTAATATTAATATTTATATGTATATATTTTGATAGTATCTTTTGAAGTTCTTTTAGGTCTTTTCCTTCCCATTTCAATTACATATGGCCAACTAAACTATAATATTGTAGTACTATTAGAGTTCCCTTCTGCTGCTTGATGACTTTACCACGAGCAATCTCTGGTATTTCCTGGTCTTCACTGGTTCCTTGGAGGAGTTAATAGCACTTATACTTTACAACTTCAATGATCTTGATCTTAAATATTTTCTTTTGACATGAACTGGCTTCTTCATTAAGCTGTTTAATGCTGCCTGGATTCTGTAGTAGGACTATGTAGGTGGTTAATATGAACGAATAAAGGCCATATTTTTATTGTTGTATTTAGTGTGAAACTTATCCTCTACTGAAAGATATGGGCCTATGAAACTCGATTGAAATGTTTGTTATAGGGGAAAAGCAGGGTAGGAGGAAGTTAACATCCGTGTCATATTGGTCAATGGCTGCGCATTGATTTGTTCACCATATAATTCCTTTAGTCATGTGTACAATCGTGAAATTGAGGATAACTCTCCCAATTAATACCTTATCTCAGTATGGTTTCATATATTTTGAGATGATGCTAATGAAGAGGTTCTCTGCTTGTCTCATCCGTAAGACCCATTCACTAGTTATGCTATCATGGTAGACATTAATATTAATGTGAATATTTCTTCCAAAGGGGGATTTACTATGAGCTGCAATAAACATGCCCACATAGTTCTTCTCTTCAATTTTCAATTCTCTGCACATTTATTTGCATCATTTTATGAGTTTTCCATATCCAAATTTCTAATACTTGACTGGCTATTTTGATGAGATGTTATATTTTCCAAATTGTAGTGACTGAAGTTCATGGACGGACATTTGGAGTTTGGACACTTTTGACTTGCACTCTTTGCTTTCTCTGCGCCTTCAATCTTGACAACAAGCCTCTATATTTGGCCACTTTCCTATCCTTCATCTATGCATTTGGCCATTTCTTGACTGAGTATCTGATCTATCATACCATAGCTATGGGAAACCTGACAACCGTTGGCATTTTCGCAGGTAATGCTGCTGCAAATAAATAACTAATTATTTCTGTCTTGTGCCACTGTTTCTTTTATCATATATGTACCATTTTTCTGGTCTGTCATGCATGATTCATAACTTTCATCTTATGCAAAGTAAGAAAGATATTAATGGATTGCATAACCTATGATAGCATTTCTTTTCTCAAGATAATTTATCGCGTAGCAGTTCTTATTTGAATATGAGGGTCTTGGCTATTGTCGAAATAGTATCTTCTTGAACTTAGCAATTTAGGCTACAGTTTCTTGACATCTACCTCCGTTAATTTGGATTTGCTGTTTTCAATCCAACAAATGCCTCTTAATTATTTTCAAGGTTTCAGGCTTCATTGTCAAACACTGTCATTAGCCGTATGTTATTTATTCTTTTTTTTTTTTTTTTTTTTGGATGAAATCTTGCCATTTTGGAGGATTCAGTAGTCTAAGTTTGAAACAGTATGACTAGTAAAGTTGTTTTGCACTTTGCAATGTAGACATTCATTCATTTGATGCATAGGGCAGTCTCTCTCTCTCTCTCTCTCTCTCTCTCTCTCTATGCATTAGCTCTCCAGGTTCAATTGTATGCTTGATTATTTTTGTTACATACAATATTTCAAGTTGCTACATTTCTCTTTTCTCCTCCCTCGAGTTGCTATTCTCGATTGTGTTCTTGATGTACGGTTAGTTCCTTGAATGCTGCATTTTCATTAAAAATGTGATTCACTCGGTAACTATTTATTTCCAGGCACGATGGGCTGAAACCGTGGCACAAGTGCAGTGGTTCGGTACTGAGAAATCCATTGTATGGATGTTATTGCAGTGGAACTCCCATCGACCGATCAAGAATAAATGTGCGTAAATTGGTATTAAGCTTTGCCGGTTCTATGCTTCCATGAAGCAGAAGACATGTGGACAATATTTTTGGTCCATCATCTACCGGTTTTGCTTGATCTGAGCGTTACTAACTTGGATTTGCCCTCAACTGTGTAAGGATCTCATAACCTCAACTTCAAGCTTGTTACATCCATAGTATAGTTATTATTATTATTCTTTGTTTGGATCACATTTAAGATTGCCTTTGTTTCTTTCTCCAGGGCAACTTCCATATTTCCCCCTCAATTTGTCATTTCTTTTATTTCTTTTTTCACATGTTTGCCTTTGCTGGCAACCTAGTAAAAACTTGTTTGGACTTGCAACATATTTCAGATTCAACAGCCAGCTCCAACGGTGGAGCACCAATTTGGTGCTGAATGGTGCAAACATTCAGCACCAAATTGATGTTCCAAGAATAATAAAGAACAATCCAAACCCCTATTCTAGTTGGAAGAATAAATATGAGCAATGAAGATATGTTCTCTTTATAGAAAAATGAAGATATGAAAAGGACTTTATAGGCTTTAGCTGGAAAAAGTTATGAGCTTTCTCCTATCGTTATATCCATCAATTGATTCTTTTTGTTCCATTGCAAGAAATAAATATCATCATTCCTAATTACAAATTGAACCAATTAAAGAAATGATTCTGATCAACCAGTCTCTATTACTCAGTCCCCCCCCCCCCCCCCCAATTATTTGGGCATTGACCAAAATCTTCATTTGAATTGTTATTTGTGCAGGAGCTTTTTAATCGGATTTCTCTTTGACTTCTGCTATTTTGAATTTTCTCCGTTTTCATTAAAAAGTGGAGATGTTGGCACAGCCGAAAGTTCTTTCCAATTCTATATATTTTACTCAAACTTCGTATAAAAGAGGATTGTAATCTTCATTCCTTTCGCGAGCATCTACTCATTCAAGAGATACAAATACTACATTGCTACCACATTAGGTGCTCACGGGGTGTTTGTATAGTGTAACATTTTTCAATGTGTAATTGTATGAACAAAAATTCAAATATATATCATAATATATATATATATATAAATTTATGTATGCACACATAATACAATATATATATAGTCTGAAGAATCATTGTTGCAGATTTTTTCATTATTTTCTTCTGCATTACCTCAAAATTCCCCGTGCTTACCAGAGAACTAAACTACGATGGCCTATTCAAGATCTATCAGCATATCGTCATCTTTGGATGACACGTTCAATTGTTCACCTCTTAAGCCATTTCAAGAACACATCTTCAATCTCCCCCTCTTGCTTAAATGCATCAAAAAGTAGTTTAATTCATGCTTCTATGCATCCTTGTCATCTTCATCAATAAAATCTTGCAACTGATCAGGTTCTGCTTCTTCACTCTTCTCCTTATCCATCTCATCTTCTCCCTCATTCTCTCTCACATCCTCCACTTCAACTTCTTCCTCTCCCTGCTTTCCAAACTCTTCATCCAATCGGGGCTTCAAATGTTTCCGTCCTATTTTCATTATCTGATACTCATTTTCTCCATTCCCAGATACAATTTCCGGCCTCCCCTTCTCCTCCATTGCAGCCTCCTTCTTGCTGTATGATTGCTTGACATGGTAAAGAAACCACACGCAAAGCGCAACAATTACAAATATCTGAATTGCATGCTTCACCTTAAGGCTTTTGGCCCTCATATTTCTGCTAGACGACTGCTTCAGCATCCTCTATTTAACACTTGTCCTGGAAGCTTAATACTCCATTTACAGTGTGATAGTGTCCAATCTGGTTGCAGAAACAAATATGGGATCATGAATCTTTAATCAAATGTAACAAAAAAAAAAAAATCATCAATAAGTTAATCTTGGAATTATGTAGCAAGAACTTGGGAAGAATTCAGCAGAAAGAAGAATATGCAATGTAAAGACAATAATCATAAGAAGGCGCAGATTTCCATAAGTGAAAGGGGACTTACAGATAGGAAGTAAATCGAAGAAGGGTGGATGTAAAAGAGTGTAGTTTTGAGATAAATAAATGGGAGGACATAAAATGATTCAACCTAGTGAAGCAGATAGGTTGATATAAGCTGCTAAAGTATTGGTAGCTTGGCTGCTTTAATGAGCACCGGTGGGGCTGCGCTGGGCACATCACCTCAACAAAACTCTCTCTCTCTCTCTCTCTCTCTCTCTCTCTCTCTCTCGCGTGTGTGTGTTGGGGGGGTGGATGGTGATGAGAAGGGAAAGCGAGAGTGCATTAACTCTAAATTGGCAGATGGGGATATTGTATTGGGCCAGCTGTTGCAATCCAACTGCCTCAAATTATGTTTGTTTTATATTGCCAAACAGTTCACTTTTCAGCATGGTAATGTCGGTAATACTTACTATTTTTGTGGATTTTTTTTTTGAAGATTAAATTTGTTGAAGTTAAATGCTTTAAATTAATTATATTGATGCAATGTACGATATAAAATATATTTTATTATATTAGTAGTATATAATAATAATATTATTATTATTATTATTATTATAAATTATATAAATAATTATTTATATTAATTATATTTATATAAAGATTATGTGATTTATTATTTTATTTAATGTTATATTATATTATAATTCTTTAAAAGTTATTTTTATTAAATAATAAATTTCATGACATTTTGAAATGAATTTTAAAATGTTGTTAATTTCAATATAAAAATTTTAACTCACTAAAATCTATTAAGGTAAAGTAATCAATTATAATATTACATAAAGTATATAAAACCTGTTTAGTTTTATATAAAAATATATTTATATTATTAGATCATTCATATAAAAATTTAATATATTATTTATTTAATTCCAACAGATAGATTAAAATAATAAATAAGTTTTTAAATTTTTTAAAAAAATATATTTATTCATAAAAAAATATATTTTATATTTTAAATATAATTATTTACTTTAAAATATCCATTATTGATATCAAATTAAAAATCACAAAAATGATTAACTTAATACATCATACTTATAAAACGGATTTAAAAGAAACAAATTATTAACTTCTTAAATTTTATTTTTTGGATTTAAAAGAAACAAATTATTGACTTATTAAATTTTAGTAAAACATAAAAGAGAAAGTGAGAACAATAATTGTACAAATATATGTCAAGAAAAATGGAGAAGAATCTTACCACAGCTCACATTCTCATTGTTTTTTCTTATTTTTTTTTTCAACTTTTGTGTTTAATAATTTAATAAATTTAAATAAAAAATTTGGCAGAAGTCGAAAAAATTGTTGTTTTATATATGGAAGTAGACACGGCACGGTTCGGCGGTTCCGGAACCGTCGGTTTTCGGAACCGGGGAGGGTGGAACCGGAACCGAACCGCCATATACACGGTTCCGGTTCTGGTTCCGGAACCGCCGGTTCCGGTTCCGGTTCCTGGTTCCGCCGGTTCTTTTTTTTTTTTTAAGATTTGTTGGGAACTGCCGGTTTCCAACAGCCACATGATCCAAGTCGTTGATCTATATTTTTGAAAGCTCAGAACCAAAAATCGGGAACCGGAACCACCGGTTCGAACCAGCGGTTCCGGTTTGAAACCGGAACCGTGCCCGCGTCTATATGGAAGGATTTGGTTGTTGTTAATGCTGGAGTGGAATGAAGAAGAAAATATAATTTCCAATAAGCAGCGTTAATAGTCCTATTTGGTGTTAACTCGCATATTTATGAATTGAGGCCTTTCTACAGTCGGCCCATTTTATGTGTGAAATGGGCCCTTTGTACCTTGGAGCTTGGGCCCATTTTATGTGTGAGAACTTTATGTATTGGGCCGTGTATCAACAATTTAATGGTTTCAATTGCTTCATTTAAATACAAATATTTATTGATTCATTTAAGGCTACAGTTAGGTTTGGTAAAGCTAACATCGCAAAACAAACATGTAAGGATTGCTTTCCAATTTCTTGAGATGTTTATGATTTCACGAGATTTATATGCACTATATATATATATGCACTATATATATATATAATGAGTCAAATTTAAATTGAATAAGAAAAATCAAAATTAAAATCAAAATTACAAAGCCTTAAAAATAAAAGGAAAATTCTAATTCACATTAAAAATATGAAAATACAAGAAAATCTTCAATTTACACAATAAAATTAGAGCCAAAATATCCGATTTAATAAGTTTAACTCTATATAAAATAAATAAATAAAAACCCGCTTACCTAAATTTAGAGTATCTATTTCTAGTGACAATCCTTTCTGCAGCTAACATCAACGTTAAGCCAACCTCAAACACTCTCTACTCTTCAATTTGATCCTTTCAATTTCTAATTTTCAAATAAAATTAATAATTATAATACTAATTAAAAAAAAAAGCCACTCCAGTTAATAAGACAACGGTATCCCAATGGTGGTCCTACCGATAGGGCCACTGCCCCCTTTTAACACCTTTTTCTTTATTATTTTTTAAATAAAAAACCTGATTTATATTAATAAGCTCCACATCTTCCCATCCCTGCAATTGACCTCCAGAATTTCATTCACTTCCTTTTTCATTACAAATGTAAATAAAATATTAATAATAAATTCAAATATTTTTTCTTAAGTTAATTGTGATTAATATGGTATTTAAAATATTTCTATACAAAACATAATTTTGAGATATTTTTATTTAAAATAAAATACTATTTTTATACAAAATATTTATTTTTATTTACGTAGAGATGACAATAACGCACACAACATAGTAGAGTAAAAAAAAAGA
The DNA here is from genome assembly GCA_028749325.2 of Caryopteris x clandonensis. Taxonomy (NCBI): domain Eukaryota; kingdom Viridiplantae; phylum Streptophyta; class Magnoliopsida; order Lamiales; family Lamiaceae; genus Caryopteris; species Caryopteris x clandonensis. The sequence goes on from JAPYKT020000045.1 coordinate 1,026,065, forward strand.
TAAGCACTATTTATAATTATATTATAATAAATAATAATTCATTGTATCAAGAATTTTTCAAATTCTACAATACACCAAAAACACTAATTTAGATTTTAATAACATAAAAAATAAAGTTAATTCAATTTCCAAATTTAGAAGTTGAATTAGATGGGAAAGTATAGATGCTATTTTAGAAAACATTCATTCTATTATTATTGGTAGAATGCACCAAACTCTCCTATGATTTTATATTTTTGCACAATAATTCATTGTAGTTTTAAAATTGTATGGAACACTTATGTGATTTTATTAATTCTACACAAAATCTTTATATCCGTCAGTTTGATGAATTTGAGGTACACCCGCGTTTGCTGCGTATTTTCTTGATCTTCTTTTGTTTTTTACTTTTTAAAAGGACAATTTTACCCTTTGTTTCTTTTCTTTTTTCCCACATACATCTTCTCCCTTCTACACATCACAATTTTAAAGTCGTTGTCTTGACATGGAGATGGAATAAATCCATGAAAATTTACTCCAAAATAAAGAAATAGAAGAAGAGAGGGAAGCAATGGAAAAAGGAATTTACAAATCAAACTTATTTACATGATATACAAAAACTTTTGAGTTTACTCATCTCATCAACTGAATAGTATAGGCAAGAGAAGAATTATGAAGAAATGATCATTCATGAAATGGTGGTTAATCGGTGGTGAGGAAGATACAGAAAACAGCAAAAAATATATAAAACAAAAGACAGGGAATTGGTTATTTATTTCGAGTGGGTTTGGTGATGACTGATGAGAGAAAGGAAGGAGAAAAACTGCCCATTATAAGAAAAAGAAAAAATTAAATATAAATAAAATAAATGGGGAAAATAACTCCTTGGTGAAATTTATTGAATCTTTGCTTTTGAAACTTGAATTATTACAACCCACTTTTTATACCCAATAAACTAGTTTGTTTTCTTGTTTTTTTTTTAATGCATTTTCCAGCAGTGCTTCGCCAGCAAAGTTCGTCAAATATGATCAGGTAGGAGAGGAGAGAAGGATGGTGTTACTCCGTCCCTCCAAAAAATACACTCCACAATTCCAACCCTCTTGTAGACAAGAGAGAACCAGAGAGAAAACGAGAGAGAGGGAAAGAGTGAGGAAGGCGGAGAAAGAGAGAGAGGGGATGGTGGATGAAAGGTGGAATAAGAAAATACCTAAAAACTTAACGTTGTTAGGATTTATTTTTGAAAAGGGAGCTTGTGCAGAATTAATAAAGCCACGTGTGTGTTTCACACAAAAATCATGAGGAAATGTCGCGCAAAATTATGAAACCAAGGGTGGTTTGATGCATTTTCTCCTATTATTATATATAAATTAGTGTGAGACTTCACGGATGCACGAAAGTTATTTTGTGTGTTTTTATTACTATAAATATGTTATTTATTACTAAAAATATTGGCAATAAAATAATATTATAATTAATATCTGAATTTATAATTTTTATATTTGAGTATGATTTTTTTTTTTTAATTTTAAATTGAATATCATTGATGATTTTCATGATTTAAGACTTACTAAATCAATTGCAAATTTGGATATTTATTTGTTTTAAGAATCAAAATATTCATTGAAAACCAACTAAATCAGCTCTAAATCCAATATTAATACCTAAAATTACATAATCAATCTTAATTATCCATATTAATCTACTTTTTAATAATGATAAAATAGACAATTTGCACTAACAGGAACGTTAGTTTGAAATATTTATTCGTATTATTAACAAAATCAAATCTCATATTTTTATTTGTAGTCACTTTCAAATTTAATACTGCACCATAATATTGGATATATATTTTTTTAAATATTATTTTTATATAAAAATTATAAACAGATTATACAAATATTAAAAAAAAAATTACTAGAGATATCTACAAATAGCTTAAGATTTGGTCAAACACATTTTATATCTATAATTATATAACTCACAAAAATAAAATAAATTTAGGAAGATTCATTGAACGGAAAAAAACAATAATATCTTATTATATATATGTTATACACATTTTTATGTCGTTAATAGATTTTGATGAGGATATTAATATATTTACACATTTTTATGTTGTTAATAGATTTTGATGAGGATATTAATATATTTTTATTTATAATCCAACAACTTTGCTGTAAATATGAATATTATTTTATAATTTTTAAAAAAATCAAAATTTTCAAAAATTTCTTATATATATATATATATATATATATATATATGCAAAAATAAAAATAACATTTGCATAGAAAAGTAAAAATAAAAAACATTCAGTTTGCATATATATATATATATATATATATATATATATATATAGATGCTTTACTTGCAATCCCAGTATGTTGATATCTAAAAGATTCTCGTCTGTCCTTGAATTGAGCATATTCAAACTATGAAATTCTTAAAGTATTAATAAAATGTATGGTGCATGTCATATCATTATGAAAAAGTGGTTGAGATTGTAATACTATTTTTGGTAGTGAATAAGAAAATTTGGAACTTAAATCATAAAGGGAAAGGGAAAGGGAAAGGGAAAGGGAAAGGGAAGACCCAGAAAAAAGCTAGTAGTTAAACATTATAAAAACATGTGTTCCGTCCTATGATTCCTATAATTGACCCTTCTACCTTCTAGGTAACATAATTTAATGTTTAACTTATCAATGTTTCTTTACTCACTATATCTATAATAATCAGAATACTCTGTCGTATAACACACCACTATATATATATATATATGAGATTTGGGCTCTCCAAGAATCTAATTTCAGTGACATAGTCGAACAAAAGAAAATTACAAAAGGAGAAAAAAGGAAGCAGCATGATACCAAATTAGCTTATACACTTGAACCTCTGTACTAAAATTTCACCAAGGATTGAAAATGAAATCCCCACATTTGCACTTCCAACACATGGGCTTGTAGTTTGAAATTCCACCTTCTCTGTAATATTCAATATCTGCATAAAACTGGTGTTTTCCTGTTTCTTGAACAAAGAATTTCTTTATGGGCACCTGAACTGCCTCGCACTGCCCACAAGATTTGCACCTTTCATCACATCTTGGCGGCTTTGATCCTATCACTCCTCTCATTTTCACAAACTTTTCTCCATTCATCTTCTGCATTGAAACTTAGATGAACACGGATTAAGACAACATCCCACTCTTCTAATTAGGGTTGGCTCGTTTTTGTAATGATATTTTTTGACAGAGAAACTTCAAGAAACCTTACCGTTGCAGCATCAGTCAGTCTGGACAGTTGTCTACCTGAAAAATATGCAGGAAAAATTAATGATAATGCCACTCCAACAAAACATAAAGTTCGAAAGGAATTCGGACATTGTCAAGAAATTTACTCACCTTGAACCATGAAACTTGTGGGAGTTAAGGTTGGTAATATCAAGAATGCCAAGACCAGCAGACGAGTAATCAAATGCATGCTTCTGTGGAGAATTTATTTATATATTTTTTGAAGTGGGGGTAAAGAAAGAATGGCAGTTGAGAGTTGGGAGGATGAGAGAATGAAATCTTAATAAAGGGCTGATTTAGGTAAAAAGAAGAATTGATTCGTTCTCTTACTACAATGATTGAAGTTGCAAGACAAAAGGGAATTCTGCAAAAGAGGGAGTGGGGAAAACAACTAGAGGAGAAGCTTCAAAAGGGAAAGACCTTTTGGTCCTCGATTGCAGAGCCCAAAGCAGTGTTTCTGCACACACAGACAGCTGCAAATTAGGGAATGAGGAGAAAAAGAATGGTAAACGGTAAGCATGTGGTTGGATGGAAGAATCTGGCTCTGGGGATAGATTATTTCCTTGTGAATTAGTGGGTGGGGTGCTAAGTTTATGGGCTTTCCTTTTCCATGGATTCTATTTTTCATTGTGTCCCCATCATATCTGTGCACACTGTTGAGGATTTTGAGCTGGAAGTGTCATCCAGCACTTGAAAGCAGACATCTCTACAATCGCAAATTTTGTTATTCTTTCCAACAAAAATAAATTACAATTGTATAATTTATATACATATTTATTTAAGTTTTTTTTTTTTTTTTGAGGGAATTATTATAGATCATTTAATTTCCAAGAAAGATTGCAGTTTGCAAGATTCAAATGATTATGCCTACAGCGGCATATGAATAATGAATTCCACAATTTTTGGTAGCTTATTTTCTCTATATTCTCAAGTAGAAAAATTGAAAAGGTAGAAATATTTCATGTATCTTAGGCGGAAAGTGGCGAGAAGATGGAAGTGTAGTTCGCCTATGAATTTTTTTTTATGAGTCTTGTATTATAGTCAATAGGTCTCTCATTTGTTTTTTCTCCTTCGTTTTAAAAAAGAGTCATATTTTTATATTTATTTTAGTTATTAAAATAAAATGTTGTCATAAAGTGGAGGAAGTATTATGTTGGATGTGTTGCCTTCTTTGCTAGTCATTACAATCATGTACGACAATCAAATGTTTTTTTTCTGTTTTTGGCAGTTCGGAACTTGGGGGATGTTTTGTTAGCATCATTAGCTTTTGAGCATCCATCTTTGGTTTGGTGCTTCTTTGTCTCTTTCGATGTACACCCACAATATAAGATATAATTATTAATTTCTTAACATAGAGGAAAGTATTTCTTTTAATTGTAATGTTTGGATAATCAATTATATGTTTATACTAATTTTAATGTTGTGTGTATAATTTTTTATAATATAACATACTAATATTTGATGTTGGAGTTATCTAACCCCAGCATTGGAGTTGGCAGATAAATGTATTAATTGTGTGGATAATAAGTTCAAAATTTGTATGGTACAGATGGAGATGGAGACCAACCTCGCAGAATTGTACATTTTTAACTAAAGAGCTCATTTTGTAGGACCAAATTTCCCCCTGCTTTTCTTTACGCTTTACCCAAAAAAACCTTGCTTTTTACTAATATACATACAAACAAGTTATTTCTACATAATATATATTCGTAACAAAATTTATATATATGAGATGAACCATACAATTTGATGTAAAATATCACTTATTTAACTAAAATGTATTATTTATTTATTTAAAAAATATTATGATTGATTTGTTATCTTGAAAAAATTACTAATATTTTTCAAGTAAATAGTAATATATTTTAGTTAAATAAATAATACTGTGAAACGAGTGCATTATATATTTATATTTTTTAAAACATATTTGAAATCATAGTAAGTTTTTATATAATAACAATTAAGATGACATATTAAATAAAATAATTAAATATTTATTTTTAGAAATATTATATTTTTGTAAAGTGTAATAATATATTCATCTTTTTTGTATAAAGTCTTGATTAGTTCCTTTTTTTTTTTTTTTTTGTTTAAAAATAAAATTTACTTGAATCAATGACAAATACTTAAACCAACACACCACCCATCAAAATATTAAGATTAAATAATAATTAAAAAAAAAGGGGGGGAAATCTCATTAGAAAATTATTTCTGTTTTTAAAAACATAATGAAGTACTTTTTTTTTTTTATTATTTATTACAATGATAATTTGTCTAATTTTATATTTTGAAATAACAGCCCACCCAACCTAGCCATTTCCGGTAACACAAATTCAGTCCCTAATCCATTTAATTGTGTTCTGCACTTTCTATGGTCTCTATTGTCTGAAAAGGCAAACGGAAAGAGAAATTTAGGGGGGGAACATGCTTTAAATGGTACTATCAACATGTGTATTAGCCTTAAATTTACCATAAACCAGAAAGGAAAAGAGATGATTTCTGTCAAAAATGACATGCCTCGATCGAACATAATGGCAAGATATGATCCAAAATTAGTTTGTTAACATTAAACTATTGATGCATAAAAGAAGTGAAATTATACTGAGAGTTCCAAAATTGTTTATGAGTAATTTACAGGCGACAAGGGTGGTGGTGTGTGTGTCTGCAGACATATGTGTACCAAACAGTGTAAACAGCTTTATAATTGAAAATTGTCGATCATGTGTTGTATCACATCCGCACCATCAGCATTGATGCATTCATTTTTAACCTAAACACCACAAACGGAAACAAAACAATGTTATTTCTTCATCTTCCCTAATAAACTTGGACAAAACAGTCAAAAATGAAAACTAACGCACTTTCCAGATTATATATTTTTGGTTAAGCGTGAGTGAGGTGCATGCCTGAATTGTGCTGTGTGCAATAAGTTTCTGTATGCTTCCGCTGAAGTTGACATCAATTCGCTCCCAGTTCAATCTTGTTAAACCTCTGATCATAGTCTCTGCAATGCAAAGATAATATGGATATCAGCATCCTCTGTCATTAACGTAAACAAGTTCAAGTGTTCCAGTCCAATTACATTTAATGCAGAGGAAGCACGATGAAAACCAGACGTGGGATTTCAGTCGAGTCCATACATTTTAAATTTGCAAGCTTTAATTGGTGAAAGAAGTTTCAACACCTATTGAACAAATGATGAGCCTGACTATTTTGAGTAACTCAACTTTCGGAAAATCAAACACATCAAGATTTACAATCTGAAATCTGGCATACCTATTGAGTAAGAAAATAGCAGAGGGTAGTAGTAGCCAGGGAAAGGACAAGACTGATTTTCTGATCTGCAGCCCCTGCTAACGAAACTCTAACCTTACGATGTTCATTATTGAATAATGCAACATGAAAATCTTATCGAAATGTCAATTGACAAGCTCTTCCAGGGGGGAGAGTGATAAGAACTCGAAATTGTTAAGAACACGAAATTGATAAGAACATATATCACAAATCAAAAGGGAACTCCCGCTTGCCAGCCTACGGCTTAAGAACTGATTAACTTCTTTCATTGTTTTCTTCAAACCCTAAGTAAACAAGATTATAGGCTAATAGCAATCCTACCAACAATAAAAACGATTAATAAGAACTAGAAACTAACTAACTAACAATAATCCAACTAACTAACCAACCAACTAACTAACTAATAATACTCCCAACTATTCCAGGCCCACTACCACAGGTCTAAGCCCGCCCCTAACGCTGGTAAACCCAGCCCTCACAACCTCCTTCTCTCTATTAATTCCTCCCCCGTTTAGAACAACCTTGGGCCGAACATGCTCCACCGCCACCCAGGTAGCGTCATCATCATTCTGACCCACCCACTTCACCAACACTTGCTCTTCATCTCGCCTGTTCACCGGAACATTCCGCCACGCGAGCACCTGCTCCGGCTCAAACACGACACTGACTGGAAGTTCCAAACTTTCCGGAAGCTATGACTCAACCAGGTGCTCTCCCACCACTTTGCGCAACCGGGACAAATGGAACACCGGATGGATGCGGCTCGTGGCAGTTAGGTACAGCCTATATGCCGCTGCTCCCACACGTCCCTCCACCACAAATGGTTCGTAAAATTTCACTACCAATTTGTGATGTGGCCTCCCGGCTACTGAAGTCTGCCGAAACAGTCGCACCATGAGGAAAACTCGATCTCCCACTTCAAACTCCACCCCACGTCGCTGCTTATTAGCAATCTTCACCATTTGTTGTTGTACCCGAACCAGATTACTCTTTAGTCTTCCCAACATCACATCACAGCCACCCAATTCCTCTGCCACCGCTGCAACGCGACATTCCCCAGGCAAGAATCGCCGAATAGTCGGCGGGTCTCTGCCATACACTACCTCAAACAGGGTCATTTTTGCAGCGGTCTGAAAGGTTGTATTGTACCAATATTCCGCCCACGAAAGCCACCGCACCCACTGTTTGGGCTGCTCACATGTAAAGCACCGTAAATATGTCTCCAACACCTGGTTCAACACTTTTGTTAGCCCGTCGATCTCGGGGTGATAGGCCGAACTGAATTTCAATTGGATGCCCGACATTGTAAGCAACTCCTCTAGAATGCACTCATAAACACCGAATCTCTATCACTTACAATGGAACGAGGAATTCCATGTAATTTGACTACCTTCTTTGCAAAGATCTCGGCTACTAAATGAGCCGTGATCGGCTGCTTGAAGAGACGAAGTGTCCATATTTTGATAATCGATCCACCATAACCAATACTGCTGAAAACCCTTGACTTAGGCAACGCTGTAACAAAATCCATTGATACATCCTCCCACAGCAAATCCGAAACAGGTAACGGCTGTAGCAATCAGGCCGGCGATAGCGTCTCATATTTAGTTTTTGGCACACCAAACACTTCCCCACGTACTCATGTACGCTACGAAACATGCCCCTCCAATATACATTCAACGCCAAATGCCGGTAAGTTCGAAAGGTCCCCACGTGGCCCCCGGACGGTGTGTCATGGAACTCCTGCAAAAGTCGAGGGATCCATTCGGAGTCCGCCGGCAGCACCACACAACCTTTATAGAACAACCATCCCCCAACCAGCTCAAAACCAGGTTGATCCCTCACGCTTACGCTATTCCCCGAATATAACCATCTCGTTCCTGTTCTCGAAGAATACTCTCTATGTCCATCCACTCCGGCCCACTCAGTGCCATCATTTCTTTATTTTCACCCCGTCTTGACAATGCATCGGCGGCTGCTTTGGATCGTCCGGATTTATATTCAATGATAAAATCATAGCCCAACTTCGCCACCCACACTTGTTGGGCCAGTGTCACGATCCTTTTAGTCAACAAGCGCTTCAAACTGCGATGATCTGTTCGCACGACAAAGCGTCGACCCACCAGATACATCCGCCAGTGTTGCACGGCCAAGACCAACCCCATCATCTCACGTTCATAAGCGGACTTCCAGAGTGTCCTATCTGATAAGAACTTGCTGAAATATGCAATGGGGCGCCCTTCTTGCATCAGTACTGCCCCAATTTCTGTCCCGGAGGCATCGCATTTGACCACAAACTGTCGGTTAAACCTCGGCATAGCCAAAACCGGGGTTGCTGTCAATGTTAATTTTAGTTTAACAAAAGTTGTTTCGGCTTCCGCCGACCACTCAAATCTCGTCGAAGCTATTTTCTTGAGCAAATTTGTCAAGGAACGCGCAATCAGGCCATAATTTTGAACAAGCCACCGGTAATACCCGATCAGCCCCAAGAACCCCCGCACTTCTCGTACTGAGCCCGCCGAGGCCACTTCGCCACCGCACTCACTTTCATCGGATCCATCGCCACCCCGGCCGCTCAAAAAAACTTGGCCTCCCGGGTTACTCCCAAAGCTCGTAACCCGACCAGCCCTCAATAGAGCGTGGGGTCTCCTTTCAGCTCTACACTTCTGACTCACACTCAAATTTCATCGTCATCGTTTCCCAGTTTGTCCGCACATCACCCAGCGTGGCTAACCAAGCAATTCCCAAGATGATGTCCACTCCTCCCAAGGCAAACACATAGAATTCAGCCATCACTTTGCAATTGGGTAAAGTGATAGTGACCCCCCTGCATACTCCCTTCGATTCCTGACGACGCCCATCCCCCAAGTGAACGCCGAACTTACCGGTGGTATCCGGTATCAGACCTAGCGTGGGCACCAAGGCTGATGAAATGAAGTTGTGACCTGCCCCGCTGTCAATTAACACTGTCACAGGGCGACCCTCAACTACCCCTCGTAACCTCATCGTACGGGAACTTGTGAACCCCGCCATCGAGAACATTGGTAACTCTCCCTCCTCCGGACCCAGCTCTTCCTGATCCTCGGTAATCACCTCCAACTTTGGGGACTCCACAAACTCGGCATGATGCAGGTCCATCTCCTCCCCTTCCTCTGCCATCATTACTCGTAACTACTTTAGTGGGCAGTCATGACCCGGAGTGTATGGTTTCTTGCATCTGAAACATAGGCCTTTAGCTCGCAAGTCCGCGAAATCTTGCGGTGACAAGCAAGTGAATTGGGTTCATGCGGTTGACAGGCTCGAATTTCCAGAAGGGGCAGCTGATCGGCGTTCGGCCCCTTTCGACGCTCCACCCCCGGGTATTGTGTAGCTGCTGCCCATTGAGCCTGAACTAGCGTTGGTAGTAAATGGCCGGCTGCCAAAACTGACACGTTTTGCAAGGCTGCTGAAGTTACGGAACGGCCTTCCCTTGGATTGAACAGCCAAATTATCTTCCACAGCCCAGGCCAATTCTATTGCGATTTCCAAATACCCCGGTCGCAACAGCCTCAACAAACTGCGTACTGATTCCTTCAACTCTTGCATGAAGTACTCAAGATAATGTGCATCAGATAGCCCCGGAACTTGACTAGCCAATTGCTCAAAAAGCATCACTTACTTGTCCACCGAGCCCATCTGTCTCACCCCGGATAAACATTCAAATCTGCTTCCCCTGAACCTGGTATCAAATCGAGAGATTATGGTCTGTGAAAACTCCTCCCAAGTTAGGCCCGGCCGACGGGCACGGAACCACGTCACCCAGTACAGTGCCAACCCTTCCATAGTCATCACTGTTGCCGCTACCTTCAATTCTGGGACCGTGTACTACAGTTCAAATTGTTGATTGGCATGCGCCAGCCATCCAATGGGATCTATCCCGTCGAAAACAGGAAGTGGGGGTGGGCTGATCGCCCTCTCGTCGGTTCCATAAAAGGCGGCACGCCGCCTGATGCCTCGAAAACGGCCTTGCTCGTTGCAGACTGATCGGTGGTCGCCAACGGTGGGGGTTGCATTTTGTCGATGGCGTGGGTCAAAACTTCCAGGGCGGCCCTGATTTCCGCCATTTGGGCTCTCCCCTTAGCCAGTTCTGCCTCCATATTGTCGAATCTCTCATTGTTGGACCGTGTGTTCGACATGGTGTCGGGAACGGGATCCGGCAGGTCGGACCAGTTGATAAGAACACAAAATGTTAAGAACACAAAATTGAGAAGAACGTAGATCACATACGGGATCTCCCGCTTGCCAGCCTAGGACTCAAGAACTGATTAACTTATTTCTTGTTTTCTTCAAACCCTAACTAAACAAGATTATATACTAAGAGCAATCCTACCAACAATAGAAAAGATTAACAAGAACTAAAAACTAACTAACTAAACAATACTCCAACTAACTAACTAATAATACTCCCAACTATTCCAAGCCCACTACCACAGGCCTAAGCCCGCCCCCGACGCCAGTAAACCAACAAGGGTCTCGGCTCAGCCCTTTTCTCCTCCAACTCGGGCTCCTCAGCCCTCACAATCTCCCGCTCTCTATCAGAGAGTGTGATGGCAAAAATGGTTCTTTGTAAACAAACACAAGTGATCTAATTAGAGAAACTTCTCCCCCTTCTATAAGTTTGTGGTAGTGATTAGAGTCACCAGAAATCTTCACGACATCAAATTATCTATGCCATTACTTGCAACACAATTATCTACTCATTATGCCCCACTATTAAGATACTTGATAGTAATAGTCGGATCTGAAGATGTGTGTTTTACATACGAATTCAACTGAGTATATATGTTCTTAGCTTTTCATAGATTGCAAATTAAGCTAAGTAAACTCTTTATCAGTTCCACTGTGAGGAAACTTGGTCAGATATGAAAATACATAGTAACCAACAAAGTAATGTTTTAATAATTTATGCCGAAAGCCATAATCATGTCAGAAGACATACCTTCCATCTCTCTAGTCCTGCCTCTTGCAACATTGGCTTCTGGATGCAAAGTGGTCATACTTGATTTCTCCCCATTGACAATGTGTGGGTATTTAGCATTTTTCATAAGACTATGGCGCTATAACAAACACACTGTAAGATGTTTTGACATATATTAATCAGTAGTACATATGGCAATCTTTACCTTTGGTAGCTCATTTTGACGACGTAACGAAGATGAGCTCCAACCCACAAGATCTATGTTAAGTGTCAAGGTTAACACACAAACACACACACAAATACATATAGTCTTGATGAAAACCCCACCATTGGGTTCCACATAAAATTCTCTCTCTCTCTCTCTCTCTCTCTATATATATATATATATATATATATATAAGTATGAATGATGGTTTCATCCTGTTTGAAACCAAAAACAAGACGAAACCATCATTCATACTTTTATATTAGTAATAGATAGATAGACACACACACACACACATACATCAACAAAGTAGACAAAGAGATGGTGCCAATGTCAAATAAGATAAGGATACGATCAAAACGTGCATTTGCATAAGCAATACGCCTCTTCAACAGCTGCAAAGCAGATCTGCAACGAGGACAAGATTGATAACTTTCAATGATTCAGTTTGCTTGAGTTGAAAACCTGAAAACACCAATTCAAAATGATGATGGCTTACATGAACTTAAGATCTTCAGAGTCACTGCTCATCCGAAGCAGAAGAGGAGGTTTTCCATCATCACAATCAGTCAAGAAAAGATGTTTCCCTGTTCTACCAAGTAACCAGGAAGCATGGGATGCTAGCTTCTCCATGGTGTAAAAACCACAGAAAACTGGAACCTGTAAGAGAATCAGCTTATTAAGAGAAAAGGATCACAAATAACTGATTCTATTGCCAACATCTGAGTAGATTATAATGTAATTTAGCCAGCATTCACCACGTTGAACAAAACAATAATAAAGAAGATAAAGATTTCAACTTCCAAAATCCATTATCCCTACTACAGGATAATATGTTACAGCATACACATAAGTGAAGGTCTTTAACTACCTGCAGCTGTAACATATCATAATGTAACATACTGGGAGCCCAGCGAAATTAAATCTAGTTACTAGTAGGAACAATAGAGGAGATGGGGATCTGTATTCTTATGCTAATCTAATTTTTCTTTTTCTTTTTTTTTTTCTTTTTTTTTTTAAATATCAGCTCAAAGCTGAGTGCTGGGTGTCTCTTAGGAAATTTTCTTTTATTCCCCCCCAATCCGAATAATCAAGCCAAGTAACAGGTACCAGGAAAACATTTTTCAAGACATCAGCTGAGATACCTGTTTATGGCCCCTGGAACCAAGATGTGGAGTTGCAGAGGTAATGAAATTCATGGGTTCAAGCCCAGCAATATTTCCTCTTGGTTTCTCTTCTACAGATGATTTATTACACTCATTCTCAACATATTCACCAATTTCCTCACCATGTTTTGGTATTAAATCCTGTTGATAAAGCGCGGCAATAGCATATCTTGTTATCAGGCCACCAAATGAATGGCCTACGAAAGAAATTTTCTGAAGATTTGGATGACGATTGACAACAGAAATCACCTGAAATTTCAATAAGGCAAACACACCTTTATTAGCTCAAGTCATACATTGACATGATTCATAAAAGAAGTTACTGTTCTGAGAAGATAGAATTTCAAACCTCATCTGCCAATCTTTTCCCCATAACATCAACACCATCAAATGTTAAAGTAGAATGATTAGATTCACTGCCTTTACATAGCATTTCGAAAGAGAAAAATTAGTTTACAACATTAAGCCAAAACAACCAGTAAAACTCCACAACTTTCAGCAACGAAAGATAGGCCTTATTTTCATGCTTCACAAAAGCATTGCATTCAATTCAGCTTAAGACACATACTAAAGACTTTATAAGCATTCCCATATATTATCACTTGCTGCAAATCATTTTACTAAAGATACAAAGGGCATTTTGACAACATGTTTATGGAATTATCTGTGAAATTTCAGAAACTGAATTTTTCATATATGAAGGACATCTATATTATGTGTGTTTCTTTTTTTGCACTAAGTGTGTCTCTGACAAAGCTCTAAATATTATTCAAACAAGCACCAACAGAATCAAGCTTTATAAGTGGAGAATGGGAGCATAAAATTTTTGAGATACCATCTTATTCTATAAATGAAAAATAGAGAACTAATCACAACTACTTGTCAAGAAAGCCAATGAGGGTTCAGCCAAATAGAAGAGACATTCATGTTTGAATGGGAAAACAAATGGAACAAAACATATATGCAAACCAAATCATCAAATATTCCTAAAATCACTCCAAAATATTGCAAATTTAAAAGATGTATTGCTCACTTCATAAAGATCCAATTGCTATTAGTCAACATGTATTAGACATATGGAGTGCCTAAATAGATACAACCATAAAAAAACAGGGAATTTACCAAGTGCAAAATGTGCAGCTCCTAGGCAAACTTAACATGGAAATCTACGCCAAAATGGCCTGGGCTTCGTAATCAGTAACATAACTTTCAATAACTTCATTACTTCAAATGCAAGAACAGAAGTTATAAGGATGGCTTTAGACTGCTAATAAACTTTCTAATTTTGACAACAGCTTCCCTACTAAGGGGAACCAAAATATGACTTGAATCATCAAATTTACACATCGAAATAGCTAGTAAATCTCTCAAGTAAAAGCAGTTTTCATCCAGATGACAGTTGAACTTTCCCAGTATCTAGTTTTCCACACAGTGGAAACAACTTGCATCAATCAACTTAAGAAAAACAGGGATAAAATAATCAATATAATCCCAAATAAATAATAATAAAAAACAAAAAGAATAAGATGCAAATGAAAACGCTAGAGCTCACAATGTACTATAACATCATTCGGGTACGCGTTCACAAATTGCCTCGCAGCATACCGCCAATTTTGAGCACTGAAAGCGCATTAAAATCAAACAAAACCCAGTTGTAAAACATACGATCAAACTATATCATGGTTGGTTAGGAATAATAAAGAACTGGAACTCCAAATATATTCTGCATTGCAAACTTTCAGACCTTCCAAAAATTCCATTGGCCATAACAACAAGGTGGGTCGGCGAGTGACCTCTCCCATTGCAAGCGACCTCCATGTTGAAACCACCATCGGCCGCCGGCATCTCCACCATCGGAACATCATCGTCTACCCTCATACACCCAAATTTCGGAAGAAAATAGAACTTATTTTTTATCTTTCGCCCATTCCTTTTATTAACCATGATTTTCTGACTGCTCAAGTTATTCTGCTCCATATCCATTGCTTTTTCTTTATATATTTTCTCTTCTTTCACAGCTTCTTCTGTGACATCCTCCATCTCCATTGGACCCATCAGCACAAACTATATGTACTTGCTTGTACGCATTGAAATACATGTGTGCAACGGTTTGCGAGCAATGGGTTTTGGCGAGGAGTGCGGTGAAGACAATAGAGCGCCATAGGTGCTTAAAAAGCATACGATTCAACAGCATTTAAAGTACGACGCTAGACATGCTAATAAAATTTCCCCAATTATTTTAAGAGGGAAGCGGGATTCCAGAACACTATTATTATTATTATTATTATTATTATTATTATTATTATTATTATATGATTTTGTAGGATTACATTTGGGCTGTGATAATTTAATTGGTTAAGATTTTCCAATTAACTATAATTAACTTCAAATTTTCCATCTAAATTTATTCTTGTTGTTGGAGGTGTACATGATTTGAATATGTACAGTTAAATAAAAAATATAACTTACTATTTATATTAAGTTAAAATATAAGATATTAAAGGTATAATTATATTTAATTTAGTACAAAATTTTATGTACCTTAGGTACATTGTACAATTTAATTTATAATTTATAATATTATTTATTTTAATATTTTATTTTAATTACTGGGCTCGAGATAATGTTGGTGTAGCATTTGAAAATCAACCCTCTGAAAAAACTTTAAGAAGCAAACTTTTAATAATAATAGTAAAATAAATAAATTTAATAAATTAGAATAATTGAGAATGTCTTGTAATAAGAGTTAATATGTGAAAGATAAGAACAACATAAAGTATAAGATTTCTGGATCGACAAATAAAAATATAATATGCCATAATTGAATATATAATTCTGTAGAAAAATAAAGTTAATACAGATTCCCGAGGTATGCTGAATTATTGGTTCAGGACCCGAAATCGGGGAAGTGAAACGTGGCCTCTTTAAAATGCAACAAATGACCAAATATAAGAGCTTTGGGAAAAGGGAAATATATCCATATATATATAATAGCTTAATGCCATAATAAGTAGTTTAGGTGTCTGCATATTAAATTTATATAACGCAAATACTCCTCCGAAATGATTTTACGTGCCACATAGTTTAAAGTATTATTTATTTAATTATAAATTATTATTTATTTAATTATAAAATATTATTATTATTTTAAATGTATAGCTAATTAGTTTTTTTTAAATAGTAATATTTTAGTCAAATAAATGATATTTTATATTTACTCAAGTAATACATTAAATTATGGCAGCTGTTTCATAAAAGATTCACTCTTTATATAATTATACAAATGGCAGGCATATTGAGAGGTTGTTGCTATCACATCCTACTCATTTTGGGAATTAAAGATATAGTTTAAAACCAATTAGTGTGGTGCAAACTAGGCAAAAATGACATTATATTGTATTTTTAAAAAAAAATTGCAAAAATATAGTAAAAAAAAAAAATTTAAATATAAGTAAAGTCGCCCCTGCGAGGGGCGATAATCAAATTAATTTTTTTTTTTAATTTTTATTTTTAAACTCTTAATTTTTTATTTTTTTTGGTTTTTTTTAAATGCTGGAGCCTTCACTCGGTCGGGCACTCGGTTGCGCGCCTTACTCGGCCGGCCGAGTGGTCATTCTTACTCGGCCGAGACACTCGGCCCCCGTATTACTCGGCCAACCGAGTATTGCCATCCACTCGGTCACGGCACTCGGTCGAGCACTTCACTCGGCTGGCCGAGTGCGAACGCGGATTCTGATTTTTAACATCCACTTCAATTTTTCTCTCTCTATCATATCTATTACCACCCACCCACACCACACATTTCTCTCTTCCTCATCACTTTCTTCACTTCTTCTTCACTTTCTTCACTTCTCCTTTCAATTATCCTTCAATTTCATTTCAATTTTTCTTCTATATTCACGTTTCGGGTTTCTCCATTTCTCAAAGGTAATTTTTATCTTAATTTTTATGTGTTTGGGTGGGGTGTGTGTGTACTGTTGTGTGGGTGTGTATATGATTTTTTTGTGGTATTTTGGTGTGTGTATGGTGTGTGTGTGTTGCTTTGTGTTGTGTGTTGCTTTGTGTTGTGTGTTGTGTTGTGTGTGTGTAGATAGTGGTTTTTTCTCCATTGATTGTATTGTATGTTGTAGGTGTGGTGTATGTATGAAATGTATGTATGTATGGAATGTGGGTATGAAATGTGGGTATGAAATGTGTGTTGTGATGTGTGTTGTGGTGTGTGTGATGTATGTTGTGGTGTATGCTTGTGTGTGTGTTGCTGTGTATGTTTGTGTGTTGTGTGTGGGTTGCATTTTTGTGTGTGATAGGTGCGTGTGTATGGTTGTGTGCCGTGTTTTGGATATGTGTATGTCGGTCGGTGTATGGTTGTTGCTATATATACTGTTATAAATTTGTCGTTGATATTTTTCTGTTATACATTATTTGATGTAGGGACTGTTGAAATTGTTGTTGTTGTTGTGCGTTTATCGTAACCCTCAAATTGTTGCCGTTGCGTTGACATATTGATTCATTTCAATTTCAGGTTTGAATTTTTCTAATGTATTAGTTTAAATTAGTTTTATTAAACTTTGCAATAAAGTAATTAATTCCCTATTTTAAGATCATTAACACATCTTTATTATTTAAGATATGGGGTCTTCAAACAACGTCGGTATTGTTGTTTATATTGGGGATTGTAGCGATGTTCCACCTGTTTGTGCAACTAGGGTACCTCGCGACATTGGATATTCCGGCTTGGTATCAAAATTCTTTCAATTGACAAGGATTGATAGCAATGAATACAAATTGAACATATCCGCTTCACTACATGCAAACAACAGATATCATCGTATACCAATCAACAACGATGATAATCTATGGTTTTTCTTTGCACCGGATGCGGATAATCAATATGTAGAATTTCATATTGATCCAGAGAAACTGCAAGATAATGCTCTTCCAGATATTATGCCAAGCAATGAGTATTTTCAATATGCTGCTTATTTAAGAGGGGATGGCATTAATAATCCGGCAGTCGTCAGGCAAGAGCATACAGTTGGAACCTCAAGGTCCAATAATGAGGGTACTCCAAGTGAAAGAGAAAATGCTCAGACCGAGGATCAAACAGATGATCCATTGGTTGACACTTTTGGTGTGAATGAACTAGAAGACTCTGAACCCGATGAAGACGAGTTGTCTAGTGAATCAGATGAAGATGGGGTGGATATTGGTGATATTCAAACTATGTATTCCCCAAATCAAGAGAGATCACCATCCAATCAACAACCATCATTTCCATCAAGTGCTCAAAAATACTCCATGCATCCGAATATCCCGTTCTTCAATGCAGCATCACATGAAATGCTTGCGGACTCCTTTGATCTTCCCAAAAATTTTAGATACTATGATCCTACTGAAGGAGTGCTCACAAAAGGCATGGTTTTCAAAGATAAGAAGAGTTTGCAGTCTGCAGTTAAAGATTTTGCAATACGTATAGCGAGGCGTGAATATCGAGTAGATGAAAGCACACCTCTTAGTCCATCTTTTAGTTTGAATATTACGACAGATGATAATGATTCGGATAGCGAACCTGTGCCAGAAGAAGATCGAGGTAGGGGCAAAAGGAAAAAAATAAGGCGTCGTTGTTTTACAGGATCACATTTTGATTATTAATTTGTTATCTATGTAATTAAACGTACAATGGTTACTTAATTTTACATACGATGTAATTAGACGTACAATCTTTACTATTGTTATTATTATAATTATAATTATAATTATTATTATTATTGTTTTTATTAGTAATAAAATCAGCACAAAAAAAAAGGATTTTGGTTCGTACTCGGCTGACCGAGTACGAACCCCGATCGAGTACCCGACCGGGGTCGACCGAGTGCGAAGGGTTCAGGATTTTGTTCGCACTCGGTCGGCCGAGTACCGCAAGATGCCCGAGTAACACAACGTCATGCCCGAGTGCGAAGCATTTCGGACTTCCTTCGCACTCGGGCGGCCGAGTATCTGCGCGGACCGAGTGCAGGAGACCGAGTATTTCAGGTGCACTCGAGCGGCCGAGTAAGGTGCGCGACCGAGTGCGAGAGCACGGAAACATTTTATAACCCCTCTTTTCCTCATTCTTCTCACACACAAACACACCCAAACCCTAGCCTCTTCCAATCTCTCATCTTCAATCCAAAAATTTTCATTCAAAGCCATCAATTTCTCCATCAAAATCATTGTACCCATTATTTCAAACAACAAATTGCTCCAATCTTGGGATAAGGTGGTGGAGATTTGAAGGATTCAACCAAAAACACCAACTTTCGTTTTTGCAATCTAAAGGTATATTTTCATTAACCATTGCTTTTGTTCATTACATATGTTGATGAGTATCTTATTAGGAGCATTTTGACATGAAACTTGATATGTTTTCTTGCAATTTTTCATTGAAGTTTTTTATCGAACACTTGGTGTGCATGATTTTTTGTTCTATATAGCTATGTTTTCATATTAATCTAAGGTTGTTGTTTGATTATGTTCATGAGAGACTAGTTTGGAGTATTATGGCATGAAAGAATATAGATTTTTGGTTAGTTTTCATTGAAGTTTTTTATCGAACAATTGTTATGCATCATATAAATTGGGAATGTGGCATGATTTAGTGTGAGACCATGATGAAATGATCTTGATACCCCATGAATTTCAATGTTGAATTATGAAATTGCTTAAGATGGATATTGTATTATAGGAATCTTCATTTTTTGTTCACACGGATTGGATGTAATACTAATTCATTATCATCTAGGTACCCACAATGGAGCATAGCATGGATGTTGTGAATTCTACTTTCCAATGGAGCGAACACTCCATTGAAGAACAACAAGCTGAGTACGAAAGAATTTTAGCGACCATGCCGGATGCCTACGGCATAAACTTTGCTAATTGGGAGACTGAAAGTCATAGGTGGTTTGAGGTACAACAGAAAAGAAGGCGAGCCACTCGATGGGCCGATGTTGAGTGCATGCAAGAAATGGGCATCTACGAAGATTTAAAAAAAATGTTCAAGGCTATCGGGTGGACTAAGTTCTTTGGCATGCACAAGAAGACGTATGAGCCTCTCATTCTTGAATTCTTCTCCCAGCTTCAGGTTGGATACAATGACACGGTGCCCGAATCCGTGATATTTCAGCTGGGGAACGAGTCTTGCTATCTTTCGGCCGAAGACCTCAATGGGATTTTTGGATTTCCCAAGAAGAGGTACTCAAATCTGCCCAATGAGAGGGTCAATTTTCCGGAGTTCAATGTTGTGACTTTTTGGAAGGACATTACAGAGTCTGATCCAGCTCACCCATCGGAGTACCAAGTTAGTCGGTCGAAAGCATCTAGTATTCGAAGCCCGGTCCTTCGATATTTTCACAGGTTCATCGCCAATACAGTTTTAGCAAAACCTGAGCCTGGAGCGGTCAGTATGGATGAGTTGTTTGTGCTGTGGTGCTTGGTGAAAGGGAAGAAATTCAATGTAGCATCAATGCTGTTAAGGCAATTCGTTCGATCCAAAAAACAAGTTGCTATCCACATTGGAGGTTTGATCACTCCAATTGCTCGCCACTTCGGGGTGAACTTGGAAGGTATGGAAGAGACACCAGGCGAGACAACTATAAACCTGGAAATGCTGTGCAACATGAAGATGTGCCAATTACATCCCGGCACCAGACGATTGTATCTGATTTTATCAGACAAGAAGAGGTTTGCACTGCCCAACTCTCGCCTGACTAATATTGCTGGAGGGAAGGGCCATAATCTTCTACTGAATGGTTCGGTTCATACGGAAGCTATTGAAGAGAGCGAGAATGAATTGAGGAATGAGGAGGAACGAAGGAAGAGGAGGAGAAGGACTACGGATGCCCGATCAGAGCCAATGGAACTTGATGTGGATCATGCACAGGCAGATGAAATGATGGGTGAAGCACAAATGCCCTCGGACGATCAGGCCGGACCTTCACAGCATCCACAGTATCCACCTCAGTATCAAGGGGGGTGGAATGATTGGTCGGATTGGAGAACCGCCTTGGATGCACGTCTTGCCAACATAGAAGGGGATGTTGCCGAGATGAAAGAGTATATACATCGTGAAGCTTACAACTCTCAAATTTTACTTGACATGCAAAGGCAACAATACGAGTGGCATGTGCAACAAGGCCATTTCCAGGAAAGGGAATATCCACCGTATCAACCATCCGGCCAATCGAACCCACCTTACCGACCCCCTCAGTGAGCCGGCGCCGACTAATTTTTTAGAATGTATTGTTTTGATTTCAAACTCTTGAATTTGTTGTTTTCTTTTGTTCATTCATGATTTTGAGAACTATTGTTTATTCATGTTATTTGTTTTTTGTTGTTTATTCATTATTTCTTTATTAAACATAATTTTTACTTATAAAACAAAATTATAGTTATTTGTTGGAAATTCAATTAATCATCGAATTTTTACCAAACTAAATAAATTATCTAATTTAACTATAACACGATAAAAAAAAAATGTACAAAAATAGGAGGACGAACGAGAAAACGAGAAGAATACAAAAATGAAAAAAATTGAAGTGGATGTTAAAAATCAAATTCTGCGTTCGCACTCGGCCAGCCGAGTGAAGTGCTCGACCGAGTGCCGTGACCGAGTGGATGGAAGTACTCGGTTGGCCGAGTAATACGGGGGCCGAGTGTCTCAGCCGAGTAAGAATGACCACTCGGCCGGCCGAGTAAGGCGCGCGACCGAGTGCCCGACCGAGTGAAGGCTCCAGCATTTAAAAAAAAAAAAAAAAAAAATTTAGAGTCGCCCCTGCCAGGGCGACATTAAAAAAAAAATTAAAAAAAAAAATTTATTTGAATGTCGCCCCTCGCAGGGGCGACTTTACTTACATTTAAAATTTTTTTTTTTTTTACTATATTTTTGCAATTTTTTTTTAAAAATACAATATAATGTCATTTTTGCCTGCAAACTACATCTTATTATGTAATTGAGTTGTACATTTATAAGGTGGTAAGAAATTTCAGATTGTATCGTATATCATATTGAAATTTCAATATATAAAAAAAATTGATATGATATGCTATTTATATTGTAATAAAATTTTGGTATATAAAAAATTCATATCGTATCTAAAAGTTTGATATACCAAAATTTTGAGATAACACACTATTCATATTGTACTGTATCAAAATTTCAAGATGACACACTATTCATATTGTAATGTATCAAAATTTCAGTATATCATTTCATACCAAAATTCAGTATACCATTTTATATGTGGCTCACGTGACTTTTTCCGACAAAACTTGTCTGATGTGGCTTTTAGATTTCCACACGACCTGCAAAAATAATTTTTAAAATGTCACACAATAAATGAAAATGTCAAATTAACAAAAATAATTTAAAACAAAATTGTTGTCTTCTTTAGAGAAGCAACACGTAAGTAATCAAAAACCCTAGCTCATTTTCATATGATTACTTATAGATTGCTCCTCTTTAGACAACCATTTTGGTTTAAATTATTTTAAAAAAATTTGTTTATGTGGCATTTTTTCTATTGTGTGGCTTTTTTTTTTTTTTTTTGTACAGATTGTGCAGAAATTTAAAAGGCACATCAGAGAAATTTCGTCGTAAAAAAGGCACATAAGACGCACATGTCAAATTCCTACAAAATTTCTAATTTCCACCCAAATTAGGACTAAATTTACAAAATTAAAATTGTTATGGGACATAATTGTGAATTTACTTTTGAACCTGACTAAAATTACAAATGTTCTAAAATTATGAGACTAATTTTACAATTTGTTCTAAGAAATTATTAAAAATATATGAAATTAAAGAATTTATAATTTTGCATCCTATTCCAAGCTAATCTACTAATTAGAAGAAATTATATATATATATATATATATATATATAATAGCAAAGGTGTACATTTTTAATAATTTTTTTTCCACCTAAAATACTTACTATTTTTAAAAGTACAAATTGCAGCATATAATTGGATATTATGTATTCATAATTTTATATGGAAATTTATAACCTATTTTTATTATCTGGTTAATAGGCATATCCTATGAAAATTTGTTTAGTAATGATAAATTAAAACATTGTATTAAATTAATCAGCTAATCAGCTGTATTTTTAAAAAAGATCCGTGTATATAAATAGTAATATTATGGTTTAAATTAATGATTTGTATTTTATATTTTTCTGCTATAATAATAATAATAATAATAATAATAATAATAATAATAATAATCCACTATATTATTTCATGTCAATATTTTTAATATATAATCAAATTTACAAAAGTAATAGTTATATGCATACCAATTTAAGGAATATATAAATTAAAATTTGCAAATCAAAATTAATGCACTAGAAACAAATCTTAGAAAAAGTCAATCAAAGGCTTAATAAACTTTCTATATGTAGAAGAAGTGACCAATTTAAAAAAAAGCTCAATTAAAAAATGTCCTACCAAAAATATCTCTGCAAAAATCAAAATGTGTCATAAATAAGCTTCCATGTACAAAAGTGATCAATTTCAAAAAAATTACCATAGTTAATTGTAGTAATTATACCCACCGAAATCAACATATGCAAAGTGATCAATTTAAAAATTAAACCATAATTAATTGTAGATGCAATGCCCAACCGAAATCAACACATGCAAAAGTCAAAACGTATTAAATAATTATCCATATTTAATTTAATTTAATTAATTTTGAGATTTTAGGGTAATTATGAAACTTAAATCTCTTGCAATTCATGATCAATTTCGAAAATTAACCATAATTAGTTAGGCCAACTTATATGATGATATCTTCTATTAATATAAATCTATTCAGTTATATCATCATAATCCTCACAAATTTTTATTTACGAGCCATAAGAAATATCCCATAATCCACTCAACCTCGTGCTACGAAGGTAATTAATCATTTGAATTTTATATTTATATTTTCATTTGCTCATTTTTTTATGATTCATAGAATCCATTTATAGATGTTGATTCTTTCGTCTAAACCTTAATGTCAAGCTGGGGGCTCACCATTTTGAACTTATATTTATATGTCGATTGAGTATCAAAGATATGTTTAGTGATTTATTTTTTATTTGAATTATAGTATACATATATCTTTTTTAATAAATCTTTTATATCATATAATTCATGAACAATTTCTATCAAGTATATTTGGATCTTTGCCAACAAAGTGTTATTTTAAGGGTTATTACAGTGCTGAATGGTCAATATATATTCGAAAGGATTTCAATGGCAGTTCATTTGAAAAAAAGAATGGAACAAATTTTTAGTGATAACTCATCGATTAACGGATATTTTAAGAATTATGTTGCAATGCAAACCGATTTTGTATCTTCTTCTGGTTGTCGGAGTGGTAAATACTATGTGTCCTTTCATGTTTATAATATATATTATATTTAAAGTTTGATTGATATTTTTTGCTAACAAATATTGTTTTAATTTTGTAGGAATTTCCAATCCTTTGAAATGCACAACTACCAATATAGACGTGAATACTGAAGTTTAGGTAAATATCTAATTTCAAATTATTTATTATCATAAATTTTGAATTAATATATATAGATATATTTAATTTTGCAAGATTGTTAATTATCATATAGATTAGTCTGCTCTCACCTTTTATATATATATATATATATATATATATACCCAATGAAAAGTTATTGCTTTTTTTTCAGATTAATCAATAAATCATTCGATTAGTTGATTATGGCACATTTAGTACCTAACTAATTAATATATTATTATTATTTCACATAATGATGCAAATTATTAGTAAATTCACTTTAATTATTGAATATGAAGTAATTATTCTATTATTTAATAAATAATGAGATATTTAGTAAAACATTCATAATATAATTAATTTTATTTTTTGAAAAATCTTACTATATAAAATTTTACTAAAAAATTATATAATTATAAATTAATAATATCGTTACATATATTATTTTAGGTATTTATGATAGATGTATCTACAAAGTGTAAAATCACATATCTTATTAAAGAAATTAATTAAATATAAATTTAAACAATGCAATTACAAATACAATAAAAAAGTTTAAAATTTTGATAATTTTTAAATTTACAATTTTCTAAATAATGCTATACAAAGATTCTCCTATGTATTAAAAAAAGGTGTAATATATGTGTGTATATATATATTATTAGTATCATATTTGAAAATTTCTATCCACTTTTAATTTAATATACAACATTATTTAAATCCCATAATTGGTTGAGTATGACATCTTTACCGTATATACACATATTAAATGTAGTAATTTAGTTAATTACAGTAAATTTATATAACTTTTAGCCAAGTCAAATGTGTACATAAATTATATTAAACTATAATATATACATATATATATATATGATATGTTTGAATTTTTTCAGTGATGACATCAAATTTTACTCTTCGTTAAGTATAGATAATAAAATAATAACTAATTAATATTATTAGTTTAACGTTATATTATGTTTTGAATTATTAATTAATCATTAATTCATAAGTATAATCGTATGTATAATGCAAATATTATTTTATGTAGTCTGTTTAATCATTATAATTCCAAATTATTATATTTATTTTGAGGTAGTTAAATTGCTTAAAATTTACAATGTATTTATTAACTTTTTGAAAATTCCAAAAATCCCTAATTATTCAAGCATATATTATATGTTGTTTTTATATGTTGTTTTGTTATAACAACAACAACAACAACAACAACAACAATAATAATAATAACAATTAATGTATATTTTTTAATAAATTTAGATAACAAATTTAGATAATATATAACCAAATTTACAAAAGTTATTTTAATATGCAAATGAATTTTAATGGACAATATGAATTAAAATTTGCAAACAAAAATTATAGCCCAATCGAAATCAACCTTGCAAAAGTCAAAAGGTATTAAATAAGTATTTATATTTAATTTACTTAAAGATGAAATTTTTGGCCAACAAATATGAAATCTCAATCTTTTGCATACCATGATCAATCTCCAAAATAAACCCTAAATACGCTTATATAATGTCTTATATGGATATAAAGCTACTCAATCATATCATTATAATTCAAAAATTTTTGTAATATTCTCAGTTGAAACATCCTAAAATTCATAGGCACCATCGCCCTACGTAATTGATCATTTGGATTTACCTTTACATTTCCATTTGCTTTAAATTCATGATTCATGCTTAATGTATTCATATAATCCATTTACGAATGTTGATTTCTTTGTCTAAACTTTTGTATCAAGTTTGGGCTCACCATTTTGAACTTATATTTATATGTCAATCGAGTTCTATAAATATGGTTAATGTCACTCATATTCTTTCCAAGCTGATTCTACCGAAATCTGTCAACCATGTTCTTCCAACTTTTTTCCCATTCATTTATATGGTATGGGTTGTATCTATATCATAGGAATATGTATCTTTTATGTTTTTTAATACAACACTTGGGCTGCTCCCTCTTTTCTTTCTATTATATTAAAGGTATGTTATATATATACATATATATATATATATATATATTTTTTTTTTTTAATTTTTATTAAAATATATAAGATTTAAATTGTAAATAGATTAAATATTATAGTATACAATTCATATATTACATGTTACTTAATTAGAATAGGATTAGTTCATTTTAGGCAATATACCATCAAAGATTTTTTTCACAATTAATTTTTTAAAATATAATCTCAATTGATTTTTCTAATTTAGTTTAAATCAAATTGAACAAGGTAGTATATCGCACTCAACTAAACTGTCGGTATATTCTTACTGCATAATAATACTTATATAATATTATTTTCAAATAAATTATTTTAATCAATACATTTTATTGATTTAATTAATTACGTCTACATTTAAAAAAATTAATGTGTATTAAGTCATTATCTATATATTGTGATGATTATATTATTATTTTTTCTCCACTTCTAAGTTAACTAAACTGCACTAATTAAATCACTATAGTTAACATTACATAATATAATATGTTAATTTTAAATTACATTTTGTGATTGATTGCTTTGTAACCCATAAGTAGGTAATTAATAGTACTACCTTAAGGATTAACATATTAAATAGAAAATGTAGTTAATTAATGTAATTTTTTTCCTATAAGTTATATATTTTTAAATATATTCAAATGCAAATTTGAAATGAAAAGGCATGTTCTTTGCATATTTTATAAATGATACGGATCTATGATTTCATATATCTTTTTTTATTTTCACACATAATAAATCATTGAATCTATATATGTATATAAAAATTAATTGATTATATTACATTATTTTAAAATAATAAAAATTAAAAGCTTATTAAACTAGAAATAAATATAATAATATTTTAATATAAATATGTTTATGTTTTAAATTAACAATCAATTATTATATAACATAAAATTGAAATAATATACTTTTTAAATATTTGTACATCACAAACCGTGCACCGCACGGGTGCAATACTAGTTGAAGTAAATACTTTGAGATTCTGCATATATCAAGAATTTTGTTTCATATATATATATATATATATATATATATATAAATATATATGAAACAAAAAACCATAAAATTTACGAACTTGATTAATATTTTTGCCGCCAAAATCGTGAGGCGAATTATATTTAAGTAATTATTTTTAACTTGTTTGTCTTTCATTTTTACGATAATATAAATATTTAGAGTATTGCAAATGCTTTAATTTTTATATTTGTTAAGCTTGTAAATTGAAAAAAATATAATTTAAGAATTTATTTTAAAAATTCGACTAAGGCCAAATATTACTTGATCCTGTATATATAAATTATAAATCTAAAAATAGATTTTTATTAAAATGTTGATGTTGATCTCCAACATTTCATTATAATCATATTTTTTTTAATGTATAAAAAGAATTCCCTTATATACTATAAAACACATTTATCAGCTTTATAATTCTTGGCGGATATGAGTGTGAACTTTTGTGCAACGATGTGTTAATTTTTAATTAGTTCATTTTTTATTTTTATTTTTTTAATTTGTTGAATAAAAATATATTTTTTATTCTTAATTTATTTTTCGATAAATTGTATATCAAATTAATTATATTTCATAAGTTTTAATTTGATATCAATGCCATCTATTAAAATGATATAATAAATTAAAAAAGTTTGTGTAAAAGGCATCCGTAAATATAAAAGGAAGCGCATTATTTGGGTAGTAGGGATCCCCCAACAACTCCTCATTGATATGGGGTTTTGGAATGCAGGATTTGATTCACTCTTGGGGGGGAGGGAGGGGGTTCAACCCCGGCCAACTCAACATCTTACCTATAACAAAATAATTTTATTTTTGTTGATTATAGATTACATTTAAATATTTATTATGTATTAAATTATTTATATTTAATTTAACTTGTAAATAAATATTAATCAATAATTTTTTCAAAAACTCCTTAAATAATTTGATTTTTAATATTATTAATTATTTATTATCGAAATAAAGATTCTTATTTTGAGATATAATGAGTTTATATATATTCTTTTGATAAAAATCATATATTTTTCACGTTTCTTTATTAGTGGAAAGATAAAATATTTTAAAATGTTAATTTAATCAAAATTATAATATACTTTATTTTAAATAAATTACAAATTATGAATAGATACAACAATATAAAAGCTGCAACTTTATATCAATAAAATAGTAAATTTTTCCCGCTAAAGCACCTTCCCTAAATTTATTATATAATTAATTTTGTAAATATTTCAATATTTAGATACGAATTTGGGGATAAAAGATTGGTTTCGATGTTTTAGGGATTAGTACCTTATTGGTAGAAGGGAAAACGGAGATTGAGAAGTACTACAATTTACAGTAATCAGCTAATTTTAAGTTTCGATTTTTGGTCTTTTTTTTCTTATATTTTAAGCTCATCGCCACGTTTTTTAAAAATTGGTGGATTATTAGCTCCTCAAACCCTATAAATACATTCTATCTTTTAATACATTTTTTAATATTAATTTTTTTACTAAATACATCATAAATTTTAACAGATTTACCCTTCTAATTAGAAGAAATAAAAATTAAGAGGGGATGCAATCTCATACAAAATAAAAAGAAAGAACAAAGAAAAATAGTTGAGAAATGGAGGAAAAAGATTATAAGGGTATTTTATCATAATAACAGGGTGTATTTGGAGTCATGAGATGAGAGGGTCTTCATAGTCCTATCATCTAAAAATACTAGTTGTGCACTCGTGCAGTGCACGTGTGTAAATTTTTATTAAAGATACAAATTATATTTTGAAATTATTAAAAAATAATTTATTTCTATATTAATACACATATACAACAATAGCACTATAATACAATATGAGTCTTCCTCATGTCAACTTCATCTAAAGTTTGAGTAGGAAAAGTTAGAATTCATATCAAAAGAAATATCATTTTTCATCTTTTTTCTTTTTTAAATCCAACTAACATTAACTGACAACCTAAAAGGAATATTTATTGCTATGCAAATATGTATATTAACAAAACATTCAGGAAAATTAAGTACGGGAGTTACCTCGACAATTGAAAAGACAACTCACATCTAAGGCTGAGTAGAAAAAGTTAGAATTCATATCCAAATAAACTTCATTTTCCATCTTGTTTTTTTTTAACATTAACCGACAACCTAGAATGAATATTTGTTGCTATATAAGTATTTATATTCACAAAGCATTCACTTTAGGAGAATTAAGTACGTGAGTTACCTCAACAAGTGAAAAGACAACTCTTTTTTTTTTTTTTTTATTAGGGACACATGACAGTTTATGAAGAGAAAAAATATCTGATGTGGTAAGCCTTGAGAGTATGAATTCTACTTATTTGTTGCTATGCAAATATTTATATTTACAAAACATTCACTTTAAGGAGAATTAAGTACGGGAGCTACCTCGACAATTGAAAAGAAACCTCACATGTTTTTTGTATTTATTATTTATTACTATTGATAACACATGGCAGCTCAAGAAAAAGACAAAAATATGCCGTGGCAAGTCTTGAGAGTATACAATCTACTTTTATATATATCTACACATCATATATTTTGTTTGGTGCGGCTTTAGCATCCCAAAATTATCTAAATACATTCTAATTTTTGAATAAAATTAAATATTATTAAAATAACTAAAATATTTTTACATTCAATATGCCTAAAGTTTGTTCGGAACATCCACCCAAACAAGTGAAATAGCGTTTGACCGATGTTACCGAACACTACTTCAGTTGATAGACGGGATGTTTCGAGCAAGCCGTAAGCTAACATGTTCGTCCTTGTTCAGCAAATAAGTTTCAAACACAAGCATATGTGTTCGACCAATCCCGTCGAACATGAATAAATCTGTTCGACAAATTAAATTCGAATACACACAAACAGGCGTACGATGGGTTGAAAATAAAATATTGAAAAAATAAATAACATGAATGTTCTAAACCAGATCTTTCCCAATGTATATTTCAACTCAAACACTTGTAAAACACACAAAAATTTAAGAATTCAAATGCCTAGACAATTGATTGGGATAGACAATCATGTTCTCTTCTTCTTCATTTTGCTATTTTCTTTTTATTTTTTTATTTTTTAATTAAAATAGTATAATTATTCAAAATGAAGTATTTAGTAAAAGAAAATAAAAAATAAGTTAAATGAGATGTACTTGAAGAATTTAGGGTACAAACAGCTGCAATTTTTTTTGTTTTTTTTTTGCTTTTGATGTGAATCTATATATATTATATAACAAAACTCATAATAGAATAAAATATCAGATCATATAATATTAAGAAATTCTAAAATATCTTCTGCCCGCATTTCAGGGAATTGGGGTATTTAGTGTTCCAGTTTTTTATGCAGAGAAACAATTTATATTTTACAAATCCAGATCTACGCTCTTTTTATTAAAAAAAAAAAAAAGTGATCGTCTTCATGTGCCTCAATCAGAACCAATTATCTCTGAAAGTAATACACATGGCAGACGTGTGGTAAAATTGTGCCATTAGGCCTTTGTCCAATTTTTTTTTTTTTTTTTTTTTAAATTAATTTTTTGAAGTCTTTTGTCACAACTCACAGGTATTTTTTTTTGCCAAATATTAGAACTGCTGCATGAATAATTAGAAAACGCGTTTATAATTAATAATGCCACATTAAAAGTTAAAATTATATATACTTTTGTATAAATAATTTTTAAAAATTCAATTTATACAATATTAATTTTTGTTTACAAACTATCAGTTTTTTAAGAAAAAATATCAACTTTTGTTTAAGATATATTACTTTGTTTGTCTCACTTTTTAAAAATTATTTAATACAAATAACTATATAATTATCAATTTTATTCTTAATAGTTTTTTTTTTTTATCTTTATTAATATTTTCGGATAACAAAAGTTTTTTTTTTCCTAATGTATCAAATTTTGTTCACCTTGAAAATGTAAAAAAATTCACGTGATGTTTTAAAAGTAATTTTTTTATTTTCAAAACTATCATTTTACCTTCAAATTTAAAATTCTTTGCTTTTGCTGAAAATATACAAAAAAAAATTGTGATGCTTTAATATTTTCTTTTTTTTTTTTGCTACAAAAGTAACATTGTTTTTCATAGAGGTAACACTTTTTTTTTTTAAAAAAAAAAAAAAAAAACTTGGTGAAAGTATGGTACCAGATGGTAATAGGATAGTAAGACAAGAACAACCTGATATAAAATTTTCACAAGTCAAGACTGACTTGTGAAGCCAGCAGGATGAAAGTTATTCACTAAAGGGAGGTGAATTACAAAAAGAGAATCAAATATCTCTTCTACGATTCTTTACGTACTTAAAATCCAAGGTGAATTTCAAGTCGACTAAACTAATTAAGAAAGCAAACTTGAAGAAACAATGTATCACTCGCGAACTCTCTCTTTGAAAACCGACAGTTACAAGATCAGAATAATATGTTGCTTATCAGTACACAATGTTGGAGTGAGAGTGATGACAGCTTTCTCAGTAACAATGTTCTGATGTTCAGAAAATGATATCGTATTCAGTATGTTTTTTTTTTTTTTTGCTTCCATCCTTCGTTGCTTTTATAGATGTTCCCTTTCTCTCCTTTTTCCACTAAGGCACGTTCGTATAACTGCCTTTCTCCATTCTTCCATTATTCTCTCTAACTATCTTCCCACCAGGATAGAGTTTGACTTGGTCTCCAATTGCTTTCCTTGTTTGTGGGGATATTACTTGGTGTCCAATCTTTTAGACTCTTATATGTATCTTTCAAATGGAAGAAACAGGCAAAATAGATATTCTAAATAATTTTGAAAATTCAAATTTCAACAATCTCCCGCCTTTTTCCTTTCTTCCCAATTTTCAAATTTTTCGACTGAAGGCAACAATTATTTAAGAGATCAATTTTTCACATGTTGTTATCTCCCCCTGTATCCAATAGTCCAATATATCTCTCCCTAACTTCAAACTCCCCCTTAATAAGTGTTCAGTACAAGTCAAGCATAAAAATGTATAGTCCAATTCCTAACAAATCAATCATAAACATGTATAATCCAATTCCAGGTTGTCAGTATTCCAGTTCAAGTCATCAGAATAATCATATATCATGATTAGAACCCATCAGTTTAACATAACAATCACCACAAGCATACCCAAAGAGACATCATCATTAGTAGCCGCAATCGAAAAGAACAGAAAGTATTATACATTACGCAGATGATAGTTTTCCAAGGCATTAATGTATCATAACAGGGCCTTGATCAAAATGTCAAGTTTTTGTAAGGTTGAGCAAAAGCAAAAATAATGTACCAACTTTGCACTATCACTCAGTAGTGGGCAGGCAACAACATCATCCTCTTCCTCCATCATCCCCGGCTTCGGGCTCTGAGTCAGCATCGGCATCAGCAGCATAATCATCTCCCCCTAATTGGGAAGAAAGGGCATCTCTTATGGACAGAAGGTGTTGAATCTGATCATCCAGAGCCCAGACCTTCTGTGCGATAAACGCATGAGAAACAGATATTGGGCTAGCTATCGGCGGGGCTAGATCGGTCGAACTGGAGGGGCCGTTAGATATCCAGGGCAGGTCACAGTGACTATCTCCTTGGAGGAAGCCTGTATGGACTGTCAAAAGTCTCGGGGATTTGGAGAACACATCTGTAGGGGTGGTCTGAAATCCCTGTCTACACAGGATGGAGTAAATCAGCGAGGGAAATGGTAGAAAGCCACTCGATTTACGACCTGCAGTTGCAATTTGTTCAAAGATGATAGTACCCAAGATTACTGGATGGCCCTGGCCCAGATGATGTAATAGGATACCCTGTTCAATGGTGACAAGCGTTGTATTGCGGGAAGGGTACCAGTTGTAGACCATCAACTTGTGAAGAACGGAGAATAATGATGAAAGGCGAGAAGCTGGGAATGGAATCTTCCATTTCGGCACCATCTGTCGGGAGATACTTTGGGTAATTTCATCTAAGTCTCCTGACCAATTCGGTTGAGGGACATTGACTAAGCCTAGTTCATTCTTGATTATTTCAGGAGTAAGCTGATATGGTTCTCCCCGAACCACCATTCATCCAAACACAGGCATGGGAAACATCAGTAAAAGATGAGGAAATGGAAAAGTAACATGCCTGTACAACTTCTTCAACAAAACTAGAAGCATAACTGACAGCAGGCAGGAGATTTCGACTGTCAAAAAACTTATCTAAGTTGTACTTACGAAAATTCATGAGATCGATCCATCTCTCCGGTAAGCATACACAAGATTTGAACAGATTCCAGCGACGTGGATCAGGGCTGGAATCAGGGGATGGAGATGAGGGCAAAGGAGATACCTGGTTAGGTGAGGGTGCTTAGATAGGGGAATGTGGTGGCAGACTGGAGGAAGGACCGGGCATCGGACTGGAGGGAGTATCACGTGCTGGGCTTAGTGAGTGTGAGGGCACAGGACTGGGAGACACCGATTTTTCACCAGGTGAAAGAGACCGTCAGGAAGTAGACTTGCAAACCGTTTATTTTTTGTGATGGGATACACTGGAGGGTGCTGATTAGGGTTCCGAGACAGGGGAGTTCGCATCAGATTCCTCAAAAGGTGAAGCTTGAGAAACAAAGTCTGTATTGCCTTCATCCAATTCAGATTCTACCGGATGTCAGGAGGCTGAAGGTCGAGGTGTAGTGGCAGTTCTTGAGACCTTCTGAGAAGGTGCACACTGTTGTCGCTTGGCGAATAGCTGAGCAGATCGACTGGAAAATGAAGGCTCCCCCATTTTACGTTTGCCTTTTCCAACGGCGGTCATATCGGGAAGATTATTGACATCAATAGGATACTCTGGGTCGCCAAGAAATACTTACAATAAGGGAGGTGGAAACGAGACATTCACCGCAGTAGCAGATGGGGGAGATCTTGGTGTGTCATCGACTGGAGAGGAAGGGGAGTCGGAACCATCGGCGGTAGGCGAATTAGCAGCAGGGGAATGTACCTAATATGTGGTAGGGCTCGACGGTAGCCGAGGAGACATAGGCGGAGAAGGCGGAGCAGGCGACGCGGTCAGTGTGGGCAATGCAGTTGGCGTGGGCGGCATGAGCACAGGCGACGCGATCGGTGCGGGCGATGTGGGCGCGGGTGATGCGGTCGGTGGCACAGGCTCGGGCGACACGGGCGGTGTGGGTACCGAGCGGGAGGCCGATGATGGTTGGATGGGCGGAGGACCTGAGGTTGGTGCGACATCGGTAGTTGCTGAGGCAGACGGGGCACAGTCGGCGGAGGATGGATCGACCGCCACGACTGGGGTTTCAGCGGAAGGCGAGGAGCCCTGCTGTGGTGCATTGCGAACGGCAGGAGGCAGTGTGGAGGCGGTGACCTGGGCGAGGAGCTCCGGAATCTGAGCAAGGATCCGTCGAGAGGCCTCGTCCACCATTGGTGAGCGAGAGAGAAGACACAGTGAGTTAGTGAGAAAAAGTAGAGGTTGAAGGTTTTTGTGCAATGGTGAGGTGCTGAGTGTGTGTTTGTAGTGGGCAAGTGCTTCTTCTTCTCAGAGTTTTGACAGTTTAAAGAGGGTCTGAATTAGGGGATCCCTGGTGATAGTCCTAGGGCGCAAAAATCTCAACTGTCACCAATTCAATTTACACCCACTAACACAAGGACACACGAGCACTTACCTAAAATTTTTTAAAGAAGTAGAATCTTTTCAGAAAAAAATATACCAACACCGATTTTAAACAGCAGATCAGGGTTTCTTTTAAAGGGTGTGTTTTGGAGTATATCATACCATATCAATTTATGATTTTCGACTCCACACTTGGCAAATTTTTATTTTTATTTTTTTAATAGTAGGTAAGAATTCCATGTTCTCATCATATTTTTCAAGGTAGCATCGTCGCAGCGAACGCCGTGCCTCCCAAGATACTTTATGATGTGAGGTTGGAAGAATAATTTGGAAACACTCTTTTGACGTAGAGAACATCGTCACAGCGAACACCGTGCGCCTAGTTACTCAAGTATTTCATGAATTATTCAACTCATCAATATTTTATAAGGTAGCATTGTCGTAGCGAGCGCTGTACTCCCCAAGTTACTCTAGTTGATGAGTATTCTTAACCCAAGATTTCTTTTTTTTTTTTTTTTTTTTTTTTGCCAAGGGAGTCATGAAGGTAGGTAATACAAGTATTTACAGTTTTATGTACAAGTTTGGACGGAGTGTTTTCCACATGACACATAGGCCTAGAGACTTCTTAAGATCGGAAAATCTCTCAAAATCAAGAGCTTTGGTGAATATATCTGCTATTTGACTCTCAGTATTAACGTATTCTAACCGAATAAGATCTTTTTCTACCAAATCTCGAATAAAATGATGACGAATTTCTATGTCTTTAGTGCGTGAGTGCTGAACAGGATTTTTTAAGATATTAATTGCACTAGAGTTGTCACAAAAAAACAAATAGAGAATCACTAGGATAATCATAGTCTTCTAGCATTTGTTTAAGCCACAATAATTGTGTACAACACCCTCCAACTGCTACATATTCAGATTCAGCAGTGGAGAGAGATACACAATTTTGTCTTTGGCTATGCCAAGAGACTAGATTATTTCCTAAATAGAAACATCCTCCACTAGTACTCTTTCTATCATCAATGTCTCCTGCCCAATCAGAGTCACTAAATCCTACCAAATTTGTATTTATGTGCTTAGAGTACCGAATTCCCAAGTTTGAAGTTCCAGCAACGTACCTGATAATTCTTTTAACAGTTTTGAGATGACTTTCTTTAGGGCAGGCTTGGTAGCGAGCACAAATGCAGGTGTTGTACATGATGTCTGGACGGGTTGCTGTCAGATACAGCAGACTGCCTATCATTGATCTGTATAATGTTGGATCAACATTTTGTCCAACATTGTCGCTGCAAAGTATCTGAGGTGATCCCATCGGAGTTTTCATGTGCTTTGTATTTTCCAGATTGAATCTCTGAACAAGATGTCGTGCATATTTGCTTTGGGAGATGAAAATGCCATTAGAACTCTGTTTTATGTGCAAGCCTAAAAAATAGCATAGTTCTCCGACCATGCTCATTTCAAACGTTGATGACATGGCTTCCACGAATTCATGTAGCATTGTTTTGGATGTGGATCCAAAGAAAATGTCATTAACGTAGATTTGTGCTACACAAATGTCACGATTAGTTCTTTTTATAAACAATGTGTGATCTACTTCACCTCTAGAAAAACCAAAGTTTAGAAGAAATTCGGTTAACCTTCCATACCAAGCTCTAGGAGCCTGTTTCAAACCATAACGAGCTCTATTAAGTCGATACACATGATTTGGTTTGTTAGGGTCTTCGAACCCTTTTGGTTGCTCGACATAAACTTCTTATTTTAAGTTTCCATTCAAAAATGCAGCTTTAACATCCATTTGATGAAGTGTAATTTTCATGTGACATGAAGAGCTAGAAGCAACCTAATTGATTCTATTCTGGCGACAGGAGCAAATGTCTCATCAAAATCAACTCCTTCTACCTGTGTATAGCCTTGAGCTACTAACCTTACCTTGTTTCTAACTATATTTCCAGATTCGTTAGATTTATTTTTGAATATTCATTTAGTTCCTATAACATTTATTTCTTTGGGTCGGGGAACTAAATACCATACATCATTTCTAGTGAATTGATTTAATTCTTCATGCATGGCATCTATCCAGAAACTATCTCTTAAAGCTTCAAAAAAATTTTTTGGTTCAATTTGAGATACAAAGCAGGATGAATTCACTTCATTAAATATTGATGACAAGCAAACAAATTTTACCATATCTCTGTAATTTATTGGTTCCTTCCGTCGAGTTGTAATACATTCATGGACATCTTCGATTACTTGTGTGATTCGGTGGTTTTTCCTTATCCTTCCTGGTGGATCTCTTCTTTCAGTCTGCTGAATGATTGTGTCTTCTGATATTTGTGGTTCGGTTTCTGTTTCTGGATTAGAAGGTGATGTTGGTTCCGAGTGTGGTTCAACAGTTTGCTCAACATGCAGACTCGACTTATGTTCAGTTGGTACGACTTGTCTGGGTTCTAGATAGGTATCAGTATTTTCTTCTTCTGTTTTTCCTGTCAGATCAGTAAAGTCATCAAGTACAACATTTACAGATTCTTGAATGGTTTTCAATCTAATGTTAAATACTCGATAAGTGTCACTGTTTAGACCATATCCAAGCAATAATCCTTTGTCTCTTTTAGAATCAAAATTAGTGAGTTTTTTCACGATCATTCAGAATATAGCAAAGACATCCAAAAACATGAAAGTATTTTAAATTTAGCTTACGCCCATTTAATAATTCATATAGAGTCATGTGTGTGCCGGGTTTTAAGAAAACATGGTTTGAGATGTGACAGGCAGTATTTAAGGCTTCAGCCAAAATCTTTTAGAAAGGTTTTTTGAGCTAATCATCACATGAGCCATTTCTTGCAAAGTTCTGTTTTTTCTTTCAGCTACACCATTCTGTTGAGGCGTTTTAGGTGCGGAGAATTCATGTATAATGCCTAGTTTTTCACAAAAATCAGAAAACAATGAGTTTTTGAATTCTCTACCATGATCTGATCTTTTGCGTAATATGCAAGAACCATTCACATTTTTGAACATAGCATGCAATTTTCTAAACACCTCGAACGTTTCAGATTTTTCTTTAAGAAAATTTATCCAAGTGTAGCGGGAAAAATCATCAACTAAAACATATAAGTACCTTTTACCACCTAAACTTTCGATCTCAATTGGACCCATAAGATCAATATGGATTAGTTCAAAGTTTCAAGTAGTACCAATATAATTTATATGTTCATGAGAGGTTCGAGTTTGTTTACCTTTTTAACATTCTCCACACACAATTTGTTTAACTTTTTCAAGTTTACGCAAACCTTTTACAACATTTAATCTTATCAATCTATCAATGTTTCTAGGTTCGCATGTCCCAGCCTTTGGTGCCAAAGGATTGTTTCTTCTGTCTGAGCAGTATTGCACGTCGAGCTCCTTCCAACCAAATAGCAGTTATCACTTGATCTTTTACTTGTCATTACAAAAATATTTGCCGAGTCAAATACTTCACATTTTTCTTTGTTGAATTTTACCTGAAGTTCATCGTCACATAGTTGACTTATACTGATTAAGTTGGCCATCAGTCTGTCCACATGAAGAACATTTCGAAGTTTAGGAAATCCATCAACAGAAAGGGTTCATTTTCTTATTATTTTTCCTTGTGCACCTCCACCATACCTTACAGTTCCTCCTTGGAATGATTCATAGTTTGTGAGATACCTCTTTAAACCTGTCATGTTTCTTGAGCAACCACTATCAAAATACCAGGATTCTGAATGATTCGTCTTAAGAGCAGTAAGTACTACATTGCAGGTAAAACTGGGTTTACAGACCCATTTTAGTTTTTGACAGACTGCTGTATTTTTCTGATTCACAATGTTGTAACTAATGTTGTACAACGTTCGTGGCAACATCTGCTTCAGTGACAGATCAAATTTCAATTTTTTGACAGTAGGGTCATATATGGCCTGGTTTGAAGCAGTAATGACAGACATATTTTCTTTTCCTCTTGACTATTTTTTCTTTATCTGTAGTTTGCTGAATATTGCTACTTTCTTTAACAAAAATAATGGGATTTTTATTCAGAAGCTCGATTGCATGTGTTAGAAATAACAGAATTTTCATGATATCCAATTCCTGAGTGACCTATATTCCCAACAATCAAGATTTCGTCAAGTATAGAGGTACCTGTATTCAGTTTCCTGAATATTTCATTTGCAATTTCAAGGTCGATCTCTAGCTTGCTTAATTCAACATCCTTCTTTGTGAGCGTTACTTCCAGTTTGGAGATTATCCCTTTTAGTTCTTCGTTTTCTTTGGTCAGGTTTTCGGCTTCTTGTTGTCGTAGTTCCAGTTTTTTGAGAAGTACGTCTTGAACCACTTGAATTTCCTTGAGTATTTGATCATCTTCTTCTTTCTCTATTATATTTGCATTACTTATATGGCTGTTAAAACAGTTAAAATCAGAATCAGTAAATAAACTGTATGTATCGGATATGGTGTTAGAGCTTGAGGGGGTAAATATCTCCTCATCATCAGAAAATTCTTGAATTGATGTCAGCAGCGCAGCGGTTTTGGTTTCTTCTTCTATTGGATGCATTTCATCAATTTATTCCTCACTAAGAGATATCCATATTGACTTTCCATATCTCTGAAGTACGTTAGCACACTCGTTTGCGTAGTGGCCGAATCCTCTGCAGGCTCTGCACTGAACATCATCGAGATTTCGAGTGTGGTTTTTAAATTGTTCAGGACTGATTTTCGTCCAAATTTTCCTTTTGGACCAGCCGGTTCAAACGAATTTCGGGAAGAGGATTTTTTTGTTTCCTCAAGTTTCACTTTTGAGTTCTTTTTCCTATTGTTGAATTTCTTTGTAAGATTATTGTATTGTCTTGTGAGAAGAGCAACACTCAAATTTTTGTCTGGACCAATAAACTCAGCATCTCCGCCTTCATCTTTATCTTCGGTTTCTCCTTCCTTGGATTTTGAGAAAAAGGCAGTCGTTTTTTGTCCCTTGTTGTAGAGCTTGTCTTGATTCTCCATGTTCATCTCGTATGTTCTTAGAATACCAATTAGAGTGTCTAACTCTAGGGTATTCAAGTTGTGGGATTCTTCGACTGCACAAACTTTAGGATTATATCTAGAAGAAAGGGTACGGAGTACTTTGCTTACCAAGGTTCTGTTGTTAATTTGTCCTCCAAGGGATGCTGCTTCATTGGATAAGTCTATGACACGATCATAATAGGTGGAGATTGTTTCATTTTCTACCATCTTCAAGCTTTCGAATTTGTCATGGACCATCCGTAATTTTTGTTCTCTCACACTGTCACTTCCTTCACAGTGTCTTTCAAAAGTATCCCAGGCTTCTTTGGCGGTGGAGCAGTTTTTGATCAGGGGGTACATGTGTAGGTCCACATTTCCCATTATGATATTCATCGCCTTTTCATGGTAGTTTCTCTGAGCGATTTCTTCTACTGTCCACTCTAATTGAGGCTTTATAATGGTGTTTCCATCTTGATCGATTTTCTTTAAAGGAGACCATCCATCGGCAACAACAGACCATGCTCGAAAGTCAACGGATTTAATTGTCAGTCTGGTTCGATACTTCCAGTAATCGTAGTTATCTTTTGAGAAGAGAATCGATCGCGGTTGATTGAAGATATCCATCTGATATGGTACTAATCCAGAACCTCACTTAGTGTGTCAAGTGATGGCTCTGATACCACTTGAAAGTACGGTACCGAATGGTAATAGGATAGTAAGACAAGAACAACACGATATAAAATTTTCACAAGTCAAGACTGACTTGTGAAGCCAGCAGGGTGAAAGCTATTCACTAAAGGGAGGTGAATTACAAAAAGAGAATCGAATATCTCTTATACGACTCTTTACGTACTTGAAATCCAAGGTGAATTTCAAGTCGACTAAACTAACTAAGAAAGCAAACTTAAAGAAACAATGTATCACTCGCGAACTCTCTCTTTGAAAATCGACAGCAACAAGATCAGAATAATCTGTTGCTTATCAGTACAGAATGTTGGAGTGAGAGTGATGACATCTTTCTCAATAACAATGTTTTGCTGTTTAGAAAATGATATCGTATTCAATGTGTTTTTTTTTTTTTTTTGCTTTCATCCTTCGTTGCTTCTATAGATCACTTCAGTTCCCTTTCTCTCACTTTTCCACTAAGGCACGTTCGTATAATTGCCTTTCTCCATTTTTCTATTATTCTCTCCAACTATCTTTCCACCAGGATAGAGTTTGATTTGGTCTCCAACTGCTTTCCTTGTTTGTGGGGATATTACTTGGTGTCCAATCTTTTAAACTCGTATCAGTATCTTTCAAATGGAAGAAACCGGCAAAATAGATATTCTAAATAATTTTGAAAATTCAAATTTCAACACTTGGAAATGTTAAAATTTGTTTAATGTTTCAAAAGTTATATATATATTTCTTCTCAAAAGTAACATTTTTTTTTCTCTCAAAAGTGACACTTATTATTTATGATGAAAATGTTCAAAATTTGTTGCGATCCCTCAAAAGTAACATTATCAAAAATATCATTTTTATTTCAAATGTAAAAAAATTCTTAACATTATCAAGATTTGCTGTATTGATTTTGAAAGTAAATATGTTGCTTTCAAAACTTCAAACAAATTTTGAACATCTTCTAAAGTAAACAACACAATATGAAACTATTAAGGTAAAAAATAATAGTTTTCTAATATCACTATAAAGTTTGAACATTTTGTACACTAATAAAAAAGTAAAAGTTTTAAGATAAAAAGTGAAACTTCTCAAATATTGGAACAAATTTCAAAATTTTATATGTAATATAAAAAAATGATATTTTAACAAAAAAAAAAGTATACTTTAGATTAAAAAATAATACTTTTGGAACATATATCAAATTTTTTATATTTTGTACGTAAATATAAAAAAAAATGATCTTTTGAAATAATACAAATAATACTTTGTAAATATAATTGATAGTGTTTTTAAAAAATAAAAACCAACAATTTTCAAATAATTACTATACAAAATTCTTGTACAGTAATTAGAAAACTTGAGATGTGAGTATTCTAAAAAATATGGTTGGAAACATGTTAAGGTAGATGAGAAACTGGAGATCCTATTCCCACGACAACTGGCTTTTTGAACTCAATACATAAGAAGATGAGTTGAATGAGCTAAAACATGTGTGGCTCTGTGTTTTACTGAAATGAATTTGTGGCCTCAGAAAGACTCTGGGTATATAGATGCATGGCAAGTGAGGTGATCAACTTGCTTTAATGACTTGTAACACTTCGGATGTTACAATATAGCCTACAATTTACGTGTGCAATTTATTTTTTATAAGATTTGGGCCTTATGGCCCAATTGTGTTACTAAGCTGCTTCATTAATTTATTATAATTCAAGAACAAATCAAGAAATTGAAGTATCGAATTTATTCATGAAGCTTATGATAATTTATTAATTTTTAAGCGCAAGTTATTTTTAATAGTAGTCCATCATGCTTGATGAACATCCATAAGTTTTTATTTATTAATTTCATTTTAGTTAGCCCAATTGTTTAGAGACTCTAAATTAAAGCCCAATTATATAATTAAATCCACAGATTAAATCCAAATTACTAATTATGTTAAGGCCCAATACATAAAGCCCATAATTGATTATTAGTTCATTGTATTCAAATATTTTGACAATAAATGGTACGAAATATGATGGGAATTAACATTTGATCAAATTGCCCATGGGTCAAAGACATTATAAATCTTCTTTTCAAGTTTATTCACTGAGTAAATATATAGTGTAGTACATATTCTATTTGGAACAAATGAATAATAAAATTTAAAATATAATTTTGAATCACATGATAACGAAAAATAAAAGAGCACATAAGAAGAAGTTCAAACTCCTCTTGGCCAGGTAATTAATTCCTAAACAAAAGGCAAGTTTAAATTAATTATTTAATTCTCTAGCATTATTGAGGTTCAATTAATTATTTGTTATCTCCGATTTCTTATGGGTGTTAATATATTGTTTTTTTTTATTTAAGTTTAACCATTTTTACAAAATTTTGATTGTCAGATAAAAGTAGAATTAATATATCACAATATTTATTGAAAATTTTGATTGTCGAGACAAAAATAGGTTTAATATATCACAATTTTTATTGAATTAGCCCCGATCATTGTGGAATACAAT
This sequence comes from Caryopteris x clandonensis, assembly GCA_028749325.2. NCBI lineage: Eukaryota > Viridiplantae > Streptophyta > Magnoliopsida > Lamiales > Lamiaceae > Caryopteris > Caryopteris x clandonensis. The sequence continues at coordinate 1,069,326 of JAPYKT020000045.1, forward strand.
CTTGTTCAATGCTTTTTACAAAAACATCGTATATTAGCAGTATAGGCCAAAAGAATTTGGCGAACAATAAGTTCAATATAACTTAAAAAACCTATGTCCATACCCAAAGCTCGATTTGATCTCCTCCATTTTACACTAGTTCGTTCGTATCATATTTTGCTTCAAAAACAAGAGAATCAAAACATCCTTCGAAAAGATATAAAACTAACCAAAAACCACAATTTATCATATGCACGTAAGTTGGATTAACCATGAAATTCACTAAAATACATGCAATAAACACATTTTGTCACTTTACTTAGAAAAAAGTAAATAATTAGGCAAATTGTTCAAAGAAAATTAGCTTGTCACACCAAATAAGTATTACATTATTATAAAAATGTACTTTTATTTGCTTGCTCACCACAACTATGATAAAACGTGATCTTGAGGAACTTCACCAGTTTCATCATTGTCAATCCATGACAACCAAAATTATCCTCCAAAGACCACACTCTTCCCATCAGAACTTTTTGTATTCTTATTATATCATACTCAATTAAAATACTAAATGAAAAACCTAATTCATGCATGTACATTAGAACAACATAAATATTTGAGAAAACATAAAACTTTCATAAATAATCATTTTCTGTGATCTTGACTTAGTGCATAAAGGATAAAATATCATTCAATAAATTACCACCTCTTCCCATAAATTAATACCTCTTTATATGCACAGGTTAGATTATATTTTGATTTAATATTAGATTAAATTATAGTATTACATGTTATCTATATTTATATATGTAAAATGATTTTTTCGCATTTTTCTGTCTAAATGTGGCTTTCTAATAAAAAGTAATTTGTTATCTATTATTTATGATATGTTTATGTGCAAATTACTATTTTCAATAAATCTTCATTACTAAAATATTTGATTTGATTCATCCTTCCATAAATTATAAAAACCATGTTTATCAATTTCTTTATTGTTATGAGTCATAAATAGATTGAAAAATAGGTCATTTCCTACCCAATTCTTTCAGTTTAATTCTTGAATAGTAGGTATATTTCTATTTATCTATTTCTATTTATCCAGCAACATTAATATTGGATTCTTTGAAATACTTTTTTTGAATCCAATATTATTGTTAAATTTATATACCTAAATGATATTGTTCAATATATATATATATATATATATATATATATATATATATGAGAGCAAATTTGGTTTAGTTTGAATTGAAAATTTTCTAAAATAACTAACAAATCCATACTTTAATTTGAAAAAATTATTGATGTTATGTATATGATTTCTTATAAATATATGTATATTAATTTTTTAACAATCAATATTAGTTTTGGTTTCTTAAAAATAATTTTATTTATTATTGATGAATTTTATTTATTTGAGAGATTTCGTTCAATGATTGTCTATATATATATATACATACATATATATATATATTTGGAATATAAAATTTCTGATATAATTCAACAATTCATTCTTTAGTTTGAAAAAATATGTATCTAATGTAACCGATTTCTCTTTTCATTATTTTTCTAACTTTTTAACCATGACTTTTAAGAAGAAAAAAAATCTTCATATTTGATAAGATTTTTTCATGAAGAAAAAAGTACCATTATGATGATGTTCCTAAACGGATTTTAAAGCACATTTTGTCATATAATAACGTGATAGAATTTTTAAACAAAATATAATGTGAAATAAAAGGCAATAAATTGTCTAATTAAAATAGAAAAATCTTCAACATCGGTAAATATGGACATATATTGAACTCATATGTCCATTAAGTGGTACGTCGTAACCCTTTGAAGCTCTCATTTATTATTACATATGTTTTGATTTTTTATGTGAATTTGATAATGTAAAATTTATGTTTATAAATTAAAATATATACCATTTCAATTCACTAAATATGCTTTTTATTCATTAAATTTAGTACGTTATTTATAATTTGTTATCAAATGAGGTATAAAGTTATAATTTCTTTCAATTTTTTTTAATGTGAAATGTATAGATATTTTTTTTTTGTGGTTAATTTTAAATTAATTATTTTGTTCCTATAATGTGTACATATATATCAAGGAAGTGGTAATTATGTATAAATATATGCAAGGTAATCATATTTACATATTGTTAAGATAAAATTAATAAAAAATTCTGAGGTTTATATAAACTATCTCAATTTCCATGGGTACATATTATAGCAATAATAATAATAATAATAATAACAACAACAACAACAATATTCTATATCTTCTATGCATATATAATAGTAAAATGGCTTTTTTATTTTTGTTTTCTTGCCCAAATTTTCACCCTATAAATGTACGAAAAAAAAAAATATATATATATATATATATATGGAAGAATCTTCGGGATTTACTTAATTTCAGTTGTTCAACATAAATAAATTCGAATTTTAAGAAATTTTTGTTAACTCATAATATATTCAAAATGAAAAATATATTGAAATATTTGTTATTAAATGTAAATATTTTATTGTGAAAAGTCATTAACAAATCTTCTATAATTTGAAATTAAAAATTTCAATGTGTAATTGACAATTTTTATAAGATCTTTGCGAACCTTTATTTTCTTTAATCTGCTGATATTTTTTTTAATTTTATTTAATACAACCTTTCATAAATCGTGGATATCATGTTTATGAATTTTTGAACAAAAATAATTATAATAGAAGAAAAGACCAAAATTAAAATTACAACAAGTTTCTATTAATTATACAAAGAAAAATATAATCACTAAATTAGAAGCCACACCTTCTACAATACATCGTGTAACTTGGGTATAGACTTATATTACAAAATATAATGAAATAAAATTTTATGTGCATCGCACATATCTCATGCTGGTATTTGTGTAAACTAAAATGAGATGGTATTAAAAGAACATAATTCAAAGCTCAAAACGAATGCCCTACAATTTACAATAAGATAAGAAATTAATATCTAAATTATACAAAATAGGCTAAATAATTATAAGGAAACCTTTTAATTTTGATAGAATTGGTTTATGACAAATTAACTAAAGATATAAAAAATAATTTTTTAACAACATAAAGATACTATAAATCTAACCAATGGAATCCATTTACATTTTAGGATTAATTGATGTTAACATATTTCTGTTCCTCTTTTACAATGTATTTCATCTATCAAAATTGAATCACAAAAAGTTCAGAAACTAAATTATAAAGTCAATACAATGCTTCAATCTATCACATTAATAAATATAACATTAACACATACCCCTTAGAAAAATAAACTAAGCATTAAATAAATATAAAATATAAGATATGGTGTGTGTGTGTGTGTGTGTGTGTGTATTGTTTTAAATGTGCAGGCTGTGCAATAATAAGGGCCCAACCTAATGGACATTACTTAAATTGGGCTTTTATATAAATTCCTCCCAAAACACCTGGCCCAATATAGGTAATATTTTAGAATATAATTTATATTAAGTAATTAGACACAATTGTATTTCTTTCGGCCTCATACTCAAAACTAAAGCCCATATATAATTATTAACCGGTCCATTACATTACAAAATACTACTTAATAATATACCATTTCATTCATTTTAAGATGTCAATTTTGACCCGCCTGCCCAAGGCTCTTGAGGCAGCCTCGATCTGCCCATTTTGAGATGGGGTGGGCCAGCCCCGACCTGCCCCATTTTGAGATGGGGCCGTGCAAAATTAAGGATGTAAATGGGTAGGGTAGGATACGGGTACGCCTTCCCCATACCCTACCCTAACACAAAATACCTTACTCTTACCTACTCAATTATTCATTTATTTGTTGCGTGTAGGGTAGGGCAATACCCGACGAGCATACGGGTACAAGCGGGTAAACGGATTATTTGTTTATATGTTATTTTATATGGGTAAAATTGCCCTGCCCTACCCGACCCGCCAGCCCTAAAAAAATACACATTATTTTTTTGGAATAAAAGTGCACTTTATTGACTTTTTCAACAATCACAAATTAAAAAATATAATATTACGAAACATGAACACAAATCAAACATAATATAAAATAATAATAATAACATCCAACATATTATCTTAATGTGATCACCGATCACTTGATTCAAATTATGCCATGAACTAGGACTCCAAGTATTAAAATAATTAATATTATTTTTATTATATATATATATATATATATGGGTACACGGGTAGGGTATACAGGTAAAATATTAAACTCATACCTTACACCTACCCTAACATAATTTGACGGGCACGGGTAATACCCTACCCATTACCCAAAATTTTATGCCCTACCCTAACCGATTACCCGTTTACCCGTGGGTAACCTTACCCTGTGGGTAAAACTGATATCCCTATGCAAAACAAACCTAAGTAAACCAAAGAGACGAAATACCCTATAGATACCATTTCATCCATTCTAGACATGTCAATTTTGACTCGCCTCGTATGTACCTGCCCTGATCCGAGGCTCTTGAGCCAGCTCCGACCTGCCCCATTCTAATTTGGGGCGGGCCATCCCGACCAGTGCACGGGTCAGGGCGGGTCTGAGTCCCATATTTATATCATATTGCTCCGCCCTACCCCGCTTCAATTAAATCAAACTGATTTTTTTAAATTTTCGTTTGTTCTTTTTATTATGTTGGTGTGTGTGTGTATATATAATGTGAAACTTAATAAATATTAGAATATATAATATAATAAATAATTTATTAAAAACACAGATGAGGCAGGGCAGGGCAGGCCCGCCTCGCATACGGCCGAGCATAGGTCAGCATTTGTCGGTCCGTCGTGGGGCACGGGCAAGGGCGGGGCGGAATTTAAAGTCGCTGAGCAGGTCTAGATTTTCTACTACCCGCCCTGTCCTGCAATATGGATCTCTAATCCATTCAACTCCCAATCTCTTCAGCACACACGACCACCCATTCTCTTTATGTTAGTCAATTTTTTACTTCGGCCTATGTAAATCATCCTGTTCAGATTCCCCTGACCTACATAATTGAGGGTAAAATGTTTATTTTTACTAATTTTATAGATTCGGTTTTAGCTCGAACTTCCTCTTCCAACTCAACGCAAAACTTCCTAATTGATGACAATAGATCCCCTTTTCAACATTTAGAGCATGACCAAAACACAAAACTTCCTAATTGATGACAATAGATCCCCTTTTCAACATTTAGAGCATGACCAAAAATCAAACTGGAAAGACTCTAGCTCCATACTCTCAAAGTAGACTTCCTATCACCTTGGCTCAAAATCGACCGAATACTTGTAAAAAGACATGCTGGAAGGCTCCGATGTAAGAACTCCGACGCTTAAGTTAGACCCGATTTTATTTGTTAATTCTATTATCAAGCGTAAAGAGATTAATAACAAGAGAGGTGGTAGGATTTGTATATAACTTTCTTTTATTTATAAGAAATAAGACACACACACGCACACACACACACATATATATATATATATATATATTTATATATAAATGTGCAAACTTGGGGTATAAGTTAATGAATCTTCTTATTGGGTTTGGGCCCTTAGTAAATAATTTTCTTTACTCGATAGATTTTATATACGAAATGATATAATATAGTCACTTATGTAATTTCATTACTTATTATCACAGGTTCAAAATCAAATATAATTCAGAAATGAAAATCATTTAACTCTCCTTAGATCAAAGAATACCTAACACCATTGCATTATCAGTGCATCCACACAATCTGAACAATAGAATACCGTTCCCAATCAAAATTTCCAAGGCAATTTCCATGTAAAGAGTATGAAGACAACCAAGCCAAAATTCAAGATCCAGTATATCAAGATATTCTGAAAGAATGTCACAAACCTCAAGTATAAGTTTATTAAAAATCAACATTATAGTTTCTAGATTGAGGTACTAAAAAGTTGAATATCACATCTCCAACCACACCATCATTCTTCAAAATATAAATTCTTGTATATAGTCAAGTTAGATCATAATATCCACTGTTGGTAGCTAGACAATGTAATTAAATTCAAAAGCGCACCACCATAGTCAAATCAAAAATCAAATCATAATCTCAACATCAAGAAATAAATCAAGGGCTTGTTTTAATTTCCTTATTGAGCTAGGTCACTTGAAATAGGTAATGAGCCCAAATCCTATTAGTTAATGGGGCTCATTTTGCAAAAAAAGTCTATGTGTGCATGTTCATACTATTTTTCTCCACTCTTGGGAATTGTTAGCATAACTGAACTAATTTTTCAATCTTTAGAGTTCATGTTCTTTACATTAGCTCTTGAAACCAATTGGTTGTGTTTAATCGATCTTGATTATTTAGTGTTTATGTTTTTTTAACCTACTTATTTCATTCTAGGTTATTGAGGTCAGTTAGTACTACTCACATTTTTATTGGCTCAAGCCTGATCTAGTATATGAGAGCAACAAAGGACTGATCTGACTGGATCAGAATATACTGAACTCACTTTATGGGCGACCTGCCCATAAAAAGTAACATAGATTCGAAAAAGGATTTGATTTCACTTTTCAACACATGTGCTCCTTAGAACAAAAAGTCCTACATATTTGAGTAGTTGCTAGCTTGGTTGGTTATTCATATTTGAGAACTCAAATGAACCGACATGATTTCTTTAGGTTTATATCTTCATTTTAGTTTTTGAGATCAACATGAACCAATCTCATTTTTGTAACTAATGTCCTATGCAATCGTAAGTGATTATTCTCATTTAGAGCAATCGAGACTATTGAAGACTTTTGATTTCATATATATCATGGGAGTGGGCCTTTTTCTTGAGAACCTAAAGTCAATGAGCGACTAATCTCACGTATGTTCCAGCATGAGTCCTTTACTAAGGGATCTGAAATTAGTGAGGAACTGATCTCATACTTGTTCGGGTGCGACCGCTTCACTCAAGGATCCGAGATCAGTGAGAAACTAATCTTATCCACAGTAATCAAGATAATGAGGAATTAATCTCATCCAATGAGGAACTTCGAAGTGTACATCAAAGAACTTCGAACTTTAGAGAATTTTATCCACACTAACACGCTCCTTTGAAACACTTCGTAAAATATTTACGAAGTAACCCATTAGCCTTATCTTTTTTATTTCAATCCTTGAGGCTTTTGATTGTCATATTTGAGAGAAAATGACTTAAGCTCAGAGAACTTACAGGCGATCAAAGGCCAACCACTCGGGTCCCATCGATGACAAGTCTCTAGTTTTTTGGTATATTCTCCAACTTAGGCTAGCTGAACTTATATCGTTGATGGTCAAATCCAGACTCAAGGTTTGCCGAACTAAGTCCCTTCAACAGTCAATTCCAGACCTAAGGTTGCCCGAACTAAAAACCCTTGACAGTTGATTTCAAATCTCAGGCCAGCCGAATTGAGTTTCCTCATTGATTAATTTTGGATCTTAGGCCAACCAAATCGAGTACATTCGACGATCAATTTGGATCTCAGGTCACCTTCGAAAACCAATTTTGGATCTCAGGGTAGCCAATTTGAGTATCTTGGTAGATCAATTTGGATCTCGGGCCAAATAAATTGAGTACCTTCATCGATCAATTTTGGATCTCAAGCTAGCCAGACTAAGTACCTTCGTCTATTAATTTGAATCTTGGGCCAGCAAAACTAAATACCTTCATCGATCAATTTTGGATCTCGGGCTAGCCGAACTGAACAGCTTCACAGATCAATTTTGGATCTCGTATCAGCCGAACTGAATACTTTCATCAATCAATTTTGGATTTTGGGCTAGTCGAACTGAATACCTTCATAGATCAATATTGGATCTCAGGCCCGCCAAAACTGATTACCTTTGTCTATCAATTTGGAATCTCTGGCCAACCAAATTGAATACCTTACCTTTGTTGATAAATTTTGGATCTCGGGCTATCGTATTGAATACCTTCATCGATCAATTTTGGATTTCAGGCTAGCCGAACTGCACCCCTTCATCGATTAATTTCAGATCTCAGGCCAGCTAAATTGTATACCTTGGTCGATCAATCTTGAATCTTCGACTAATTAAACTGAATACCTTCAATGATCAATTTTATATCTTGGGCAGACCGAACTAAATAATACCTATACTGTAACTTCAAATTAACGTGGACTCTCACTCCTCATTTTCAACCTCCGTACTCTTCCCAAGACTAGGGTTTCATCGTGCCTCTCAAAAATGAGAAATCTGATTTCTTTTTTCCTTTATCACATAATACACCTAGGATTGCAATCAACCATCTAGTCCTATAGATTAGAAATTATCAATGGCTTCTAGGATAAACCCGCTTTTATAATTAGTCCAAGTAAACTTGTTATAAGTCTAGATAATTTAGTCTGATTCAGATTTATCAGGTCAAGTAAAAACATCCTTAATTAATTCCAAGCATAACTTTGAAATTTGCTTCCAACGAGCAAGTCCACTTAATCAACAAGACCATTTTATATTTATCATTTTCGTGTAGGAAGCCCACTTACCTAATGGACAACTTTAATTCTTTGGGCTCATATCATTTCTTCTTCTTCTTTTGTTACTGTTGTTTTTTCTGCCTCTTATAGGTTCTGGCCTGTCACCATGTGAGAAGAGCTTCACCAAAATACAAACACAGTCCAATAAATTATTTCTTAGTTAACTGAATTTTATTTATTTTTTTATCCCCCCCCCCCCCCCCCAAAAAAAATTGAAGCAAGGGGTGTTGTTTCAACTGGAAACTATGGTATCTACTTCTTGTGGAATATGTTAGGTTAAAGAGGAACATATTTTTATGACATAAACCTTCCCCCTCTTATTCGATTTGACGTATATGCCTCATAAATTTAGCCTTATTTAACAATTATTCAATTAGTCAACTTGTACATTTCCATTCTCCCCACATTTTCTTATATTTTTACCCACCCTCCAAATCTACACACACACACACATGTGTGTGTGTGTGCGCGCGTAATTACACTTAATTCCATATATATATATATATATATATATGTATTTTGTGATAAGAACATTAATTTATGTACAGTATTCATTGTAAAGAATCTGTTTTTTTCCCTACGGCATTCCTTCATGAAATTTTGACTTCATACATATTTCAAATCAGCCTTTAATCTTTCATTATAATAATAGACATTGAAATATTATAGTACATTACTCAAATCAACTACAATAAATTAATACAAATTGATATTGAACTTTGGTACTCTCTAGCGTAAGATGCCTGCAATTACAGATGTAATGTGTGTAATATCACTATCATCTTTCACTAATTACAATATAAATATATATATATATGTATATGTGTATGCTTGCGCATTTTTACGTAGAAGTAAGAGTGAGAATAAGCCGAACTATTTTTACTTTAAGCCTTATTACTATTAGATTTGACCTAGATTTGGGCTATTAGAAAAGCTTTTGAAACTTATTTGACCCTCCTATTTAGAAGCTTAGAAGCTCATATAATGTGATGTATGCATATGTATAATAATTATATATATAATAATAATTTATTTATATTATTGTTAATTATATATATAATAATAATTTATTTATATAATCAATAATACTTACTTTAAACATAATCATAATTCATCTAATTCTTATTTAATTTACTACCTTTTTTATCAATTCTTATTTAATTTACTTCCTTTTTTATCAAGACCGAAGAGGTAGAATAAACTAAACTTAATTTTTTTGGTATATCTATTGTGAAATTGAAGTCTAATAGTTAGTAGGACTTGAAGTAGGTTCAAGAACATACTCAATTTTCAAAAAATTCGAACTTAAAATGTATATATATTGGCCCAAATATTCATCTAAAAACCTTGCATATTCCCACACTACGTAGAATACTTGTTTAAATTATGTCATTAATTTTTTTTCCATTTCCTGTAAGTATATCAGATTGTATGAATATTTATTTAAATTTGAAAAGAAATGGGGGTGACCGCCGCCGGAAACCCCTCCCAGTTCCGCCTGAAAAAATAGGGAGTATATGGGAGAGTGAATTCATGGAGTTGGGCATACATTGTTGTCAACAATGATTTGGGAGTTGCAAAAATCACCGCCGGGGCCCGCCGGCCCTAAAGCGGCGGTGGCCCGCCGTCACATCCATTGATAGACTCCCACCACCAATATGTTCACCACCACTCCACACACCACCGTTGGTCTTTACTATGCTATGATTGGACCATTGTAATGTGAGTTGGGTGGGCCCTGTTTAAACTACAGTCTCATTTCTGTCTCTCACTGCCTGCTCGGGGGGCCCCACTGCCCACATGTCCACGTACCAACCTTGCCGGCTTAACCCTTCCCCTTCTCCTTTTTCAACTTTAATTAAATCACTATTCTGTTTTACTTCTAAAACACCTTCATTACTAATATTAAACGTCAATATTTGGAATTGGAAAAGGATCAAAATTATTCCACCCCTTCCAAGAAAAAGTATGTTTGAATAATCTACTTTTTATTTTTTATTTTTTATTATCAATTAAATACAAATACAATTTATTATAGAAAGAAAAGTATAAAACTTATTTTAAAAATATAAACAAATACGGCCAGAGTGGTGCAATTAGGGTAAATATATATTTGTAAGAGAATATTAGAGTGTGTTGGTTATATTTTCACATATATTTTATAATATTGTGTAGATATTATTATTATTATTAATTTTTTTTTTTTTTTGGATGAATAACATTTCTTCACGTACTTTCCCACTTCCTAAAAACTGTCATTTTAGGATTTCAAGACATACTTTTTCTTAATCTTCTAAAACTATCCATATTATAAATGAGCCCTGCGAAAGGATTGTTATGAAAATAGAGAGATACAATTTTAAAAAGACGATATAATAATTGAACTTAAATGGGGACATGTAAGTCATTTTATAAGGCACCTTAATATATATATATATATATATATATATATATTATATGTTTAAAATCTCTATAAGCCTCAAGAACATAAATATCCCTAAAAATCTTATGACTGGCAATCTATCATGAAACTCTAATTTTTTTATTTATCCCAAATATCATCATCTAAAGGCTTCTCTTTATTTTTGAAAAAAATTCTACTTCTTTCAAGACAAATAGATCACCATAAAGCTTATACAATGACTCCCCAAAGAATCTTAGCGTTTTTAACTAATAAAATTGCCTAGATTCAAGAAGAAACAATCCATGTCAAATTAAATTCTAGTAGTCTTTTGCTCCACAATGATATAGAGAAGGAACAATGCACAAAAGTGTGATCCAAGTTTTCAGAATCACTTTTTTAGGGAAAACACAAATTGGGGGATAAGAGTACTTCTACATTGCATTTTTAAATTTAGTCACAAGTACTCTCTGTATTCTCAATAACCATGAAAAAACTTGAACCATTTTAGGTATTGTAACTTTCCAAACGAGTTTTAACTATGGGAAGGGTGGGTGTAAATCCTTAACAGAAAAGGACGAAAAGAATGATATGCAAGAGAAAACACTAAAGAATCTAAAGTCGAGATCCTAATATTGTCTTTTTCTAAGGACAATCTAACATTCAAAAGAAGTTCAACTAGTAAGCAAAAATAAGATATTTCAACATCTTTGAGATTTCTGAGGTGTAAATCTAACAAAATGAGGATGAATCCTGCACGTTAAGGTTACCGAAGTAAAGGATGATATGGTTTGTTATGTATTAGTGATATGCAAAAATATTCAAGGAAATTTATCATGAAGTGTTTGCTCTCCTAACAATTTGTCCTCCGAAAATGTAGCAAGATCACTTCTCCAAATCTAAACTTTTACCAAATTCACAAAATTTGGATGGACCCTAGTGGTGAATTTCCAAGGACTTCGAAAGGTTGTCCTTAGTACTAGGTCGCATCTTATCCATTATCTTGAACTCCAAACTTGTTAGTGATGACTTTACCCTAAAGAGATTTATTTGTATATCTTTTCTCAAGATATCGATTGCACTTGATTATCCCTACTGTATCCTGTTGTGAGCACTGTGATGAGTATGATAATATATGAAATGATTGATTCAATCTCAATACGCAAGGGCACATAGTCACACAAGTAATATAATGATAAGTAGATTGGCTCCACATGGATTGAATTTAAAATGTATTACAAATACCAATTACTAAACAATTTAGAAATAAAGAAAAAGTGTGCACCATTCTATTTAATCGTGCATTATATCTATAACTGTATAAAAGTAGGATAGTTGGAAAAATTTACAAAAATGTCATTTTCCCACCTAAATCATCTTTTTACGTTAGAAAATATGCTATCTAATCAATTTTTTTTCTTTACTTTTTCACTTTAATTTTCAAAGGCTTATAACTTTTTCATCTCAATTTCGTATTTTTATGAAAAATATATCAAATTAATCACTTCATGATCTTCAATTTGATACTCATATTGCTTATATAAAAATAAAATTTTAATTTTTACATATAAAATTTTTCTTCATACATTAATTGTGGTATATTTTAATATTTAATATATTTTATATTATGAGGTATTTTTATTTTAAACAATATATTACTATTTTTATAATAATTTATTACATTGTCATATTATAAATCGGGCCACGGGGAAATACTAGTATATTTATATATATTGAATATCAATATTATTTATATTTAATAATAAATTCATAGTTATTGAAAGTAATAATAATTTATGAAAAAGTTGAAAATGATAATAATTTAAAGTTGAAAAAATAAGAATAATTTCTGAAAAAATAAAAAATAAAAAACAAATTAAAATATCAAAAAATAATGAATAAAAAACAAATACTTTCACTAAAAATCAAAAAATATTTTAATCTAATGATGTCATATTTTTAATTTATATAAAATATTTGAAGTAAAAATCACCATTAACTTAACAAAAGAATTATTTATATTTATAAAATAATATTTTATTTTCATATATGATAAATGGATGTCAAGATAAAGATCATAAAATAGAGAATTAATATGATATATTAATTATAATATTTAAATAATGTCATATTTTTATTTTATATAAAAATATTTTAACGAGAAAAATATATCGCTATTAACTTAACAAAAAATAATTTATATTTAAAAAATAATATTTTATTTGTATATATGATAAATGAATGTTGAAATAAAGATCTTAAAAGTATAATTAATATGATTTATCTTTCTTAGAAAAATGAATTTGAAATAAAAATGTTATAAGTTATTAAAATTTTAAGAGGAAAAAAAATATTGAGTAATTTTTTTGAGAATGTTGAGAGAGGCTGGAGGAAAAAAAACCAGTAGAGTGGGTAGGGTTATAGATGAAATAATTACAATCCACAGTCTATAAATACATACAAATTAGGTTGTGGGACAATCCATCGAATGTGCACGAGCCCGACTATTGACAGGCCAAGGATGAGATTTATGACAGGGCCTCCACATTTGAGGGTGCCCAACAAAAAAAGAAAAAAAAAACGATTATATACACATAGCAGCCCACAGTTTGCAGGCCATAAAAAATAATTTAGAGTCCATTTGATTCTTTATTTATAAGAATCTATCATAATATAATTATACAATAATAATTTTCTTTTTTGTAGTTATACCTTTTTGAATTTTTTATAGAGACCTAATTTTAATAATTAGCACATGGTCTAAAATTGTTTGAGACTGCTTGAATGTGCACAATTTAATCCAAACACAGAATTATAAGTCACAACAAAATAGATTTTATATAACATGACTTATGGAAAAAAGATAACCCTAGAACACAAGGATAATTAGTCGAGGTCGACGTAGGTGAAAAGGATGCTGATTAAAGGAGTGAGGTGTAGAGGTGCTTTACTTAATCCTATATGTGTGTAATATACATATTTAGTGGTAAAGTATAGTGGAGTTGAGCTAAGTCCAATTATTGTTAATTTGATTTTGATTCGTTCATTACCAAAAATATAATTGAGTTTAGTTAATAAGTTTATTCAAACTAGCTATTAAGAAAAAATAATAAACTTAATAAGAAAGAAAAACAAAGTTGTAACGTCCTGTGCTCGTACCATTATACCCATAGACATTAGCAGACATCCAAACAAAGACCCCACCTAAAACTTAATAAATATAAATTATAAATTAAATTACTCGTCGTGGTCATTAAAGAATAATCTATATATTCATGAAAAATGTAATATTGAATAAATGTGTAAGACTATTCAAATAAATAAATTTGATTAGATATTTGTAAACTTATCTTAAGTAAAATTGTAAATTATAAATTAAATGTCAAATTATTATTTTTATATTTTATGAACTCGCTCACAAGTATGAACAAACCTTCTCACGAGATAATGAACCCAGTACTGTGAAGTTTACATTTGATTACTTATTTAAAAACAAGTGCAATTGAGCTTTTATTAAAATTGAACTTAAAATAAATTACGATAGACTTGCTTAATATATTTACATCCCCAGTTCAAGAGTATACATAACCAACGGAAAAACTTATATGAAATGGTTGTACGTGCAACATAATTTAAAGTATTACTAGTTTAACAATAAAGTATTACTTGTTACTTAAAGTGTATTACTTCTGATTAGTTACTTTAAAAAATAGCGATCTTTAAAGTTAAATAAGTAATACTTTATAGTTAAACAAGTAATACTTTAGATCGTGTTGCACGTGCAACTGTTTCACAGAAAATTCATTCTATAACAAATTGGGTTAAATACAAATTAAGAAATTATATATGAGTGTATCATGTTTTATAGAAAAAAAAACTACTATCTTTACTTTGTAACGTAAAATATAATTATTTAGATCGTGAAAAAATAGTACTTTTCACAAAAATAGTATCTCATTTCACTCAAAAAAATATTGTTTTTCATTTGTCTACTTACAGAAAGAGCAATTATACTAGTTTTTTTAAATACTTTTTAGATAAAGTATTATGTTGTATTAAAAGTATATGTTTTTATTCGCTTACCTACGGGAAAGTCTAATTATGCATATTGTTAAAAATATAATATTTTTCAATGAAAAAATATGATATTTTATGGTAAAATATTATATTATGTTACTTATAAAAATCATAATTAATGTAGATTGTTCAAAATATATTATTTTTACAAAAATATTATATTTTATGGTAAAAAATCATTATTTTTAGTTGACTACTTACACTAGTTATGTAAATTATTCTATACTAACATTATTTTTCATTAAAAAAAGTATTACATTCATAACTAATTCGTTGCTAGGTGTAAAGTTTTCATTTTTTTAATAGGATCTATAAATTTTTAAGCAGAATTGAATTGGATGAACCCAAATTAGCATATTAGGGTTTTGGGTTTTGGAAAGCTAGTAAGGGTGATGATAGCAATTAATATTAAAATTGGAAGTAGGTAAATGAGCGATGGGGCCCTGCAATTTTGTATAATAATAATAAACAAACTAAAAGCATATATGTATGAGGAACAGTGAAAATAATGATGATAAGAGTGTGGGTTGGGAAACAGGTCCCGCGGTATTCGCGCGCGCCCCCTCAACCAGAGGGCCCTGATTGCCCCTTCCATGCCTCTCTCTGCTTCTACTTTCCTTCTACCCCACTTCTTCTTCTTCTCTGCCTTCCATTTTATCACCGCCTTATTATTCTTTTATCTTATATGGCTTGTTCATTATTGGTGCATTTCAACCAACTCCTTTCTCTATTTTGTGATTTTTCTAAATTTTTGGATTTTATTTATATATGATTTTAGCTGTTCCGACATGAATTCATGCAAAAATATATAGATTCGATATCTAGTATACACACATTTTCACTGTATATACGTATTTTGGGTCTGATAATACTCTGAATAAAACCTTATACTTTTTCACAATAAAATATAGTATTTTTTCTAATTCTCCTGATTTTGAATGTTGGGTTTTTTCTTTCAAAAGTATCATTTAGATAAAAATAATTTTATCAACAAAAGAGTTGCATGAAATTTTGTTTTAAAAGTATCATTCATATAATAACATATTATAACAACTAAATTATGTTAGCTCTTGATGTATTATAATCCTTACAAGTGATATTCGCCTTTCAAGATTATTATTCTTCTAATCTTGGACTATCATCATAGAAGATATTTAATTTGGTTGTTCATAGAACATGTGTTTTACCTAAAATGTGTAAATTCTTGGTGTATAATCGTGACAAGTGGTATCAGAGGCACTATATAGATGATTTTTTAAGATAAAAGAATTAAATTTCTTTATTTAAGCAAATGTGAGATTTTGATTTATGTTGATATTGAATTTTGTCTTTCAATTCATAAAATATGTCACATATCAATATTGATTTCATGATATATATCTAGATTCAATTTTTTCGGTTGTATGTACGAATTTTATGGATTCACAAAATCACATGTGAGAAACTTGCCGTAAATTAATTATGGTTTATGTAAATAATTGAAAGAATTGAGAATTGTTGACCTTGCCGTATGATTTCATTGAGCAGGTTTAAATAGATACAATAATATCTTTACATAATCTACATATAAGAAAATAAATCAATTAAATGATACAACAAATAAATCTATGATTTTGCTTGATCAACTGAATCTTGAAAAGATCTATATATATCTTCAATGCTATGATTTTGCTTGTTAAACTATATCTTGAGTAGATTCATAGATATCTTCAATACCCGTCCTCAAGCGCAACGTAGGGTGAGCACCTACACCAAGCTTGGATCTTAGGAGAAGAAACTGCGGACGAGGAAGACTTTTAGTGAAGATGTTTGCAATTTGTAAGGAAGACGGTACGAAATGAGTTTGAAGCTTTCCAGATTGAATGAGCTCCCTTAGAAAATGATAGTCAATATCGATGTGCTTTGCCCGCTTATATGCAATTGGATTTTGACTCAAGAAAAGAGCACTATTGTTGTCACATAATAGAGTAGAAGGTGAAGACAATGTGACTCCAAGATCTTTAAGCAAATGTGTCACCCATATTATTTCTGATGCAATAGTAGCCACTACACGATACTCGGATTTATAGCTTGATCGGGCAAGGGTGGGTTGCTTTCTTGCACTCCAAGAAACTAAATTTCCATCAAAAAAATTGAGTAGCCATAAGTTGAACGACGAGTGTCTAGACATCGTGTGCAGTCAACATCAGTAGTTGGTGTCTGAAGAAACTGACTCATGTGATTGACTGCAAGACTTAGATCAGGTCGAGTAATTTTAAGACATTGAAGAGCTCCAAGAAGTGAATGATATTTAGTGATGTCTGAGAATAATGGACCATCACGTGTCAAAGAACTCCCCGAAGCCAAAGGAGTCGAAATAGGCTTATAATCAGTCATGTCAAATCGGGCAAGAATGTTCTGAACATATTTTCCTTGACTTAGGAAGAGACCATCATATGTATAAGTAACTTCCAAGCCCATAAAGTAAGTAAGCTTGCCTAGTCTTTGATCGCAAATTCACAATTAGGACTAGAGATGAAACTTTTCAATAGATTGAAAGAATTCCCTATGAGGATAATGTCGTCAACATATGTCAATAGATAAAGAACAGAGGAATTTTCAAAATATAAATAAAGAAGTATCTGCACAGCTATCCTGGAAACCAATAAGATTGAGAAAGTCATATAACCATTGGTACCATGCACGAGGAGCCTGCTTGAGACCATAAAGAGACTTCTTCAAGAGGCAAACATGATTAGGCAAAGAAGCGTCAATATATCTTGGAGGTTGCTCTATGTAAATGGGCTTCGAGAGAATATCATTCAAAAGGTATTCTTGACATCAAGTGATGCAAAGGCCAGTGATTCATAACAACAAGAGATAATATGATACGAACTGTAGATGCCTTGACAACCGGACTGAAGATGTGCGAATAATCGAAGCCTGGAAGTTGAGTGAAGCCCTATGGCACAAGTTTACCTTTGTGGCGATCAACGGACCCATCAGATAGAAACTTTGTCCGAAAAATCCATTTGGAGCCAACTATATTGGTTCCAAAAGGACGGGGTCCCAGATCTCAAGTTGAATTAGCTCAAAGGGCGCCCATCTCCTCATCCATTGCAGCTATCCAATGTGGATGTTTTACAACACTCTTGAAGCCTTTGGGAACATTAGAAGCTTGAAGAGCCTTAAATAATGGAGTAGTAGCCTTATCAACTCAATGACAATGCATAAAAATTCCAAAATATGATCGTGTTTGCATTGCATGAGGTGGTGGATTGGGATGTGGTGCAATAGGTGGCAGTGGTAGAGAAATCACAGATTAAGTCAGTATTGGCACCAGTGGTTGGGTAACCATAGGCGAAGGTACAGGTGCAGCCACCTCGGGAAGAGTTGGTTGCTAGCCAAGTAACGGATATAGGACACAAGGAATCTGTGAAGGGCTGCACGCATGTGGTGGAAAAGGTGGAGTGGTGGGGGCCATAGCTAGAATAAGCGATTGAGGAGAAGTAGACTCATGAAATTCAGTAATGTCCATGAGTGTAGTGGACACACTGTCATTAGCATAGGAAAAGCAAGCTTCATCAAAAGTCGCATGGCGTGAAATAAAAATACGAGATTTCACAGGATTGAGGCACAAAAAACCTTTATGTTGAGAACTGTATCCAATGAATACACAAGAAATAATGCGAGTAGAAAACTTATTTTCTGCATAGCTACGTAAACAAGGGAAAACCCGACAGTGAAATCGGTAAAAGTTACTCTAATTGGGGACATAATGAAACACTAATTCAAAAGGCAACTTCCCTTGTAATATGGATGATAGGAGGTGGTTGATAGTGAACACCGCAGCTGAAAAAGCTTGAACCCATGATGAAGTAGGAGCACGAGAATGAAACAACATAGCAAAAGACCTGTTTCAATTATATGTCGATTGTTTCGTTCAACTCTCCCATTCTGCAAAGGTGTATAAGGACATGAAATGAAGTGTTGAATGCCCTTATCTCGAAATAACGATTTTAGTGAATTATTAGTGAACTCTGAACCACCATAGCTTTGGAAAATTTTAACTTTTCTAGCAAACTAATTTTTCACCAATTTTAGAAATTGAACGAGATTCACATAAAAGTCTGATTAACAGCTAATGGAAACATCCAAGAGTAATCATCAATGTAAACAACATAATAACGTTAACTAGCAGATGAAATAACGTGTGTAGGGCCCCACAAATCACAGTGAATTAAATCTAAAACATAAGCAACACATTTTTCATTTTTGTTTTTTGGTCGAAACCGCAGATATTAAATAAAGTAAAAAAAAGTTTGTAGTACGCCAATACTCGGGCATACCCGAAGAAAAATAAAACTAGTCCCTAAACCCCAACATGGGGTCGGGAACAAGCAACCTAGGAAACAACTGAAAAGATAGTCATTTTCTTTTAGAAAGTTGGCAAGATGTACAAAGGGAAGGCTTTGGCAGTAAAAAAGTAACTTGCAATGTCCTAATTTATTCAATAAGCTGATAACATCAAAGTTTACATGTCCTAATCTATTATGTCATAATTCATAGGAAGCACGTATCTTTTTTTGTTTAAAGTAGCAACTAATGCAAGATACCCACGTTTCAAAATATATAGCCCATTATCACGCTGACATAATGTTATATGAGCTTTGGTTATCTTATTTTGAACAACAAAGGAGCTATTAGTAAATATGACATCAACGGGATAATCTGTTGTTAACTTGCTATAGACAGAAGATTTTTGGTTATGTGGGAAACCACAAAAACATCCAACAAATCAATATGATAATTCAAATTTAATTTTCCAACATGAGATATAGGAAGGTGAGCACCATCACCAACAATTACTTGATCATTACCGGAGTAAGGATGATAATCGGAGAGAGCATTAGTTGAGAAAATCATGTGACCAGTGGTGCCCTTGTGAAGATACCAGTCCGAAACATTAGAGCTACCAAGAGAGCAGCCCATTTGAAATGCCTCAGCAAGACTGACTGTAGAGGAGGGTTTCTTTGGTGCATATCGGTTTGGACAATTATTTGCATAATTCCCATTTGTGCAGCAAATTTGGTAGTGTGGTACACGATTAGGATGCTGCCCCTTTCCATTTTGTCTAGAATTATGAACCCTATGTGAATTATTTTCCGACAATGAAAATCTATGATTGTGCTGAGGTGAGGAACCACGACCACTGTTGGAAGAAGATGGTGGTTTGTGCGATTGAACAGAAGCAGCAAAAGCAGCCGAGGATGCACCAAAATTTTCCATGGATTGCTGAAGTAAAGAAGAATCCTTCGGCATTGAATAATAAATCGCTGAAAGAAGGTAAAAGAGTGATAGCCATACAAGTGGCAGAAAAACCCGTGAAAGTGGGACCAAGTCCATGAAGAAAAACCAATGCAATTTATTTATTTCAGTGATAGGGTGTCCGATCGCTGCCAATTGATCGCACAAGGACTTGAACTTGTGACCATATTCAGTAACAGACAATGATCCCCTTTTATGAGTTGGAGATCATCCTTAATACGATGTTCATGGGATTTGGACAAGTGATTATAGGCCAACTCGAGCGACGTCAAAACAGTACGGGCAGAAGTCCAACCAAAGACCTTGCCCATGGATTCTTTAGTGAGGGATGATAGAAGCAGTGTGAGAAGGCGTTGGTCTATCATGCGCCAAGCAAGAAAATTAGGATTGGTGATGTCATTGTCATTACTATCTTTGGAGAGAGGATTCGACTGGTGCTTGCATCTGTCGATATGGTAGAAGTAATTTTGACACTCAATGATCGAGGTTATTTGTTTATGCCACAATAGGTAATTTCTTGAGGTTAACTTAATAGTAACCATATGAAGGAAATAATTGCTTATTTTTTAGCTAATTATAGAGCCAACGGGTCAAGGTTTATTAAGCTCTAAGTAAGATTGAAATAAATTCTTAATGTGGGGAGATAACTGGATATTATACACTGAGTTCTTAGATTCATTAGATCTAATGGGTCCTTCTTTGTTTCCATACTACGTGTCATTTCTAACACATCTTTATATGTTGGCAGCTTCAATAGATATTGGTCATCACAAAAAAAAAAAAAAAAAAAAAAAGGTCTTTGTAATGCAACTACTACTTGCAGTTCTTTCTATTTTTCAGGAAATTTATTTTTTACATTAGCAACCTTAATGGTTCGTGGACCAAAATCCTGAAACAACTCATATCATTTTCCTCTAAGGCTTTTAATCATTACATCAGAAAATCATTATACTACTGATCTCTAACCTACAACGGAGTGATATATCCAATATGTCCTAATCTCTAATCAAAATGTCAATGTCTCCTATTCTTGAAATTTGGATAGGCTCCATTTCCATTACCTTGGAATTCCTTAAAAAATTTTGGAATTTTGATATACTCTATCTAACAAAAATAATTATAATGATGAGTGTTAGAAAGTGAATATGCAATCCTATAAGGGATAGAATATGGTCGAGTTCCATCTTTCATAAGATCGTTTCTTTTAAAATCTTGTTTAAGGGTTATAACTCGACTAAATTCTTGGTCCAATAGGTTGTATGCTATCCTAAAATGAATATTCAATATAACCTTCTCAACATACAATTTCCCAGCCATAATACCAAGACAACCATCTTGTAGGTTATTGATTTTCAATCCATTATAGATAAATGTACTTAATCGACATATTTTTTTGAAAGTAGCTTTCATTACTACCTCAATGGTTTCAATATGGATCTATTTCATAGTGAACACTACTTCTTCTTTCAATCTAATTTATTTCTTTAGAATCTCCACCTTTAGAATAAGTTGCATATCCGTCAAGTTTCTCATAAGTTCAATAGGAATAGCAAATTGACCTGAACTTACGCAATAAACAATGTGATCCCTTTATTGGTTTAATCCAATCTAATAGAGGATTCGACTAATTCCTCCCATTCTAACACCATCATAAAGACTAAGATTTGATTCTTATCACAAGATTCTTGTCATTGTCTTGTTTAAGACCGTTATCCTTGAAAAGAATCCTAACAGGCTTCCTAAACTTTGAAGCATATCTCCTTCCTCCTGGTAATTCTAATTTGGTCGAAGATTCATCCGAATTATACTCTATCTCGTCTTCATAAATGTTTTTATCTAAAGGAATATCTTGAAATTGGTAAATCAGAACCAAATCTCCATATTAAAGTGCAACAAGAATGTCAATGACTTTAAATTGGCGTAATTCACCATGTTTCTATGAGAAATCTGGAGAAATATATCCTTGTGCTCCACATGTCCAGCAATTACAATCTTTAAAATTTGTATTGGCATGTGTGTGGGTGCATCTGAAGTTCCTTCAAGGTGAGGCTCTTCCTGTGGATCTCCTGGTTATTTTTCGGGATCCTAGTGAATAAGCTTTGGTAGGTTCGTTTGTTTGTTCAGATTTATAAAATCTTGCTACGTACAAGGACCACCATGAACTTTTTCTACCCCCACTTTTGAAACATAATATATTCTTCCTTCTTTGGTCCCTTGATTCACCAATGACGATAGAAGAATGTTTGTTATCATAACAAAAAGGGTTTTATTTATTGTTCATTGTAGCTTTGTCATGTTCTTCTAGATTAGTGTTTGTTAATATCAGTCCTTTAGTTTGCCATTAAGGAAATACATTCTTCTAGCAACTAAGTTAATTTTTTAGTTTGGAACATTATATGATCTCAACATTTCTCTTCAAGGACTATATATCTTTATGAAGAACCACGAACATGCAATTTCTTCTGACACAATTACTTGAAAAAATCATTTGTGAGAGTTGTTTGTATTTTCATCCGCTGCACATATAGTCTTTAGCTAACTGCCAAGAAGAGTTTGAGTATTCTTCTTTAATTTTTCTTCTCTACTTCTATCGAAGTATCCATCTCCAATGTAATGTAACTTGGTAAATTTTTTGTATCTTTCCACCATTATCCTTTTTTAATCTCTAGCTAAGACTTCTTCCTAGGCAGTGGTTGTTGTTTCCTCCCAACCAACTTGACAAATCCTTCTAAACTTAGTTTGATGAGTTTTGTGAAGTCTTATTTTTTAAGATCTAGAGTGGTTGTAACAATTTTCACTAATGTAATTTATTCATTGACCAGTTTCCTAGATTTCTGAAATCGATGATATTCAAATTGAAAATCTTCCCATAGGGTTATATTCGTTGTACCATAATTTTAGGCCAAGGATTATAGATGGTATCATATTTGAATTTCTCCTAGAAATTCTTCTTGATTGAACTCCCATGGTTGGAACACTTCTGATGGTTAGATCATCTCCTGTCATTGGATGGTCTACTGAGCCTTGTAACAGTGGAGGTGGAATATCCTAGTTGTTTCTTTTGATTAGTTTTGTCTAAGTAACAACGCAATTTCTTTTCTCAGATCTTTTATTTCCTTATGACGACCAAAAAGCATCTTTACCCAACAAATTCTCCACATTTTCTTCATTAATCATAAATTGAAAATTCTACTTTCCGTAAATGTTGGATGTTCTTCTAGATTTGCCTAAATCTTTTATCATCTTTGAGGCTGTTAGAAAATTGGTTTATTAAATAGGTGTCAAACCCATTTTGATCGATTTTGTAAGTGGTTAAATATTTAATTTTTGAGGAATTAAATAGTGTAAATAATTTATGTTCCGATTAGATAAATATAGTGGGTTGAATTTCTCAAAACTGATTTTTGGTGAGTGAGAAAATTAATGTTCAAAGCTTATGATGTAATTAAATGACTTTCACCGGCGGGTGATCAAATGGTGCCACACATGTGCGTGCTTGGCTCAATCTCAAACTCATCCTCGGCTCGATTTAGTGGAGTCGAGTCTTGTCTGCACGTACCTTGATGGTGGATACCCGTACACACCTGGAAAAGTGGATGTCCAGGTTCATAAAATTATTAGGAGTTAATCTCCTGAAGTTATGAACATCATAATAGGTTAACCTCCGGGAGTTACTTCTCCCGCACGCACTTGTACAGGTGGATACCCGCACGCATATGGACAAGTGGATGTCCAGGTTCATGTAATTTTCAGGAGTTAATCTCCTGAAGTTACGAACATCATAATTGGGGAGTAACCTCCAGGAGTTACTTCTTCTGCATGCACCAGAACGGTGGATGCACGAACGTACCAGGACAAGTGGATACCTAGGTTCATTGTAACCTTCGAGAGTTACTTCTCCTGCACGCACCTGAACAGGTTGATGTCCGTACGTACCTGGACAAGTGGATGTCCAGGTTCATTGTAACTATCGGGAGTTACTCTTGGGGGTTTGAATGTCCACTAACTCCATAATTGGAGACTTTAATCCCCGACTGGATTTGATGCATATATATAAGACCATATCTACATACAAAAAGTCCAATTGAAAATCCTGCATCCATATTTTCGAAGATCATAACATAGTAGGGAGCTCCCAGTTCTCACATTGTTTTAGTTCGTTTGAGCTTTTGGTATACTAGTGCTACTACCCAGAAGGCGAAAATTATTTTGTCTTTGGGAACGATACGTCAAACTGTGAGCACTAGCCATGACGTATGGTGTTGTTGGTTTTCACCAAAAATAATCCGACACATAGTTGGTATGCCCACAATGAAACAGAATAATGGCAAGCAAGATCATCTCCCAAAGGACCAATGAAAATTTTTCTAATCTTTTGGTCTGTCAATTAATTCCAAAATCAGTAACAAATATTTATAATTCGAAGAGTGTAATTGAATAGCTATAATCGAAATAATGGATTTTGTATCTAATAGGTAAATCATTCTAGTTTCCAATTAATTCCACCATAGCTGACTATTTCAATCATCAACTCAAAAATGACTAATTCATGCAAACAAATCAGTTATAACCACCAAAGATGCTTCTGACGCGGTCTTATCTCTCCTTAGTTTCTCGATAATCAGGAAGACATTCACCAATTATATCCCTAATCGACTGCAACCCGAGAGATGCACTACAGATTTAGTGAGCCGACAACATTAATAACTAGAGAGACCCGATTCAAAACAAGTAAACTCTGATGCTGAATTATCGAATTAAGACTGATCTTCCCTTGATTCAGAAGAATCAATGTATCACTAATTAAATATAAACCACACTTACAGATGACCGATTTAATTGGCTACTAATTAATTTCCGACTAATAAATATTTCAAACTACCCAATAGAACCGAAACAACTAATAACACTAAAATCAGAGAATCACAGATGTTTACATAAAATAAAGTATACGAACAAATTAGATCTCATAAAAATAGACTAGCTAAAGCTTCATCAATCATAACCAGAATAAAAGAAGTTAGCTAGAATTCATACTACAATTAAGCAACAAAATAAAAATAAGAACGAGAAAACCAATCAACTGCCGGATAGAGAGAAGAACCGGTTGCTTCCTCTTTCTTGGAGAAGGGGCTAAGGAGGATTGTTGTGTAATTAAAACCCTAATAAACTATATATACATCTTGAAAAATAAGAAGGCCAAATTTAATGTTAATAAAGCCCATAACTGCAAGTTTAAGCCCATATACTGCTGTTTAGTCTCGTGGGTAGCCCATTTGTGGAATGAAAGTAGGCCCTCAAATTAATTCATGGGCAGTTAAAAATTTCTTCAAGTCAGACTGGCTGGTATGGGCATACTGTCTGTCCATCAGGTAAATACCCTGCTTTAACTCTTCCAGAAACTCTATTTTTTTTCCATAATTGAAACATTACCTACAATTATTTACAAAATGGTGTTAGCTTGATAACATATATGCCATACACCAAAAATCTCCTAAAAGATGTAACAAATATTCACCAATCAATGTATTCCTTTTGAGGAGAGAGGTCATCCTTGACTCGATTTCAAACCATCTATTTTTGATTCATTTCCGGTGTCCCAAAGTCATTCCCGGAGTCAGATGTTTAAGAATATCCATTCTTCATTGCCTTCACAATTCGAGAAAGAGAGAAGTAATTTTTTTATTTATTTATTTTTTTCTTTACTCTTGTAAGCCATTATTGGGTGTTATAACCAACAATCGAAAAATGAATAGTACTTCCGTTTCACTATTTTATTTCCACATCCTCAATGGTGAGTTCTTCAAGAGTCATTGCTCCTACACAGGTTGAATAACCTGAGAAGTTCATGGGCATTGATTTCAAAAAATGGCAGCAGAAGATGTTGTTCTACCTCAGCACTTTCAGCCTGGCGAAATTCCTCAAGGAGAATTGGCCCGTGGTGTCTGAAACTAAAAATAACAATGAAAAACAATGGCGTTTGATGCATGACACCAAGGAAACTTCTTATATTGTAATTATGTCCTAAAAGAACTTGGTGATGTGTTATACAATGTGTATTGTGCTGTGAAATCCTCCAAAGAGTTGTGGGAATCCTTCGAGAAAAATTACAAAGCCGAAGATGCCGGCACAAAGTGGATTCCAAAAGGCTAATGGAACAAGTTGAAGAGTCTCAAATGATCCTACACAACATAACTCCTGAGGGTATGTCTCTTCCTGAAGCTTTCCAAGTTGTAGTCGTAATTGAGAAGTTGTCTCTAAGCTGGAAGGACTTCAAGAGTTATCTCAAACACAAAGGAAAAAAGATGACTTTGGAGGATCTTATTGTCAAACTCAGGATTGAGAAAGACAATCGAAGGATCGACTCCAAAATGGCATGGGTCTCGGTGGAGGCTAAAGCTAATTTGATGGAACAAGGCTCCCCAGCCAAGAGAAAGAGGTCAAATGATAAAAATAAAAGGCCTATGAATCAACCCCAGCTGAAGTTCCAAGGTGTTTGCTACAACTTTGGAAAATCGAACCACATGACCAAAGACTGCTGTCAACCCAAGAAGGAAGGACATCAATTTTCAAGTGCCAACGTGGTAGAGAACAAAGAGCTCATCGACATGAATATGTCAACGGTGGTGTTTGAAGCCAACATGGTGGATAACCCGAAGGAATGATTTGTGGATACCGTTGCCACTTGCCATGTTTGTTCTGAAAAGAAGGTATTCTCCTACTACATCCCTTCTTTCAAAAGAAATCTCCACATGGGGAACCTTGCAACTAAAGTTGGGAGTGTGGTGCTGAAGTTGGCTTCTAGAAAGGAAGAGCAACTGAAGGATGTGCTGCATGTCTCTGACATCTGAAAAAATCTGGTCTCGAGTTCTCTCCTAGTCAACCATGGGTTTATGCTAGTGTTTGAGTCTGAAAATTTTGTATTTAACAAGTTTGGACAGTTCCTTGGTAGGGGTTATCTTGATAAGAGGTTGTTTAAAAAATGAATGTAATGGTTGTACGTCGTAATGGCGAGAAAGATATGAATAAAAATTCTACTTCCGTTTACATGCTTGAGTGCTCTAATTTATGGCATATTAGATTAGGACATCTTAATCACAATGCTATAAAAAGGTTGGTAAATTTAGATTTACTCCCACAAGAAAAATGTGAAGTTTGTGTAGAAGCCAAAATGGCTAAGTTACCATTTCATTCGGTTGAGAGGAGCACTTCACCCTTAGAATTAGTTCAAACTAAAGGTGGGAAAATGTAGTTCATTACTTTTATTGATGACTGCACACAAGATTTTGTTAGTTTTATCTCTTAAGGAGTAAAGATAAAGTCATCGAAGCTTTTAAACTCTACAAGAATGAAGTTGAAAATCAACTAAGCATCCGGATTAAATCAATTTGAAGTGATAGAGGTGGAGAATATGTAGCTATGTTTGCAAAGGTGTGCTCTAATGGGGTATAATTCATCAAACGACAGTACACCCCTAAATAGTCAAGCATTTCTACCCGACTACTCGGTCCGTCAAAGGGCTACTGACAAGAAAGATATAGCCAACGCAAGACTTGCCCTTCCTCGACTTGATTGATGGTGTGTTGTACCAGGGATTTATGAATATGCGTGCTCCAGGGGTCATGGTTTGTGAGATTATCTTCTACTATTATAAAATGGAAGAATCATCCCCCACCATAAAGAAGTATGCTAAGCTAGTAGCGTAGAAGAAGAGGGAGGAACCTAGCACTTTTCTTCACTTATACTATTTCTTTGCTATTTATGAATTCACCGTCTAATCGGGGGAAAGAGCTATCAAGCTAGAATCGGGATCAGGTAAGGCTTACCACCCTAATTTCAGAAAAGATTCCACTTTTATTGATATAGAAATATACGAAATAATATCAAAAGAGAGAATCCGAATGACCTGATACCCTATAAGTGATTTTTGAAATCCATATATCAATTGGCGTAAATAGACCACATCTTCCGAAGAGACTAGTTATGAATGAAATGAGTCCCCAACTCCACCTATCTATGAAGTAGTCACCTAGTCTTCTGAATATTCCTTTGGTTCCACGAGGTTGAAGTATAGCCATAAGCACACCGTTCTTAGCCCCTTGATGATTGCTAATGTAATGTGGTGCATTTATTTTCTCATTCTTAGGGGAATGCATATATAGACTATATGTGACACCCCACCCTTATAAACCACAAAACATAGGTTACTTCTAACCTGGTTAAATCTGTAAGTTTTTTTTCATTTACCTGTAACCTATTTACGAGATATAATTTATCTCCTACACAACGGCTCATTCAAACCTAAGCAAAACCCACAATAGATGCAAAAGTACTCACCATAACCACACCAATATTTACATGCCTAGATAGATTAATATTATACAAGCCTAAACTGAATAACATAAATAGAACCCCAAAAGCATAATACGCCCATGGTTTAGCCCCAAACGTCGTCATCCATGTACACCGATCCCAAAAGCTTGTTGAAGCACGAACAGCATGCCTGGTAAGCCGTAAGCTTACACATCTTCAACATGCTCACCTACTATGCACAAACTAGGTGAGCTACAGCCCAGTAAGCAGAAATCATGCATGTATGATAAATTAAAATGCTTGCAGAAACTTTAAACGAGATGTGAAATGCATTCTACTGAAATCCTAACCAATATTTTGGAATATTTTATCTTTATAGGGCCCGTGACCGACATACTGTGCACTGGAAAGAGCTAGCTCAATAAATAATCATAATCATAAAGTCTATCCATGTCTCATATACCACCGGCCCAACAAATCGAGTCTATCCATATCTCACATGCCACCGACTCAATATATCATAAAGCCTATCCATGTCTCACATGCTACCGACCTGACAAATCAAGCCTATCCATGTGTCACATGCCACCGGCCTCGGTACACTAGTAGTGGTCAACATTACATTTTCATTTCTTTTATCATATAGTGCGTGAAGGTAGGCTATGTACAACTTATGCATGCACATGTCCATGCTCGTGAATATTATATTTATACAATACCAAATCGATCATTAACACCACGAAATTCACATCTATCAATATCAAGAGGCACAAGTCACACATATTCTATAAAATAATATTTATATCTATCAACATCAAGAGGCACAAGTCACAAATATTCCATAAGATAATACGAACAAGTATTATGTCTATGCATTGTAGATGTAAATGGATTTCTACTTACCTCTTTGCCGATAATATGTATCCGAGACCCCCCTACATGTATGGTTAAGCTAGTAATTTTCCCGGAACCGAAGGCTTACGTTCTCTCTCTCTCTCTCTCTCTCCCCCCCCCCACTGAACTCCCCCGTAACCTCTCTTCTCTCCCTTTTATTTCTTCTTCCTCGCTGGACTCTCCACCTCCAGAAATGAACCCCCCACCCCTTTTCCTTTTCTTTTTCTTCCTTATGAGGTCACCGCCTCACTAATTATATATATATATATATATATATATGCAGACACAACACACACACTTAATTATATGTATAAACACACGCACACACCTAATTAGGATTAGTATTATCTTATTATTATTATTTATGTACCTACACTAATTATATATATATATATATATACACCATCAGATGGATTATTACTTTTATCTATTATTATTATTATTATTATTATTATTATTATTATTATTATTATTATTACTATATTATTATTATTATTATTATCATTATCATTATTATTATTATTATTATTATTATTATTATTATTATTATTATTATTATTATTATTATTATTATTATTATTATTATTATTATTATTATTGTTGTTGTTGTTATTGCAAGCTCGCCACGTGTAATCATATTTTATTAGAACTTGACACCTTATCTCTTTCTTGACATTTGGCCTAAAGGGTTCCAACCTATAATGTGAACCCTACAAAATTTAACAGTATTATACCAAACATAATTAGATACGAACTGCGATACCAATAAAATGCAATTTAAATAGCAAATAAAATTATAAAATGAATGCAATGCATGAACTATATTGGCCAGTGAGTAGTGAGAGACTTGGGGTATCACACTATAGACGCTATATTCGCCACAGTCTAACGGTGTTGCTGAACGCAAGAATCGTACTCTAAAGGAGATGATGAATGCTATGTTGATAAGTTCTGGTTTACCACAAAACATCTTACAAATACCTGAAAGTGTGGGGCTTTTTAGCTAAAGTTGAAGTTCCTCGTCCCAAACAAGTACGAATTGGACCTAAGACGATGGATTACATGTTTGTAGGCTATGCTCTCAATAGTATTGCATATCAATTTTTCATTCACAAATCTAAAATTTTTGATATGACAGATGACACTATGATAGAATCAAGGAATGCAATGTTCTTTGTAAATGTATATCCTTGTAAAGAAAGGATATATGTGAGTTCTTGAAAAGAACTCATAAAGCCGCAACTAATTCTGCTCAAGAGAGTGAAGAACTAGGACACAACAAGATAACTAAAATTGCTAAAACCTTTGGCCCTGACTTCATAACCTATGTTTCGGAAGATGAGCCAAAGATTTTAAAAGAATCCCTATCTATGCTAGATGCGTCGCACTGGCAAGGAACTATAAATAGCAAAATTGATTCTATTATGCAAAATCATACTTGGGAACTGATTGATCTTCCACGAGGTTGCAACACCTTAGGATGTAAGTGGATCCTTAAACTAAAATATAAATCAGATGGAAAAATTGACAAGTTTAAAACCCGATTGGCAGCCAATGTATTACACAGAAGGAATGTTATGATTTCTTTGAAACATATTCTTCTGTGATAAGAATAACATCCATTCGAGTGCTCATCTTGATTGCTGCTCAGTACAATCTTGAAATTCACCTGATGGATGTAAAAACAATGTTCTTAAATGGTAAGTTAGAAGAAGAAATCTATATGGATCAACCTAAAGGGTTTGTAGTACCTGGTCAAGAAAAAAAGGTATGCAAACTCGTTCGATCACTATAAACAAGTTCCAACACAGTGGCATGTGAAATTTGATAATACGATGTTGTCAAATGGTTTCAAAATCAATGAGAGTGACATATGTGTATATGTGAAAGGCACGTCTACCTCATTTTATATTGTTTGCTTGTATGTTGACAACATGTTAATCATGGGGAGTAGTCACGAAGTAATCATTGTTACAAAACGTATGCTGAAATGTAATTTTAACATTAGTTGATGTGATTTTCGGAATCAAAATTGAACGAACATCTAAGAGAATTTTCTTGACATAGTCTCTCTACATTGAGAAAGTGCTTAAGAAGTTCAATGCTTATGATGGTCCACCGACAAAGACACCCATGGAACTCAACATGCATTTGAGTAAGAATAAAGGTGATCTAGTGTTTCAACTTGAATATCCAAGGATTATAGGGAGCTTACTGTACATTACAAATTGTACGCATCCTGATCTCGCATGCTCAATAAATAAATTGAGTTGGTTTATAAGTAATCCAAATAAAAAGCATTGGAGAGCACTAATAAGGGTTTTAAGATACTTGAAGTAGACCCTTAATTATGGGCTGAACTTGCTCGAGATATCCATGTGTAATTGAAGGGTATTGTGATGCAAATTAGATATTAGACACCAAAGTCTCTTTCTCGACTATTGGATATGCTTTCACTATTGGGAGTGGACAGTGTCGTGGAGATCGACTAAAGAAACTTGTAGCATCCACCATGGAATCAAAGTTCATAGCTTTAGACAAAGCTGCAGAAGCAGCTAAATAGCTTTGTAATTTCCTTGAAGACACTCCATGTTAGAACAAACATGTGCCAACAGTGATGATACACTGTGATTGTCAAGCTACCATTTGTAGGGCATAAAGTAATATGTATAACGGTAAGTCTATAAACATTCTTCGTAGACATAACACCATAAGATATTTGATCTCAAGTGGTATAATATCGATTGACTACATAAAGTCGAAGATACTTTGGTGGATCTACTCACAAAAGGGCTAAATCGAGATCAAATGAACAAATTGCTAGAGGGAATGGATTTAAAACCCACATAGCAAGAATCGACATAGTGGTAACCCAACCATGTTGACTGAAGATCCCAAGAACTTGGTTCAATGAGAAAACTAAGCTATGAAGGTTCAGTTGGAACACTTGAAAGTAATTACCCTTCTCTAGAGAGCAAAAACAAGTGTTGACTCCTACAAAGTTGTGGTGAGGTTAAGTTCTTTGAATTTTAATGATTCTTAAGCCTCGTTGGGGTAGAGTATGGCAGGATACTCAAGATAAGAGATCACCTATATAAGTGAGAAGTGTGGGCCGCTTCAAATAACACTTAGGAATACAAGGAGGTTGTTCATGGCTAAAAACAGACACAAACGTGAGAACATAATATGTTGAGGCTTTGTTATGTTAATACTATTGACTAGGTATACACGAAGGTGGAATAGTTCAAGGCACTGCATCCACTAAGCCATCGGTATATCCGATTGTATCAACTATTGATGGTTTAAAGCCACAAGCTAACTTTCCTTATGCAATAATGTCTCTCGAGGACTGGGTTGCTTGTCAGCATAGATATATGCATTAATTTTCACTCATGTGGGGGGGTTGTTAGAAAAGAGGTTTATTAATTAGGTGTCAAACCTATTTTATTCAATTTTTTAAGTGGTTAAATATTTAATTTTGAAGGAATTAAATAGTGTAACTAATTACGTTCCGAGTAGATAATTGTAATGGGTTGAATTTCTCAAAATTGGTTTTCAGTGAAAGAAAATTAATACTCAAAGCTTATGATGTAACTAAATGACTTTCACCGGCAGGTGACCAAGTGAGGTCACACATGTGCCGCTCGACTCGGTCTCGGACTCAGCCTCGACTTAGTTCAGTGGAGTCGAGTCTTGTTCGCACGTACCTGGACAAGTGGATACCCGTACACACCTGGACAAGTGGATGTCCAGGTTCATGTCAAACACCTGAACAGGTGGATACCCACACACCTGAACAATTGGATGTCCAGGTTCATGTAACTATCACGAGTTAATCTCCTAAAGTTACGAACATCATAATTGGGGAGCAACCTCCGGGAGTTACTTCTCCCGCACGCACCTGGACAGGTGGATGCACCTACATACCTGGACAAGTGGATGTTCAGGTTCATTGTAACCTCCGGGAGTTACTTCTCCCACACGCACTTGGACAGGTGGATGTCCGTACGTACCTGGACAAGTGGATGTGCAGGTTCATTATAATTGTCGGGAGTTACTCTTAGGGGTTTGAATGCCTACCAACTCCATAATTGGAGACTTTAATCCCCGACTAGATTTGATACCTATATATAGGGCCATATCTGCATACAAAAAGTACACTTGAAAATCCAGCATCCATATTTTCGAAGATCATAGCATAGTAGTGAGCTCCCAGTTCTCACATTGTTCTAATTCGTTGGAGCTTCTGGTCTAGTGGTGCTACTACCCAAAAGATGAAAATCGTTTAATCTTTGGGAACAATACGTTAAACCGTGAGCACTAGCTGAGATGTATTCGTTTTACAGAGAGAGGTCTTCCTTGACTCGATTTCAAACCATCTATTTCCGATTGATTTTTGGTGTCTCGAATTCATTCCTGGAGTCAAGAAGTTTAATAACATCCGTTCTTCGTTGCCTTCACAATTTGAGAAAGAGAGGAGTAAATAGTTTTTTTTTCTTTAGTTTTGTAAGCCATTGTTGGGTTTATAACCAACATAGGCATCGTGAATGATTTTGTTCCACTTCAGATTGATCATGTTTCGGTCTTTTGCAGATCTCTCTAATTTCTTCCTTCATATTCATTACTTTTGGCCAATTTCCATGAGCTATATCATCCTCAAATGATTTCTTGCACCTTTGAAGTCATTCCTAAAGAAAATCTCATTTTTTTCTTTTCAAATATGAAAATATTTTCTATTTTAACTACTTAATTTTCACTCGATTGTTCCATAATTCTTGAAATATCTCCTTCTTTAGGATATTACAAATAATATTTTATGAAATTATGATTTCAAAAAACCTAGGATTGATAACATATTCAAACTCTCAATAATATTTTTGTATTTTTAAAGTTCTTAGTTTAATATTTTGGGTGAAATAAGTTTTTTTTTTTCTTTTTAGTATATAGATGTCCCGATCCTGTAGGGTATTTTGGGCAATTTTCATTAAAAATTGGTAAAAAAAACTGAAATAAAAATTTTGATTAAAAAAGAATTTTAACTTAAATAGGCAAAACATGTATTGGTATTTAATCAAACTATATATATATATATATATATATATATATATACATGGACCATAAGAGACTAGTATTATAAAAGCAAAATATTATGTGGATTGTGATTCTTTTATAGCACAAAACTGTCCGTCTCTTCCCTTTTAATAATTTTCAATTCCAATCATTGTTATTTATAGTTTTAGTTTGTCATTAATCTTTCTATTTATTTTGTGTCTCGGTTGCTTTTTTTTTTTTTTCTTTTTTATCAAGTGTCTCTTAGAGATATAAATATATAAAATATAGTGTCTGTTATGAATATAAATATACAAAATATATACACTATAATTACAATATATGTCTAATTATGATAATTTTATGTGTCTATATCTCTAACACTGTCTTATTAATCTATGAATATTCTTTTGATTGTGTCAACTTGGAAGAAGCGTACCAAAAACAATATGTAACTTTCGTTTCTTCATTGTTCTTGCTTAATTAATATCCATAGTTTTACATCATTATTTCGAACCGCCGATTCCGATTTGGAACCGGAACCGTGCCCACGTCTATATATATATATATATTCGATGATTATGCAAGAGAGACATCGTAAAATTAATATATTAGGAATGTAACGATATAGTTAAGATATTTAATAATAACTATTGTATATTTTAATGTAACTGAAATAATATTATTTAGAAAATTAAATTATTTATACCTACATTCTGCCCCTTGAAGCACCATTCTGGCTCCGCCTTAGTTAATACCTCGCCACCACACCACTAATGCTTACAAAGGTAGAATCACAATAAAATCTTGATCCATGCTAGGAAGAAATTGTGATACCATGTAATAGAAAATCTTTAGTGTGTGACGGTAGTAACATATATATAAACAACAATTCAAGACTAAAGTGATTTATTGTATAATATGTCACAACAAATAGAGTAGCCCAAAGTAAAAAATTCGAGTAGATGAATTTTCGTTTACAAGTTAGAATAACTTGTGATGGCTAACATGAAAAATCATGCAAATTGAAAAGTATTTACAACAAACAGAAATACTCTTCTTAAGGCAACCATTGTAAAGAATTTTTTGTAAAAACCAATCATCTTAATCTTAACAACTAACAAGAGTCTGAACAACTGCGAAAATGACAAGATTACATTAAAATTCCTTGCAAACTAATCAGATCAATCTCTGAGTTGAAAAATAACTACAGGGAATTGAGTGAAATGCGGCAACAACTTAAGTAACAAATTGACTCTTGCATTCCGCTCTCAAATTATGTCTCCTTCGAAAAGTTTTTTAGTCTATATTTATAGACCTCTGAAAACCTTTATTAGTATTGTTAGATCAGAATATGTGCGTGTGTGTATTAGTTCAGCAGTAGTTCGAACTATAAATGAAATTACGGAAGCTATAATAAACTTTTTTGATTTTACGAAGAAGAAACCATTCTCCCTCTCAAGTACTTTTATTAGAAAAACAATTTGTTCCCACAAATGTTACAAATAGAACTTACAAATATTAGTCTCCCCCTAAATACTAGTCTACCCGTGTAACTACTTCTTCTAATACTTTACTTGACCATCTAGTCCCCTATATGGATTTTGATACAAACTCCCATTTGTAAGTTGTTGAACTCTCCTGAATTCAACCAGTGGTGGATCAATGGTGTTGTAAGGACTCTACGTAGTTCACAGTCTATTCACCTTCGAGAACTTATTGAGCTATCGTATTCTCCCGAATGTGATAGCTTCTCCACCAGCTTCTCTACTGCTCTCTGCTCATATAAGAGCAATGGAATATATCAGAGATGATCTTCATCTTCAGCCCGTGACCTTATTTATAATCATGTATCTAGCATTTCAAGAGTCTCCGGTATCTTTAACAAATTTATTTTGATATGCATATCTTCCTCCGATATCTTCATCAAATCAGCCTTGATATGCATATCTTAAGTCCTCCGGTATCTTCATTATATCAGCCTTGATATGCTTCACAAATCTCCTTCAAGATTCTCTTCTCTTTTTCCAGCCGTGGTCTTCCTTCCTTAAATCTCTCAAGATGGTTGACAAATGTATCTTTCATATCTTATGTGTATCTTTGTTTCCTGACCAGCACATAAATATACATGGATTAAGATTTTTGAATAAGTTGACAATATCTTTACCTTATCAATCTCCCTCTTTGGCAAGTTGTTCGAAAATGTCAGGACCAGAGTCATCCTGCAGTCTGCAAGACGAAACATGTACCATAGGAAAACCAACACACCATTAATCACAATATGCTCAATCAACCACCAGCATTAATCAGCATGATTCGGAACTTGTCCACAGAACATAAACTAAATAATGACATTGTCTTCAGGTGCCCTAACAAACCATTACAAAGAAAAATTGTCTTAAATCATTCAACAAACCAACAAATCATCAAATTAATTGTTCAACACGGATTCATTAAAACATGCAAACTTCATTCTGAGCTACTCCCACTCTCCCATTTATTCTCCTCGGATTACTCCTGCTCGATTTCTTCCACCCTCTTCCTCTTGTGATGTTTTGACTTCATTTTCTTATTTCCCATATTGACAGGAGCAGAGAAGGATCTTCTGGCCGCCGAGGTCCGGTACGGTCCACCCTGCAGAGGAACATCTAAAGATTTAAGGATGTTAGTAAGGTACAGTTTATGCGCTGCCACTTCAGCAGCAAGGGTGTCCAAGATTTCTAGTTGTTGATGGAGAAAAAGAGGCAAATTATCAGCTACTTCGGAGAGCCGGAGCGTGGGTTTGATGGCATGGGATTTGGAGTAGACATTGGCTTCTCTTGAGGCCATGTTCAACGGAGGTGCGGATTTGTGGAGGACATCAGAAGATTGAGCTTGAATCCCCTAATGGGAGAGCAAGCCCCAAATAAGAGTGGGGAAAGGTAGCTTCTTTCGGGGGTCTAGTCATTCAACAAAGCCCATGATAGCCTCAAAGGTTATCCTTCCGAAGTTGATAGAAATGACCTTCATCACCTTATAGATGAACATACACTGTGCTACCGTCAGATGCGACTTATTGGACGTGGGAGTCCAATTTTATCGCCCGATCTTATGCAGCCAGTTTGCATCATGAGTTAAGACCGAAGGTGAGATCCCGGGCTTGGTCCAACATGCTAGCTTTCCATCACTAAGGTATTCCACGACCTCACCGAGGTCGAATTCATGTTCATCCTCTTCCTCCAAACCATTCAATTCCAGAAAATCATTTATGGCCTCAACACTAAAGTTTACTACCTTGTTACGAACAAAAATTTTCCCAAATCTGGGAGAGTCAAGATCTTGTATCCCCGTAACAAGATTTGAATAAAATTCGTGCACAATGGAACCATAAAATCTCCCTAAGTTGGTTACAGTGACCTCTAGCCCCTAACTCCTAATGTATTGCATGATAGGGGTTTTATCAAAAAAATTCAGATCTAGATTTCTTTCAGGCCAAAAACTCATAGCCGAAAACAGCTTAAACCTATTAGAAGCATGTTTTGTATAAGAGAATTTGGAAAATGTTTTACCTCTCACCATTGCGTTATTTTCATTGGTGAGTCGCCCTTGAGACGACCCAGTATGAGTAGCAGGATAGGGTCCCCGGTTGCGGAGGAGATTTGAGTGTTTCTTCCTTGGAGGTTGATTCAACTGTCAAATGTCTCCTCTGAGCTTGGGGAATGGAAGATTTACCAGTGGATTTGGAGCCTGGCTGGGTTTTTTGGTTTAGTGCTCGGTCTTGGAGGAGCTTTGGTCACTGGAATGTCTATGGGATAAGGGGATTCGGCCATAGGTGAGGGTTCAGCATCTTGTACTTTCGAGGGTTTTGGTGGCGGCATGGTTGTTGTTCACTCAGGGAAGAAGAACCAGATGGTGGGGTTACATCGTACATTAGCAATGAGGGAACAGGTGGAGATTGTTCACCATCGTGTGTAGCTGGTGAATGATCTCGAGGCTCCGGCTTAGGAACTAGAGGCGGTACTGTCTCCAATGGTTCGGGGTTGAGAAAGGGCACTATTACCCAGCTTGGTCGACGCCCGTTTAGGTCATCGTCGAAGTTCTCCATGTGATATTTGCAGAGAAAACTCGAAGGAGAAGAGGAGTGCTATGGAGAACAGTAGAAGCACCTTCAGTGTCACAAGTCACTCAAGAAAGGCAAAAAGTGGACTAATGCTTCAATTCTATGTTTAATGCAGGAGATTATGTGTGGGCCCTATTTAATACCATTAATACTCATTTTAGCAACCACTTCTAAATTAAACACGCGCATGAGTCTATGAGCCCACGTCCAAACGTGGGAAGAGGGGAAAGCCACATCCTCTTTTCAACACGTTCCATTTCCGCCTTATTGACTATAGGACAATGATCAACAAGGCATTTCTTTATCTAAAAATTCATATATACCGGAAAAGGAAAAAATAGAGAAGCTGTTTTTTTTTTTTTGGATAAAGTAACAAACCATCTTTTATACATAAGTCTCTGTCAGGCAATTTAGTTTGAAGATGTACTAAGAAAAATCCACAAACCTTCTCTCATGTATATGTTCACTGTTTGTCACTAAGATAATTATACGATTTGTCCTTATAACTCCTTCTGCCGATTTCTTGTGTAGTAGCTCGCAAACCACACAATAAAAGACCACACTGGAAAGACCCTGTGTGACGAGCTTAAGACCTTGTAACCCCTACTATTGTGTGACTTTGAAGTGAACATGAGAAGGTATCTGTTACAGACCTGTCATTTTTTGTGCTTGATGCTCAATCATATTGTTGACAGCTTACCACAGCATCATTTCTAGGTCGTAGCTCTTTTCTTATACAAGAGAGAGGTATAATAGATTCAAAGTTCAAGACAAACCAAATTTGAAACCTGTGCGAGACTTTATGTTATTAGAATGGTTTGGAACATCTATTTTTTTTAAAGACATTGTTTAATTCAAACAGCTCTACAGTTCCCTAGAGATTTCCTCATGGATATAAATTTTTCAGAATCTAAGGCCTTTGTGAAAATATCTGCTAGTTGACTTACGATAGGAATATGTTCAAGAGTGATGACTCCATCTTCAACCAGTTCTCGAATGTAGTGATGTCTAATGTCTATATGTTTAGTTCTGGAGTGTTGCATAGGATTTTTAGACATGTTGATAGCACTCAAATTATCATAGAATAAAGTTATGGAAGTTAAGTTCATACCATAGTTGCACAACATGTACATCATCCACACTAGTTGAGAGCATGAGCTCCCAGCTGCTATGTATTATGCTTTTGCAGTTGATAGAGAGATGTTATTTTGCTTCTTCCTAAGCCATGAGACGAGATTGTTTTCGATGAAGAAATATCCTCCTGAGGTGCTTTTTCTACCATCCACATCACCTGCTCAGTCAGCATCACAGTACCCTGCAAGAAAAGGTTTAGTATCAAAGGAGTATTTTAAGCCATAGTCGGTTGTTCCTGCCACATAACGTATGATTCTTTTTACTGCCTTGAGATGTGATTCCTTTGCATTTGACTGATATCTAGCACATAGTCCCACACTAAAACTTATGTCAAGTCGACTAGCCATGAAGTACAGAAGACTTCCAATCATACTTCTGTATAGAGTTGGGTCAACGCTTATTCCACTTTCGTCTTTTGATAATTTTGTATTTGTTCCCATGGGCGTGTGTGCAACCTTGCACCCTTCAAGTCCAAATTTCTTTACCAGATTTTTGGCATATTTTTCTTGATGTATCATGATCCCATTTTTGTTTTGTTTAACCTGCAAACCAAGAAAGTAGGATAGTTCACAACCATACTCATTTCAAATTCTTGTGACATTACCTTGACAAAGTCATTTGCTTTGTGTTTGGATGTGGATCCAAACACAATGTCATCCACATAGATCTGTGCAATAATAAATGAACAGAGTCTGATCAACTCCTTCCCATTTGTATCCTTGGGCGACCAGAAACTTTCTCACTCTCTCATACCAAGCTCTTGGAGCTTGCTTCAAGCCGTACAGAGCCTTCTTTAGCTTGTAAACATGATTTGGGTAATACAGATCCTCAAATCCTTTTGGTTGTACAATATATGCTTCATCTTTCAAGAAACCATTCAAAAATACATTTTTTACATCCATTTGATAAAGAATAAATTTCTTAAGACATGCAAAGGAAAGAAGAATTCTTACAGACTCCAGTCGTGCAACTGGAGCAAATGTTTCTTCGAAGTCAATCCATTCTACCTGTGTGTATCCTTGGGCCACCAGTCATGCTTTATTTCGAGTGATGTTTTTCCGTTCATCAGTTTTATTTTTGAATATCCATTTAGTTCCAATGATGTTCGCACTGTCTGGTCGTGGAACAAGTGTCCACACATCATTTCTAGCAAATTATTTCAATTGTTCTTGCATTGCTAAGATCCAGTTGTCCTCTTTGAGAGCCTCTGTAAAAATTTTGGGTTCGACCACAGAGGTGTAGCAAGCATGATGAACCAGTCCCTCCATTTTTCGATAATCTAGTTTAAGCTTACATCGTGTCTTTATTCCCTCATTGAGTTCTCCAATGATGAGTTCCTTGGGATGTTCTTTCTGAATCTTAGTGGAAGGTTCCCCTTTATCAGAGTCGTCCTTTGACGGTTCCTGGTCAGTTTCTGTGATATCTTCACACTTCTGGTTACCTGTCGGACGTACAGCAAATGAACCTGATTTTTCTAAGTATGTTTTCTGTCTTACCAAGGAGTCATCAAATACAATATTAGTACTTTCAATAAGCGTTTGAGTTCTTAAATTATAGACACGATATGCTCTACTATTGGTCGAATATCCCAGGAATATACTAGCATCACTTTTGGCATCAAATTTACCTAATTGTTGTCTATCATTATATACATAACACTTACAACCGAATACATGGAAGTGACTCAAATTAGGGGTTTTTTCTTTCCAGATTTGGTATGAAGTCATTCCCATCCCTCTCCTAAGGTACACCCTGTTCGAAACATAGAATGATGCGTTTATTGCTTCGGCCCACCATTTTTGGGCTACGTCTTTGCCAATCATCATGGCCCTGGCCATTTCTTGTAAGGTACGATTTTTCCTTTCTACTACTCCATTTTGTTGTGATGTTTTAGGCACTAAAAATTCATGACCAATACCTCGAGAGGCACAAAAGTCAGTGAAGGCAATATTTTCAAATTCTCTACCATGGTCACTCTGTATTTGAACAACGGAGTCCTGTTTCTCGTTTTCAATTAGTCTATTAATTTTTCAAATTCATCAAAGGTTTCTGATTTTTCTCGAAGGAATCTTACCCAGGTATATCATGAAAAATCATCAACACAAACAAAAATATATCTCTTACTTCCAGCGCTTTCAGTTTGAACTGGACCCATCAAGTCCATATGCAATAAGGCCATGATCTGTTTCGTACCTTATGTGAACTTTTTACCTGTTTGCCAAGTTGACCCGGTCCACATATTCCCTAATTTATGTTCGAAAGTTTAGGCAATCCTCGTACGCATTGTGACTTTGACAAGGCAATGAGGTGGTTGTATCTTATGTGTCCCAATTTTTTATGCCATATTTTCGTTGCTCCTGTAATGACATTATGACACACATGACTCCTGTCAAGAAGGCAACAGTTGTTAGTGGATCGAGTTCCAGAAAGTATACATTGATTATTCTTATCAACAACTAAGCATTTGTCATGAGTGAAGTTAACTTGTAGACCTTGATCACAGATTTGACTGATACTTAACAGATTTGCCTTAAGGTTTTCAACAAGAAACACATTAGATAATTTAGGCATGCCATGTATATTGAGATTTCCTTGTCCAATGACACGCTCACTCTTACCATCACCAAAGGTCACTGATTCCCCTTTTATTAGAGTGAGATCAGTAAGATATGTAGCATTACCGGCCATATGACGAGACCACCTGCTGTCAAAAAACCATATTCCTGTGTTGTTCGCCTCAAGTGAGACTACTGATGAAGCTTACACATGTTGTTCTTAGCAACCCATATTTTTTTAACATGTGATATTCTGTGTTTAACGTTTCTTACTTTCACAGTTTTTGATGATATATGGTTTTTCACGGGGACACCATACATATTCCAATTTAAGACGTTACATGATCGGAGGTCATGTTTCATTCTGTAACACCTTGGTCGAATGTGTCCAGGAGATTCACAATAATGACAAATAAGAATGAATTTTCTTGTACCTTTTGTGTCATATCTTCCTAACTCACTTGTAGCATTGGAACGTTCATGTTCGATCACTGAGAGCGATGCTAGTACAAAGACTGTTGATCTTAATGTTCTTTCTTCAGTGCATCCAATTCCTGTTTTGTTACTTTGTGGCCTTCCATACGCTAGGATTTCATCAAATTTAGCCTTTCATTTGTTCAGTCCTTGTATAGTTCGCACAGCTTTGTCCTGCTCAGCCCGTAGTTCAGTCAACTCCTAATCCTTATCCTGTAATTTTGAAACAGATTATGTTAGTTTATTAGCTAACGAAGTTCTTACCTAGTGGTTATTGTGTGTAGATTTATGTGTTGTTCTAAGTTGATTTTAAGTGACTCAATTTCCATCTCATAAAGTTGAACCTGATGTTCCAGGTTTCTTACGTTCCTTTGAGATACAGTTAGTTCATCACTTAACCTTTCATTAATCTCCATTGTGATTTGTAGTTCTTGTTTCACCTTACTGAGTTCTTGATTCTCCATGGTAACTGCACATTTACTTTTGTATTCTTTCACTTGATTTTCCAGTCTTTGAATAACCTCAGTGACTGCGGTATATCTGGAAGATACGTCTAGGTACATCCTCTCCTTCCAGATCCTCTAGAGTCAGATCGTCAAAGTCAGGTTCCTCAGTGTTCTCTAGTTCCTCATTAGTCCGCACAATCGAAGTAAGACAACCAGATATTTTGATGATGTATAGATAGCAAAGTTACTGAGATATACTATTTCTTTTTTGTCAGATTCTTCCTCTCCTTCAAATTTAGATTTGCTCCAGGTGGCTTTTAGTGTTTTATTTTTTCTTAAGAAATTTGGGCATTCAGCTTGATAGTGACCATATCCCCTGCACTCTATGCATTGGTCAGAGTCTTTTTGATTTACTTGTTTAGGATTTGGTGTTCTGTTTCCTCCTTTTCTAATATTCTTTCCGGGGTTCGAACTTTTAGTGAACTACTGCCTCTGATTTTATTTTTTAACGAACTTGTTGTATTCTTTGTTAGCAGTGCCATTTTGTCAGCAATTTTTGTTACATCATTCTGGATTTGTTCAATGGTTGACTCCGACTTCAGTGCTATTCCTTTGTTTTTCGGTGCATCCATTCGATTATTTATCTCAAAAGTCCTTAGTTTTCCCATCAGGTCATCCAATGTCATTGGCGTGACTCTCATGAAAGATTCCAAGACTGTAATTTTTTCTCTAAATCTAGGAGCTAAAGGTCTTATGATTTTCATGATTTGGACATCTTCTTTGATTGCGTCACCAAGGGTGTAACATTGATTTACTATGTCACTGAACATAGCAACGTACATCTCAATGTTTTCTTCTTCAGTCATTTGTATTCCATCGAATAGTGTGGCCAATCTTTGCAATTTTGATTTTCTTACGGACTCATTTCCTTCAAATTATTTTTGCAGTGCATCCCATGCGTCTTTGGCGGTTTGGCAGTGTATGATCAGTTTGTGTCTCATTGCATCAACCGAAGCTAGGATTGCATATAATGCTATGTAATTTGCATATTCAGCAGACTTCTCATCCTCCGTCCATAATGTCCTTGGTTTGTCAATAGCCTTCGTTATGAACTTTCCATCCTGCATTCTCGGCCACGTCCACTTTTTTTGGATTGCTTCTCCACATCGTTTGAATCTCAAATAGATAATCATCATAGATTTCCAGAACGGACAGTTTTGTCCATCAAGCGAGGGTAAGCGCAGTGACGTCCCTTCATATGATCCCATGTGTCTGTCTCTGGATCTACCTGTTTACAAAAAAAAAAAAAAAAAAAAAAAAAAAAAAAAAAAAAAAAAAAACTGGAACCTATACCAATTGTTAGATCAGAATCTGTGCGCGTGTGTATTAGTTCAGCAGTAGTTCGAACTATATCCTCCGGTATCTTCATTATATCAGCCTTGATATGCTTCGCAAATCTCCTTCAAGATTCTCTTCTCTTGTTCCAGTTGTGGTCTTCCTTCCTTAAATCTCTCAAGATGGTTGACAAATATATCTTTCATATCTTGTGTGTATCTTTGTTTCCTAACCAGCACATAAATATACATGGATTAAGATTTTTGAATAAGTTGACAATATATTTACCTTATCAGGTATGTTTAAAATCCACCTCTAAATGTACACAGAAAAAGTTGATCAGGTATGTTTAAAATCTACCTCCAAATGTACACAGAAAAAGTTGAAGACTTGGTGAACCAATGCCCTTCTCTCTTCT
Organism: Caryopteris x clandonensis; assembly: GCA_028749325.2. Taxonomy (NCBI): domain Eukaryota; kingdom Viridiplantae; phylum Streptophyta; class Magnoliopsida; order Lamiales; family Lamiaceae; genus Caryopteris; species Caryopteris x clandonensis. Next base: position 1,114,324 of record JAPYKT020000045.1, read on the forward strand.
ATTTTGGATTTAGTTTCCTTCCGGCTTGTTCTTCATCTATTCCCATAATAACAACTTTGAGAAAAACATGTTACAATTTGTACCGTAGAGAACAAGCTTGTGTAGAAAAAGACAACATTAAAAATTTATTATTACAAGTCATATTATGACTTAAAATAATAATAATCCCAACATCATGAAATGTAGAAAAAGTAAATAAAATATTCCCCTCCCCTACTATTTTTGGTCAAATTTTCTGATGTGATTACTGTTTTTCCCTATTCAACTTATCGAGTAATCAATAATCTTTCTTTGGTTAGTCAAACAAAACATTGAAAACTAGATTGAAGAAGAATATATGACAGTTGTATTAAAGTAATGAGTTGGGCAATAATTAATTAATGAGCTAAGCAGGTGGATGCTGGAACAAATTTAGACCAATTAAGCATGGGTAAGGGAAAGTAATCATGTGAACAAGGGTAATCCACGTACCTGTTTTCATCAATTAATCATTTATTTGTCCCTTTGGATTCTTGTCACTGTGCTTGATTGGCTGCTTAGTCAATAATTTAGGATAAGATTACACATATAGCTCTAGTCACTTTCACTAATTATGCCCTTCTTTTCCATATCAATTAATTTAATAAAATCACTAAATTTTGTAATTAGATCTGTTACAATTAATAATAAATGTAAATAGATGTCTATTGAGGCTTGGATTTGATGTAGATAACCTTTTTGCCTTTGGAGGTGGAGATTCTCTATAAAATATTTCTCTATAAGAAAATTCCAAAACGACATTTCATATTTTTCAATTTTATCAAAGACATGTCGTAATTTTTTGGCCTAATTAATTCATTTATTTAATTATGGGATACCTTAATATTCATTTTGTTACAATCATATAACTTTAGTTCCCCACTTTCTCCACAATTTATATATTCTTACAAACTTCTTCATTTATATAAATTATAAATACCTATAAAATGGTAAGCCACTAAAATTTCTACAATAGCCTCATATATCATTTTTAGAGGAAACACAAAAATTAATTTTTACTATCATTTTATAATGTTATAAATTAATAATTCAATATTGCAAGATGATTTTTATATTTCCTTACAAAATAGATCACTTTACCATATACGAGAAAAATAACCAAAACAGAGTACAAACGTAAAATATTATCATTAAAATAGTGTTTGTTGAAGTTCGAATTACCGAACTTGTAAATAATTTCAAGTACCATGTAATGTAAATTATATAAATTATATAATTTAAAATGTAGAAGAATACCATGTAATATTTGAAGAATAAATCGATATAATATTTTGTTAATATAATACTTGTATTTGATTTCTATGAGCAATTTAAAAGTTATTGCTTAAGAGTGATTTCTTTATTAAAACTTAATCTCTTAGTTGTGCTCAAATAATTTTTCTTTATATATATATATATATATATATATATATAAATTAAGTCGTGTAAGTAATATACACACTAAAAGAACATTACTGTAGGTCAATAATCTTTATTAAATACTTTTGGAATACTTTTCTTTATATATATATATATTCATAATTCTATCTTGTCTTATATTTTTTTGAATATTAGTTTATAGGAACAAAGAAATTACCAAATTTTTATCACAAATATATAATAGTGATCATGAGAAAATAATGAAGGTTTCAGTGAGTCACATATTTGATATAATGGAGTTTGCTTAGAAGGACCGTTGAAGCATAAAATTTATTTTGAGTTTTTATGAGTTAAAATAAGTGAATGTTATATTTTGTTTATTTTATTTTTTTAATGAGAATTAGAAGAATAAAAATAAACTAAATTGATTGTAATATTTAATTCATTATAAACATGCTTAATAAATTTTTATTCGATTGATTATGATATTTAATTTTATACAAATATGAAGCATGTAAGATTTATAACTGAATTTTCAAATTGGACATTTACTACATAAAATTAAGAGATTGTATAGTTTGATTAGGTTAGATATTATAATATTTGGCATAAAATAAAATTAATTAACATTAAAATTAAAATATTTTTAAGACGGACAAATGATTGTTTCCAAAAATAAAAACAATCAATTTACTATTATATATATATATATATATATTGAAATTACATATTTAATTATTTAATTTATCCATCACAAATAACTAAAATATTTTATATACTAATTTTAATTTAAATTCATTTTGATACAAAAAGAGTACTAACAGGATTTAACCCCAAAAATGTAGGTAAATAGATTTGCTCCCTTTCAAAAGAATAATGATTTCAAATTCGGGGTCGGTTCAAAAGGCTCAACTGGGGTGTGCAAAATAAAATCTGAATCAAAAAACGAACGGAACCAAGTGATTCAATTTGATTTGGATCAGTTATATATATTTAAACTGTTAGACTTGGTTAAATTTATGATAATTGAATAAAATATCGGTTCAATTTGAATTTTTATTTTTAACAAATCGATTAGCCAAACCGAACCATGATATAAGTAAATTTCTATTATTTAAACATTCAATTAAGCTTATATTATTTTTATTTTTTGAAAAATTGATTATGCCCTATACAGTTCTCTCAAAAAGTTTTGTCTGGCCATTTCATTCAAACAAAGTCACACAATTATTTAATAACCAAAAAATGTAAAGAAAAAAGAAAAGAAAAAACAACCGATTAAACCGATCAATCTGAACTGAACTATTTCGGTTTGGCTATGTTCGACTTCTTACAACCATTATGTTCGATTCAATGTAAAAATTAATCATTTTCAAATTTCCACAATTCGTTTAGGTTTTCAATCGATCCGACCGAATTTTCACTCCTACACTCAACTTAAGGTAATCATATTTACTTATTACTCCCTCCTATTTAGAATAAGTGTTGTTTTAGAAATTTTCACACATATTAAGAAATAAATTAAGTGTCTATTATACCCTTAATTATTGGAGAAGAAATATTAATGATTAGTGGTAAAAAGACACATTATATGTATATTTACAAGAAAAATTAAAGGTAAATTAGAAAAATAACATTAATTCCCACCTTGAAAGTTGTAAAACGTCACTTATTGTACAAAAAATAAAAACAACTAAAACAACATTTATTGTGAATAAAAGGGAGTAAGATTCTTAATAACAAATATTGGATATATTTTAATTTATAATCAATTTCTGGTGAGTTTTGAATGGAAGTGATAAATCTTTTAGTAAGGTGTTTTCTTCCAGTATAGGTCAATATTCATAGTACGATATTTACATATTTATTGCGTATACACTTATTGTTTTTTATATTTTGATTAAAAAATATGATATTAATCTTAAAAATTGTGAAATTTCATGAGTTAGTTTCAGTTAAATTAAATAAATAAATAAATAGATCAATTATATACATTTTATTTTTAATTTGAAGAAGATAGTTTCTTTGTATTAATATGATATACATAATATCCGCATATTAATTTTACTTCTTATTCTATACGATTGCATTTTTTTTTTTTTTTTTTTTTTGGTTTTTTATTTAAACAAGACATTTATTACAATGATTAACTAAAATCATACTCAAATATGAAAAATTGAAATAAAGCAAAACATAAAATCTAATAATGTTAAAGATAGACTTATAACTACAATGTCGTTCACCTAAAACATTTTTACTTGACTAGACTGCAAGTGTACAAGTAACTTATAATTAATAGTGATGAACAGGAGTATCGTATCCTACAAGAATCGGTTGATTTAATAACTATTGTAATTATTATAATTTATTTTTATTTAGATAATCAAATTCAAGATTTTTTTTTTTTTTTACTAATTAACTGAAAACATATAAGAGAGTCAAATCAAGCAAAAACTATAATTAGACAAGAAATATATGAGAAATTTCAATCAGAAAAAAATGATTTATGATTTAGGGTTTTAGATTCATACTTTCATCTATTTTAATATGATGAATCAAATCGATTTAACAAGCCTCAATCTTTATTTTTCCTATAAGATTGGTTTAAAAAAATAGATTAACTAGATTAATTATCCCAAGTTATATTTCTACATCACTTCAATAATTAACTTCACAAGATCAATAGATTGTATTCGATACATTCATGTCTATTATCACTTTCTTAATATTGTAATTAAACATATCATATATTCTTAAAATTTAAAATTGAGTTTCACATCTTGATCTCAATTCAATTAAATATTAAACACATGCATTTAACACATTTCTCCAAACTCTTTATACCAGAGAATATTCAACTTTATACTAGATAATACCAGAAAAAAATTAAGAATAATCAAATATAGAGAATATTCAACTTTATACTAGATAATACAAAAAAAAAATCAAATACAAAGAAGGTCTATTAGTCTGGTGTACTTCAAACATACATTAATCAGTTTATTAAGTAGCTAAAAAATAAAATAAAACCATATTTTATTTTTGGAACAAGTCCCAACAAACTCCACAATGACAAAAATAAAATAATTTTTTTTTTCTTTAGTGACAATCTTCATTCTCAAGATAAAGAACAATTTTATTCTACCATATGAGTATTCCACTTAGAATTACCAATTTTATGAATTTTCTCAGCATATGTCGATAAAACCCTGCTGAAATTTTTTGGTGTTGCTCCGAATACTTGGTTCCTTTGAACTCATTCCACTCGACAAAATTTTCACCACATCCTGTATTAATGTCAAGACAATTCCATGTGTAGACCGGCAAAAATCACCAGCTCCTTCCTCTTAACAACTATTGACATGTCATAAGGATATGTCCTTACTCCTTAGAGGAAATCTTCATTATTCGCGAGATTAGCCTCAGATTTAAAGTTATTTGTCATATTAGATCCACCTTTTTTTTGGACAACTCCACTTTTTGCGCATCGGTTCTTCACACTTCCAGCAAATTACTTTTGAAACGGAGTCCTTTTTCTTTCTTTGTTGGTTGCCACCATACCAAATTTCCTATTGAAATGTGTTCTTCACTTATCAGTCTTCTTTTCTTAGACAATAGTTTTCCAGTGACTTCTGCAAAAAATAATGTTTTCTTTCCATACATTAAGATCAACTTCATGTGCTCATACGAATGTGGAATCGACAAGATGAGCCTCAATGCTTTATCCTTGTCTTCTATTTTTACTCTAATTACCTCAAGTTCAAAGATTATGTCGTTGAGAGTACTAAGATGATCTACCCTCATCAATCTGCAATGTGTGAAATTGTTCTTTCAAGTGCAATTGATTTGACTTGTTGGAATCACCGAACGCTGACCTGACCTTCCTTTTAAATCTTTGTGTAACCAGACATGTTAACACATTTTTTACGTGAAACTACAGTGCAATCACAACAGAGCATATTCAATATTGTAAGAGACTCCAACTCGAACTCTGCCACCGTGTGTCAAATGCTTCTAGCTTGTATTTATTGAACATCAAGGCCTAACTCAACACTTAAAACCCAAGTTATAAGTGAGAGGATTGCTCATGCTTATAAGCCTACCCAAGATACTTACCTCAATCGATGTGGGATACTTAACAGTATCATAAAGGGGGTAAACATGAACACGGCCTGTGTGAGATCACACAACCAACCGTATGCCAAAAGCTTCTTTGGTTGTAATTTGACGGAAAATTTTAGTCCTACTTATTATTTTTTAATCACTCTACTGTCGCCTCAAATGTACCCATAGTGCATCATTTTTTATTTTTTCAACGAATCAAAATTATAATTTAAATATATAATATAATTTGATTAACTCGGAACAGGAATACAATACTAGCTCCCTCATACAACGAAACCTATAAAAAGTAGACCGCAATTGTTAAGGCACTTGATTTATCATCTTTGGAAAAGGGTGGATACATTCTTAACACGTATCGATAATTCTACATTGGGAAAGTGACTTGCTCCACTGTTTACCCTGTGTGCTTCCTGCCCCCCAACAGAAAACAAGCTAGCTGGTGATCAATTCCGAATACTGTTTCTCTCTCTCTCTCTCTCACACACACACACACAACTACTAAAAAAGAAGGTAAATGTTGTAAGCTATTATAGATCGATACAGCAATTTATATGAAAGTGTATCAATTCAGAATACTACCGCTTGTTGAGAAAGAAAATATTAACAACAATAAGAAAAAAGAGAGAAAACTGTTAATTGTCTTTTGAACCACTATAAAAGAAGGTAATTACTGCATTTATCAAAGTTACGGCAGTTTAATGAGTGCTGGTGTATTAATTCCGGATGCCTTTTGTTGGAAGAGTAAAGAAAAGCGACTATGCAAACAATGGTAGCCAAGTTGCCAACAGTTCGAACATTATAAAAAAACAGCAATTAATGGAAGCTATCAAACAATTTATATGCAGTATTTTATGAGTGCATGGGAAATATAAGAGAGAGAGAGAGAGAGAGAGAGAGAGAGTAAAGTATGTAAGTAGCAACAGCAGTTGAGGGAGTGTGTGTGTTGGAAACGTCCAATCTGTGTATGCAGAAAAACTGAAGAAAGGCAGAAAAGGGTTTTGAACAGATAGGCAATGTCACCTCCAGGCATGTGTCTCTCTTTAATAAATGGGTCAAGCCAAGCCCCTGCAATGACTGACTATGCCCACCCCCACTCCTTTGTAGCGCGAAATTTCCGGGCGTATTCAGCCCAGCAGGACCCCCCATCTGCTCCCCTTCACCACCACCTGTCGCACAATTTACCCTCTCTCTCTCACACACATAATTACTACAGTTCTCCCTCCAAAAAGTATGGTTCCGCCTTTTTATTTATTATTATTATTATTATTATTATTATTATTATTATTATTATTATTATTATTATTATTATTTTGTAATAGAGAGTAGATCTTATCATATATTTTGATGATATTTCACTCTCCTCGCAGCTGATTCATTTCTTTTTAACACAGCCTTGACTTGCTGCTCCTAATGGGAGTGTAGTGAATCAGATCGGGATACTCTTCTAACTTGCTAACCCACCTCGTTCTATCTATTATATATTTTTATATTTATGGTATATTTTATATTTAATATATATGTATGTATGAATATAGCATATAATAAATTTTTAATACTTACTATATAAAACATAAATTACAAGAATTCGACTTTATAAATAAATTTTAAGTCAATGATTATTGTTAAAATATAATAAAAGATACAATGGCATATTATAATTAAGAATTTTAATTTATAAGATCAATGTCTTTAAAGGTGATTATAACATTAATAAATATATTTTCAATATCTTTTTTTTATTTTTTATTAAAATCTTAATTATATATTAAATCTTTCAAAATATTATTATGAATTAATGTATCAATAACAAATGTTTAATTCATAATGGTTCGTCTCACCCTTAAGAGGATGGAGCAAATTTGCGTCTTCACGTACTCGTTCCGTCCCTTATCATTTCATTATAAATAAGAACCATAATTCCCTAGGACTTTGGCTCGGAAACACAAAAGTATTATACGTCGTAAAGCGAGGAGTTGAGACCTCTTTTTGTCTTTTCATATCAATAAGCCGATTGGTGCCCCAGGGTGGGTAGGAGCGGGTCGACTCTTTTCACCGGGAGTCGAATCCCCAACCACAGAAGTTTGAGACTTTCTATCGGGCTTACACCCCTGTTGTTGCGGAATAAGCACTCGCCCGTCGTGGGAACAGGCATCAAGCTCTATTAGCATCTATTGCTATGTACAAGACTAAATTATTTTTATAATAACCGTTTTTAATATTAAAGATTTTTTAGCAGTAATATTTTTATAAAAACATTAATAATTATATAATTGAATAATTGTGATGTAATTAAATTAGAAAACTCTCCCCGCCCAGCCCTGTTCCTGTTCCTTGTCATTCCTATTGCTACGTACATGTATAAAAATTTTTTATAACAATTGTCTTTTAATGTTAAAGATTTAAGTAGTAATATTTTTATAAAAACATTGAATTGAATAAACGTATAGTTATATAATTGAATACTTGTGATCTAATTTTATTAAAAAAAGTGTTAAGATGTGCGATTTTGGAGTGATTAATATATTATTATTATTAACTTTTTTAGTACAAATCAGGGGAGGAAAAGATCTGGTGGAATCAATTTCAACTGAGTTTAATTCAATTCTTTCTCTAAATCAATAATATTTAATTTCACTCAAGGAAAATTTAATACATCACACAATAAAAATGGTTAATTACAAAAGTATTATGATAAATATGGTTAATTACATAAGTATTGTGAAGTATAAATTAATTTTTTATTTGCATTATGAACCTTAAAAAGTATTAATATTTGTCGTGAAGTATAATTTTTCTTTAACAATATCTAGCATATTTTGTAACATCAAATTGTATCACTATCACTATCATTATATGCAAGTTGACGAGACTATTCCAAATCTAACATTTATTTTACTATTGTTGCTATTCTTATTGCAAATAAAGTGTAGATATTAAGGTTCCCTGTGTTTTTCTCCTTGATTGATGGTGGTGGCGGCGATAATGATGAAATACAAGGTAAATTTTAAATGGTCTCGTTGACACATATTTAATTCTGGATGACATTATAATTTGATATTAAAAAAATTGGTTAATGTTGTTTGAAAAAAAATTCATAATTCGTGATAAACAATGATATATATTTTTTTAATTCAAAATACAATTAAAATTTACGGTCATGATTCTTTTTATAATTAATCCTAATAAATAAAATAATATCTCTTAAAACAACAAGCCAATGTATAACTACGGTCCGAATAGTTACTGTGCAAAAAGAAAATAAATAACTCTCTCCGATGGTCTTCAAATGGTATGAAATCAAAGTTGACTATTCTTGTTATCAGCTAATTAATTTTCAATTAGTTAAATAACAATAATAATATGGGTTAATTGTAGAACAGTGCATCTCTTTCATTGCTTTTATTAATTTAATTATTTTTTTAAAATATTATAATTTAATACATGAATTTGTTTAGATCTTGCAATTTGATATATAGTTATGTTTTTGTAATGGAATTGTAAAATTGGCACCCGAAATTTGACACTCGCTGCTTCGGATAATAATATATCACTAAGCCATAAAAAACGTGGGCTCAAATTTTTAAATATAATAATAATTGAGATATATATATATATATATATAACCCCTAAAATATAGCTAATTTCCCATGGACTCTCTACATTTTTTCTTGAATTCTAAAACTAAAAGCATAATAAACACACACAGCCAAAAAAAATAAAAAAAATTACCTCATGTTGATTGGAGGCACCTATACTTGCAAATTGCAAGTGGTCTTTTTTGTATTTGGGTTTTTAACTAAAAAATTAAAAACATAAATAGTTTTTTGTTTTAAATATATTTTTATGCATTATATATTAAATTTATTATTATTTTTTAGATCATCAATTTAATATTTATATTGTATATATTAAAATAAAATTTTAGATCTATAATTTGAAATAAAAATTTTATGGGTTGAACTATTTGTTTATATATATATATATTGAATTTGAATAAATAGTGGGTTAAATTATTTGTGATGAAACTTAACTACAAATATAATTATAAGTATAAAGTCTTTTTAAACATTATATTATTTATATATTTATATTTCGTCTTAATTTTTTAGTGGATTGAGAAAATAATCTGTATTGAATTTGACTATTTAATTTTAATTTTTAGGTTTTTTTTTAAATATAAAGAATTTATAATATAATACATTTTTATGTTTAATTTTTTTCTTATTTAATTATTAATTTTATATTCATTGAAATGAAATTTTTACTTTTATTTATTATAAATATATTTGATTAAACCAAGTCAACTGTTAAAAATAATATTTTTAGAATGTACAGATATTTTTATAATGAACTCTAATACTTTTGTTTAATTTATATTTTAATTTTTTTAAATCTACTGACAGGAGGCTCTTAGTTTTACATTTTATGTAGGCAGTCTAGCCGCAACAATTAATTTTTGGTAGAGTTTTAATTTTGATAGATAGAATGTAAATTAAATAAATTAAATTAAATTATTATTTAAATTTCATAAAATTGAAGATCATATATAAAATAGTAATAAAGTTTAACAAGTATTAAAAAATACATAAAATTAAAGATCATATATAAAATAATAACAAAATTAACGAGTATATAAGAATAATTAGTAGCACCGGTGTATCTATGTGAACATATATTTATTTTATTATTTTAAGTTGTTGATGCGACAACTCAAATGGTAATACCAATACATCTGAAAATAATACATAGACAATCATTTTGATATTATCTTATATTTTATTTGTAATTGAAATTCGAGTATTCAGATCATATTAAACAAGTAATCAAAAAGAAAATTTAAAATAAATCACTAGGGTCAAAGAATGTCATATCCAATAAAAATCTAATTTAGTACACTCTGACCCTAGCTAGGCACTCAATTTTTTGCGTTTTCAAGGTAATATATTTTATTCTATTTTGTATTTTATTTTATATTTTAATTTTTTTATTATATGATATATATAAAATAATATGATTACAAAACATAATTTATAGTAATAATATTAAAATATAAAATGCAATATAATTTGAACAATTGTAATTTTTCAATAGCTCACCCACAACCCAACCTCAGGCATTATCTTCCAGCTGCCATACTTGTCATTCCTGTCTCTCCAGTGAGCTCGCATTTCCTCTCTCTCCATGTCTGGAATTATGTTTGTGTCATGTGGGTGTTCTATATGCATTGCATGCACCCCGCACGTGGCTCTCCTGCAAACTCTTGTTTTTACCACAAACAGTAAGTACTTTCATATTATGACTCTCACACACAAATAACATCAGTTGGGTCAGTGAACTATTCACTGTTTACGTTGAATATATTGTGGTGGGCTATCTTACTATCTGTGCCTTCAGCTCACATATATCATCCTTTTGCACTACAATGCCAACATGTTAAGTCACCCTCCATGCCTCAACTATTGCTTGCACATGTTTTCCCTCAAATATTCGTATACATTCCGTTTCTTTTATTTTTTCAATGTCAAACAACTTTATATAAAAAATTTATTATTTCATCACGCTTTCCTTACATGTGAGTTCTACGATTAATTGCTACTCTTTCTTACATATGAGTTCCTCATTTAATCGTTACGCCCACTTACATGTGATTTCTTCGTTTAATCGCTAATCTAAATAGAACCTTTCATGCTCCATGAAATCAACATAGTGTTCGCTTAATACCATGTTAAATTCTCCTTTCATGTGAATTCTTCATTAAATCGTTAATTTGAATAGAACCTTCCATGCTTCGTTAAATCAACATTGGGCCCTCTTGATACCATGTTAAAATTAAGAAAATTTGATACAATTCCATACATTGAAATACAGCTAATAAACCAAAAAAACAAAAAAAAAAACAAAAAACTAACCATACTTTTGTAAAATTTCATCCTATAACCAATAAAAAATAGCTAACTAGACGTATAAACAATTTTTCCTACCTTCACATTTCAATTATTTCACATGGAGAGAAAAGTTGTAGGTTAACTTAAATGATTGCCAACATCGTAATCAGCAATGATAATAATTTTATTTAAGGCTTCAGATGCACATGAAAATTCGAGAAAATTTATTAGAAAATTATGCAAAAATGCCCCCGCCCCCCAAAAAATGCAAACTTATTATACTCTATCACGCCCATAGAGTTGAGAAAGTACAAAATTTGACAAGAATTAAACGAAATTCCACCTGAACTTGAGCTGATTTTGACTTTTCATATAATGCAATTTTGAGGTTATGCATAAAAGAAAATTAAGGTTTTCTTAACATGCGATGATTCATACGGACTCTAGAAATAGATTAAGTCCTCTATAAAATATTTGTGCACGTAATACGATTTAAGGTATTATTTCTTTAATTATAAAGTATTATTTATTTAATTACTTAAAAGTAATATACTTATAAAAATAATTATACTTTATAATTAAACAAGTAATAGTTTATAATTAAACATGTAATACTTTATAATTAAATAAGTAATACCTTAAATCGTGACATGCATACAATCGTTTTACATCAGTTTTTACGCTAAAATATTATTTTGATGTTATTGTGGGAATATAAAAATAATGAAGGTAAAAGAATATCATTCTTTTGACAAAAAAAAAAAAAAAAAAAAAAAGCCAATTATATCCCCTTTATTCTTGAGTTGATTTCTTTTACGTCAAATTAATAAGAATATGATCGATAACAAAAAAAAAAATATATATGTCACTTATTACAAATGGGAGATGGAATCTTAAAATCTTGCATAAATATTTTAATATCATATGTTTGACAATGATACGAGCAAAGTGTAAAATTAGTCCCATAATAATCAAATGTTTGCAGTTTTAGTCTTTTTTAAATGTAAATGCACAATTATATGTCATAACAATTTTAATTTTGAAAATTTAGTCCTAATTTTGGTGGAAATCGAGAATTTTGTTAGAATTTTACATATGAGTCTCACGTGTCTTTTTTCTTAGAAATCTTTTCTGACGTGACTCTTAAATTTCTACACAACTGCCAAAAAAAAAAAAAAAACAAAGAAAGAAATGCCACACAATAAAAGAAAATGTCATATAAAAAAATTTAAAATAATTTAAAAGAGAATAATTGTCTTCTTTAAAGGAACAACCTCTAAGTAATAAAAAATTCTAATTCATTTGCATTTGATTACTTACAGCTTGTTAATTTAAGAAGACAACAATTATGTTTTAAATTATTTTAATTTTTTTTGTTTATGTTGATATTTTTTTATTGTGTGACTTTTTTTTTTTTCTTTTTTTTAAGATTGTGTGAAAATTTAAAAGCTATGTTTAGAAAAATTTCATCAGAAAAATGATATTTATTCCAAGATATTTGAATTTCATTTCTAATATCACTATCAACCCCACAGTTTTTCATCCATTGATTCTAAATATTTAAATTTTTTATGCAATTATCCATATTCTAATCCTTGATATTTGTCCAACTATAAATTCATAAAATTTCATATATTTTATTTTAACTCTATAGTAAAGCCCTACAAGTTTTATCTCTCGCCAAACATTTATCTTTAAACTTATTTGTTTTTCCATTTGAAAGTAGATATATGTTGATGCACAGTATTCTCACAAGTTATCCATACATAAATTTTTTGAATTTTCAACCAAGATGGGCTAATACCCACACACAATAGTCATATCAATTCAAGATGGAAGATAACTCGTCTTCACAAAATCATATACAACAATTCAAGCAGACTTATATAACATGCATAAATAATAAAATCAACTATTTAATTGCAGATGATCGGTGATGTGCTTGCTAGACTTTCTTACTTGCTAAACTTTTAACTTCACGAGAATGATGGTAGGTGATCACAATGTGTCTTTCTTTCTTACTCGATTCATGTACAATTCATTTATATCAAATATTTAAGATGATTATCCATAATAGGGAGCATTTATGCCCATTCCTACAAACACCTACAAGAAAACATGCTTAAAATGATATTAACCTTTTAAAAATAAAATAAAATAATGTAATGAGAGATATAGTTACATGTTTTAAAAGGACAATAAAGACTGGATTAAACAAGTTTTGGAAAAGTTGATGCAAATAACTTTATCTGAACACTGATCTCTTTAATGAAATTATAGTTGGAACTATAATAATAAAAAAATATGTTAATTTAAAACTTAGTTTCTAAAAATAAACTCATTTTATTTGCCAATAAAAATGCCTTTTAAAAAAAATATATAATTATAGTAAAAATATAATGGTTACAGATAGGATAAATAAAATCATAATAACACAATTTTATATAATACTATACTTTAAAAATTAATATTAGATAATAAGATTTTCTTGATATAGATATATATATATATATTTATCATCTATAATTGAAAACTCTTTACATCTATTTTATTATGAAATTAGTTTTATTCCATAGTTCAAAAAACTTAGAAGTTTAACAAGTTTTTAAGAAAAAAATTGACAAATAAATTAGCTTACCTTTTATAATCAAATAAGTAAAAACATAAGACAAATTATTTAATTACCCATAAAATTTAATTTAAAACAAGGACATTATGGAAATCCAGAAAATTGATGAAACCAAAAAGAAGGATGAAACATTTCTTACAAAAAAAAAATGTTGAACTCCAAAAAAGTGCCAAAGAAACAATATGTATACTTTTATAATCATAAGAATATATTTTTGTATTTTTTATTAATAACACTAAAATTAATCACATTTTATTTACCTTAAATGATTTTATATCTTACTTTATAATCTGACATTTATTTTCTTAATATTTATAATAAAAATATTTTAGTTATAGATTACGCTAACAAAAAACACAAATTTCCATAATACCCTACTTTAATAAGTAAGAACATATATTATGTTTTATTTTATTTATTTCTTTTTTTATATGCTTCTAAAATATATCATCCGAAACACTTTAAATATAGTTTCATATTTTACAACTTCAAATATTCAAATTTTGGAAGAAGAACAAAATAAAAATGTAACATCTTTGTCATGAAATATAAATTTGTTTCTCACATTTTATAATTCATTAAATAAGCAGTAAATAAAATTTAAACTACTCAACCACCCTTAAAACTTAATATTCAATAAGGATCTAAAAATGGATGAAACGAAAATTTGAGAATTTGTTCCGATTAAGGAATAATAAATTTGTACGTATGATTTTATAATGTTGTTAAATAAGACATTTCATAAGACTATTGTATTTTGATATATAACTTCATAAATCTGATCACATTCCACATTAAATTCTCTAAACGTTAGCCATGTTTGCTTCACTGACAAGTCCATTTTCTACTATATTTATTTTATCTCATTACTATCAGCTTCAACCAATAAATTCTAGTTTTTGACAAATAAAAAAGATGTACGAAAAGATATAATAATAACATAATTCCACAGGACATTAAAGATTCTCTGCAAAATATCTTTTAAAATAACATAGTACCTTTATCGAAGTACATTGCATCTCTAATAAATTTGTTGAAAATTTATAATAATTCTCAAATTAATTTCATTTTTGTAAAAAGTACCCATAAAAATTACTTTTCCTTTTTATTATTTAATAATCAAAAAAATTCCCAGAGTATTCAAATATAAAAGTCATTGATAATTTCTTTAAATTTATTTTAGGGTGAACCCAATTTTCTTACACGATTTAAAAGATTCAAAAGCATAAAGTCGAAGAATGAAAGTATGTAAATTTTTAGGAAGAGTTTGACATATAAGAATATTGCTTCACCATCCATAGAATCTAATACTCTCCCGTTATAAGTTTATTAAGAATGTATCTTTTTATTTTTGAAGGTACAAAATTTTTGAAATTATAAATTCACATTTATGTAATTTCTTTTATTCGTTGCCCTTAATTTATTCAATCATTTATGATTTATTTGTATAACAAAAAATATTTTTTTACTTAAATAAAATGTTAAGTTTTGAAATAAATATTTTTTTGGATACAAATATTCTTGAAACTAGACTTTCTTAATTTTTTTTCGAAAAAAAGGACTAGTACATGCATTAAAAAGAAAGGACGAATCTAAAAAAAGATGAAATCGCCATTCATATCTTTGTAATAATGATAGACATGCTATATCACAGATTCTTGACTTGCTCTAATGCTCGAGGCAGACGTAATGTAAAATATGTATTGTTTTTATAGTAACTCCTTACCAGAATCAATTTTCTCTCACCTACCCATTATGGAAAATGGGAAAAATTAGCCCTAACAACTCCACTGGTCTGATAATTATAGGATGATATTTTTTAGGGCTTGCCAATTAAGATAATAATTTTTTATATTTTTGTGATTTTAAAATAAAATATTTGAGTTTTGTTGTCAGGTGAGATTCTTTTTCATATTTGCATTCAACAAACATTACAATTTCATACAATAGGATCATGATTTTAGGATATAATAGTTCAATCATATTTAAAATAAAATTGATATTTAAAAAAAAAAAATCACACACCATTTTCTTGTAATGCTTTCAATTAGTCATCAGTTTATAATATTTCTACCAACATTTTTTTAGATCTAAATAAATATTATTTAAAAATATTATAATGAAAGGGTTCCTGAAAAATATACACAACAAAAATAATCTTCTTTGAAGATATAATTAGTTTGAAAAAAATAAAACCTATGTCGAGCAAATCTAATCCTGAATTTACAAGTAATAACATCAATATGTATGTAAGTTAATATGCATGTGTCGAGCAAATATTTTATTTTATTTTTTAATTGAAAATAACTTTTGATGATGCATTTTATAATAAAGCTAGATTATGGGTATATCTTAATTGTCCTTTGGATTGTAGGAGTTGTTTTCATGGGCGCACCAATAATATGCAAAATAAGTTCTATAAAAGTAGCCAAAAGCTCGAATCTAAATTATTTGATCCAATAACCATAAAAATTAAAGTAGCAAACTAAAGTTAAGGTGGTAGCAAAATTTACTAATAATTATGTAGATCTTCTCATTCATAGGGTGAAAGACAGTTTTCCAAATCAACAATCTAGGTGAGCTAGCCTACAACTCGCCAATGATACCATATTTTGAAATATCTCAACACAAGTATCTTAAACTTTGAAACTGACTAAATCTTGAAATACTTTGTAGCCATGTCATTCTAACAGGTGACTTACCCCAATTTTTATGTCAAATTGAAAAGCATATTCAACACTGCAAAAAGTCCCAAATTATTTTTATAATTAATGTTATAATGTGAAACTTGTAACAATAATAATTTTTTTCATTAAAATTACTTATTGTGTAAATAATCTTTGAAAATTATAAAATAATCTGAATTCGAGAATTATTTTACCAATTCCCCTAATATTAAAATAATGAAACATAGACAACCTATGTACGACATAAAACTGATATGAATAGAGCTATATCCAAGCACATAACACTATATGTCCCATATTTTTTGCATACATAATTTTGTATTTTATTATATATATATATAATGTGTATAGAATAATATTATAGATAAATATAAAACTTTTATTAATGAACTTATAGTACATAATAATAATAATAAAAAAACATATCAATATTTTTATACACGATTATCTTTCACTTATTTTAAGGGCGGCAATTTGCAACATGTGCCACCCGACAACTCAACACGAATAAAATACGAGTGTTGATTTTTTGTAGATTTCGATCAAAATTGATTCGAACATGAATAACTCGAAAGAAAATGGTCCCATATTTCGTAAAAAATTATGTATATATATAAAAAAAAAACTTTATTATATGCTATTATATATTTTCGTCTATTATTTTGTGAACTTATAAAAGTTGTATGTTAATATATATATATATAATTTATTTATTTTAAAAAAAGATAGAACTTTATGATAAATATTTATACAAATAAATTGAATTACCTACAAAATAAATATATTATGTTAATATTTATAAAAATCTATAATAATCACAACCTCCTACTGAAGCCAAAGTAACTCTAAATGAAACCTCTCTCTCATAAAAAAAAAAAATACAATCTGGATTAAATAATGCAGATTGTGCTTCATTATAATAAGTCTACACTCATCAGATTATACAGTAATATAATAATAATAAAGAAGAAATATTCCAAGTATTATATCAATTATGAAAGGAAAGAAAAGCGAAGAGGGTAAGGTGAAAATTGAAAAAAAGGCTCGTGAAAGTAAGTGGGGAAAAGAAATATAAATGATAGAAAGCAAAGCAGAAAAATCTAACTGGTTTACTTGTCAACTAGTGGTCTTTCTTTGCTTTCCAACAATGTTCCAAGTTTTTTATTTATATATATATATATTTGTTTATTCTTCAAGAAAGAACGTCTTGTCACCCACCCACGCTACTGCTGCTTGCTGATTCCGGCAAAGAGCCACCCTTCCGCCGCCGCTGCCTCCTCTCCTACAATCATTCTGCAAAATATTCACTGATTTTATGTTCATTTTAATCACAGCCCATTTCTTTATATAGATGCTAAAGCCTCAAGCTTCAAACTTCATTTGATTCCAACTGAACTGAGAAACATAAACCTCCATCTGATCTTCATTTTATCATAGGAAGAAAAGAGAGATCCTCACATGCTTATGAGCTTAGACCTTACCGTTCGGCAGTAGATGACCTGGTTTCGTGCCTACTCTCTAGGGTTTCGTTGTTCTCCATCAGTTTCTTGAATTCTCAAAAAGGGTTTCTTCTCTGCGCGTTCTTTCTCTGTAAACCCATCTGGGATTCTAAAAAATGGACGAATACAATCTTCACCTGAGTGAAAACGCAAATTCAAGGGGGAGTAATGGGGGTTTTCTTTACGGCGGTCCTGTTCTTGCACCAAGCTCGTCTGTGTACGGAAGAACAAGCAGTGGGTCGAGCAACCATCATCATGGCGGAGGCGGAGGCGGAGGCGGCGGCCAGTTGCCGATGAGTAGCTTTCATCTTCAGTCCGGTGATTGTTACGATCAATCGGACGGGCAGCAGCATGCGGTGGTGAAAACGGAAGGTGGAAGTACTTCCCAGCATCATGCTCCCAGGTTTCATTATCCTTCTATAATTAGAGGGCATCTTCAAGATCATCATCATAGTTATAACAGGCGACAGGAAAGCGAGAATCCCGGCGAGGATGATGCTATCAAAGCCAAGATTGTTGCCCACCCTCAGTATTCCAGCCTTTTAGAAGCTTACATGGATTGTCAAAAGGTTATCCTTTTTCCATCCACAATTATTTTACTCATCTATAGATTTCGTTCTCGTTGTACTTATATGCTGACGCATGTCTCCCTCTCTCTCTCTCTCTCTCTCTGTTGAAAAAATGTGAAGGTGGGAGCTCCGCCGGAGGTGGTGGAGAGACTGACGGCGGTCCGGCAGGAGTTTGAGGCTAGGCAACGAACTGGGGCGGCCAGTAGAGATGATTCGAAAGATCCGGAACTTGATCAGTTCATGGTAGTTCCATAGTCAGCAAGATAATGCTTGTTTTTTGGGTTTCTGGGCTGAATGTGTCAATTTTGTATAGTATATGTGTCGTGGGAATCGACAATGATTTTTGGATCTGAAATTCTGATGTGAATCCAGGAAGCATACTATGATATGCTGGTGAAGTATCGAGAGGAGCTGACCAGGCCATTACAAGAAGCCATGGACTTCATGCGAAGGATAGAATCACAGCTCAACGTGCTTGCCAGTGCTCCTGTCCGGATCTTCAACTCCGGTACCTTCTTTTCCATTTATCTCACATACACACATTCATACATGTGATAGAGAGAGAGAGAGAGAGAGATCTTTCATAGGCATTGCCTATCATGGAAAGAACAGGTAGAAGAATAATAAGTGCAGTTTGCTTTTGAGTCCCAAAATCCTAGTGTTGTCCAGAGATGAATGTGGCCTGGATTTCTTTGTGCAGTAAACTGATAGTTGAGACTGTCCACCCTCCAAATTGGGGGGGGGGGGTGCCATGGGCATCTTCAAGCTCTGCACAGAATTACAGCACCTTCATTCAATACTGCCCCTTTGCTATTTCCCAGTGAACAGAAGTTTGACTGGCGCCATCATTTTCCAACGCCCTGTCACGAGTGCATAAGCAAATTAAATAAATAAATAAATAATTAAAAAACCCTAATCACGAGGGGTATAGTAAAAAGATATGATTTGGTTCCATCGTGCTAATAAAATAATTACAGGTACCAAATCTCTTCTTCTGCCTTAAACAATGATGAAAGCTCACACGTTGGCTGCTCTAATCAGAGTTTTGTACTTTTTTATTGATTCCCACTCTTACTGACCAGTTTTTAAGAAAAAGTTATCATAATATTCAATGGGGACTTCATTTTTATATGCCTTAATCTTGATCATATTCTCTCTCTCTCTCTCTCTCTCTCTCTCTCTCTAGATATGTACGTACATGGGTGAATGAATCTGAGAATTGTAATGGTATGACATGTTTGCATGTCTGCACATCTGGAACCATTAATTTTGTCATTTCTTAGTTATGCGTGGAGAGAACAGTTTGCAATTAGCTTTTAGGCTTTGAAAATGTGAGAAACATAGGATGCTGTTCAACTCAGTGTACTACCCCATGTAGCCTGTACCATATCTACAGGTTTCTTTTTCTAATATTTTATTTTATTTCTTTTTCTCACCTATATGCTACTTTTCTTTTTTTACCCAAAACATATAAAAATAATAAGTTTCTGTGTATTTGTCTTGATTTTTTCTTTTGTATATTATTAAGGAGATTGAACTCTAGTAGTCAAGCTTATTCTGTCTGAATATAAATCATTTCCAATTCTGCTGAAGTTGGCAATTGTTTTTCTTCTTCTTCATTTAACATATTAGGGACTTCCACAAATTTTTTGTTATTATTAGTATTATTATTTTAATTTGACCATGTTGACAATGTTTGATATTTTTCCATTTCTATCTTATTTTTTGCCATAATTTTATAGTTTTTGGTATGTATTTATGTATGGTCTAAAGAACATTAAAAGAATTCGTGGAGACACTGGAACAGTAATCATCTTATGTTGCACGGGGCACAAGTCTAGGTGATCAAACCTAGTTATGTCCCGTTGCTCAAGTCAGATTGATATAATAGAGTATTCCGGTCTAAGAGACCTAAGGCACGCATGAAAGCATAGAGAGAGTGTTAATGTTGGCTGGGTGTGTTTATAGGCTTTGGCTCATTATCATGTGTTGAACGATGGAAATGTGGCATTTCCTTTGTTGACCAACCTTTGATAGGCATAGTTCGACCGCAATGGGTTGGGTCGGTTGGCTGGGTAGTGCATGACCCGGAACGAAGCACACAAATCCTTCTCTGTGTTGGCATTCCACGCTTTGTCAAACTCAATTTGTAGGTCTAGCAGAAGAACTTTTTATTGGGGACTTGTCATTGAAAAGGCTATCTGTGGGAGCTACTTGGAGGAACTTACATTATGGCAACCAATAATTGGAAGTATGGACTTTTAAGATTAGGATATCTATATGAACTAAATTCAGTATAGGCTTTCATCGCACGAGTCATTAAGTAAGCATTCGTCATTAATCATTCAATCATGTGTTTTAATGACCAAGAACATGGGGCAACAAATTCATTTAGAGTCATGAACATATTGAAAACGTGGAAAATTGGGATTCAAAAGTAAATGGAGGTTATTATGCATGTAGATAATACATAATAAAAAACTGTGGCAACATGCTGCAAAGGACGATGACAACGGAATAAGTGTGGAATGATCACACGAGATTGATCGAGGTGTATGAGCTGTCAGACGAGTGTTTACTTTTAGATATGAATTATATTTGTAGCAGCCTTCATTGAAGAGTTCTTTTGTTTATCCTTCATCAACTCTCCAGTTTTTGATAACTGGAGGATATCATTGCGATGATGTGAGAGGAATATTATCCTCTGATGTCCTTAAGACAACAATTCTCTTGCAGCCATTAAAGTTCACATAAATATGTGAGGCAAGGTAAACTTCAATTGGAAGGAGTGTTCATATTTAAGGTATACGTGGATTAGTTGGTTGTCCTCCCAGTCCAGTTAGGATTTGAGTCTTCCGATATTCGTTATGATCATTGCCTTTTTAACTGCTGCCAAATTTAATTAATTGTATTCTTTAAATGACAAAATGTGAAGGCTTCCAATTATACTCTTCTGTTCGATTTTGCCTCTAATGACTGATCATCTTGACCGGAAAACCAGTTGGGCCTCTTTTTCCATACTTAGCTTTTATGCTGAATACCTGTAGTTTTATAGGTGGTGATTGTTAATAACCACAAGGAATCATTTATACAGTTCTTTAATTTTGAAAGACACTGAAAGCAAATCGGACAAACGTTCTGGTTTTCTTGAATTTGTTACTGATACTTAGAATATGTTACTTAAAAGCTTCCTGTAAATTGTTCTGCAGTTATACTTTTCTTCATTTTATTTAAATCTACAACTCATGAAGAACTACAGAAAACTTCATAAGATTCAGCTATACTACAGATATTATTTCTCCAATCGGATATGAGATTTTATCAAATGAACTGCACTTCTATCTGCTTCTTGTACAGGAAATGAAGCACCGCACATGTTCTCATAATTGAAATGCTTGCGGTTTGCTTTGTTAAAAATGCATCGGCTATAAATTTCTTAGTGCAGTAAACACTTAAAATAGGACAACCTAGAGCATTTTCAGTTCCCATTGTCTTAGTTTTCTTGTGTTATTTTATCTTATATATCGGTATGTGTGCCTCTATGAGTTTGCATTTTCGTCTGAATAATCTTGAATTGGCTCTTGATTTTAACATTTATAGAAATATAAGAGCATTTGCCTTAAATTATACATGTATCTTTTTCAACTACTTAGGCTTGATCATAAGTTTTCTGTCTTGAACTTTTAAGTGATTGGTCTTACAATAAGATTTCACTTCCACTGCATTTTGTTCAATAACTTGTCCATTCAATGTATTTACCAATATCTATTGTTTGGACTCAATTAATCATGAATGAAAGAGGACAAGAGCGAGGGTGTTGGTTCGTCTGAAGAAGACCAAGATAACAACAGTGGTGGAGAAACGGGACTTCCTGAGATTGACCCGAGAGCTGAAGACCGGGAGCTGAAAAACCACCTCCTCAAGAAGTACAGTGGATATCTAAGTAGTCTCAAGCAAGAGCTCTCCAAGAAAAAGAAGAAAGGCAAGCTACCCAAAGACGCCCGTCAAAAGCTGCTCAGCTGGTGGGAACTGCATTACAAGTGGCCCTATCCATCGGTATGTGTAGGTTCTCTACTGTAAAACTTGTAGTACACAATTCGAACAATTTTCTCAACCATCTATCCCTCCCCCCCCCCCCCCCCCTCTCTTGTGATGATCAGGAGTCAGAGAAGGTGGCATTGGCTGAATCAACTGGGTTGGATCAGAAACAAATAAATAACTGGTTCATTAACCAAAGAAAACGGCACTGGAAGCCTTCGGAGGACATGCAGTTTATGGTTATGGATGGCCTGCATCCACACAATGCAGCCCTCTACATGGAAGGTCACTATATGGGCGAAGGTCCTTACCGGCTAGGCCCATGATGACTGATTACACTGAGACATCACTTGATGGACAATGTGATTCCACATAGAAAAAATGGTAATGTTTTGACAGATCAAGCTTATAGTAGTTGCAGCTGTCAAAATCATAACTTTATGATTCTATAAGCTGTTGAGTATGAACAACAATAGTTCGTTTTTCTCCTGCATTTGATTAAGTTATGTGCTTTCGATCTTTGAAAATCGTTGTATTGTACTTTTCATGTTTCTGGGTGTCCGATCAAGGAGTATATTGTGTGGCTAAAAAGCTAGTGTGTGAAAGATGTAGCAATAGTTGGTTTATTGAAGGATCTTTGGTATAGTTGAACTGGTTGTTCAATTGTACAGTTTGCTGCTAATTTATTTGATCAGCTTTCGCCTTTTCTATTATGAACAATAATCTGAGTTCTCATTGCTTGTTTAACATTTCTAGTTACTAAGCTGATGAAAGCATTCTAATTACAAAAACCTCAAGGTTGTGTTTAGATTGAATGATTTACGACTGCGAACTTCACTTTTAGTGGATTTGAAGTTAGATTTTGAATATCTGCATTTCAAACCACCGAATCCAAACCGAACCTGCATCTTCTTCGAAGTCTCTTATGTTTATTAATATAGTAAAATTCTGCTGTCTTGCAAGATGCTTTTCCTCACTGATGTTTCAATACTTTCTGTTTTGTTTATTTCTTCTACAAATCTGGTTGGGGAGAGAGAGAGAGAGAGTTTCCAAGGGAACAAGAATTTCTGTCTCCATTACTTTTCTAATGAATATGATTAGGTATGGTAGATATGTAAACTCTTAATATTGACAGATTATATATGATGCTTGTAAAAGGAGGATATAACATCAATAATCCTACATATAGGAAATCCATCTCCTTCATGAAAAGCAACTACTTGGCTTACATTGAGATTATTCGGATGCTATACCTAGTGCATGGGTGTGTGTGAATGGTCCATGGGGTGTAGGATTTTCTTTCATTCTTCCTTGAAATTGGATTATCTAGATAATTTTACCGTGAAGTTTGGAGAAAGAAAATGAAACAATAGAGAAAATGAATAAAATATAACAATATAGGACCCACATATTTTTTGTATTCAGGTGTTTTTTCTTTCCAAACTTTACAAGAAATTCACGAAAGAAAATATAAATGATCAATTTCCATCCTCCCTCAGAATAATTAATTACAAAATTCCTGAATTGTTTTTATCATTTTTAAGTAATTATTCTGCAAGAAATAATCATAATCCTCTATTGCAATTTTATGTTTTCTTAGGGATGTATACAGAATTGTTCCACAGCCTCCTAGGGAATTTGTAGCCAATTTTGAGCAATAATGACTTCTTACCTGTGAATTGTAGGTAGAGTTAATTCGAAATTACTCCAATTTATTGTTGGTGATCATATGTAATTTCACATTTAATGTATATACCCAACATCTACTTCTGCAATCAAACTATTATTTATAAGATTTACTGTTCTTTCATACAGTCATACCCTCTTTGTTGGATACATTAATGTATTCAAATTGTAGATCTTCTGAATTGTTTGTTTGTGTTATATCTTTTATATTTGTTCTTCACCTGTTCTATATCGACTTCTTTAACTTTCAATTGCATAGAGCTTCCACTGAGTTATAATTCTTAGTAGTTGAACTTTCAAAACCTAAATTAATCCAATTGAATTAAGCTCCTTCCCAATGTTTTCTTTTCACACACAAGTTTTCTTTATATTGTCTTAGCTTTACGATAACGATTAAAAATTTTGGTTTTTCATGTTTTCAAATTGTCAGTTGAGTTTATAAACCATCATTGAATTTTTTTAATTTATGTCATTTAAATTTTTACTGTTTCAATATATGATTTAATTTTATAAATTTATTTTTTAATCTCTAACTTTTAATTTTGTTTAATCTATACTCGATTTTCATTCAATTCTCCATCTTGAATTGCTATTCGTACATGCAGTATGCTTCATGACATTCTTTGATGTAGACAAAAGCGTGACGAATACAATAATACCCATAATCAAAATTCATTGATTCTTAGAATACGAAAAAGGACGCACAATTAGAGAATAAAACTTATTTTCTTATATCAAAATATCAAACCAATCTTTTAAAATAGTAATGAAAGCATATATTTATTAAAATAATGCAAATCTAGAATCCCATTAAAAATATAATTATGAACTAATAAATGAAAGATATATATGATTCTTATGTGCAAGATTTTTGGTGAAGTCGTACAATATGTAAAGTATATGGATAATATTGTACATATATATGATTAAAATTTGCAGGTATGACTTCTACAAAATTCTTATTGAACGATCACTTTGGATGACTTCTGAATTCATGATGCTTGAGCGGGACATTACGCGTCCTAAACAAGGTTGATGTGCTATTATGTGTACTATAATAAGTAAATTATATACAAATTACATGATTTTAATGATTTATAGACGTATGTGAATTGCGTCAATATACAATGTGCTTACATGTGATTCAATTGTTACGTCTTCATGCGTAAATACTCTTGTGGGTAAAAGAGTAAAGATGTAAAGAAATAGGGGTTTAATCGTGGTTTTGAATCTGTTTGCGTAGACTTCTTTAAATAAGAAATATTTCAAAATTTAATTATTTTCTCAAAAAAAAAAAAAACAAATTATGTTCCTTCCCACAATATAATTTCTCTAATCAAATTTTCTTTTGATATAAGATCTATATTTTGAATTTTTAAAGTTAAGCATCAAAGTATTAATGCATATAATTATTTGTGTTGCCTCCAAATCATATATATATATATATATATCACAATAACTTAAAAAAAAAATAAACTACACATTAAAATTTATAAGTCTAATATATTATAGTATTTTACACATTATGTGTACAACTGAAAAAGAAGTGCGAATCAAAATTGAAATATTTAAGGAATTATCATATATGTTATTTTAGATTCTAAAATTGTTACCTAGTATTCTAGAACTTTGTTGTGTATTCTCTATAGTTTTGTATGTTCCAAAATATATAGGTTAGGACATTTGCCTTTCTATAACTATTTATTATTCTTTTTATCTTTAAAACAAAATATGTTTTAAAAATTAATGTATCATTTTATTAATAAAGTGAAAAACTAAAATTTTTACTTCATAAACAAGTTGTATATAATTAAATAAATTAGGTAAAAAGAATTAAAAAAAGCCTTATAAATGTGAATTTATAGTTTTAGAAAATTCTATTTTTCTTTTAAAAAAAAAACTAATTTCTCAAAACTAATTAGCTAGCGGTATGTAAGTTAAAAGTTTAAATTTTATTTTCCATGTAAAAAAGGAAAAAAAGAATTTGGAAATGAAAGTACACTTTAATGGAAATAAGCACAACATAAATGTTCAAATTTTATAGCTACTGAAACGCTCCACAACACAGTTGCAAGAGTCTAATAAAAGAGAAATTTCATTTGTTTTTCAATTTTTACAAGCCTTTAACAGGAGGTATCGTCTCACTATTATTTGATGCATGACAAATGTCCGATCCTAAGAAACAAGAGCAATGTAAAGTAATTCAAGCAGACGCAGGTGGTCGGGAGTACATTAGAGTCAAGACAAAGTCCTGAGCAGAAGAAGCAAGAAGTGCCGTTTTACTCTCTGATGCCATAGTTGTGTACAACCATAAATCTACCAATTTCCAAATTTGTAGACTGGGAAGCAATGGACGACCTTGCAAACTTATCTCCACCCGATCAAATTATTCCATTTCATGTCAGATTATGTAAACACAATTAATGATGAAAATGTGTTTAGATGGGAAATTAACCTCATTTTCACTACGCAAATTAAGCTTTTGCATCAGGTACTTCTTGATGCATGAAACTGTAATATTTGCATCCCTATCAAACAATAAGCCACATCAGATTAGCGTGCAATAATATTCGACACAAAAAGCATCGTTGTCTTAAGAGTATTATTGAAACTTCAGTCTTAAGAGTATTATTGAAACTTCATCATATAACTAACTTAAATTTTATTTACAAAAATCTTTTTGCGGGGCGAAGAAAATGTTTTCCAAATATAACATAGTGAGTAAATGCTGGCCAAACTACAAAACAACAATAAATTGTACCAAATGAACTTACTTCACTCTCAAGTTTCTGGATGTTATTTGTTCCAATGGAGCCTTGCTTTTCCTACAAAAATAGAAGAAACAATTTGCTATTTTCTTCTTTTTTTTTTAAAGATAAAATAAAAGAAAAATATTAAAAATAAATAAAATTAATACAGTGGAGTGTCACTCACTGGGAATTAGATGCAACTAGAGAAAACCAAAATGTCTTGCAATTATTTGTGGCAACATAATTTGAATTTTCTTCTCCTCTTTGTGTTGCCCTCACTTCTCTAGATTGCTGCAATGGAAAAGTCATATTGGGATCAAACTCTGTTGCCCTTACCCCTTCAACATGCTCCACGGGCCATGACTTTGTGCACCACATTAAACAAATTAAAAAAAAAAAAAAACCCACATTCATTGATCTCTGGAATACTATTTCAATAACATCTTCATAATTTTGCTGAAAACCAAGTTAAAAACATAAATCTTCAACATTCTCAATGAAAATAAATTATTTCATTACTAAAATAGAAGAAAACATAGATTTAACGCAAAAAATGACTATAATAATAATATAACTTAAGTCAGATCATGACTCGTGATAACCAAAAGACAATTATTAAAATCTAAAATCTGTACAAATCAAAAGTTGATCTTAAAACTTGTAAATTTCAATTGGTTGCACGAATTTGATCATATGTTCTCAAGAAATTAAAATTTTAATAACTTGAAAAAAGTTGTGGGTTGAATTCCCATTTCTTGATTAAATTTGTGGCCAGTTGATTTTGATAGTTGCGGGACTAAAATTGTAAGAGATTATCAATCCTACCTGCTTCTCGTTCCTCATGGAGGCATGAGTAGAGGATGATGCTTCTGGCATTTGAGGGGTACTCTGACTAGGGAATGGCGAGGGTGATACAACATCGAGTCCCTTCATTTCTATGTGATCCCTTTTAATTTCATTGAAATTGTCCTTTATGCTTTCCCTACCATTGCCCATCCTAATAACATTTTGATTAGATCAAGTATAGAAATTGCATAAGCTAGCAGTATAATTCTATGGAGTTTAGTTCTAATGCGACATGTAAGGAAAATATCTTAACATTATGATCCTACGAAAAAAAAACATTGAAATTGCAGATTTCAGACGAAATTTAATAAAGATGATATATGTCACGTAATTAAACAGATAATAATGATAGAGAGTGTTATATATATATATATTATATAATTTGTATTTAATTAGTTTTGAATTAGCAATTGAATATTAGAGGTGGATATTATCTATCTATAGTTCTGCAAGTAATTTAGTTTCCAATTATGTATTTGAAACATAAAATTGATCACTTAATTCACCAATGGAAGAACAAGTCCCCAAATTTCTAGTAACCAACATTTTAGTAACGTGACATTTTGGCTCAAATGCGTCCCCACTTTTTCTTAGCTTTAATTATTTTGTTTTCCTTGTAGTGATATCACATATAACTATAAGATTTAAGCAAGAGTTAGGTCCTATTATATATCTCTTAAATAGTATAAAATCAAATATATATATGCTATATAATATAATTTGAACGAACTATATAAAACTACTAATATACCTTTTATCTACTAAAAAGGTATATAATTCAAGCGAACAGACACATAGATGAGACTTCATTTGGGAATCTCAAAATTACAGGACCTCCTACTTATATATAAAGATAGCAAAATTTATCTTTTATTTTAGTTTCAAATAAAAGTACGTAAATTAATAAAATTTTCAGTTCGATACAAAAATTAATATATGTCAACAATATATATGTAAATACTCCCCTGTAGTATAACATTCAAATATAAAAATAAGAAAAAGAAGTGGATAGTTCATATATGCCTGAGTCTTTGAAGTGGAGCACCACCAAGATCAACATTACATGCCGGACAGCTACGCGAACCTTCTTCGCTAATCTTCTTTATTATATATTTATGACAAACTTTAGAAAAAAAAAATGTAGTTGTCACGGCCCACTAAAAATATGTTGCAAGAATCTATATTACAAAATAAAATACATATAATTACAAAAAATATATGTGAGAATAATTTTCGCCACAATAATGCCTCCACAAAGTTACTGGTAATAAATTAATAATAATCAAATCCATCTATCATCGCTAGATCCGTGCATTTTTGTACGGATTTGAGTTAGTCAGTTAGGATTCGTACATTTTTATTTATTTATTTAAATATGAGATTCAATTTATTATCTGTAATAAAATTAATACATATAGTATATATAATTTGTTGGGTATCTCTATGAGCCTATACATACTTAAAAGGGTGTTTGGCAAGCTTATTCGAAAGATGTTATAAATTATTATACTTTATATGATATTTTCAGACCTTATAACAAGTATTTATCGATATAAACACACCACTGCATTCATAATATATTAAAATCAAGAAGGTATCTTATGTATGTAAGTAGCTGTCGAAATATTACTTTTTCTTATTTAATAATAATTATTTATATTAAATTTGTAACTATATTTGGAACCTAAATATACCAAACTAATATTTTATTTCGTTTAGTGGAATACAAATACAGAAGTTAATAGCAACTATTTCCCAAATATCATGGGCCACAAATTTCTCATTTTAATAAAGAAATGGGCTTATAGGCTTATAGCCCATAAAGAAAAGTTTAGTTGTAAATGGGCTCATAGGCTCATGGGCTCATGGGCTCATGGGCTCATGGTTCATGGCTCATAAAGAAAAAATACAGATTCACCACCAACTCACCACAATCCATTAAAAACTTGGGATCCATGATATGTAGAAAAATATGCACAATTTAGATGAAAATACTTATCTCTATATTAGTTCAAAATACTTTAATTTGTATTTTTTTTAATGCAACTTATGTTAAGTAATTTAGAATTTGAAGAAATAATCATAAATTGAGCAACATGAGTGATTGAGCTTGAAAAGAAAAGAATTGGTTCATTCATGGACCCACATTGGATAAATCAATGTGTGACCCATCAACTCATTTGCCGGAATAAATAATTTTGGCCATAAATTCTATCGATCAATATTAATAAAGAAGAGATTCATCGATCCAACAACTCATATAATTAACAAGAATGTCACTCAGGTCTTGTAGAAGAGATAAGTATCGAAAAAAAAAAAAAACTAACCAATCAAAAACAACATAATAAGAATTGATCAAGTGTAAAGTTTATCAAGAAGACACGGGTCATCCTATTGAAGAAAAGGAATGACCATTCATATTCTTTTGGACCGGCGGCAAGACGAAGGCCAGAGAGAAAGAAACCAGGCCTCCTTTTCTATACAGTTTTTTAATTTTTTAGACATAGTTACTTGTTTTGGCATTATGATTTGTGGCTAAACTTTTGTAAGTTAGTTTGAATTGATGTTGAACTATAATCTTTGATTTTGTATGAATAATTTGTACCATTCTCTCGGGTTTTGCATATTACTTATTTTATTTCTTATGATATCTTGATAATTTAATTAAATAAAGTTGATTAAATTGAATTATTGATTTATCTTTTGCTAGAATATAAAATTGTAATTCGTATATTATAATTATATATTCGCCAATAGCAAATAGTGATAATTTAATAGGGGTAATATGAATATAAATTATTTGAATCAATCTTGTGAATTTGGAGTCTAATATATCCTCTCATAATGGTAATTAATGCATATGAGAAACTAAATCTAGTGAGCTTGTTGTAGGTTGTTTGACTAAATAGAGTTAATTAAAGAGTTTGTTTTAATTAACTAAACTTAAGAAATAATTTAGATTAAAAAAAGAGTTTGTTCTTAGTTTAGGGATCTATATTTGAGAGATATATTGAAATATATATTATTATTTATTGCATGCTAGCTAGTTACGCATTAACAGATATTGAACGGAGAACTGATAAAGTTTAAATTTGGATTTCATCTATTAAAGGATATTGAACTGATAGCTAGTGCCTTTTATAACTTTGATTAATTTCTTTGTAGATTGACTCTTGCTAACAACATATAATAGTTAGTAGAGGAGATAAAGTTTATTAAATTTTGCATCAGTTCATATGCTTGCTTTGTGCATGCAATTTTCTGCATATTGTGAGTTTATTAAATGATAAGTAATGTACTTTTAAAACTGCTAGAAGTGAGTTTTTGGCAGAATTGCAATTTTTATAATAAAAAATTGGATGGATTGTCCTTGGTACAGAAGACATACACTATTACCAAATAATATCAAGAACTTAGACAATATTCATTAGTAGCTAATCTTAAGAAAGCTTATACAATACTTAATTTTTCTTAATAAAATCCAATTATCATTGATGTTGAACTTGTTAAGTATACTGCAAACGGATATTAATTTCACCCTTATATATGATTATTGGTGTGGAGTAATTAATAGCTATAATCCCCACCGCATGTTCGTAAAGATAAGTAAAATAGCTTATTTGAGCTTGTCAACTGCACGAAAAAAAGAAAAGAAAAGTAAAATAGCTTTATAAGAATGAATTTATGTCTTTTAAAAACTTTTACCTTCATGTAATCTAGGGGGAAAAAAATTATTGAGCCTGAAAAGCTATTGAGCCGGTAGGTTCTCTATGGACTCCTAGTTTTGAGAAATTATGGCTTTTGGGTCGACTTCGATAAGACATAATGAATCCATAAAAATTTCTGTATGGAGCACTCAGTTATGTACGTTTGAGGCTGACTCTAGCTCCACATCAAGTGGTGCCAAGGAAAGGTCTCATACCTAGATGAGTGGGGGTGACGAACCAACCAACGGGAATGCAAAAATTGTAAGGAAAAAGAAGAAGAAAATGGGAAAAAGGAAGGGGAAAAAAGAAAGAAGAGAGAAGGTAAAGGGAACATGGGTTTGGTGAATGTTCACAATATCATACAAGTGCCCCAAGAATGAGAGACTACTTTCTTACCTATTTTGCATTAATTGTTTCATAATTTATTTTGATTAAAAACTATCCAACTAAAAGATAAAATGTACGTTGGGTGTGTAGTAGAATTGGTAAAATGAGATTGATTCATTTATTGCAGGTGGTTTGGACGGTAGATTCTGAGCAATCACATAAAAAGTAGTATTTGTGAACATCTTATCTAATATGTTCCCCTGGTAGAGCCTCCAAAGGTCATGAAAAAGGTCTGGAAAGAAGCTTCGGTTGAGAAAGAGATTATTCATGTAATAGATCTAGTTGTGGTTGTTCAGGTTGAAGTGAGATCATGACTTAGTGATAGTTTGACTGCAATTGGGTGAATTTGGCTCGGCTCAACAAGACGGCTAGTCATGAGTCAATCGATCCAAACTTATCACTGACCCATCGGGCTCAAGTCAGGCACCTAAATTGAAAGTTCTAGTGTTTGGTACCCAATAATTCATAACTTAAATCACCCAGTGTGTGTAATATATGTTGCAACGTAAAATACTAATACTTTTTCTCAATAAAACCCAATTGCACCAGCTATACATATGATTTAATCCTATTGATTCATTCAAAAATTATACTGATAGGGGTATTTAATATTAATAAAGTATTGTGAAACTAATATTTAATATAAAAGAAACAAATTATTTGCTAATATCCTCTAGAAATCTTAGTTTTTAGTTTCTAGTTTTAGGTATATAAAACTTTTGTTACAAAAATATTATACCTTATGAAAAGACATAAGACTTGAGGACAACCCACAACTAGTATTTGAATAAAAAAACATTAAAACAAAAAACGAAAAGACTTTATAACTTAGTACTAAAAAAGTTAAAATTTGAACTAGGAAAATAGTTTCACAGAAAATGAAAAGAATTCATAATTTAGTACTAAATAATGTAAAACGCAGGATAATATTAAATTAAATCATGACCAAAAAAATTATAATTATAATAAGTTTCATAAAGTATATAATACTGTTAATAATTCTTAAATATATAAAAAACCTAAACTATTTTAATATCATTTGATTTATTTCAGAGCGATAAAATCAAAATTTTAATCATAACATAATGAAAACCAATTTGTTTCATTTTTTGTAGCCAAACGAGATGTTTTGAGGCTGGAACAAAACAACAGTAATAAAATTATTAATTTCTAAATACTATTTAAATTAAATTTAAAAAAATTTAAAAAAATCCTCTTTTTACGCCCTCGCTCCAAATTGTCAGATATATAATCAGACAACAAAATTGGATCCTCTATCATTTTATGTACATTGAAATAAGAAAACACCCAAAGAGTAAATACACACATATAAATAAATAAATAAATAAATAAATAAGTAACATAAAAAAAAAAAAAAAAAAAAAAGAAGAAGAAATGACTTACATTGATGACAACATTCATCAATTGTTGTTACTTGTCCGAAAGGTTTTTGATAGATTGGGCAGGTCAAAGATCTCCTCATATTTATTTGCCGCAATGCCAAATCCATGGCCTCCCTATTTCGATCTGCTCACTGTGTGTTTAGAGGTGTAGCTGTGTGTGGATTTTAAGTTGGCTGTTCTCTATGTATATAAGCATTTCATTTAAGGGTTTGACGAAGAAGGAATTCCATTTGTGGCTGTATGTCACGGACTTGTTCTCTTAACAAAGAACCGTGCGGCCTTAACTTATTTCCGCCCCTCGCGGTAGCTAAGTCAGCCTCACTCGAACACTTAGTGTGTGCAAAAGTGTTGGCAAGAAAGTAAAGAAAGCAAGTAAGAGGAATATTCACTCAAACTCTCTTGGAGAATGCTTGATAACTTGATAGAAAGCTTGATGATTGGATGATTACAAATGAATGGAATGACCCCTATTTATACTACTCCACCTCCTCAATGGACGGTGGTGATCGACTAGATCCTACGGTAGAGATCAAGCCTCTAGAATTCTCTATAACTTACTATACATATACACATTCTCTAGAATATTCTCAAATCCTAATATTCTAGAGAGTTCTATGTACAAAGGGGTTAAAAATGTGGGCCAAGCACTTGGGCTCAAAGATTGGGCTTGGTAAGGCATGAACCTCCCAAGTCTAAGTGCAAAAGTGGCCCAAGAAGCCCAATTTCATGACATTCTCCCCCACCTATTCCCGCGGCGCCCTCGTTGCCTCGTATTGATGAAGTTGTTCCTTGAACTGCCACAAGTCATCTTTGGGTTTCCATGTTGCCTCAGACTCTAGCAGTCCCTTCCACTTGATTAAGTACTCGGTGCGGGGTGGAACGCCTCTCCTCCGGATGACTCTCTTTGATAACACCTCTTGAAGATAATTTTCGAATGACTTGGTGACTATTGGAGGTGCTCGTTGAGAATGCCATCGGCTTTGGTCTTCCATGTCTCCATTGTACGGCTTCAACATACTCACGTGGAAGACCAGATGAATTTTAAAGTGCTAGGTAGGTCAACACGATAAGATACCTTGCCTACCTTAGCACTGATGGGAAAGGGACCTTCGTACCTTCGGACCAAGCCTTTGTGCAAGCTTCGTAATGCTTTGAACTGTTGTGGCAAAAGATTCACAAGGATGTGGTCCCCAATGTTGAACTCCCGGGGTCGCCTCTTCTCATCTGCCCACTTCTTCATACGCTTGCAGGCCTTCTCTAAGCAGGCTCGGGCGATGTCGGCTTCTTCTTCCCACGACTTCGCCATCTTGGTTGCCCCCAGACTTTTCCCATCAATAAGGGGTGTAGCCAAGGTGTGGGGAGTCAAGGGTTGCTGCCCCGTGGCTAGCTCAAACGGACTCCTTCCTGTGGCTTCACTCCTTTGCAAGTTGTACGAAAATTGGGCAACGTCAAGTAACTTAGCCCAATCTCTTTGGTCTGCCCATCCGTCTGCGGGTGAAAACTTGTGGAGAAGTTGAGCTCGGTGCCAAGGAGTTTAAACAACTCTGTCCATAACCATCCCATAAAGCGAGGATCTCGATCACTCACGATGTTCTTCAGAAGTCCCCAATACTTCACAACATGCTTGAAGAACCCTCTTGCTATCTCCTCAGCTGTGCAATCTTTGGTACATGGGATGAAAGTACCATACTTTGAGAATCGGTCTATCACCACCATGATAGACCCATAACCTTCTAACTTCGGCAGGGCTCTGATGAAGTCCAAACTAATGGAATGCCACGGCCTTTCGGGAATGGGCAGTGGCTCGAGCAATCCTGCGGGGTGCTTATTCTCCACCTTGTCCTGTTGGCACACAAGACAAGTCTTCACATAAATCTCGACACTGTTCTTCATTTGGGGCCAAAAGTAGGTTGTCTCCAAGAGTGCCCTCGTCCGCTTCTGGCCCGGATGTCCCGCCCACTTGGTGTCA
Organism: Caryopteris x clandonensis; assembly: GCA_028749325.2. Lineage (NCBI taxonomy): Eukaryota > Viridiplantae > Streptophyta > Magnoliopsida > Lamiales > Lamiaceae > Caryopteris > Caryopteris x clandonensis. The sequence continues at coordinate 1,149,902 of JAPYKT020000045.1, forward strand.
TGACATTCTTTGATGAGATCTCGCCTTAAGTTATCCCATTTTGGAACAAACAGTCGCCATCCCTTGGTGTAGAGTAGGCCGTCCTCTACCCAAAAGCGTTGCGTCTTGGCCTCCTCGGCCAATTTCTTAAGCTCCCTAGCCATTGGGTCATGCTCAAGTCCCTCCTTGATGTGATCAATGATGTTCCCTTTGGCTAGGCTGATGGCTGCAAGTTCCGCCTTTCGACTAAGTGCATCGGCTACCACATTGGCTTTTCCCGGCTTGTACTCTAATGTGTAGTCAAATTCAGCAAGGAAATCTTGCGACTGGGTTTGCTTGGGTGAGAGCTTCTTTTGGGTCTGGAAGTAGCTCGTGGCGACATTGTCCGTCTTGATGTTGAAATGTGCCCCCAACAAGTAGTGTCGCCACACTCGCAAGCAATGTACCACAGCGGTCATCTCCTTCTCTTGCACCGTATACCGCCTCTGAGTGTCATTGAGTTTGCGGCTTTCAAATGCTATCGGATGTCCCTCCTGCATTAGCACTCCTCCAATAGCAAAGTCGGATGCATCGGTGTGTACCTCAAACACCTTGGTGAAGTCAGGCAAGGCCAAGACAGGTTCTTGGCTTATAGTGGCCTTCAACTCCTTGAAGGCGTCTTCACATTTTTCGGACCACTCCCATGTCTTCCCCTTCTTGAGTAGATCCGTCAAGGGAGCCGCTCGTGCCGAGTATCCTTGTATGAATCGCCGGTAATAATTGACAAGACCAAGGAAAGATCTCAGTTCGGTTACCTTGGTCGGGGCCTCCCACTCCATGATGGCTTGTACTTTGGGCTCGTCCATCTGTATTCTCCCATGGTCGATGATATGTCCGAGAAATTGCACTTCTTGGGTGGCGAATGTGCATTTCTCTTTCTTCACATAGAGCTCATTCTCCCTCAACAGTTGGAAGATGGTTCGTAGGTGGTTGACATGTTCCTCCAATGAATTGCTATAGACGACAATGTCGTCCAGATAGACCACTACGAATTGATCCAAGTATGGGTGGAAGATCTTGTTCATCAGGGTGCAGAAGGTTGCAGGAGCATTGGTCAGTCCGAAGGGCATGACTAACCACTCGAATGACCTGTATCGTGTGATGCATGTTGTCTTTGGCTCATCTTCTTCTGCTATTCGGACTTGGTAGTAGCCTTTTTGTAGGTCCATCTTGGTGTACACCTTGGCTCCTCCAAGTCTATCGAACAAATCAGCAATCAATAGGATAATAGTATAATGGTTTTTGATCGTTACCTTATTTAGGGCTCGGTAGTCCACGCACATCCTCAATGATCCATTGTGCTTCTTTTGGAACAACACCGGAGCGCTATATGGTCCCTTCGAAGGTCGGATCTTCCCCGTATCCAATAACTCTTTCAGTTGCCCTCGAAGTTCCTCTAATTCGGGTGGAGCCATTCGGTAGGGTGCCATGGAGGGTGGCTTGGTTCCCGGCTCTAACTCAATCTTGTGGTCCACCTCCCGCCTTGGTGGAAGTTGGTTAGGTAGTGAAGCCGGCATGATGTCCTTGTTCTCCTCAAGGACTCTTTGGACAATAGATGGTACCTCCTTCATCTTCTCGGCATCTTGGTGCTCCTCTTTCACCACGGCCAAGTATGTTGGTTCCCCTCGTTTCACCCCCTTGGTGATTTGCATGGCCGATAGTTGCTTGCCTTCTCGAGTTTGGCCGTCAAGTAACTCGATGGTGGGAATCAGGTAAGGTGCTCCTTTTTCAAGGATACACACGGTATTGAATGAAGGCATGGAAATGGCAGTTACCTCTCGTAAGAATTCCATGCCAAGCACGACTTTGAAGTCATCCATAGGTGCCACTGAAAGATTCACTTGGCCCTTCCAAGTGCTCAATTGTAGCTCCACGCCTCGGGCTACTCCATTGAGTGGTTGAGCTTTGGCGTTCACCGTCTTGAGCCAACCCTCGCTTCTTGTCCATCGAAGCTTCAACCTTTTAGCTTCATCTTCCATCACGAAATTGTGTGTCGCTCCCGTGTCTACCAATGCTTTGGTTGGCACACCATTGATGAGTGCTTCCACGTACATTAGCCCCTTACTAGATGTCGTGGGCATTGGTTTGGCTTTGGCTTTTAGAGCGTTGAGGATTTAGAGTGATTCCATGTGACTCGGCTCCTCTTCCGTGCAAGTTCCCAACTCGTGCATCTCCACCATTGCGGACAGTGACCCAAGTTTTGGGTAGTTCTTCATGGCATGGAGTCCCTTGCATACGAAACATCCATCCTTGGGGATGAAGGCCTTCTTCCTCTCCTCATAGTTGGATCGAGTTGGTTGCTTGTCCCTTCCTCCGAAGTTGTGCCTTTGGTTGTCTTTGCCCGATCGTCTCTATCTTTCTCGTCCCGCATTTCTCCCCCATCTTTGGTATGGTACCTTCCTTACCTTGGGGAAGCATCGGTGCGTGGATATGGTAGGAAGTCGGCTATGGATTCAACGACGACAATGGCATCATGTACAGTTTTGACACCTCATCGATGTATCTCTTGTTTTGCCCAACTTTGAAAACTATCGATGAAGTAGAACAGGAGATCATCGTCTGTTAGGCCGTGGATTTGAAGCATAAGGGTTGTGAACTCTTTCACATATTCTCGGATTGTACCCTTTTGTTTCAATTCCCTTAACTTTCTCCGAGCTTCATAGACCACATTCTCGGGATAGAAGTGGCGCTTGAGTTCTCTCTTGAAATCTTCCTAAGTGTCTATCCGGCATGAACCGCGTTCCATGTCCGCATGCTTCCTACGCCACCATAGCATGGCAGTATCGGAAAGGTAAAGAGAAGCGGTCCTTACCTTAAGTGCCTCATCCGTAAGGTTGAGTCCCTCAAAGTATTGCTCCATCCGCCATAGGTAGTTCTCAACTTCCTTGGCGTCCCTTGCTCCATTGAACCCAGTTGGCTTGGGACATTCCACCCTTGGTGGAGCAACGGTAATGCTAGCCTCCCCTCTAGCTGCGGCCCTCTTGCACAAAGCCAAGTCCTCCCGCATCCCCTCAATGCTGGTTCGTAGGGCTTGGATGACATCCTCGATGTTGGTAAAGCGAGCCTCGACATCATTGTTAGTTACTTCCACGTCCCCCTTGAACGTGTCAAGTTCCTCCAAGACATGATCTTCCAAGGTCTTGAAATCATATTGGACCTTCTCAAGTTTTTCCCCAAGTTCGGCAGCAACAGGCTCCCACGAAGGACCCTCACGAGCCTTGCTTTGATCACGCCTCTTCTTGGGTTGGACTTGAACTGTCTCTCGGCCTCGTTCCTTGGCTACGTTGGATTCAATACCCGCCATCACTTTCCTCGTGCACAACTCTTAACCTAAACCGGGCTCTGATACCACCTGTCACGGACTTGTTCTCTTAACAAAGAACCGTGCGGTCTTAGCTTATTTTCGCCCCTCACGGTAGCTAAGTCAGCCTCACTCGAACACTTAGTGTGTGCAAAAGTGTTGGCAAGAAAGTAAAGAAAGCAAGTAAGAGGAATATTCACTCAAACTCTCTTGGAGAATGTTTGATAAGAACTTGATAACTTGATAGAAAGCTTGATGATTGGATGATTACAAGTGAATGGAATGACCCCTATTTATACTACTCCACCTCCTCAATGGACGGTGGTGATCGACTAGATCCTACGGTAGAGATCAAGCCTCTAGAATTCTCTACAACTTACTATACATATACACATTCTCTAGAATATTCTCAAATCCTAATATTCTAAAGAGTTCTATGTACAAAGAGGTTAGAAATGTGGGCCAAGCACTTGGGCTCAAAGATTGGGCTTGGTAAGGCATGAACCTCCCAAGTCTAAGTGCAAAAGTGGCCCAAGAAGCCCAATTTCGTGACTTGTATCTTTAATAATGAATTATATAAGCAACAAATCGTAAACATTCAATACAAATTTATTTTTGTAGGTGCATTTAACGTCCATCTCGGAATTAATCGAACTATATTAAAATTGAAATAAAAATACTTTTAAATAATAAAAATCATCAAATATTTCACTTTCTCCTAATTGAACTATTTCAAAATTTATTTAGTATGTTTTTTGAAACTATTATGAAGATTAGTATGTTAAGGAACTAAAATTAGAAAGAATTTAAAAACTCATACTACACACAGACATATATATATATATATATATATATATAGTTAAATTTTTATATTTGAATTTCTTACTTACTTTGCTAAAATATTGTAGGATATAATACCAAAGTTATTTAAAAAAATCTTAAATAATAATACTCCCGTCGTCCTAAAACAACAATCGTATTCAAAAATATTTTTGTTCTAAGAGAAAAGTTACATTTAAAAAATTAGTATCTTGTTTTAGTAGTCAAAATATAAAATGACAAATTTTCAAATAAGTTATATGTGATTGGATAAGTCAAATAAATGGAGGAAATGATTAGTACATGTGCGAATTTAGGAATTTGAGATGTATCTTTATCCAATTGATAAAAAGTTAAAATTTGTCTTATTAGATTGCGACGAGGGGAGTATACTAATAATTCCTTATATAATAATTCCTTATATAAATCTAGTTTGGTATAATTTTATTGGAAAATACTAATTTATTATGTAAGTTATTACTTTTTTGGTTAAAAAACAAGTCCACTTTCTATAATTATTTGTCGCTAATAAAAAAAAAAAAAAGCTCGCCATTATTATATATTAGTTGAAATTTTATTAATACCCTTGTTCGTAACAAATTACACATTTATTTTTTTAATTAAAAATATAATAAAATAAAAAACGGTAACAAATTTTTTATACACATCTGCGTACAACACTCACCCACTCTGGATGCACATTGTTAAGCTCCAACAATGTATTTTTTTAAAATAAAAAATTAGCTAAAATTATTATAAATTTGAAAATGTACAAAAGAAATGGTCCTACTTTAATATAAATAAATATGAGTGATGCAAAAATTGATCTAGATAGTCATTTAAGTTGCGCCTTGGCGCTAGTTCTTTTTGTGAAAAATATTTTTAAAATAACATTTATATGAAATTAGAAAGAATTTAAAACTCATACACAAAAACACACACACACACACACACACATATATATATATATATAAATTTTTATGTTTGATTTTCTTACTTACTTCACTAAAATATTGTACGATATAATACCAAAGTTATTTAAAAAAAATCTTAAATAATAATACTTCATCTTCCTAAAACAACAGTCATAATTAAAAAGTATTTTTTGTTTCAAGACATGAGTCATATTTTAAAAATTAGTATCTTGTTTTAGTAGTCAAATTATAAATTGACAAATTTTTAAATTTTGCAAATAAGTTACATGTGATTGGATGAGTCAAATAAATGGAGAAAATAATTCGTACGAGTGTGAATTTATGATTTTTAAATAATCATATCTTTATCTAATTGACCAGAAAAAGAATGTGTCTTATTTGAAAGCACAACTCTTAATTTGCAATGAGGGGATATACTAATATTTCTTTGTATAAGTTTAGTTTGATATATTTTTATTGAAAAATATTAATTTATTATGTAAGTTATTATTTTTTGGTTCAAAAAAATAGTCCACTTTCTATAATTATTTATCGGTAACAAAAAATATATTAACAATTATAATTAGTTATTAGTTGAAATTGAATTAATACCCTTATAATTAAGATTTCTTTAAGCTAAATGTAACAAAAAGTGAAGGAGTATGAAATTAATTGTTTGTAACAAATTGGACATTTATTTTTGTTAATAAAAAATATAACAAAATAAAAAATTCTAACAAACTTTTTAAACACACCCACTATGGAACTGTGGATGCGTACTGTTCTGCTCTCCAATAACATGATAGTTGCTTGTTAATTTAAGCCTTAAAAAAAAATTATTGCAGGTTTTTTTTTTTTTTTTTTTTTGTTGGACTTCGGCCTATTTTATATGTTTAATTTGTAAAACAAAATCTGCCACTTTGGATTATGCATACATCAATTTTTATTTTTTTATTTTTTTTATTTTGTTACAAATGGATATAGTTTTCATTTAAGTAAATTGATCTTGGTTATATTTTTTTAATTAAATTCATTAATTATTTTCTTCATTATTAATGTTCATTAAGAAATTATATTCTTATTTTTTTCTATTTAGAAAATTTGCAAAATGTTGAAGGTGCATCATCATTGAAAATTCATTATGTGACTCAAAGTTTTAATAATCAAGAAATTTCTGCAATTAGTTCTGTAATATATCAATTCATTAGAACAATTTTCAATGATGTCACAAATGGTACTTGAATTTTATAAAATATTTTTGTAATTTAAATATTTTGTTTTAAATTTTAATTGCACTTAAACATTATATAGTTGTTGGCCAAGTAGAACTGAATGGGAATATTCTTTAAGGAATACTCCAAACAGAGAAAATGTGTCACCTATTTTCATCGATTTGGAAACGAATGATACTTCTGTTCAATTTATGTTTGTAAACGTAAAGTTAAATACACTTTTGTTGTCACCAGTAATATCTCCATTAAGTGATGTCACTAATAATATTTCATTCACATCACCTATATAATTATATTCAAATATAATTGTATAATATGTGAACATATATGCACAAATTCTCACATTATGTACAATTTTGATATTAAACAACATAATTAATTTTTATTAATTAATTTTACATTTTTTTAATCTAGTAAGTAGTGCAAGACTTTCGAAAAATAAAGTTTCCTCAAGAAAAACACAACTAAATCCTATTGGCTTACCTCCTGCTTCAAGAAATACTGATACTTCCAAGTGAAACAATAAAGATTCATGTTAAATGTGTTAAAAATTTCAATATATAAATTCAAAAAAAAAAAAAAAAAAAAAAAATTGGATCACTTTGTGTGTTGTATATTTGAAAGTAATCGTGTATTAAATAATTGCATACCAATTATGACAACAGTAAATATCAACATTGAGCTACATGATAATGTAGATATAGGTTCTTTGTTTTCACATGTTATAATGCTATTAGAATAACCTAAAAACAACATTTTTTTTTTGTTTTAAATTCAAGGATCTCGGTGGCCCCCATATAATTGCCAACATTATAATTCAATGTTCTCATATTTTGAGTGGGTAAGTGAATGTAGACAATCAGTCAATCTACAATAATGTGGTTGTTGGATTAATGAAAACATTCAGATTCACACAATTAATAAAGCACCATAATTATTGTACGATCTTATAATTGGAAATTGTGATATATCCAAGTATTTATTGAAAACTATATGATCATACAACAATATATTTTGCTTTACATCAATGCAAGAAAAGATAGACTCAAGCATGAATACGGAGATTCTCCACAAGTTTTTATGCTTCATTGGCAGTTTGCTTTTATTTGAAGGATCACATCCTAAATTTTCCCAATTCTAAATCAATGATATTGAGGATGAGATACAAAATCGTACTAATGTTGTCAAGTATGTATTGACAAACTAAAATTTATAGTAGGACTTAATTATATAAATAATTTACTATCAATTTTGTTATTTATAAATTTCATTACTGACTTATGTTATAACTCTTTTAGGAACCGTAATGACATGAATGATTAAGATCAAGAAATTGTTGCAAATTTGAAGTCTATGTTGAATGTATATAATGTATGGGTGTAATTATTTAGAATAGAGAGAGAAAAAATCAAATATCAGAGCTATTAGGATGTTAGGGTAAAGATATTTGGTAGAAGGTATGGAGATGTAAAATCCTACAATTTCCCGACAACTTCATTCAATGGGGAAATGAAACTATGAAAGTTCACTTGGGTACTTGTTTTCAAAAACTATCCTTAGAAAGAAGTTCAAATGGATTTACTAGCTATTTGTGGCGAGGTTAAATCCTCAATATCTCTAGTAGTTCCAGACATGCATTATGGGGGAGTATGGTTGGGTACTCTTGATGGGAGACCACAACTAAGAGAACAAAAAGTGGTATTATTTTATAAATTTTGTTGTCTTGGCATACACTACGGTGGAGTAGTTCAAGGCATTGCGTCTACACAACTGCCAATATATCATACTCTATGTTACTAAGGAAGGTTTAAAGTAAAAAAAAAAAAAAAAATACCTCTTTCGAAGGAATATTGTCTTGTATGAACTGCGTACGTGAGTTTGCATTCATGCATGCATCGATTTCCACTCATATGGGGATTGTTGAAAAAGTCAAATTGCGTGGGCTACAAAAATAATTTTAGATTAATTAAATATTAAAATTTTAATCTACATCCCGTGTAGAAGGGTGTAGCATTCAAAATTTCTCAAAATTAATTTTTGGTGAGTGAAATATTGATGATATAAGAAAGTGACATAAATGAGATATCTCATGTGGTGGAAAGGTGTAAAAACACGCCTTATTTTGGTTATTTATTCAAGTCTTGTGCAATTAATATAATACAAGGTGTTGTAGTAATTTTAATCGTATAAAACAATGGGCCACAATAGAAAAGGTCACAGATACGCACACACGCAGTTTGTTGACTTGGCCTTGGGCCTTCACCCGGCTCGTTTTAGCAAACTTGAGTTTTGTCACCTAAAAAATGTACTCGAGCTTGGCTCGGAATAGATAGGCTCGGTTGGCCAGCCCAGACTCTTGGAATGCTTGAATGAACCTAGACAAATAGATGTCTAGGTTCATGGATGAAAAAAGAAAAAGGGTTAAGGAGTTACAAACTCCATTAACAGAACCAAGAAGCCATAAAACCTGCAGGTAATGGATAGTTGTTACATTGGTATTAGGCTCTTGTATTTTTACATACTTGCGATATGGATAGTTGGTACATTGGTATTAGGCCCTAGTATTTTTACATACTTGCGATATACTGAATCTCCAGAGCTAAAACAATCATAATATAAACCGTACTCAATGCGTACACTTGTCCAATTTGCTAGAGCTTCAATTTTTGAAGTGTTTCTATCTCAAAGATGTAGCCATAGTATTTTGGAGGATATCATGTCAAAAATCATGAGCATTAATATGGGACATGATTATTTCTTCGTTGTATCACACTTAATGCATGTGACTCTTTCGTTGTAGTATTTCACTTTCTTGTATGTAGATCATTTGTAATACGAAATTTCTAACAACGAATTTGACCATTTTTATGTGCATTGACAATTTACTGGATGTTGATGGCGCATCTCCTGATTGTTCACTGTTACTAAGACCCATTTAGATGACCTGTTTGAGTGTCCATATTTTTTCTTGAGACTGTCGCATATAAGACCACCCCAAAATAAATTATTTATTTTCTTTATATTATTGTTATTTTTATATGATAACCCACACATTTTTAATTGTATTAATATATATAATAATAATAATAATAATAATAATAATAATAATAACACATGACTATGATATATGTTTGCATAATATGAAAATTTGCTAAGATTTTATGTAAGAACTTTATTATTTAAACTTAAATGATTTATTATATAATTTTATGTGACATGACATGATTTAATAGATGACATTTGTGATTAAAAATTTCTATAACTTTATGCAAAATTTAATTATTACAGTTATGATATGCTTGTATTTACGATTACAAGAATTGTTATAATTTTATGAGTAATTAAATGATTTAATATGTATTTAGTGATTTTATGTGTGAATTTATGGAGAAAAAGAATTAAATTAATAATAAAAATTATGATTATTAGACGTCATGATTTATTAAATTTTATAATTGTATTAGTTTATAAACTTTTCATGATTTTATTAATGTACAGTTCATGATTTTATGTGATTAAAATGAAATGGTTAAGTGATTAATAATGACCCATAATTTAAAATTTCATGCTCTAATTACCAGATTATTTAATATAGTCTAATTATTATGGCTTGGAGCACAATAGGAGGAATAACTAGATATATTTACTAATAAAGAGATTACTTTGAGGATTAATTGTAGCGCCCCGTGCCCAAAAGGACCAAGACTTGGATTGTCACTGTGTGATCCAGACTATACTCGACCAAAAATCATTAAATAAAACACATTTAAAAGCTAGCGGAAAACTTAAAGGAAATATGGGTTTTAAAATATTATAATTTTTACGATACAAAAAGGTTTCAAAGTAAATTTTAGTTTTAAAAATTAAAGTTTAAAAAAATATAATATTTTTAAAAAGGAAGTTGCACAGTATGATGTTGTTTAGAAGACTCAACTGGTATTCACCCACAATTTCTGAGTCAAATGACCACTATATAATATAATACGCCCCAAAAAGAACTTAGTATAAAACGTAGCATCCCAAACGCCAAAAAGAACTTAGTACAAAATGTAGCATCCCAAACGCCAACATTTTTAACTTAAAGAGACTACAAGTTCATAAGTCTACTTAAGTATCACAAAACGATAAAACATCGAAAGGGAGCCCTGCCAGCTGCTACTCATCTCTGTCAGCTGTCGGACCTGAAATTTTAAAATAACATCATCAGACAACTCTCGACTAGTGAGATAACTAATAAATATATTGTACTAATTAAACTAATTAACAAGTCGAAACTTTTCACCCATCTAGACCCGTACGTACTGGTATGGTATTAGCTTTATTCTCACTTGCGGACGTGGTGGGCCTGTATTCCCACTAGCAGAGTCTACGGTGGGCCTGTATTCCCACTCGTAAATGGTGTGGGCTAGTATTCCCACTACCCGGCCCAATGGGCAAATGAAACAACTAATTAAAACATCAACTAATCTAACTAGTGCAAGATATTTAAGTTACCCATGTAATCTGGTTGGTGTGCGAGGATAGCTCCAGGACAACATGGACTTGCTTGTATTGCACTCAACACGGTTCACACTTGGATGATTCTCATAATTTTGACTTATCAACCAAAAGTATTATAACTATGGTCATAGGATTCACCTACTCAAAAAAAAAACATTGCTCAAATAACACATTTAAGAACAATTTATACAAGTGGCTTTGTGCCGAATGCTTTCCGAATCTGAATCTATGTATTGTATATAAGATAAAGTGAGAAGCCTAATTCTTGAAAAGTGGAGTAAAGGCGCTGCAAGACCTTAGCTAAGTATCCCCATCCACACTAAATCAAATATTTCAAATAGCTAGTATGTCACATATCATTTAGTCACATTGTCTCATTATAGCAAATAATCTATTAAACATTCTGCAAAGCTTATTTAATCATGAAATTAAACATGCATGTTAATAATCCATCACATAACAACATGTTAAAACTTATTCTTAAAATATAAATCATACAATTTTATAAAAAAATACGTTACTAGCTTAAGTTTTACAAAATCAATCACCCGGCTGGTCTAACTTCTACAATTTACCATAAATCACACACATCTCCAACAATTCTCAAATTTTTAATATAAGTACATAATGAACTTACTAATATCAAAGTAAAACATTTTTAAAAAATGATAACCACATAATGTTATAAAAATAAAAAACATAGGGGATGTCCAGTGGGTGTTCATCCTAGACAGGTTTCCTTCAAAAAATCACTATAAATTTCACAATGTTCCAAAAATCTCAAGATTTAAACATAGACTCTTAACATCATATATTAAAACATAGTAAAAGGGAATCATCAAATTCCAAGTATAAAATGTTATAAGAATTTTTTAAAATGACATGGAGCGAGTGATTTCAAATTTTTAGGAAGTCACAAAGATAGATTTTGTAAAAATAGCAAATATATTCCAAAAATTATGAAATTTGAAAAAAAATATAATAATACAATTTAGAGCCTATAAAAAAATTAAACTAAAGAAAAAAACCATACAAGTATCAAAATTAAATCACATAACAAACTAGGGCAGATTTGAAGATTAAAAGACAACGAACCACATAATTCATATAAATGGTGTCCTAAGCAAGATTTCTACAGAAAATATCAATACCCAACCTAGAACTATGAGGAACATGCTTAATCATACATGTAATGAAAATTTACAACCTAAACATGCTCCTAATTTAAAGAAAAGTGAGATTTTAGCTATTATACCTTCAATTTTCGAAGTAGAAAACCCTAAAATGTGTTTCTTGATAACTTTTAAGAACTTGCAGACCACAATTGCTACTCCTTCTTTTCTTTTAAACTTCTTGAAATCTTCTTGGAAAGGTGATGAAATGGAGCTCCAAAAGAAGAAATGTAGAGAAAATGTAGAGAGAATTTGAAAGAGTTTTCCTTTGATTTTTTGAGAGAAATGAAAGTGATTTTGAGGGATGAGGTGTGGTCCTATTTATAGAGGGATTTAGGGGTTGAAATGCAATAAAGAAAAATAATTAAACCTAATTAATGGGGCATGCAATAAAATCAACACAAACTTGTGCATGTGGGGTGTGTGTGTTGGCTGAATTTTGTGGAGTCTTGGGGTGGTGGATTTGATCTCCATAACCTCATTCTAATGTCATAACATGATTATGTTATATGGTGTATTTTGGTACATCATTTATTAAATCATGTATTAATAAATTATGTAAAAACAAATCTCATATATGTAATTAATATAATTATGATACACATAAAATTATAATGTCATAATAATACAAGTTTTGAATTTTAGAGGATTAAAGAACTAGGGGTTTTCAATTTCGATCAGAAAAGTGCTCACATAAAATCCTACGTAAAAATGATAAAGAAATTTTTATATTCCCTACACATATATTTCTACCAAACTCAAGTATAATATTCTAATGCATTAATATAAAGTATTTGCTAACCCATTTCATTTATTATTCACGTGTCGAGTGAGTCAAATTGCGTGCCAATTTTCTCAAAAGCCTATCATGCAAAACTCAACACCTCTTTGTACAAAATTTGTTAGTATATTTTAAATCGATTATCTCCATTATAAAATAAGTATTTTTCCAAAATATTCATCAATAAATTGATATATAATACCCAAAGAGATTTTAAATGCAAAATAATAGGCTATGCAGTTTTGAAATAATGGGATGTTACATTAATCCTACTCTCTCTCTCTCTCTCTCTCTCTCTCTCTCTCTCTCTCTCTTCTCTTCTCTCTCCTCCACTAGAATAGTCAAAATCTAGTGGAATTGGGTTTCTCAAGCACTACTTTTGCCATTGTTGTTGCTATACTTCACTTGGGTGTGTAGCTCACGCTCTGGTGAATAAAAGCCCTCCAGAAATTTCATCGGCTGACCACGACGTCCTTGGAAAAATTCCTTTTTATTTTTAGAAAATGTATATTATTCAACAACGTCGCATTTTGAAAATTGTAAAATTGAGGGTGGTTGATTCATATTATTTTCCAAAATTAGAAAAGGGGTTTTAAACAAGACTTCAAACCCATCATTATTCCTAAAAGTATCTGGCAAGAACAAAACTCGAATGATGCCAAAATTGGATGACAAAAAAAAAAAAAAAAAAAGCACCTTTGGGGCATATGTTCTAATGTGCATTGGTGAGTGGACGAGATTATCGGCTGGTGGGTGTGCCTTGGCTGAAAACAATTGCACATGAAAGTTAATTTTGTTCAAAACGTGGAGTCTTCTAGAAGAGTCTTTGCATCAGTATAAGAGAATTAAACGCTTACTCCACGTCCTTAGGAGAGAATAGTTATAGGATAGGTGATCCCTTGTGAAGTCCTCGTGTCGCACCATTTTTTTCGCCGTGCATACTCAATTTTTTCTTTTAACTTAATATTTTTAAGTTTTTATTTATTTATTTTTTCCACTTTTTTTTAATATGATCCAAAAGCTATACTTCGGAGCTCAAAAACGAGTTGTGGGTCCGTTGCTGGGTTAGAAAATGCAAATGGGTTGGGGCAAAACACATATGTGAATGAAAAAGATGGAAATTGATGCAAAACATTAGAATTTGGCCTAATCGGGTATTTCAATTGAGTCAATAAGAGTTTCAGTTTGGTCTAGGGTAAAATGTAATTTTTAATAGATGTTCAGTTTGGTAAAATTTTTCAAAATTTTGAAAGTTACTCGGTTAAATTTATTAATCGATAAAATTAGTGTTCAATCCTAATTTGTTTAGTATCTATAACTTGAAATGGTCATAAAATGCTCATTTTAAGTCCAATTAAGCTCAAATCAATGGGAAAATGTCACAACTGTTTTCCTCTACACTATGGTATAGAGAAATTGTAGGTTCCATGTGTGTACACATTACACAACTGCTGCATTATTACGTGATCGAAATTAATTAAAACTTATTTTCAGGTCTCTTCTCAAAAGTTGTCTCTGTTTTCATTCACATAGGATTCTAAGACAAAATATATAGTATTTTAATAGTTAAGATATTTATTATTCAAATAATAGGGTTTTTATTATTTAAGAATACTAATAGAAGAAGTTTTCCTATTGTTGGAGGTCCAGAGGTCTCAGAACAAGGACAAATATTTAAAAAAACTAAATGACTACTTCCCTTCTACAAGGTGGATGAAAATCTCACACCTATAGGTGTTTAAATGTCTCTATAGTTTATATGCATGTTTTATTATGAATTTGTAAGACATATTTAGACAAGGTTGTGATGATTTATATGATTGCATGAACTGTTTAGGATAAGTATGATCAAATGGTTGATTTATGATGTCCAACTGATATGACTTGCATGATATGTTATATGAAGGTGCTATAGTATGATTAATGCTTATGATATGATGATTACATGGTAAGTATTGATGGTATGATCCCATGATGAGCAAGAATTTTTATGCATCCTCTGTTACTTGCAATATCGTGATAACACCGCACTATGAGTAATATATGTAACTCTCCTCTTTTTTTTTTTTTTTTCCAAAACTGCACAGTATATTTATTTCAACCCTTAAATTAATTTTGAAATTATTATTCAAGTTCAAAAAAATTCTTCATTGAATTATGAGTTATTTTCTTCAACTTTTTCGATTAAATGAAAATACTAAGGAAGTATACGTGTCTTGCAGAATAGGCTTTTGTGGAGACTGGTATGCAAGAAACTCACTCGACACATAATTGAAAAGTTACATCGGTTGGTTATGTATTTTTTATTTAATATATGATTAGATGAAAATTGATACTTGTTATTCTTAAAATTATGTGTAGGAAAATAAAAATACTGTACAAAATCTTTTTGCGTAAATTTACATACATCATGGGATCAAAATAATTTTAAACATCCTACTTGTTAAAAATACAAAGATTTCAATATATGCACTGCCACATGTCATTATTTGCATTATTTATGTGATTTGAAGTGTTAATACATAATCTATTAATACATGATTTTTTATAAATAATGTATCAATACTCCTTAAAACATCCTCATGCCATCTAAGGCATGATTATTGCATGAAATTAATATCACATCTTGTTTATCCCCTTAAAAATGTCCCCCAGCTAATGGTTCAAGACCAAGATCCATTTTTTGTTGCATGCCCCTTAGCTTTCTTTTAATTACATAAATTAATTGCAAAATGAATATATATATATATATATATAATATAATATAATATAAAGACTTTGATTAGCCACAATTCCATCATTTCCTTTATCATAAATACACCTCAAAATTTCAAAAATAAAGAAGGAAAGGAAGTGTTAAAATCCAGAAGATCGTATCCAAGGATTTATTGCATTTAAGTATGGAGAATTATTCTCTTAGTCTTAGGTGTGTTGCGAATCAATTATTGTAGAAAAAATACTTAGGAAATTACACCACCACCTTTGATGTCCATAACTTAGAAGAGTAACTCCACCAATTTCGATGTCCATAGTGTAGGAGAGTAACTCATGACCGTTTCAATGTACGTGAATGACCACTTGTGCAAGTTCGTGCATATTTCTGAATGACTCCAATACTCAACTTCACTGAACTGAGCCAACTCATAGCTCAAAGGTGCAACTCATGGTGCATGACGCACAACACATGGTGCATGACTGAGTCTAAGTCCAAATCCGAGTCGAGCGGAGATGTGCTTGTGTGGCTAAACTTAATCACCCAAAACTTAATCACCCATATGTGAACATCATTCAAAGACATCACAAGTGTTCTAGTATATATACTAGAATTAATAACAATATTAATTCAATGTGTGAACTTTTAATAAGCCTCTTCACGCATCCCCAATAATATTTATGTGCTATTACATGTACTATAATAAGTAAATAATATACAAATAATAGGATTTTAATGATTTATACATGTATGTGAATTGCCTTAATATACAATGTGCTTATATGTGATACAGTTGTTATATTTTCATGTGTAAGTACTCTTGTAGGTAAAAGAGTTAACCAGTCTAGTGTTTCCTAAAACTCATCCCTTCACCTTTTTAGGTAAAGAGGTAAGAAAATATGGGTTTGGTCGTGGTTTCAATCCGTTTGTGTAGACTTCTTCAAATAAGGAAGCGTTTTAAAATTTAGTTATTTTCTCATACACATTTAGTAAAAAAATGTATCTTCCTTTCCACAATATGAGTTCTCTGGCCCATTATTTTCTTTTGATATAAGATCTATATTTTGAAAATTTTAAAAGTCCTCTATTTAAGTACCTAGGTAGTAATATTTCAAATATAAATTTGGAACTTTACATAATAAGATCTGTAACATGGTCGTGTTTAAGTATTTGTAATTTCCTACTTCATAAAACCGTTTGTGTAGCCTCCAAATCATATCTACTTCATATTAATTATAAAAAAAAAAAAAAAACTACACATTTTAATTTGTGGGTCTAATGTATTATAGTATGATACGCATCATGTGTACTAATGAAAAAAGAAGTGCGAAAATGGAAATATGTAAGGAATTATCACATATGTTATTTCATATTCTAAAATTTACCCAATATTCTAGAATTTTATTGTGTATTCTCTATAGTTTGGTATGTACCAAAATATATAGATTAGGACATTTGTCCTTCTATAGCTATTTATTACTATTATCATCTTAAAAGGTGGAGTTTTGTTTTACAAATGTTTTTATCATAAAAAAATATGTTTTAAAAGTCATTAACATATTTTATTAATTAAGTGAAACACATATTTTTTTTTTCAATTCACAAAAAAAGTGTTTATAATAGAATAAATTAAGTAAAAGAATAAAAGAAGTCTTACAAATGTATATTTATAGTTTTGGAAAATTGTAATTTTATCTAATTGAAAACAAAAAAAAAAATATTATTTGGTCTGTAAGTTAAAAGTTTTAAATTTATTTTCCATGTAAAAAATGAAAAAAAGAAATTGGAAATGAAAGTACAATTTAATGGAAATAAACAACACATACATGTTCAAATTTTACAGATATTGAAAGGCTCCAAACACAGTTGCAAGATTCTAATAAGGGACAAATTTCATTTGTTTTTTTTAAGTCTTACGAGCCTTTAACATGAGGCATTGTCTCACTATTATTTGATGTACGACAGATGTTCGATCCTAAAAAAACCAGCAATGTAAACTATTTCAAGCAGACGCAAGTGGTCGAGCGAACGTTAGAGTCAAGACAAAGTCTTGAGCAGAAGAACCAACAAGTGCCGTTTTCCTCTCTGATGCCATAGTTGTGTACAACCATAAATCTACCAATTTCCAAATTTGCAAACTGGGAAGCAATGGACGACCTTGCAAACTTATCTCCACCTGATCAAATTATTCCATTTCATGTCAGATTATGTAAACACAATTAATGGTGAAAATGTTTTTAAATGGGAAATTAACCTCATTTTCACTACGCAAATTAAGCTTTTGCATCAGGTACTTCTTGATGCATGAAACTGTAATATTTGCATGCCTATCAAACAATAAGCCACATCAGATTAGCGTGCAGTAATATTCTACACAAAAGCATCATTGTCTTAAGAGTATTATTGAAACTTCATCATCTAACTAACTTAAATTTTATTTACAAAAATCTTTTTGCGGGGCGAAGAAAATGTTTTCCAAATATAACATAGTGAGTAAATGCTGGTCAAACTACAAAACAACAATACATTGTACCAAATGAACTTACTTCACTCTCAAGTTTCTGGATGTTATTTGTTCAAATGGAGCCTTGCTTTTCCTACAAAAATAGAAGAAACAATTTGCTATTTTCTTCTTTTTTTTTTTAAGATAAAATAAAAGAAATATATTAAAAATAAATAAAATTAATACAATGGAGTGTCACTCACTGGGAATTAGATGCAACTAGAGAAAACCAAAATGTCTAGCAATTATTGGTGGCAACAGAATTTGAATTTTCTTCTCCTCTTTGTGTTGCCCTCACTTCTCTAGATTGCTGCAATGGAAAAATCATATTGGGATCAAACTCTGTTGCCCTTACCCCTTCAACATGCTCCACGGGCCATGACTTTGTGCACCACATTAACCGTATTATAATAATAAAAAAAAAACCATAATCATTAATCTCTGGAATACTATTTCAATAACATCTTCATAATTTTGCTGAAAACCAAGTTAAAAACATAAATCTTTAACATTCTCATTGAAAATAAATTATTTCATTACTAAAATAGAAGAAAAAATAGATTTAACACAAAAATGACTATAACAATAGTAGAACTTAAATCAGATAATGACTCGTGATAACCGAAAGACAATTATTAAAATTTAAAATCCTTACAAATCAAAAGTTGATGTTAAAACTTGCAAATTTCAATTGGTTGCACGAATTTGATCATATGTTCTCAAGAAATTAAAATTTTAGTAACTTGAAAAAAGTTGTGGGTTGAATTCCCATTTCTTCATTAAATTTGTGGCCAGTTGATTTTGATAGTTGCGGAACTAAAATTGTAAGAGCTTAGCATCCTACCTGCTTCTCGTTCCTCATGGAGGCATGAGTAGAGGATGATGCTTCTGGCATTTGAGGGCTACTCTGACTAGGGAATGGCGAGGAGGATTCAACATCGAGTCCCTTCATTTATATGTGATCCCGTTTAATTTCATTGAAATTGTCCTTTATGCTTTCCCAACCATTGCCCATCCTAATAGCATTTGGATTAGATCAAGCATAGAAATTGCATAAGCTAGCAATAGAAATCTACGGAGTTTAGTTCTAATGCAACATGTAAGGAAAAGATCTCGACATTATGCTGATCCTACGAAAAAAAACATTGACATTGCAGATTTGGACGAAATTTTGTGAAGATGATATAGGTCATGTAATTAAACATATAATAATGATAGAGAATTTTATTTTCTTTTTTTTTTTACATAATTCGTATTTAATTAGTTTTGAATTAGCAACTAAATATTAGAGGTGGACATTATCTATCTATAGTTTTACGGGTAATTTGGTTTCCAATTATGTATTTGAAACATAAATTTGGTCACATAATTCAGCAATGGAACAACAAGTCCCCGAATTTCTAGTAACCAACAGTTTAGTAACGTGACATTTTGGCTCAAATGAGTCACCACTTTTTCTTAGCTCTAATTATTTTGCTTTCCTTGTAGTGATATCACCTATAACTATAAGATTTAAGCAAGAGTTAGGTCTAATATATCCCTAAAATAGTATAAATCAAACACATATATGCTATATAATATAATTTCAACGAACTATATAAAACTACTGATATACATTTTATCTACTAAAAAGGTATAAAATTTAGGCGAATAGACACATAGATGAGACTTCATTTGGGAATCTCAAAATTACAGGACCTCCTAGCAAAATTTATCGTTTATTTTAGCTTCAAATAAAAGTACGTAAATTAATAAAATTCTCATTTCGATACAAAATTTAATATATATCAACAATAAATATGTAAATACTCCCAGGTAGTATAACATTCAACTATAAAAATAAGAAAAGGAAGTGGATAGTTCATATATGCCTGAGTCTTTGAAGTGGAGCACAACCAAGATCAACATTACATACCGGACAGCTATGTGAACCTTCTTCGCTAATCTTTATTATACATTTATGACAAACTTTAGAAAAAAAAATATTTAGATGTCAGGGCCCACTAGAAATATATTGCAAGAATCTATATTACAAAATAAAATACATATAGTTACAAAAAATATATGTGAGAATAATTTCGCCACAACAATGACTCCACAAAGTTACTGATAATAAGTTAATAATAATCAAATCCATCTATCATCGCTAGATCCGTGCATTTTTGTACGGATTTGAGTTAGTCAGTTAGGATTCATACATTTTTTTTTTTTTTTAGATATGAGATCCAATTTATTATTTGTAACAAAATTAATACATATAGTATGTATAATTTTTTGGGTATCTCTATGAGCCTATACATACTTAAAAGGGTGTTTGGCAAGCTTATTCAAAAGATGTTATAAGTTATTATACTTTATATGATATTTTCAAGTATTTATCGATATAAACACACCATTCATAGTCACATTGGGATCAAACTCTCTTGCCCTTACCCCTTCAACATGCTCCACGGGTCATGACTTTGTGCACCACGTAACCAAATGAAACAAAAAATCACAACATTATTCTATAGAATACTATTTGACAAAAATATAATTTGAAATAATATCTTAATAACTTTGCCAAAAACTAAGTTTAAAAGAAACTTAAAATTAAACATCAATCGTCAACATTCTCAACTAAAATAAATTATTGCATTACTAAAATTGAAGGAAAACTAGATTTAACACGACAATGGCTCTAATAATAATATAACTTGAATCAGATCATGATTCATTAATCAAAAGACAGTTGCTAAAATCTAAAATCCTTAACTAAATGTTTGAACATACTATACATATATTTGTGTCATTTCCGGTCTTTACGGGTCAAAAGTTGTTGTTAAACCATGTAAATTTCAATTGGTTGCACGAATTTGATCATATGTTCTGAAGAAGTTAAAATTTTAATAACTTGAAAAAATTCATGGGTTGAATTCCCATTTCTTAACTAAAGTTTGGACGGATTTTGATAATTGCACGACTAAAATTGAAAGAGATTATCGGTCCTACCTGCATCTCGTCTCTCATGGTGGCATGAGTAGAGAAAGATGGTTCAGGCATTTGAGTAGTACTCTGACCAGGGAATGGCGAGGAGGATACAACATCCAGTCCCTTGATTTCTATATGTTCCCTTTTAATTTCATTGAAAATTTTCATTTATGCTTTCCCAATCATTGCCCATCCTAATAGCATTTTGACTAGATCAAGTATAGAAAGTAATGTATAAGCTACCAATAGAAATCCATGGATTGTAGTAAAAAAAAATAAAAAAATGAAGAAAAAAAAAAGAACCACATAAATTACAGTTTTGAGATGAATTTTAGCGATGGATAAAATATGTAAGGAAATAATAATTAATTAAAAACATAATAATGATGGAGAGTGGCCTACTTAACTATCTTTTATATAAATGAAATTATAAAATCTCTAAATATACACTTTAATCTAAATAACTGAACCACACGATTCAGAATCCAAAACAGTTTGGCATCTATATAATAATCAATTCGATTTCAATTTTAACATTTTCAAAATTCAAAAGATTAATTTAGCTACAAAGCTTAAATACATTCAACATACAAGAATTATATGTATTTTGTGAAATATTTGCAAACAAAAGCATATCTCTCGATTTGCAAATAAACTGAGAATTTTCATTTTGGTTTTCATTATAATTAAGCTTAGTTAGTTTTGGAATTTTTAATTTTGTTTTTCATTATTATTAAAGCAAATTTCTTGGTAACTTTTCATTCTATGATTGTTTACTTTGTGCTCCTTTAATTTTTAATAATATGCCATACATTTTTAATTGTTTATGATCCTTGCAACATTATCATTTGGGATAAAAGGATGGGAAAGAATGATACGGGTGTACACATTTTTATCAATTGAATTTTTGCTGATGAAAAAAGATACAAATAAAAGGTTTCTGAAATCACATTCCTACATGCTTCTAAATCAGATCAAAACTCTGATGCAATATTACTGGTTCAAATTTCAGGGATTTTTTTACCTAAATAATACAAAAAAAAAAAAAAAAAAAAACATTTTGTAAAATAGATTAGTTTGAAAAAGTGTTTTGAAAATAGAGTAAAACGTCAAATTCAGTGACGGTTTTTGGTAAAGACATCACCGGGCCCGACGTTTTAATTTTGAAATTAAAAACGTCAGGCCCGCTGACGTTTTTAATTTCAAAAGTTATATATATTCATTATATTTTCTTATATGACGTCCTTGCATCCATCCATATATATATATACATAGTGTACCACATATATATATATGTGCAAGTATATATGTATATATGCAACTATATATATATGTAATTATATTATATATAAAGATATATATATATTTGTAATTAATTATTATTTAGTATTCAACTAGTTAATATTAGAGACAACATTATTCGTTTATATTTCTATAGATAATTTGGTCTCCAATTTTATATTTGAAGCATAAATTTGGTCACTAAATTAAGTAATGGAAGAAAAAGTTTTTAAAATTTTTGTAACCAACATTTTAAACATAAATTTTGTCACTGAATACAGCTATGGAAAAACAAGCTTCTAAATGTTTAGTAACTAATATTTTAGTGGTAGTGATATTTTGCCTCAAATGCCCACTACATTTTTTGTCAGCTCTAAATTATTTTTCTTTTCTTGTAGTGATATCATATGTAAGGATTACGCAAGAGATAGATCTAATATATCTCCGAAATAGTATAAAATTAAATATGTATTTAGTATATAATATAATTGCAACGAACAATATAAAACTACAACTATATCTTTTATCTACTGAAAAAGTATAAAATTTAGGCGAACAGACACGTAAATGAGACTTGATTTTGGAATCTCAAAATTACAGGACTTCCTTCATACATATAACGATAACAAATTTATTGTTTATTTAATTTTGAATAAACATACATAAATAAATAAAATTATCATTTGGCTACAAAAATTAATATATGTTCACAATACATTTGTAAATACTCCAGTAGTATAACATTCAAACATATAAATAAGAAAATAAAGTGGATAGTTCATATATACCTAACTTTTTGAAGTGGAGCACAACCAAGATCAACATTATGTACTGGACAGCTACGCGAACCCTCTTCACTAATCTTCTTTGTTATGCATTTATAACAAAATTTAAAATAAATTGTAAATGTCAAGGCCCACTAGAAATATATTACAATAATCTATACTACAAGATAAAAATATATGTAATTAAAAAAAATTATGCAAGAATAGTTTTTGCCACAATCCATAATCTGTTAAAATCAAGAAGGTATCTTATGCATCTAAGTAGCTGTGAACTTATTTTAAATGCACATAGTGTCGTAAAACAAAATATTAAAAAAGGAAAAAACTGGTAGGAAAGAGAATACCAAATATCATTCTGTTTTAAACAAAGGAAGAGAAACAGTATGAGAAAATAATAGCAACTATTTGAATTAGAAAAAATAGTTTTACAGAGAAATGATAAAAATTTATAATTTAGTATTAAATAATGTAAAAATCAGGATAATATCAAATAATGTCCTGACCAAAAAATTATAATTCTAGTAAGTTTCAAAAAATATATAATACTCATAATAATCCGTAAACATATAAAAGACCTCGACAATTTCAATATCATTTGGTTTATTTCAGAACCATACAATCAAAATTTTAATCATAATAGAATGAAAATCAATTTGTTTAATTTTTTTAAGCTAAACGAGATGTTTCGAGGCTGGAACAAAACAGCAGTAATATAATTTTTAATTTCTAAATACTATTCAAATTAAATTTTGTAAAAGTTTGAGGAATCCTCACTACAAATTGTCGGACATATACTCTGACAGCAAAATTGGATCCTCTATCATTTTATGTACATTGAAACAAAAAAACACCCGAAGACTAAATACACACATATAAATAAATAATAAAAAAGAAACTTAAAAAAAAAAAAATGACTTACATTGATGGTAGCATTGATCAATGGTTGTTACTTGTCTGAAAGGTGTTTGACAGATTGCGCAGGTCAAAGATCTCCTCATATTCATTTGCCGCAATGCCAAATCCATGGCCTCCCTATTTCGATCTGCTCACTGTGTGTGTTTAGAGGTGTATCTGTGTGTGGATCTTGAGTTGGCTGTTCTCTGTGTATATATATATGATCATTTCATTTTAGGGTTTTATGAATGTTGTGACAGAATAGGATTATAGAGCATAAACAAAAAACAAGAAACGTAAAGAAGACACAAGATTTACGTGGTTCACCAATAAATTGGCTACGTCCACGGGCAGAGAGGAGAACGGATTTTATTATGTGGTATGTGTGTTATAGATTACAGATCTTAAGGACCATATATATAGTACTGAGGAAAACCTAAAACACCGAAATTGGTGATATGCATATCTTTGTCCTGGATATGCATATCTTATATCTTCATCATATCTTTCTAAGATTTGTTCCCAGATTTACTCTTGATTCTCCTTATTTTTAGCCATGCCTTTTCTTCCTTGATATATATAGCTCTGCGAAGTGTGTGATTCAAGACATATCAACAAATCTCCACCTTGACTTGAATCTTCCTTGCAGATGCATCATTACAATGCCAGATGAACAGACTCCTCCTTTCTGCCTCAGATTTGCCCTCCTTGGGCATCTAACAGCTTGTGACATTTAGCAAGTCCAAACAATGTCGAAACTTGCTATGCGGGACCGGCTTGGTGAACATATCAGCAGGATTATCAGCGGTACCTACTTTCATCACCTTGATTCTCTGCTCACTCCTCAGAAAATGATACCTCACATCAATATGCTTGGTCCTCTCATGATGGACCTGATCCCTGGTCAAACAGATTGCACTCAGAGTGTCACAGAATACGATAACTTGATCATGATGTAGACCAAGATCACCTACAAGCCCTTTCAACCAAACTCCCTCTTTAGTAGCTTCTGTCAGTGCCATATATTCTGCTTCAGTTGTAGACAAAGTAACTGAAGCCTGCAGAGTTGCCTTCCAACTAACAACAGAACCACCAAGAGTGAAAACATAACCAGTCATAGATCTTCTACTATCAACATCTCCAGCATAGTCAGAATCAGAATAACCAGTCACAGAAACGTGAGCATCACCTCCATAAATGAGACCAACATCAGAAGTACCTCTGAGATAACGGAAAATCCTCTTCACAGCTTGCCAATGCTCCTTTCCAGGTTGTCCCATGAACCTGCTGACAACACTAACAGCATGTGCAAGATCTGGTCTAGTGCAGACCATAGCATACATCAAACTCCCTACTGCATTAGAGTATGGGACTCGAGACATGTACTCCTGCTCAACTACAGATTTCGGTGCATAATCAGTGGATAAATGAATATTTGTAGCACTTGGAGTATCAATAGGCTTTGCGGTAGACATACCAAATCTAGACAAGATCTTCTGAATGTAACTCTTCTGTGACAAGAAAAGCTTCTTCTTCTCTCTTTCCCTATATATCTCCATACCCAGAATTTTCTTGGTAGCACCCAAATCTTTCATATCGAACTCAGCACTGAGCAGATCCTTCAACTTCTGAATATCAGACTTGGACTTCGCAGCTATGAGCATATCATCCACATACAGGACGAGATAGATCATGGAACCATCATCAGCTTTGTTGTGATACACACAACAATCATACGGACTCCTGTTGTATCCCAACTGGATCATGTAACTGTCAAACCTCTTATACCACTGCCTTGGAGACTGCTTTAGCCCATATAAAGACCTCATCAACTTGCAAACATAATTTTCCTTCCCCAGAACCTGGAACCCCTCTGGCTGAGTCATGTAGATATCGTCTTCGAGCTTTTCATGTAGAAAAGTTGTCTTCACATCTAGTTGCTCAAGTTCTAAATCTTGATGTGCAACCATTGCTAGTAACACTCTGATGGAAGTGTGTCTTACCACTGGTGAGAATATCTCATTATAGTCAACCCCCTCCTTCTGTGTGAACCCTCTTGCAACTAGCCGAGCTTTGTATCTCACACCCTCACCAGGTATGGTTTCTTCCTTCTTCTTGAATATCCATTTGCAAGTAACAATCTTTCTCTCCTTAGGCCGTTTGACCAGCTCCCAAGTCTCATTCTTGGCAAGTGATTCCATCTCTTCTCTCATTGCAGCGAGCCATTTGGCTGACTCACTACCTGAAACAGCCTCTCTGTATGTGAATGGTTCACCTGCAGATGGTTCTTCCTCTTCCACCTCGTCAGCGACTTGTAATGCGTAAGTCACCATATCCTCAAAACCATACCGCACAGGAGGCTTCACACTTGTTCTCCTAGCTCTATCAACTGCTATGCTTGTCTGGCGAGCTTCTGGATGAACATCTGAACTTGCACTTTCAGCTGTAGTATGTTGATTTTCTCCACCTTGGAGTTGTGATTTACACTCATCGAGAGTGACTTGCAGCTCCACCTGTTTATCAACACTACTACAATTTTCTGTACA
Organism: Caryopteris x clandonensis; assembly: GCA_028749325.2. NCBI lineage: Eukaryota > Viridiplantae > Streptophyta > Magnoliopsida > Lamiales > Lamiaceae > Caryopteris > Caryopteris x clandonensis. The sequence goes on from JAPYKT020000045.1 coordinate 1,176,331, forward strand.
AATGGACTTCACAGTGGAGTTAAGCATAGAATTCTCATCAAAAATCACATTCCTACTGAATATAACTCTATTTTCTGAAGGTGATCAGATTCTATATCCCTTAACTCCATCCCCGAAACCTACAAATATACCCTTCTTAGCTCTTGGCTCTAATTTACCCTCACTAACATGATAGTAAACATTACAACAAAAAACCTTTAATAGTGAATAATCTGCAAGTTTATTAGACCATACCTCATAAGGTGTCTTGCAATCAATGCCAGTGTGAGGACCACGGTTGATCAGATAGCACGCCGTGTTTACTGCTTCTGCCCAGAACTTTCTAGCCAAACCAGCATTCGAGAGCATGCATCTCGCTCTCTCTAGCAATGTCTGATTCATGCGCTCTGCCACACCATTCTGTTGCAGTGTATGTCGAATAGTGTGCTGTCGAGCAATCCCTGCATCCTTGCAGAACTCGTTGAACTCAGACGAACAGAACTCCAGGCCATTATCAGTTCGCAGTCGCTTGATCTTCTTCCCAGTCTGATTTTCTACCAACGCTTTCCACTGCTTGAATTTCTTGAAAGCTTGACTTTTGTGTTTCATCATAATTACCCAAGTCATCCTAGAGTAGTCATCAATCATAGACACAAAATATCTGTGGCCTCCAATAGACTCAACACGTGACGGACCCCAACAATCCATATGAATGTAGTCAATAGTTCCCTTGGTCTGATGAACTGCCTTCTTTGGAAACTTACTGCAATGAAGCTTCCCAAAAACACAATGTTCGCAGAATTTAAGACTCTGCACTTTATGCCCAGAAAGAAGATCCTGCTTTGACAAAATCTGCATCCCTCTTTCTCCCATATGACCGAGCCTCATATGCCACAGCCTGGTCATATCCATGGTCTGAACCTCAGATGATGCAACATCAGCAGAACCTGTCACAGTGGAACCTCGCAGATAATATAAGGTACCACGTTTCAAGCCTGTCAGAACCACCTTTGAACTTGACAGACATATATAACTCCACCTTCACCTTTGAAACTGAAACCCTTGCTGTCAAGGAGACTCAATGATATCAGATTTTTCGTCATCTGTGGAACATGCATGACTTCATTCAAGGTGCAGAATACCCCATCATGTGTCTGTATCCTGACTGAGCCAATCCTAACCACTTTGCAGGCAGCACTGTTAGCCATGGTAACATTTCCTCCATCTATCTGCTCATAGGTCGAGAAGAACTCCCTGTTAGGACAAATATGATATGATGCCCCAGAATCAAGAACCCACACATCATTACGATGTGAATGTCCAGCTGCAACCAAGGCCAGATCATCTTCAGAATTTGTATCAGTTTCTGCAACAGCTGCAGAACCGCCGACACCCTCTTTCTTCTCCTGTTTCCTCTTCTTCCTAGGACAATCATTCTTCCAGTGCCCTGGTTCTTTACAGTAATTGCAGATGTCATCGGGTTTAGGACCTTTTGAACCTTTCTGAATTGGCTTCCCACTTTTCTTCCCAGATTTCTTGTGTCCCTTACCCGTGACAAGCAACCCCGATGCCTGATTTTCTGTGGCCGAGCCAGTTGCCTGTTGACGGTCTTCTCTGCTGTGGAGGGCAGATCGAACATCTTCCAGAGACAGAGTATCTTTCCCAGTAATAAACGATTCAACAAAATTCTCATACGATTCAGGCAAAGATACTAACAGAATTAAAGCAGCGTCCTCATCTTCTACTTTAACATCAATATTACGCAAATCTAGTAAAATTTTGTTTAATTTATCTAGATGATCCCGAAGAGGTGAACCTTCCTGCATGCGTAAACGGAACAGACGTTGCTTCAGAAGCAATTTGTTGGTTAGAGACTTCGTCATGTAGAGACTCTCTAACTTCTTCCAGAGACCATCGGCAGTTTCTTGATCCGCAACCTCGATGATAACATCGTCAGACAGACATAGCATGATAGTCGAGTGGGCCTTTTCTTCTAGGGTATTCCACTCTTCTTCATCTACATCCTCAGATTTAGGTTTTCCTGATAGCGGCGCCCACAAACCCTGCTGCTTCAGCAGAGATCGCATCTTGATCTGCCATAAGCCAAAACTATTTCTCCCGGTGAATTTGTCAACCTTTACGTTGAAAGCAGACATTCTTGATCGGCTCCAAAAATCCTAACAGTGCGGAAAATACCCTGATCAAAACGACCAGGCTCTGATACCAGTTTGTTGTGACAGAATAGGATTATAGAGCATAAACAAGAAACAAGAAACGTAAAGAAGACACAAGATTTATTACGTGGTTCACCAATAAATTGGCTACGTCCACGGGCAGAGAGGAGAACGGATTTTATTATGTGGTATGTGTGTTACAGATTACAGATCTCAAGGACCATATATATAGTACTGAGGAAAACCTAAAACACCGAAATTGGTGATATGCATATCTTTGTCCTGGATATGCATATCTTATATCTTCATCATATCTTTCTAAGATTTGTTCCCAGATTTACTCTTGATTCTCCTTATTTTTAGCCATGCCTTTTCTTCCTTGATATATATAGCTCTGCGAAGTGTGTGATTCAAGACATATCAACAATGAAGAAGGAATTCCATTTGTGGCTGTATCTGTAATCATGAATTATTAAGCAACAAATCGCAAATATTCAATACACATTTATTTTTGTTGGTGCATTTAACGTCCAGCTTGGAATTAGTCGAACTATATTAAAATTGTAATAATAATATTTTTAAATAATGAAAAAATTATCAAATATTTCACTTTCTCCAAATCGACCTATTTTGAAATTTATTTATTATGTTTTTTGAAACTATTATGAAGATTAGTATTTTAAGGAACTTAAATTAGAAAGAATTTAAAAACTCATACTACCCACACTCACAGATATATATATATATTAAGTTAAATTTTTATATTTGAATTTCTTACTTACTTTACTAAAATATTGTAGGATATAATACAAAAGTTATTTAAAAAGAGTCCTAAATAATAGTACTCCCATCGTCCTAAAACAACTATCATAATTCAAAAATATTTTTTGTTCTAAGACAAGAGTTATATTTAAAAAATTAGTATTTTGTTTTAGTAGTCAAAGTATAAAATGACAAATTTTTAAAGTTTGGAATGAGTTATATGTGATTGGATAAGTCAAATAAATGGAGGAAATAATTCGTACATATGCGAATATATGATTTTTAGATGTATCTTCATGTAATTGATCAAAAATAAAAATTTATCTTATTAGGAAACATAACTCTTTATTTGCGACGAGGGAAGTATACTAGGAATTCCTTATATAAATCTAGTTTGATATCATTTTATTGGAAAATACTAATTTATTATGTAAGTCATTACTTTTTTTGGTTAAAAAAAACTAGTCCTCTTTCTATAATTATTTGTTGCTAACAATAAAGACCTCGCCTTGTCTAAGAACAATCATAATTAGCTATTTGTTGAAATTGTAATAATATCCTTGTTCGTAACAAATTACAAATTTATTTTGTTAATAAAAAATAAGGAAAATTATAAAAATAGTCCTGTAACTTATGGGTGGTCCCAAAATTAGTCCTTTAACTTATTAATCTTACAATTTTGGTCATTTTTCTATTTAATGTTTCTAATTTACACATTTTTTTAGAAATTTAAAATTCTTATTGGATATTTGCACATGCACCACACATTACCGTGTTAAATAAGAATTTTTATTTTTGTGGCATAATAAGTGAAATGGACATGTCACTTATAATAAACAATATGATATTAGACACATCAAAATTAACCATAGAGGCCATATATTAGCAAGAAAAATGTAAATCCCTAATGTGACGTGATTATGCAGTGTATGTGTGTAATTATCGGGCAATTTTTTTGAATTTTGATTAAAAGAGGACCAAATTTAAGTAATTAAAAAGATAAATGACTGATTTTGGACCGCCCACAAGTTAGAGGACTAATTTTGTAATTTTCCCATAAAAAATATAATAAAATAAAAAACTGTAACGAACTTTTTATATACATCTGTGTACAACACTCACCCACTGTGGATGTATATTGTTATGCTCCAATAATATTTATATTTAATTAAAAATTAGCCAAAATTATTTTAGATTTGAAAATGTACAAAAGAAATAGCGAACTTTGCCATTTACAATTGGCCCCAATTTAATATAAATAAATATGAGTGATGCAAAATTGATCTAGGCGGTCATTTAAGTTGTGCCTAGGCACTAGTTCTTTTTTATGAAAAATATTTTTAAAATAACATTTATATAAAATAAGAAAGAATTTAAAAACTCATACTACACACACACACACACATATATATATATATATAGTTAATTTTTATATTTGAATTTCTTACTTCACTAAAATATTGTAGGATATAATACCAAAGTTCTTTTAAATTTTTTTTTAAATAATAATACTTCATCGTCCTAAAACAACAATCATAATTCAAAAATATTTATTGTTCCAAGACAAGAGTCATATTTAAAAAAAATTAGTATCTTGTTTTAGTATTCAAAGTATAAGTTGACAAATTTTTAAATTTTGCAAATAAGTTACATGTGATTGGATAAGTCAAATATATGAAGAAAATAATTCGTACGAATGTGAATTTATGGTTTTTAAATGATCGTATCTTTATCTAATTGACCAAAAATAAAAAATGTGTCTTATTTGGTAACATAACTCTTAATTTGCGACGAGAGGGTATACTAATATTTCTTTATATAAATCTAGTTTGATATACTTGTATTGGAAAATATTAATTTATTATGTAAGTTACTACTTCTTTGGTTCAAAAAAAAATATTTTAAAATAATAAAAAAATCATCTAATATTTCACTTTCTCAAAATCAAACTATTTCGAAATCATTTATTATGTTTTTTGGAACTATTATGAAGATTAGTATTTTAAGGAACTATAATTAGAAAGAATTTAAAAACTCATACTACACACACACACACACACATATATATATATATATATAGTTAAATTTTTATATTTGAATTTCTTACTTACTTTACTAAAATATTGTAGGATATAATACCAAAGTTATTTAAAAAAAATCTTAAATAATAATACTCCCGTGGTACTAAACAACAATCATAATTAAAAAAAAATTGTTTGTTTCAAGACAAGAGTTATATTTAAAAAATTAGTATCTTCTTTTAGTAGTCAAAATATAAAATGACAAATTCTTTAATTTTACAAATAAGTTATATGTGATTGGATAAATCAAATAAATGGAGGAAATAATTTCTACGTATGTGAGTTTATGATTTTTAGATATATCTTTATCTAATTGATCAAAAATAAAAATTTATCTTATTAGGAAACATAACTCTTAATTTACGACGAGGGGAGTATACTAATAATTCCTTATAATATAGTTTAGTATAATTTTATTAGAAAATACTAATTTAGTATGTAAATTATTACTTCTTTGGTTCAAAAAATAGTCCACTTTCTATAATTATTAGTTGGGAAACAAAAAAAGAAACACGCTTTGTATATGAACAATCATAATTTTATTAGTTGAAATTGTATTATTACCCTTATAATTAATATTTCTCTAAATTGAATGTAACAAAAGTGAAGGAGTGTGAAATTAATTGTTCGTATAAAATTGTACATTTATTTTGTTAATAAAAAATATAACAAAATAAAAAATTGTAACAAACTTTTTATACACATCCGCGCACAACACTTACCCACAATGAATGAGTACTGTTTTGCTCCAATAATATATATTTTTTTAATTGAAATTAGCCAAAATTATTGTAGATTTGAAAATGTACAAAAGAAATAGCATAGCGAACTTTGTATATTTACAAATGACCCCACTTTAATATTAATAAATATGAGTGATGCAAAAATTGAACTAAACGGCCATTTAAACCTTAACAAAATTATTGCAGTTTCTTCTTTTTTTTTTTTTTTTTTTTTTTTTTTTTTTGGGGACTTCGGCCAATTCGATATGTTTAATTTGTAAAACAAAATTTGTCACTTTGGATTATGCAAGTATCAATTTATTTGTTTTGTTTTGTTACAATTTGATATAGTTTTAATTTAAGTAGATTGATCTGGGTTATATTTTTTGATTAAATTCATTAATTTTTTTCTTCATTATTTATGTTCATTAAGAAATTATATGCTTATTTTTTTTTTTAATTTAGAAAATTTGACAAAAATGTTGAAGGTGCATCTTCATCGAAAATTCATGATGTGACTCAAAATTTCAATAAACAAGAAAATTTTGCAACTAGTTCTGTATCATATCCTTTCATTAGAGCAATTTTCAATAATGTCACAAATGGTACTTGAATTTTTAAAAATATTTTTCTAATTCAAATATTTTGTTTCAAATTTTAACTGCACTTAAACATTATATAGTTGTTGGTCCAAGTAGAACCGGATGAGAATATTCTTTAAGGGGTACTCCAAATAGGGAAAATGTGTCACCTATTTTCATTGATTTGGAAACGAATGATACTCCTTCTCAATTTATGTTTGTAAATGTAAAATCAAATACAATTTCGTTGTTACCTGTAATGTCTCCATTAATTGATTTCACTAATGATATTTTATTCACATCACTTATTGAATTATATTCAACTATAATTATATAATATGTGAATATCTAAGCACACATACTCACATTATGTACAATTTTGATATTACACAACATTACTATTTTTTATTAATTAAATTTTACATGTTCTTTATTTTTTAATCAAGTGAGTGGTGCAAGACACTCGAGAAATAAGTTTCCTCAAGAAGAACACAATTGAATTCCTATAGCCTTACCTCCTACTTCAAGAAATATAGATACTTCCAAGTGAAACAATAGGTATTCATGTTGAATATGCTAAACATTTTAATATGTATATTAAAAAAAAATTGGATAATTTTGTGTGTTGTATATTTGAAAGTAACCGTGCATAAAATAATTGTAGTACCAATTATAACAACATTAAATATCAACATTGAGCTACATGATAACATAGATATAGGTACTTTGTTTCACATATTATAGTGCTATTAGAGTAATTTTAAAACTATTTTTAAGACAAGTACAACGATTTCGGTGGCCCCTATATAATTGCCAGACATTGTAATTCAATATTTTGGTATTCTGAGTGGTTAAGTGAATGCATACAATGAGAAAATCCACGATAATCTCGTTGTTGCATTAATGTAAAAATTCAGATTTGCATAAAGAATAAAGTAACATAATTATTGTAGGATCTTATCATTGAAAATGGTGATATAGACTCTTTACATCAATGGAAGGAAAGGTAGACTCAAGCATGAATACACGAAACTCTCCACTAGTTTTCAGGCTTCATTGGAAGTTTGCTTTTATTTGAAGGATCACATTCTAAATTTGCACAACTCTACATCAATGATACTGAGGATGGGAATCAAAATCTTACTATGTCGTCAAGTATGTATTGACAAACGGAAATTTATAGTAGAACTTAGTTATATAAATAATTTACTATCAATATTGTTACTATAAATAATTTACTATAAAGAAATTGTTGCAAATTTGAAGTCCATGTTGAATGTATATAATGTATTGGTGAAATCATTTAGAATGAAGTGAGAAAAGATCAAATATCAAGGTTGTTGAGATGTTAGGGTAAAGATATTTGGTACAAGGCAAGGAGATTAAAATCCTACAATTTCCCAAGAACTTCATTCAATGGGGAAATGAAACTATAAAAGTTAGTTGGGCACTTGTTTTGAAAAACTATCCTTAGAAAGAAGTTCAAATGGAGTTACTTGCTATTTGTGGCGAGGTTAAATCCTTAGCATTTTTAGTAGTTCCAAACATGCATCATAGGGAAGTATTGTCGGATAATCTTGATGGGATGAGAACAAAAGTGGTATTATTTTATAAATTTCGTTGTTTTGGAATACATTACGGTTCAGTAGTTCAAATTGTAGTTTATAAAACATTTTTTTTACTTCACAAACATAATTGAATAAATTAAGTAAAAGAATAAAAAAGTCTTATAATTGTGTATTATAGTTTTGGAAAATTGTACTTTTATCTAACTGAAAAAAAAAAAGAAAAATATTATACTTTAAAAAAAAAAAAAACAACTAATTTCTCAAGACAAAAGGAGTATAAATTTGCCTGTGGTCTGTAAGTTAAAAGTTTAAAATTTAATTTCCACGTAAAAAAGGGAAAAGAAAAATTTAAAGTGAAAGTACACTTTAATGTAAATAAGCACAAAATACATGTTCAAATTTTACATATACTGAAACGCTCCAAACACAATTGCAAGAGTCTAATAAAGGGAGAAATTTCATTTGTTTTTTATGTCTTACGAGCCTTTAACATGAGGCAGTGTCTCACTATTATTTGATGTACGGCAGATGTTCGATCCTCAAAAACACCTGCAATGTAAACTAATTAAAGCAAACGCAGGTGGTCGGGCGTACTTTAGAGTTAAGACAAAGTCGTGAGCAGAAGAACCAACAAGTGCCGTTTTCCTCTCTGATGCCATAGTTGTGTGCACCCACAAATCTACCAATTTCCAAATTTGCAGACTGGGAAGCAATGGACGACCTTGCAAACCTATCTCCACCTGATCAAATTCTTCCATATCAGGTCATAATATGTTAACAAAATTAATGGTGAAATTGTGTTTTAGATGGAAGATTAACCTCATTTTCACTATGCAAATTAAGCTTTTGCATCAGATACTTCTTGATGCATGAAACCTTAATATTTTGCATCCGTATCAAGCAATAAGCCCAATCAGATTAGCGTGCAATATTATTCGACACAACAGCATCGTTGTCGTAAGACTATTATTGAAACTTCATCATATAACTAACTTTGATTTTATATACAAAAATCTTTTGCGGGGCGAATAAAATGTTTTCTATATATAACTCTTTTTTAAGGACAGAGTGAGTAAATTCCGGCCAACTACAAACAAAAAGAAATTGTACCAAATGAATTTACTTCACTCTCAAGTATGTGGATGGTATTTGTTCCAATGGAGCCTTTCTTTTCCTACAAAAATAGAAGAAACAATTTTTTATTTTCTTCTCTTTTCTTTTTGGATAAAATAAAAGAAAAATTTATATTCAAAATAAATAAAATTAGAGTGTCACTCACTGGGAATTAGATGCAACTAGAGAAAGCCAAAATGTCTTGCAATTATTGGTGGCAAGAGAATTTGAATTTTCTTCTCCTCTTTGTCTTGCACTCACTTCTCTAGAGTGCTGCAGTGGAAAAGTCATATTGGGATCAAACTCTGTTGCCCTTACCCCTTCAACATGCTCCACAGGCCATGACTTTGTGTACCACAGTAACCAAATGAAACAAAAACTACAACATTATTCTATAGAATACTATTTCACAAAAATAAAATTTGAAATAACATTTTAATAATTTTGCCGAAAACCAAGTTTAGAAGAAACTTAAACACAAATCGTCAACATTCTCAACTAAAATAAATTATTCCATTACTAAAATTGAAGGAAAAATAGATTTAACGCGAAAATGGCTCTAACAATAATATAACTTAAATCAGATCACGACTCATGCTATCCAAAAGACAGTTTTTGAAATCTAAAATCCTTAACTAAATGTTTGAATATACTATACATACATTTGTGTCATTTCTGGTCCTTACAAAACAAAAGTTGTTGTTAAACCTTGTAAATTCCAATTGGTTGCATGAATTTGCATGAATTTCTTGACTAAATTTGTAATCGGATTTTGATAGTTGCAGGAATAAAATTGTAAGAGAATATCGGTCCTACCTGCGTCTCGTTTCTCATGGAGGCATGAGTAGAGAAAGATGGTTCAGGCATTTGAGTAGTACTCTGACCAGGGAATGGCGAGGAAGATACAACATCAGAGTCCCTTCATTTCTATATGTGCCCTTTTCATTTCATTGAAATTGTCCTCTACATGTTCCCTTTTGATTTCATTGTTGTCCAGTATGCTTTCCCAACCATTACCCATCCTATTAGCATTTTGATTAAGATCAAGCATAGAAATTAATGCATAAGCTACCAATAGAAATCCATGGATTGCAGTCCAAAGAAAACAAAAATCAACAAAAAAAAAAAAAAAAAAACACAGAAATTGCAGTTTTGAGACGAAATTTAGTGATGGATAAAATATGTCACAAAATAATAATTAATTAAATACAGAATATTGATGAAGAGTGGCATACATTTTATTACATAATTAGTATTAAATTAGTTAATATTAGAGACAAACAATAATCGTCTATATTTCTATAGATAATTTGGTCTCCTATTTTTCATTTGAAATATAAATTTGGTCACTTTATTAAGTAATGGAAGAAAAAGTTTTTAAATTTTTATCTATATTTCGCCTCAAATGCTTACTACATTTTAAAGACAAACATTATCTATTTATATTTCAGTAAGTAATTTGGTATCTAATTATATATTTGAAACATAATTTTGTCATAAAATGCAGCAATGGAAAAGCAAGTGTCTAAATGGTTAGTAACTAATATTTTAGTGACGTGATATTTCGCCTCAAATGCTCACTACTCTTTTTCTTAGCTCTAATTTATTCTGTCTTTCCTTGTTGTGATATCATATATAAGGATTAAGCAAGAGTTAGACCTAATATATCTCTGAAATAGTATAAAACTAAACACATATTTGATATATAATATAATTGCAACGAACAATATAAAACTAGAAATATATCATTTATCTACTAAAAATGTATAAAATTTAGGCGAACAGACACATAAATGAGACTTGATTTTGGAATCTCAAAATTACAGGACATCCTACTTACATATAACGATAACAACATTTATTGTTTATATAATTTTGAATAAAAGTGCATAAATTAATATTATCATTTCGCTACAAAAATTAATATATGTCTACAATATATATGTAAATAATCCGGTAGTATAATATTCAAACATAAAAATAAGAAAATGAAACCTGAGTCTTTGAAGTGGAGCACAACCAAGATCAACTTTACATACCGAACAACTACGCGCACCCTCTTCGCTAATCTTCTTTGTTATGCATTTATAAAAATCTTTAAAAAAAATATAAATGTTGAGGCCCACTAGAAATATATTGCAATAATCTATACTACAAGATAAAAATATAGGTAATTAAAAAATAATTGTGTGAGAATAGTTTTTGCCACAATAATAACTTCACAATTACTGGTAATAAATTAATAATAATCATATCTATCTATCATATGTTTAATGAGTGGGTGTTGGTTTGCCCATAAGTTCGTGGAAGTTCCCATCATAACTAACATAGAGAATTTCAAAATTCAACAATAATAACACTAAATCAAGTGCTAGATTCATATATTTTTATATAGATTCGAATCAAGCAGTCAGAGTCCATACATTGTTTTCTATTTTAGATATGATATCCGACTCATTAGATGCAGTAAAATTCATACATAGAGTATATATAATTTGTTGTGTATCACAATGAGCACATACATACTTAAAGGGTGTTAGGCAAGCTTATTCAATAAGTTATATATTTTTTTATGATATTTTCAAACCTTATAAAAGTATTTATCTTGTTTTAAAAATAAATTGTTGATGAATTTATATAAAATAAGATGATGGAACTTATCGATATAAACACACCACTGTATCCATAATCTATTAAAATCAAGAAGGTCTCTTATGCATCTGTGTAGCTGTGAACTTATTTTAAATGCACAAAGTGTCCTAAAACAAAAATAATAAAAAAGGAAAAAAATAGGTAGGAAAGAGAAGAAATTTAGTTATACAAATTTAAAAAAAAAAAAAAAAAAGACTTTGTATGGAATAGAATACCAAATATCTTTCTGTTTTAAACAAAAGGAAGAGAAACAGTATGAGAAAATAATAGCAACAATTTGGATTAGAAAAAATAGTTTTACAGAGAAATGAAAAAAAAATTATAATTTAGTACTAAATAATGTAAAACTCAGGATAATATCAAATAATATCAGGACCAAAAAATTGTAATTATAATAAGTTTCATAAAGTATATAATACTCCTAATAATCCTTAAACATATGAAAAAACCCAGACTATTTCAATACCATTTGGTTTATTTCAGATCGATACAATCAAAATTTTAATCGTAACAGAATGAAAACCAATTTGTTTTATGTATGTAGAGGCTGGAACAAAACTACAGTAATACAATTATTAATTTGTAAATACTATTTAAATGAAATTTTGTAAAAGTTTTAAAAAATCCCTTTTTTACGCACTCTACAAATTGTCAGATAAATAATCTGGAAGCAAAATTGGATCCTCTATCCTTTTATGTACATTGAAACAACATCCAAAGACTAAATAAACACATATAAATAAAAAAAGAAAAATAAAAAAGAAGAAATGACTTACATTAATGGCAGCATACATCAATGGTTTACCATGATTTAACTCCTCCATCAATCTCTGTCGGACCGGGGGGTGGGGGCCCTGGGGGCGAGGGATTTCGCCTTTTCCCCCAAAGCATACATCAATGGTTGTTACTTGTCTGAAAAGTTTTTGACAGATTGGGCTCGTCAAAGATCTCATCATATTCATTTGCCGCAATGCCAAATCGATGGCCTCCCTATTTCAATCTGATCACTGTGTGTGTTTAGAGGTGGTGTGTAGATCTTGAGTTGGCAGTTCTCTGTATGTACACACACACACACACACACACACATATATATATATATATATATATATACACACACACGAGCATTTCATTTTAGGATTTGACGAAGAAGGAATTCCATTTGTGGCTGTAGCTGTAATCAGGAATTATATAAGCAACAAATCACATTTATTTTTGTTGGTCCATTTAACGTATAGATTGGAATTAATCGAGCTATATTAAAATTGAAATAAAAATATTTTAAAATAATAAAAAAACATCAAATATTTCACTATCTTGAAATCGAACTAAAATATTTTTATTATGTTTTTTGGAACTATTATGAAGATTAGTATTTTAAGGAACTAAAATAGTAAGAATTTAAAAACTGATACTACACACATATATATTTAGTTAAATTGTTATATTTGAATTTCTTAATTACGTTATTAAAATATTGTAGGATATAATACCAAAGTTATTTAAAAAAAAATTCTTAAATAATAATACTCCTGTTGTTCTAAAACAAGAATCATAATTCAAAAATATTTGTTTGTTTGAAGACAAGAGTTATATTTAAAAAAATAGTATCTTGTTTTAGTAGTCAAAGTATAATGACAAATTTTTTTAATTTTTTCAAATAAGTTATATGTGATTGGATAAGTCAAATAAATGGAGGAAATAATTTGTACGTGTGCGAATTTATGATTTTTAGATGTATCTTAGTCTAATTGATAAAAAAAAATTGTCTTATTATGAAACATAACTCTTAATTTGCGATGAGGGGAGTATACTAATAATTTCTTATATAAATCTACATTTATATAATTTTATTGGAAAATACTAATTTAGTTTGTAAGTTTTACTTCTTTGGTTCAGAAAAGAGTCCACTTTCTATAATTACTTGTTGGGAAAAAAAAAAGAAAAAAAAAGCATGCTTTGTATATGAACAATCATAATTAGTTATTAGTTGAAATTGTATTAATACCCTTATAATTAATATTTCTTTAACATATAAAACCGTAATATTTGCACCTCTATCAAGCAATAAGCCAAATCAGATTATCGTGCAATAATATTCGACACAAAAGCATCGTTGTTGCAAGAGTATTATTGAAACTCAATCATATAACTGACTTTGATTTTATATACAAAAATCTTTTTGTTGGGCGAAGAAAATGCTTTCCAAATATAACTCTTTTTAAGGGACAGAGTGAGTAAATGTTAGCCAAACTACAAAACAACAAGAAATTGTACCAAATGAACTTACTTCACTCTCAAGTATCTTGATGGTATTTGTTCCAATGGAGCCTTGCTTTTCTTACAAAAATAGAAGAAACAATTTGCTATTTTCTTCTTCTTTTTTTTTTTTTTTTGATAAAATAAAAGAAAATTATTAAAAATAAATAAAATTAGTACATTGGAGTGTCACTCACTGGTAATTAGATGCAAAAAGAGAAAAACAAAATCTCTTGCAATTATTGATGGCAACAAAATTTGAACTTTCTTCTCCTCTTTTTCTTGCCCTCACTTCTCTAGATTGCTGCAATGGAAAAGTTGGGATCAAACTCTCTTGCCCTTACCCCTTCAACATACTCCAAAGGCCATAACTTTGTACACCACATTAACCAAATAAAACAAAAACCACAACATTATATTATAGAATACTATTTCACAAAAATAAAATTTCAAATAACATCTTAATAATTTTGCTGAAAACCAAGTTTAAAGAAGCTTAAAATTAAACATAAATTGCCAACGTTCTCAACTAAAATAAATTATTGCACTACTAAAATTGAAGAAAAAATAGATTTAACGCAAAAATGCCTCTAACAATAATATAACTTAAATCAGATCACGACTCATGATAATAGAGAGACAGTTATTGAAATGTAAAATCCTTAACTAAATGTTTGAACATACTATACATACATTTGTTTCATTTCCGGTCCTTACAAATCAAAAGTTGTTGTCAAACCTTGTAAATTTCAATTGGTTGCACAAATTTGCACAAATTTCTTGACTAAATTTGTGACCGGATATTGAAAGTTGCACGAGTAAAATTGTAAGAGATTATCGGTCCTACTTGTGTCTCTCTTCCCTTGGAGACAGGAGTAGAGAAAGATGGTTCAGGCTTTTGAGTAGTACTCTGACCAGGGAATGGCCTCAACATCGAGTCTCTTAATTTCAATATGTTCCCTTTTCATTTCATTGAAATTACCCTTAACATTTCATTGAAATTGTCCTTTGTGCTTTCCCAACCATTACCCATCCTAATAGCATTTTGATTAGATCAAGTATATAAATTAATGCATAAGCTACCAATAGAAATCCATGGATTGTAGTCTAAAGAAAAAAAAAAAAAAAAAATACAGAGATTGCAGTTTTGAGATTAAATTTAGTAATGGATAAACTATGTCACTAAATAATAATAAATTAAACACATAATATTGAAGGAGAGTGACATACATTTTATTACGTAATTATTATTAAAATAGTTAATATTAGAGACAAACAATATTTGTCTATATTTCTATAGATAATTTGTTCTCCTATTTTATATTTGAAACATAAATTTGGTCACTATATTATGTAAAGGAAGAATTTTTTTTTTAAATTATTTAGTTACCAACATTTTAATGGCGTGATATTTCGCCTCAAATGCTCACTACATTTTAAAGAAAACCATTATCTATCTATATTTATGTAAGTAATTTGGCTTTAGTTATATATTTGAAACATAAATTTTGTCACTAAATGCAGCAATGGAAAAACAAGTTTCTAAATGTTTAGTAACTAATTTTTAGTGACAGTGAAATTTGGCCTCAAATGCTCACTACTTATTTTCTTAGCTGTAATATATCTCTTAAATAGTATAAAATTAAACACGTATTTGGTATATAATATAGTTGCAACGAGCAATATAAACTACAAATTTATCTTTTATCTACTAAGAAAGTATAAAATTTAGACGAACAGACATGTAAATGAGACTTAATTTCGGAATCTCAAAATTACAGGACATACTTACATATAACGATAACAAAATTTATTGTTTATTTAATTTTGAATAAAAGTGCTAAATATTCTCATTTTGCTACAAAAATTAATATATGTCCACAATATATATATATATATATATATATGTAAATACTCTGGTAGTATAACATTCAAACATAAAAATAAGAAAATGAAGTGGATAGTTCATATATACCTGAGTCTTTATAGTGGAGTACAACCAAGATCAACATTACATATCGGACATCCATGCCTACTCTCTTCGCTAATCTTCTTTGTTATGCATTTATAACAAACTTTAAAAAAAAAAAAAAAAAAAAAAAAAAGTAGATATAAAGGCCCACTAGAATTATATTGCAATAATCTATACTACAAGATAAAAATATATGTAATTAAAAAAAATTATGTGAGAATAGTTTTTGCCACAATATAACTTCACAATGTTACTAGTAATAAATTCATAATAATCTTTTCCATCTATCATATGTTTAAAGAGTAGGAGTTGGTTTCCCCGTAAATTCGTGGAAGTTCTCATCATAAATAACATAGAGTATGTAAGAATTTCATAATTCAACAATAATAACTCTATATCGATTTTAAAAATTAAAAAATTAAGTTCATAACACACATGCACATACATCAAGTGCTAGATTCGTGCATTTTTATACAGATTTGAATCAGCCAACCAGAGTCCGTACATTTTTTTCTACTGTAAATGTGATCCAACTCATTAAATGCAATGAAATTCATACGTAGAGTATAAATAATTGGTTGTGTATCACAATGAGCATATACATACTTCAACGGTGTTTGGCAAGCTTATTCAAAAGGTACTATAAGTTATTATATTTTATATAATATTTTCAAATCTTATAAAAAAAGTTTGTCCTGTTTTAAAAATAAATTATTGATGGATTTATATAAAATAAGACGATGGAACTTTTCGATATAAACACCACTGTATCCATAATCTATTAAAATCAAGAAGGTATCTATGCATGTAAGTAGCAATGAACTAATTTTAAATGGAAAAAGTGCACTAAAAGAAAAATAATAAAAAAGGAAAAAATAGGTAGGAAAGAGAAGAAATTTAGTTATACAAATAAAAAAAAAAAAATACCTTTCTGTTTTAAACAAAAAGGAAGAGAAACAATATGAGAAACAATAGCAACAATTTGGATTAGAAAAAATAATTTTACCGGGAAATGAAAAAAAAAATTATAATTTAGTACTAAATAATGTAAATCTCATGATAATATCAAATAATATCAGGACCAAAAATTATAATTATCATAAGTCTCAAAAAGTATATAATACTGCTAATAATTTTTAAACATATATAGAAAAACCTCGATTATTTCAATACCATTTGATTTATTTTAGAGTTACACAATCAAAATTTTAATAGTAACAGAATGAAAATCAATTTGTTTCATGTTGTAGCCAAACAAGATGTTTTAAGGCTGGAACAAAACAACAATAATAAAATTATTATTTTCCAAATACTATTTAAATTAAATTTTGTAAAAGTTTGAGAAAACCTCCTTTTTACGCACTCACTACAAATTGTCAGATGTATAATCTAGAAGCAAAATTGTATCCTCTATCATTTTATGTACATCGAAACAAGAAAACACCCAAAGACTGAATGCGCACATATAAATAAATAAATAAACAAGAAACTTATAATTAAAAAAAAGAAAGAAAAAGAAATGACTTACATTAATGGCAGCATTCATCAATGGTTGTTACTTTTCTGAAAAGTTTTTGACAGATTGGGCAGGTCAAAGATCTCATCATATTCATTTCCCGCAATGCCAAATCGATGGCCTCCCTATTTCGATCTGATCACTGTGTGTTTAGAGGTCTAGCTGTGTGTGGATCTTGAGTTGGCAGTTCTCTCTGCGCGCGCGCACATATATATATATATATATATATATATATATATATATATGAGCATATCATTTTAGGGTTTGAAGAAGAAGGGATTCTAGTTGTGGCTAGCTGTAATCATGAATTATATAAGCAACAAATCGCAAACATTCAATCATTTATTTTTGTTGGTCCATTTAACGTCCAAATCGGAATTAATTGAGCTATATTAAAATTGAAATAAAAATATTTTAAAATAATAAAAAAATCATCAAATATTTCACTTTCTCGAGATCGAACTATTTCAAAATTTATTTATTATGTTTTTTGGAACTATTATGAAGATTAGTATTTTAAGGAACTAAAATAGTATTCTAAAATATTGTAGGATATAATACCAAAGTTATTTAAAAAAAAATATTAAATAATGATACTCCCCTCGTCCTAAAACAAATCATAATTCAAAAATATTTGTTTGTTCCAAGACAAGAGTTATATTTAAAAAAATTAGTATCTTCTTTGAGTAGTGAAAGTATAAAATGACAAATTTTAAATTTTGCAAATAAGTTTTATGTGATTGGATAAGTAAAATAAATGGAGGACACAATTTGTGCGTATGCGCATTTATGATTTTTATATGTATCTTTATCTAATTGATTAAAAATAAAAATTTGTCTTATTAGATTTATAACTCTTAATTTGCGACGAGGGGAGTATACTAATAATTCCTTATATAAATCTAGATTGATATAATTTTATTGGAAAATACTAATTTAGTATGTAAGTTATTACTTCTTTGGTTAAAAAAATAGTCCACTTTCTATAATTATTTGTTGGGAAAAAAATAAGCACGCTTTGTATATGAACAATCATAATTAGCTATTAGTTGAAATTGTATTAATACCCTTATAATTAATATTTCCTTATGTTGAATGTAACAAAAGGTGAATGAGTGTAAAATTAATTGTTCGTAACAAATTGTACATTTATTTTGTTAAAAAATATAAAAAAAATTTATACACATCCGCGCACAACAGACACTCACTGTGATGCGTACTCTTTTGATCCAATATATGATCACACAACAATATGTTATGCATTACATTAATGAAAGGAAAGGTAGACTCAAGCATGAATACAGGAAATTCTCCACAAGTTTTTAGGCTTCATTTGTAGTTTGCTTATATTTGAAGGATCACATCCTAAATTTGCGCAGTTCTACATCAACGATACTTAGGATGAGAATCAAAATCTTACTAATGTCGTCATGTATGTATTGACAAACTTAAATTTATAGTAGAACTTAATTATGTAAATAATTTACTATCAGTATTGTTATTTATAAATTTCATTATTGACTTATGTTATAACTCTTTAAGGAATGGTAATGATAGGAATGATTTACCTAAAAAAATTGTTGCAAATTTGAAGTCCATGTTGGGATAATGAATTGATAAAATGTATTGATGAAATCATTTAGAATAAAGAGAGAAAAGATCAAATATCTAAGGCTGTTGGGATGTTAGGGTAAAGATATTTGGTAGAAGGTAAGGAGATGTAAAATCCTACAATTTTCCAAGAACTTCATTCAATGGGGAAATGAAACTATGAAATTTCAGTTAGGTACTTGTTATGAAAAACTATCCTTAGAAAGAAGTTCAAATGGAGTTACTTGCTATTGTGGCGAGGTTAAGTCCTTAGCATTTTTAGTAGTTCCAAACATACATCGTAGGGGAGTATTGTTGGGTACTCTTGATGGGAGACCACAACTATGAGAACAAAATGTGGTACTATTTTATAAATTTCGTTGTCTTGGCATACATTACATTGTCGTAGTTCAAGGCATTACGTCTACACAACCGCCAATATATCAGACGATATTTTTCTAAAGAAGGTTTTTAAAGTCAAAAGCTATCTCTTCCAATGTAATATTGTCTTGTATGAACTTGGTACCTGAGTTTGTATTCATGCATGCATCAATTTCCACTCATATGGAGGGTTGTTGAAAAAGTCAATTTATGTGGGCAACAAGATTAATTCTAGATTAATTAAATATTAAAATTTTAATCTACATCTAGTGTTGAAGGGTGTAGCATTTTAAATTTTTTAAAATAATTTTTTGGTGACTGAATATTGATGATTAAAGAAAGTCCCATAAATGAGATTGTGTCATGCGATAGAAAGGTGTAAAAACATGCTTCATTTTAGTTATTTATTAAAGTCTTGTGCAATTAATATAATACAAGATGTTGTAGTAATTTTAACCGTATAAAACAATTTGTCACAATAGCAAAGGTCACAGATACGCACACACGCAGTTGGTTGACTTGGCCTTGGGCCTTCACCCGGCTCGGTTTAGTAAATTTGTGTTTTGTCGCCCAAAAAATGTGCATGAGCTTGGCTCGGAATAGATAGGTTCGGTTGGCCAGCCCAAACTCTTGGAATGCTTGAATTAACCTAAACACATAGATGTCTAGGTCCATAGACGAAAAAATAAAAATGCTTAAGGAGTTACAAGCTCCATTAACAAGACCAAGAAGCCATACAACCTCCAGGTTATGGATAGTTGTTACATTGGATTAATAATATTACAATATAATAACTTGTTATAAAAATAGTAATATAATTTTTAAAATAAAATACATAATTATATAAAATAAATTTGAATAAAAAATGTTTTAAGTAAAAATATCTCACAATATAAAAATATATTAAATACTAGAATATACCACAATTAACTTATGAAAATACTTTTTTATATTTAATATGATATTTTATTATTATATGCAATATGAATATCAAATTATATATCACAAAAAAATGATTAATCTGATATAGATTTTTCATAAAAAATGAAGTTGAGATGTAAAAGTTATATGCCTTTAAAAATTAGAGTAAAAAAGCAAATAAAAAGAAAAAAAATTGATTGGTTATCAGAGTTTCTAAAAAAAGAAAGCTCATTTTAGGCGGAAAATGACATTTCTGTAAATTAGTTCAACT
Source organism: Caryopteris x clandonensis (assembly GCA_028749325.2). NCBI lineage: Eukaryota > Viridiplantae > Streptophyta > Magnoliopsida > Lamiales > Lamiaceae > Caryopteris > Caryopteris x clandonensis. The sequence goes on from JAPYKT020000045.1 coordinate 1,196,870, forward strand.
GTCCTGTTTTTATATAGTTATAAATACTTTTAAGTTATTTTATTTATTTATTTTTTAATTTTTCACCTTTTTTTTGATACGATTGAAAAGCTATCATTCGGAACACACAAGCAATTAGTGGGTCCATTGCTTGGCCAGAAAATGCAAATTTGTTAGGCCTAAAAAAGGATGGAACACACGTTGCTTCAGAACACACGTTTATGAATGAAAAGGATGGAAACTGATGCTAAACATTAGAATAAGAGTTTCAGTTTGATCTAGGGTAGAATGTAATTTATTAGATGTTCAGTTTGGTCTGAAACTTTTCAAAATATTGAAAGTTACTCGGTTAAACTTATTAACTGATAAAATTAGTCTTCTATCCTAATATGTTTAGTCTCTCTAACTTCGAATGGTCATAAAATGATCATTTTTAGTCCAATTAAGCTCAAATCAATCGGAAAATGTCACAATTTGTTTTCTCCTATAGTATAGTATAGAGAGATTGTAGGTTGAATGTGCGTACACAGTACATGACTGCTATATTTATACGTAAATGAAATTAAATTAAAACTTATATTCGTGTCTCTTCTCAAAATTAGTCCACGTATTCATTCACTAAGTATTCTAAGCTAGAATATATAGTTTTTAATAGTTAAGATATTTCTTATTCAAATAATAGGGTTTTTATTATTTAAGAATTTTAATAGAAGAATTTTCCTATTGTAGATGGTCCGAAGGTCTCCAAACTTGGGCAAACTTAAAAAAAAAAAAAAAAAAATTAATTTCCTTCTACAAGGTGGATAAAAATCGCTCACCTACAGGTGTGCGTGGTTTAAATATGTCTCTATAGTTTAATGCATATTTTATAATGAATTTGTATGACATATTTTGACAAGGTTGTGATGATTTATATGATGGCATGAACTGTTTATGATTAGTATGATCAAATGGTTGATTTATGATGTCCAACACATATGACATGCATGATATGTTATATGAAGGTGCTATAGTATGATTAATGCTTATGATATGATGATTACATGGTAAATATTGATGGCATGATCCCATGATGAGCTTGAATTTTTATGCATGATCTCTTACTTGCAATATGGCGTAGCACCGCACAATGTGTATTATATGTAACCCCCCTTTTTTCGAAAACTGCACAAACATATTTATTTCAAACTTTAAATTAATTTTTAAATTATTATTCAAGTTCTTTAAAAAAATTCTTAATTGAATTATGGGTTATTATCTTCAACTTTGTCGATGGAACGAAAATACTAATGAAGTATGTAACGTGTCTTTTAGAATAGGCTTTTGTGGAGACCGGTACGCAAGAAACTCAATCGACACATAATTGGAAAGTTACATCGGTTAGTTATGTATTTTTAAGGGGATAAACAAGAAGTAATATTAATTTCATGCAATGATTACATGGTAAATATTGATGGCATGATCCCATGATGAGCTTGAATTTTTATGCATGATCTCTTACTTGCAATATGGCGTAGCACCGCACAATGTGTATTATATGTAACCCCCCTTTTTTCGAAAACTGCACAAACATATTTATTTCAAACTTTAAATTAATTTTTAAATTATTATTCAAGTTCTTTAAAAAAATTCTTAATTGAATTATGGGTTATTATCTTCAACTTTGTCGATGGAACGAAAATACTAATGAAGTATGTAACGTGTCTTTTAGAATAGGCTTTTGTGGAGACCGGTACGCAAGAAACTCAATCGACACATAATTGGAAAGTTACATCGGTTAGTTATGTATTTTTAAGGGGATAAACAAGAAGTAATATTAATTTCATGCAATGATTACATGGTAAATATTGATGGCATGATCCCATGATGAGCTTGAATTTTTATGCATGATCTCTTACTTGCAATATGGCGTAGCACCGCACAATGTGTATTATATGTAACCCCCCTTTTTTCGAAAACTGCACAAACATATTTATTTCAAACTTTAAATTAATTTTTAAATTATTATTCAAGTTCTTTAAAAAAATTCTTAATTGAATTATGGGTTATTATCTTCAACTTTGTCGATGGAACGAAAATACTAATGAAGTATGTAACGTGTCTTTTAGAATAGGCTTTTGTGGAGACCGGTATGCAAGAAACTCAATCGACACATAATTGGAAAGTTACATCGGTTAGTTATGTATTTTTAAGGGGATAAACAAGAAGTAATATTAATTTCATGCAATGATCATGTCTTAGATGGCATGACTATAATTACATAAATTAATTGCAAAATAATCCTCCATTTTGGTGTGTGTATATATATATATATATAATGGCTTTGATAAGCCACAATTCCCTAATTTCCTTATCACAAATACACCTCAAAATTTCAAAAATAAGGAAGGAAAGGAAGTGTTTTCATGATCGTTTCAATGTACGTGGATGACCACATGTGCAAGTTTATTCTTGTTTCTGATGACTTCAATACTCAACTTCACTGAACTAAGCCAACTCAAAGCTCAAAGGTGCAAGACTCATGGTACACGGTGCACAATGCATGGTGCATGGTGGACAAAGCATGGTGCATGACTGAGTCTAAGTCCGAATCTGAGTCGGGTGGACATGTGCTTGTGTGGCTAAACTTGATCGCCCGTATGTGAAAATCATTCAACGACATCACAAATGTTCTAGTATATATACTATAATTAATAACAACATTAATTTAACGTGGGATGTTGTTTTAATAAGTCTCTTCACGCGTCCCAAATAATATTCATGTGCCACTATACGTACTATAATAAGTTAATAATATAAAAATTATAGGATCTTAATGATTTATAGATGTATTTTAATTTCCTTAATATACAATGTCCTTATATGTGATTCAATTGTTATGTTTTTATGTGTAAGTACTCTTGTCAGTAAAAGAGTTAACCGATCCAGTGTTTTCTAAAACTCATCCCTTCACATTTTCAGGTAAAGAGGTAAGAAAATAGGGGTTTGGTCGTGGTTTGAGTTCTGTTTGTGTAGACTTCTTTAAATAAGGAAGTGTTTTAAAATTTTGTTATTTTCTCAAACACATTTAGTAAAAAAATGTATGTTCCTTTCCACAATATGATTTCTCTAGTAAATTACTTTCTTTTGATATAAGATCTATATTTTGAAAATTTTAGAAGTCCAATATTTAAGGACCTAGGTAGTAATATTTCAAATATAAATTTGGAACGTTACACAATGAGATCGGTAAGATAGGCTTGTTTAATTATTTGTCATCTCCTACTGCATAAAATCGTTTGTGTAGCCTCCTAATCATATCTATACCATATTAATTTTTAATAAAACTACATACTATAATTTATGGGTATAATATATGATAGTATTATACACATCATGTGTACTACTGAAAAAAGATGTGTAAATTAATATATGTAAGGAAATATCACATATGTTATTTCACAGTCTAAAATGGTTACCTAGTATTATTGTGTATAGTTTGGTATGTAACAAAATATATAGATTAGGGAATTTGTCTTTGTATAACTATTTATTACTATTATCATCTTAAAAAAAAGGACTTTTGTTTTACAAATGTTTTTATCTTAAAAGATTATGTTTTAAAAGTCTTTAACTCATTTTATTAATTAAGTGAAAAACATTTTTTTTACTTCACAAACAAAATGTTTATAATTGAATAAATTAAGTAAAATAATAAGAGAAGTCTTATAATTGTATCTTTATAGTTTTGGAAAATTCTACTTTTATCTAATTGAAAACTCAAAAAAAAAATATTATACTTACGAAAAAAAAAAAAAAAAAAAAAGAACAACTAATTTCTCAAGACAAAAGGAGTATAAATTAGCCTGTGGTCTGTAAACTAAAAGTTTAAAATCCATTTTCCATGTAAAAAAGGAAAAAAAAAGAATTTGTATATGAAAGTACACTTTAATGAAAATAAGCAAAACATACATGTTCAAATTTTACAGATATGAAATGCTACAAACACAGTTGAAAGAGTCTAACAAGGGAGAAACTTCATTTGTTTTTTAAGTCTTACGAGCCTTCAACATGAGGCTGTGTCTCACTGTTATTTGATGTACGACAGATGTTCGAGCCTCAAAAACACCAGAAATGTAAACTAATTCAAGCAAACGAAGGTGGTCGGGCGTATGTTAGAGTCAAGACAAAATCGCGAGCAGAAGAACCAACAATTGCTGTTTTCCTCTCTGATGCCATTGTTGTGTGCACCCACAAATCTACCAATTTCCAAATTTGCAGACTGGGAAGCAATGGACGACCTTGCAAACTTATCTCGACCTGATCAAATTCTTCCATGTCAAGTCAGAATATGTTAACACAATTAATGGTGAAAATGTGTTTTAGATGGAAGATTAACCTCCTTTTCACTATGCAAATTAAGCTTTTGCACCAGGTACTTCTTGATGCATGAAACCGTAATATTTGCATCCCTATCAAGCAATAAGCCAAATCAGATTATCGTGCAATAATATTCGACACAAAAGCATCGTTGTCGCAAGAGTATTATTGAAACTTCATCCTATAACTAACTTTGATTTTATATACAAAAATCTTTTTGCGGGGTGACGAAAATGTTTTCCAAATATAACTCTTTTTTAGGGATAGAGTGAGTAAATGCTAGCCAAACTACAAAACAACAATAAATTGTACCAAATGAACTTACTTCACTCTCAAGTATCTGGATGGTATTTGTTCCAATGGAGCCTTTCTTTTCCTACAAAAATAGAAGAAACAAGTTGCTATTTTCTTCTTTTTTTTTGATAAAATAAAAGAAAATTATTAAAATAAATAAAATTAGTACATTGGAGTGTCACTCTGGGAATTAGATGCAACTAGAGAAAACCAAAATGTCTTGCAATTAGTGGTGGCAACAGAATTTGATTTTTCTTCTCCTCTTTGTCTTGCCCTCACTTCTCTAGATTGCTGCAATGTAAAAGTCATATTGAGATCGAACTTTCTTGCCCTTACCCCTTCAACATGCTCCAAGGACCATGACTTTGGGCACCACATTAACCAAATGAAAAAAAACATCTTAATAATTTTGCCGAAAACCAAGTTTAAAAAGAAGCTTAAAATTAAACATAAATTGTTAACATTCTCAACTAAAATAAATTATTTCATTACTAAAATTGAAGGGAAAATAGATTTAACGCGAAAATGCCTCTAGCAATAATATAACTTAAATCAGATTACGATTCATGATAACTAAAAGACAGTTATTGAAATCTAAAATCCTTATCTAAATGTTTGAAAATACTATACATACATTTGTTTCATTTCCGGTCCTTACAAATCAAAAGATGTTGTTAAAACCTTGTAAATTTCAATTGCTTGCACATATTTGCACGAATTTCTTGACTAAATTTGTGACCGAATATTGATAGTTGCACGACTAAAATTTATAAGAGATTATCGGTCCTACCTGCATTTCGTTTCTCATGGAGGCATGAGTAGAGAAAGATAGTTCAGGCATTTGTGTAGTACTCTGACCAGGGACCGGCGAGGAGGATACAACATCGAGTCTCTTAATTTTGATATGTTCCCTTTTCATTTCATTGAAATTGTCCTCTATATGTTCCCTTTTCATTTCATTGAAATTGTCCTTTGTGCTTTCCCAACCATTGCCCATCCTAATAGCATTTTGATTAGATCAAGCATAGAAATTAATGCATAAGCTACCAATAGAAATCCATGGATTGTAGTCCAAAGAAAAAATAAACAACAAAAAAAATACAGAAATTGCAGTTTTGTGACTAATTTAGTGATGGATAAACTATGTCACTAAATAATAATTAATTAAACGCATAATATTAATGGAGAGTGGCATATATTTTATTACGTAATTAGTATTAAATTAGTCAATATTAGAAACAAATAATATTCGTCTATATTTCTAAAGATAATTTGGTCTTCTATTTTATATTTGAAACATAAATTTGATCACTATATTAAGTAATGGAGAAAAAAAATTTAAATTTTTAGTAACCAACATTTTAATGGCGTCATATTTCACCTCAAACGTTTAGTACATTTTAAAGACAAACATTATCTATCTATATTTCTGTAAGTAATTTGGCTTCCAGTTATATATTTGAAACATAAATTTTGTCACTAAATGCAGCAATGGAAAAACAAGTTTCTAAATGTTTAGTAACTAATATTTTAGTGACGTGATATTTCGCCTCAAATGCTCACTACTTTTTTTCTTAGCTCTAAATTATTTTTGTTTCCTTGTAGTGATATCATATATATAAGGATTAATAAAGAATTAAATCTAAGATATCTCTCAAATAGTATAAAATTAAACACGTATTTGGTATATAATATAATTGCAACGAACAATATAAAACTACAAATATATCTTTTATCTACTAAGAAAGTATAAAATTTAGGCGAACAGACATGTAAATGAGACTTGATTTTGAAATCTCTCAAAATTACAGGACTTATACTTACATATAACTATAACAAAATTTATTGTTTATTTAATTTTGAATAAAAGTGCATAATATTCTCATTTTTCTACGAAAATTAATATATGTCCACAATATATATGCAAATACACTTGTAATATAACATTTAAACATAAAAATAAGAAAATGAAGTGGATAGTTCATATATACCTGAGTCTTTGAAGTGGAGCACAACCAAGATCAACATTACATACCGGACAGCTACGCGAACCCTCTTCGCTAATCTTCTTTGTTATGCATTTATAACAAACTTTAAAAAAAAATTATAATTTAGTACTAAATAATGTAAAACTTAGGATAATATCAAATAATATCAGGACCAAAAAATTATAATTATAATAAGTTTCATTAAGTATCTAATACTGCTAATAATACTTAAACATATAAAAAAAAAAAACTCGACTATTTCAATACCATTTGGTTTATTTCAGAGCGATACAATCAAAATTTTAATTGTAACAGAATGAAAACCATTTTCTTTCATGATTTGTAGCCAAACGAGATGTTTCGAGGCTGGAACAAAACAACTGTAATAAAATTATTAATTTCTATATACTATTTAAATTAAATTTTGTAAAATTTTGAGAAAACCTCCTTTTTATGCACTCAATACAAATTCTCAGATATATATTCTGACAGCAAAATTGGATCCTCTATCATTTTATATACATTAAAACAAGAAAACACCCAAAGAATAAATACAAACATATTAATAAATAAATATACGAGAAAGTTAAAAATTAAAAAAAGGAAAAAGAAAAAAGAAATGACTTACATTGATGGCAGCATTCATCAATGGTTGTTGCTTGTCTGAAAAGTTTTTGACAGATTGGGCAGGTCAAAGATCTCGTCATATTCATTTGCCGCAATGCCAAATCCATTGCGTCCCTATTTCGATCTGATCACTGTGTGTGTTTAGAGGTGTAGCTGTGTGTGGATCTTGAGTTGGCAGTTCTCTGTACACACACACACACACACATATATATATATATATATATATATGAGCATTTCATTTTAGGGTTTGGCGAAGAAGGAATTCCATTTGTGGCTGTAGCTGTAATCATGAATTGTATTAGCAACAAATGGCAAACATTCAATACACATTTAGTTTTGTTGGTGCATTTAACGTCCAGATCGGAATTAATCGAACTATATAAAAATTAAAATAAAAATATTTTAAAATAATAAAAAAATCATTAAATATTTCACTTTCTCGAAATCGAACTATTTCGAAATTTATTTATTATGTTTTTTGGAACTATTATGAAGATTAGTATTTCAAGGAACTAAAATTAGAAAGAATTTAAAAACTCATACTACACACACATAGATATTTAGTTTAATTTTTATATTTTAATTTCTTACTTACTTTACTAAAATATTGTAGGATATAATACCAAAATTATTTAAAAAAAATTTTAAATAATAATACTCCCGTCGTTATGAAACAACAATCATAATTCATAAATATTATTTTGTTCCGAGACAAGAAGTATATTTTAAAGATTAGTATCTTCTTTTAGTAGTCAAACTATAAAATGACAAATTTTTTTATTTTGCAAATAAGTTAAATGTGATTGGATAAGTCAAATAAATGAAGGAAATAATTTGGACGTGTGCGAATTTATGATTTTAAATGTATCTTTATCTAATTGATCAAAAATAAAAATTGTCTTATTAGGAAACATAACTCTTAATTTGCGACGAGGGAAGTATGCTAATAATTCCTTATATAAATATTGTTGGATATAATTTTATTGGAAAACTAATTTATTATGTAAGTTATTACTTCTTTGATTAAAAAAATAGTTCACTTTCTATAAATATTTGTCGGGAAAAAAAAAGTACGCTTTTTATTTGAACAATCATAATTAGTTATTAGTTGAAATTGTATTAATACCCTTATAATTAATATTTCTTTAAGTTGACTGTAACAAAAGGTGAAGGAGTGTGAAATTAATTGTTCGTAACACATTGTACATTTATTTTGTTAATTAGAAATATAACAAAATAAAAATTGTAACAAACTTTTTATACACATTCGCGCACAACACTCACCCGCTGTGGATGGGTGCTATTTTTCTCCAATAATATATTTTTTTAATTGAAATTAGCCAAAATTATTGTAGATTTGAAAATGTAGAAAATAAATACTGAACTATGTCATTTACAAGTGACCCGCTTTAATATTAATAAATATGCGTGATGCAAAAATGATCTAGACGGCCATTTAAACGGCACCTAAGCGCTTGTTCTTTTTTGTGAAAAAAAATCATTTGGTGTTTGTTTATGTCTAGAGAGACTAGGCAGCGATTAGGCTGACACCTAGGCGAACCAATTTTATTTTTTTAATTTAAGTTTAAAAAGATGTTTAAAAATTTATTGATAATGAAATATCAAATTATGTATTAATGGTCTAATATTAATAATAGAGGCAAAATATAAAGAATAAATTGCTAATAAAAATAAAAAAATAAAAATCAAGTGACTGCATGGGTGTTAGGCGCTATGCTGTCTAGAGTACTAACATGATTGTTGATTGTTAATTTAAGCCTTAGCAAAATTATTGCAGGAGGTGGGCCAAGAAGATAAACGAAGAAATAGTTGAGAGGTGGGCTATGGAGAGAAAGGAAGAAATAGTTGTTGTACTAAGAAGAGATTATGGGTTGAAGATTAAGGGCTTAATTATTTAATAACTAAACCCATAATTAACTAAGCCTAGAAAAAGAAGGAGGGCAGCCATTATTTGAGATCCATCAGCTGCCAAGAGAGGGGAACGAAAGGGAGGATAGCAGCTAGGGAAATTGGATCCTTCATGCATTGACCAGGGAGAGAGAAAAGTCATTCCCCTTGGGGGTGACCATCAGCAGAGGATTTAATTTTTGTCGAAATATTAAATAAGTAGGAAATAGAGGACGCGTATTAAAAATACAATTTTATCAATTAAAAATACGCCCAATTTTCTGCTTATCAAATCCCCCCAAACTCAAACATTTGTTTGTCCGCAAAACATAGAACAAATGCATATACATTGTTGAACGGGGAATGCTATGCTCAGCCTCAAGACATCTCAACTCATGCACTTTCCACAAGACAAATTTAATTCAACCGGCAAGTGTTTCATAACATATATTGTTCCTAAAGTGTCTAATCATCACCCAATAATTAAGTTAATCTCACACATGCAATGATTTAATATCCTCACAAAAGAATAACTCATTTCACTCAAGTGTATAATATAATTATATATTTCAAGTCACTCATATCAACACAGAGTATGTCATTTACCATAAACTTGCTTGGATATCTAATTTCCACTACTTGTTAATTGAGTTTTCATGAAATCAAAGGGTTTTCTCGGGGTATAATGTGGTTGTAATTCAAGGTAAAATCAAAGAGGTGAAATTTTGAAGCAAGTTAGGCTAAACTTGTTATGATTATTCGTGGATTTTAAAGCACTCTAACGAATTCACAACTATAGGTGCTAGTATACATTTTTCCAACTCAACCTTGTTGTGTATCCATGATCGAACTATTGTATTGCTGTGCATTTGCCCCCGTTTGTTTTCGGGAGGTGGCAGCAGTACTGAAAGTGGCAGTAAATATTATTTTGCCCCCCACGAAGTTTTTTTTAATTATTTAATTTTTTTTGGTGTTGGCAGTAATACCAAAACTGGTATTATTCTGCCCCCACAAATATTTTTTAGGTAGCAACACAGCATAGTAGAATAAAATCTACACAACAATATTAGATTCCCTACAGTCTTCAATAACCAATAATTAAGCCCCCATGAGACATGATACACATGCTACCTTTAGCTTTACCTTAGAAGTGCAATCCACAAATATTCAAAATAGTTATGAAGATGAGGTGAATGACAAAATTTGATTAGGGACGGTTTAGCAATAAAAGTGGCCAAGGCTTAACAGGGTATCCTATATGATCAATTATTAGGGTGGTTCATGTAAAAGGCTCAAATAGGGTGTCCTAAATGCCCTTATCATCTAACATGTAATAACTCAAAATAATAAATTTAGAAAAGCATAGGCAAGCAAATTCTAGAATGAACAACTAAGTGTGATAATCCCACATGAAAGAAAAGAGCATCATGAATATAAGTAGTACTCAAAGGCTCAAAACTCACGTCAATAACGGGGTTGTGTATCAAATCAAACATGCAAAATGTAACTCAATTGTAGGCTTAAAGAGACAACTTTATAAAACTATATCATTCAATCGCACTTGCCACATATAGTTAATTTGAACTTAGGAAGTAAATATCATATTCTCATAATTTCCGTCATTGCAAGCGTCTCCTATCTACCACATGCATGCATTCATTTCCTCCCCCACACCCACATCCATAACATGCTACAAAATCATGAAAGATAAACAATAAAAATGAGCATAAAATAGTGTGGGAGAGGAAACACCATTCACCGGGACGAGGAAGAGGGTCGTCGTGAAGTCATCCAGCGTGGGATGGTGGCTAGCTCCTATTCCAGCTGCCTGATTTGAGCACGTACGCCTCGATCATGATAAACTATGTTCGTCGGTGGCTGCTCAGTGGGTCCTTGGGGAAAAGATTCGAAGTCCATACTCAAGTTTGTCCCAACAGAAGTCGTGTAGGTGGATTGGGTAATGCTAGGAATTCGGACTCTGATATCTTCCATATAAATTGTCCCACCATTTGGAGTAAAGCTCTCATCCTCTCCAATAGTTCTCGATCCAACCGCTCAACACGCCATATAGGAAAGCGTGTACTAAGATCAATCTCCTCATGTTCGGCTATAGCAGTGACCAGTCATCCAATAACAATCGGGTCCTTTATCGACTTAACTGCTCACAACTTGTCCCGAAAATTCCTATCAAAACAGCAGCTATACCTCGTAACCATAGAGTCAAGTATCATCAGCTCTAGTACCTCTACTACATTACGATTCGTGTGGTGCCTTGTAACAGTGTAAGATAATAATTGCTGAATGTAGCGAAGCACCGGGTTATGAATAAAACTTGCCTTTAAAGCGCCAGTCGTGTACGGTGAAGCACCGCGTGTAATCATATTCCCAAATGCATCTACATCAAACAAACCTCCCCCAACAGTACCATTCAACAAACCCAAAGATTTTGCCAATGTCTCAAATGGCCATATAAAGTCCCGTCCATCCAACCAAAATGCCATTGCAGTATCTCAATCCTTCGGATCCACCAGTATTAGTGATGAAAAAAAATCATAAGTCAAATCTTCGTACACTTCCCAATTTCCCATTACGATATGACGGAAACCCACAACATCAAAAAAGCAAATAACATCATCATATAGTCCAAACTGCGGAAAAATAAGTTCATCCAAATAGACACTGGGTTTTATTGGTCATTTGATAAGCTTACATCTCTAATTGTTGCAAGTCTGAAAATTGGATGTTATGGCGGTCCGGGAATTGACATGTCGCTGGTTCTGGGTCTCTCGGCACATGATATCGTCTAGGCCCCCGCCGAGAGGACCTATTAGGTTTTTCTGAAGGTTCATCATGGATCTCTGCCAAAGTAGGTCATCGTGGATGCCGATGGGGTCACCTCGATGGTTTGGCTGCCAAGTCTGATGGTGTTGAGTCTTCACTAGGAGGTGATGCTCAGGGCTGACCTGATGGCCTTGCTTCAGCTATGAGGGATGAAGGCGGTGTTGGTTCGTCCTCCATTTCAATTACTGTACCTGGGCTCAACTTGGGGCGTAGAAGCCACAACAGGCGATTGGAACGTCGGGGAGGTGGGGCAGCATCTTTACCACGTGTTTTGTCCATCAACAGTGGTGACGAAAATAGTGGGTGAGCAGAAACATCGAATGGATGAAAGCTCGACGTGTTGGTGCAACTGAACAATGCGGCAGGCGGTAGAATCAGCGATGGAAAATAGCGGCGGTGCAGCTCGACAAGCAGGGACGGCGGGTGTTATAGGCAGCAGCGATGGAAAACAACGGTAGTGTGGTGTGACAGGTAGCAACGGCACACACGATAGGCAACAGCGATGGTGTGGTGTGTGCCACAGGCAGCAATGATGGGTAACAGCAACGGCAAGCTGCGGCGGTGAAACCCACAACTGGAAACAACGATGGTAGGCTGCAGTGGTGAAACGTGTGACTAGAACAGCGACAACAGGCTACGGTGGTGAAATGTGCGATTGGGAACAACGACAAGCAGGCTACGGTGGTGAAATATGCGATTGGGAACAACGACAAGTAGGCTGCGGCGATGAGGTGACGGGAATCAGTGACGGTAGGCTACGGTAGATGGTGACAAGAATCAATGATGGCACGGCTGCGGCAGCGCGGTGACAGGAATCAGCAATGGCACGGGGTGCGTAGTGAAGTTCTCCTCAGTCGTGTTCTGTTGAAGAAGAAAGGTAAAATTAGGGTTGAAGAAAATTAGGGCTGATGCATTCCTAAATTCAAAGTTAAATTTTTTTTTATTTTACGACCAAGCGGTCAATAAAAATTTATTTTTTGTATTGTTTTTGTGACCAAGCAGTTAAAAAATTAATTTTTTTGAGATACATATATATATATATACACAGGCATGGGTTGCCTCCCATGTAGCGCCGTTGTTTAATGTCATTGGCTCATACTTCCCTATTAGGATTATACCGGGTCTTCAAGTTTTTGCTCGTCTAAATTTGCGACCCAAAACCCCTCAAAGAAGGTTTATGTTGATGTCCATTAACTCTAAAAAAATTCCATTTTTTGGGCTTTGAATTTCCACTGCACCATTAAAAAACACATTAGTAATGACAAAAGGTCCAATCCATCATGAACATAATTTACCTGGAAATAATTTGAGTCGGGAATGATAAAGCAAAACTTTGTCACCGACAATAAATTTTTTTCTAGAAATTTTTACGTCATGGAGAACTTTTGTTCTTTCTTTGTAGATTAGTGCGTTTTCAAATGCCTCATTTCACAATTTCTTCAAGTTCTTACAGTTGCAATTTTCTGTGCACTCCTGCCTCATCATGGTCCATATTGCATTTCTTGATCCAACTCCACTGGAAAATGGCATAGTTTCCCATATATCAGCCTGTAGGGAGACATTCCAATTGGAGTTTTATAAGCTGTTCGATATGCCCAGAGGGCTTCGTAAAGCCTTAAACTTCAATCCTTACGGTTTGGTTGAACTGTTTTCTCTAGAATAGCTTTAATTTCTTGGTTCGATATCTCAGCTTGGCCATTTGTTTGAGGGTGGTAGGGTGTAGACATTTTGTTCAATACTCCATACTTCTTCAGTAGAGCTTTGACGGTCCTGTTCCAAAATTGTGTCTATCTATCACTTATTAGGGCCCTTGGAAATCCAAACCCTACAAAAATGTTAGCCTTGACAAAGCCTACAACAACTTTGGAGTCATTAGTTTAGGTGGCCTTAGTCTCCACCCATTTGGAGACATAATCGACAGCAAGTAAAATATAAATTTTTCCATAAGAAGAAGGAAATGGCCCCATGAAATCTATTCCCCAAACATAAAAAATTTCACAAACCATGATTAATTTGTTGAGGTATTTCATTCCTCTTGAAAATGTTACCTGTCATTTGGCACTTATCACAAGTCTTATAAAAATTATAAGCATTATTAAACAAAGATGGCCAATAAAATCCACTATCCAGGACTTTGTGTGTTGTTCTCTTTGCTCCAAAATGGCCTCCACATGCATGTGAATGGCAAAACATTAATATAGAATAAATTCAGTTTCAGGCACGCGTCTTCTGATGACTTGATCAGAGTAATGTTTCCATAAATATGGGTCATCCCATGCAAAAAACTTGGCATCGCTCTTAAGTTTGTTCCTTCGTGCCTTATTGCAACCGATAGGAAAAACATTAGCCACAAGAAAATTGACTAAATCAGCATACCAAGGGGTTGCATAATCTGACACTGGGTCACTCAGTGTGAACCGCTGCTGTCCAAAATTTGACACAAAATCTGACATTGGATGACCCAGTGTGGGCTGTTACTGTCCAAAATTCGACACTGTAAGCAATTGCTCCTCCGTAAAACTTTCTAATAGGGATCCAGTGTCCTTCTTAAGTACTAAACGACTTAGGTTGTCAGCCACCAAATTCTCGATTCCCTTCTTGTCCCTTATTTCCAAATCAAACTCTTGCAGTAGAAAAATCCACTTAATGAGTCTTGGTTTTGCCTCCTTTTTGGACAGTAAGAATTTGAGAGCTACATGGTCAGACAAAACAATAACTTTAGTACCCAATAAATAAGAAAGAAATTTTTCCAAAGCAAAACCTACAGCTAGAAGCTCATTTTCGGTTGTAGTATAATTTTCATGTAGTCCTTGGTGCACAATATATCACATGTGCTTCTCTTCCTATTCTTTGTCCCAATACTGCCCCAACCGCGTAACTGCTTGCATCACACATGATCTCAAATGGTAACTCCCAATTTGGTGGTTGAATTATGGGTGGTGTTGTTATAACCTCTTTCAGTTTGTCAAATGATGCCTTGCTTTCTTTATCCAGCTAGAATTCCACATCCTTGTGCAGCAATTTGCAAAAATCCTTGATAAATCTCCAATAAAACCCTGCATGTCCAAGAGTAGCACGAACTTCCCCTACACTCACGGGGTAAGGCAAAGCAGTCATAAAGTTAATTATCGATTTATCAACTTCAATTCCTTTCAATGAGTCAATATGTCCTAAAACTATACCTTGTTCTACCATGAAATGACATTTTTCCCAATTAAGCAGAAGATGAGTTTCTGCACATCTTTTTAGAATTAAAGTGAGATTATCAAGACAAATTTCAAACAACTTGCCATAAACACTAAAATCATCCATGAACACTTTAATAATATTACTGACAAATTAAGAAAATATGTTCACCATACACCGTTGAAATTTCGCAGGAGCATTGCAAAGACCAAAGGGCATCCTTCATTAAGCAAATGTTCCGAAAAGACATGTGAAAGTTGTCTTCTCTTGATCCTCCGGGGCAATTACAATCTGAAAATACCCTGAAAATCCATCTAAAAAGCAATAATAAGAGTGACCGGCAAGTCTTTCAAGCATTTGATCTATGAAGGGAAGGAAAAAATGATCCTTTTGGGTCATTGCCTTCAACTTATGGTAGTCAATACAAACCCGCCAATCAATTTGTATTCGAGTGGGTACTACCTCACCTTCTTTATTTTCGACTATGGTTACTCCAGACTTTTTGGGTACCACCTGAGTGGGACTCACCCACTTACTATCTGGAATTGGATAAATTATTCCAACATCTAGAAGTTTAAGAATCTCCTTATTGACAACTTCCATCATTGGAAGATTTAACCGGCGTTGTGCATCTGTGGTGGGTTTGGATTCATCTTCTAGGAGAATCTGGTGCATACAAAGTGATGAGTTGATTCCACGTATATCGGCTATGGTCCATTCAATGGCCTCTTTATTCTCCTTTAGCACATCCACCAATGTCTTCTCCTGAATTCTAGTTAATTTTGCCGAGATAATAACTGCTAAAGTATCATTCTACCTAAGGTAAACATACTTCAAGTGATCGGGAAGAGGCTTTAGTTCAAGTTCGGGTGCCTGGAAAATAGAGGGTAAAATATTTTGGTTAGATTCGAGCAACTTGATGAAACTTACCTCATACCTGGGTGAAAATGGGCGAGCTATTTGGAATGTGGCTACAATTTCGGTCAATCCACAACGCAACTCAAAAACATCATCCTTGTCGGCTTCCAAGCTCTTCGTCAATACAACCTCCAATTCGTCCCTGCAAGTTAATTCAAACACTTCCTACACAAGAGGGTCAATAATATTAATAGCAAACATAGCCCTAACATCATCTGGAAATTTCATGGCATCATAAATATTATATTTAATCAGTTGACCATCAAATTCTATAGTGAGGGTACCCTCACGAACATCAATCTTTGTTTGAGAGGTGTTCAAAACCGGTCTCCCTAACAATATAGGTGTGGAAATGGAACGGCCACCCTCCATATCAAGGACGTAAAAATGAGTAAGAAATACAAGTTCACCAACTTGTACCAACACATCCTCAATTACTCCATCTGGATAAGCACTGCTATGGTCAGCTGATTGAATAACTACCCCAATATTTTTCAATATTCCCAAATTCAAAGAACTATATATTGAACGTGGCATAACATTTATTGAGTCCCCCAAACCCAACATGGCTTTTTCAATCTTAATATTTCCAATTTTACAAGGGATCACAAACATACCTGGGTCCTTGTGTTTTTGGGGAAGTTTCTTTTGAAAAATTGCCGAGACATTTTCTCCCATAAGTACCTTCATGTTCACCTTCAATTTACACTTGTTGGTGCACAACTCTTTGAGGAATTTTGCATATCTCGGGATTTTCTTGATAGCATCGATTAATGGTATATTGATCTCCACCTTCCGAAAAACATCAATAACTTGTTTCTCTTTATCCTCATTTGTACCCTTGTGAATTCTAGATGGAAAAAGAAATGGATTAGTCTTAATAAGAGAAGAAATAATTTGATTTACCTTATTCCCGTGGGTGGACAATTCCACACTGGGTGACCCAGTGTTCAATTGCATGGCAGGTTCCACACTGGTCAACCCAGTGTCAGTTTCTTCAGCATCAACCTTCTCTTCCTTTGCGTCTTTCACATTGAACCCGGGCTTGTTAGGCTCTCCAAGTTGCTTTCCACTCCTTAATGGAACATCACTTACATTCGTTTGATTTATCTCGGGCTGAGAAGACAGTTTTCCACTATTCTGATTCTCCAAGTGACTTACGGTGGTAGCTAGTTGGCTCATTTCTGTTTCAAGATTTTTTATGCTAGATTGGGTTTCTCGCTGGAATTGTTGCATAATTTGTTGTAATTGCACCGTGTTGGAAATTAGAGTTTTCATCATTTTCTCCAAGGTTGCACTAGAGCTCTGCTCCGATTGCTGTTTTTGAAGGTATTGGCCTCTCTGTTGTGGTGGTGGACAACTTTGTTCAATTTGTGGTCCATTGTATGAATTTCCCCACCAAAAATTAGGATGATCTCTTCACCCCGTGTTGTAAGTATTCTAATTGGGGTCATTTATTCTCCTTTGGAAATTCCCAATACCAACAGTGTTGGCATGTTCATTCATTTCCTCATTAAGGATCCTACAGTCGTTGGTGGTCTGATCGGTAGTCTCACAAATTTTACATGGTTTTCTTGTAGCAATATGTCTAACGAAAGAGGTATGTTCTTTTAATTGATTTGAAGTTACAAATCATTTACCTCTTTCACCATTTTATATGATGTATCACGAGTGCCAAACTGTTGTGAGTTTGCTGCCATGTTTGAAATTAACTGTTTTGCTACCGCAGGGGTCTTGTTCACAGGTGCTCCACCACTGACTGCATCAAGAATGTTCGTGTCCATCATTGCCAGGCCCTCATAAAAGTATTGGATTAGGAGATGCTCACTAATTTGGTGTTGTGGGCAGCTTGCGACCAACTTCTTGAACCGTTCCCAATATTCGTAGAGGACGTCTCCATGTAGTTGTCGTACACCGCATATCTCCTTTCTTAGATTGGCAACCCTAGATGCTAGAAAATATCTTTGAAGAAATGTGCGTTCCATGCTGGCCCATGTGCTGATAGAACCTTATGGAAGATAGTAAAGCCAGTCCTTCATAGTATCCTTCAAAGAGAAAGAAAACCCGTGTAATTAGGTTTGTTCCACGGTTACCCCCACCGGTTTCATACTGGAACACACGACATGGAATTCCTTTAAGTGCTTATGGGGATCTTCACCTGCAAGACCATGAAAAAAGGGTAACAAAAGAGTTAGTCCAGATTTATGCTCAAAGGTATTATCAGCCTCAATGTTATGGAGTGTAATGCATAGGGGTTGTTAAGTTAGCTCGGGGTTGGCAAGTTCTTTCAGCGTGCGTTAGGCTTCTTTCATTATTCCTTCCCTAATTTCAGATTCATAATCAATAAAATCAGCTGCGGGAGAATTCAATGATGAGCCCACTGATTCCTCCAACACACCAAAATCAAGCCTTCCAGGGGAATGTGACCGACTAGATGATTCCCTAGCTTCTTTTGCTCATCGTCGGCAAACTCGATCTCTTCTTGTAATCTCAGGATCAAACAACAATTCTTTGTTTTGATTGGACCCAGTGATCATCACTATTGCAAGTAAACAACAAGAACAAAGAACAGTGAACTCCACGAAAAAAAATGAAAATAAAATTCGATGAAAAATAAACTCGTACATTTCACACTAGGTCACCCAGTGTGAAATCTGCTGGCAGCTTAAATTTTCAACAAGAAACAAAAAAACACACAAAAATTAACAGAAATAAATATCACAAATAAATTCACACCATTCCCCGGCAACGGCACCAAAATTTTGACCGTGCTATCGGGGCACGTCAAAATTAATTATTTTATTCTACCTCGCTTTTCTCTACTATTTTGTAGCAGTGGAAAGTAAGGGTCGATCCCACAGAGAATTGTTGAATTATTTGTATATTGTTTTTGTCAATTTACGAATGCAAATAAGAGGGGAGGGTTGTTGATGAATTTTATCTACTAAACTAATATTCTAAACAGAAATAAAACAAAATAAAGCAAGAAAAGTTTTTCAAATATTAACACGATCCAGTTCTTAGTTCAGTTATCCCCCTACTCTTGATTACCTTTCCAATTATTGTGACAATATCTTTAATTAAATCCTATAATATCTACCCCTAAATTAACAACAAACTCAGTTAATTCATTTTTTCCCTAAGTGTAATTAATTATAATAATTTCTTTAATTAACCTATTTAATCGAACTGTCCAAAATACGGTCTTTGGATTTCATTCGTTAAACGCATTATCAATTAGGAGAATAGGGTAGACATATTATTGAACACAAAAACTCGATCCAATTAATCCCGAATTATGATATTTCTAATGAATGAATCATTAGGAGCTACCGAAGGAAAATAATTAACAACAACTACGGATTGAAAAGTATTTTCTATCGATGAACGTATCAAAATTCTAATAAAGGTGATCAGTCTCTATCAGACAATCATACGTAATTTGATAAATAAATCAAACATCATAATTAATTCTAGAATAAAATCAAGAAATTATCATGGGAATAATTAAACAATAATCAACATATGTAGGGTTCAAACATCCCTAGAACTGGATATGGAAATCTAACCACACATCAAATGTCTAATAGTCGAAATCATAAAAACAATATGCATAGAAATCAAGACGAGAGGAAAAGAGTAAACCCAAATTCTCTCTTCAATTATTCTCTCCTTTTATGGCTAATCCTTTGCTGATGGTCAATGAATGAAGGATCCAATTTCCCTAGCTGCTATCCTTCCTTTCGTTCCCCTCTCTTGGCAGCTGATGGATCTCAAATAATGGATGCCCTCCTTCTTTTTCTAGGCTTAGTTAATTATGGGCTTAATTCTTAAATAATTAAGCCCTTAATCTTTAGCCCATAATCTCTTCTTAATGCAACAACTATTTCTTCCTCTTCCTTTCTCTTCTTGGCCCACCTCTCATGTAGGTTATTACTAGAAATTATTCGTAATTTGCTGCAAATAACCACAAAAACAGAAAGGATCTTGTCGAAAATTAAATAAGTAGGAAATAGAGGATGCACAAGAATTAATTGTATTAAAAATAGAATTTTATCAATTAAAAATAGGCCCAATTTCCTACTTATCAGTATATTAAGAAAAATTAGATAATTTTGTGTGTTGTAATTTGAAAGTAATCGTGTATAAAATAATTGCAGCATCAATTATGACGACAGTAAATATCAACATTGAGCTACATGATAACGTAGATATAGGTACTTTGTTTCACATAATATAGTGCTATTAGAGTAACTTTAAAAAACTATTTAAAAAAAAAAATACCAGGATCTCAGTGGCCCCCATATAAATGCCAACATTGTAATTCAATGTTTTGGTATTCTGAGTGGTTAAGTAAATGCAGACAATGAGAAAATCTACGATAATCTGGTTGTAGCATTAATGTAAAAATTCAGATTCGCACAATGAATAAGTACCATAATTATTACACGATCCTATAATTGGAAATGGTCATATACACAAGTATTTATTGAACAATATATGATAATAAGCATGAATACAGGAAATTTTCCACAAGTTTTTAGGCTTCATTGGTAGTTTGTTTTTATTTGAAGGATTACATCCTAAGTTACGCAACTCTACATCAATGATACTGAGGATGAGAATCAAAATCTTACTAATGTCGTCAAGTATGTATTGACAAACTTAAATTTATTGTAGAACTTAATTATATACATAATTTACTATCAATATTACATCAAGGAATGGTAATGATAGGAATGATTTACATGAAGAAATTGTTGCAAATTTGAAGTCCATGTTGAATGTATATAATGTATTGGTGAAATCATTTAGAATGAAGAGAGAAGAGATCAAATATCAAGGTTGTTGGGATGTTAGGGTAAAGATATTTGGTAGAAGGGAAGGTAAGGAGATTTAAAATCCTACAATTTCCCAAGAACTTCATTCAATGAGGAAATGAAACTATGAAACTTCAGTAGGGTACTTGTTTTGAAAAAACTATCCTTAGAAAGAAGTTCAAATGAAGTTACTTGCTATTTGTGGCGAGGTTAAGTCCTTAGCATTTTTAGTAGTTCCAAACATGCATTACAGGGGAGTATTGTCGGGTACTATTGATGGGAGTCCACAACTATGAGAACAAAAAGTTGTATTATTTTATAAATTTTGTTGTCTTGGCATACATTAAAGTTTAAAGCCAAAAGTTATCTCTTCCTATGCAATATTGTCTTCTATGAACTGACTACGTGAGTTTGCATTCATGCATGCATCAATTTCCACTAATATGGAGGATTGTTGAAAAAGTCAATTTACGTTGGCTACAAAAATAATTTTAGATTAATTAAATATTAAAATTTTAATCCTACTAGAATTAATAATAACATTTATTCAATGTGGGATGAGGTTTTAATAAGTCTCTTCCTGCGTCCCAAAATTATATTCATATGCTATTATATGTACTATAATAAGTAAATAATATACAAATTATAGGATTTTAATGATTTATAGACATAAGTTAATTGCCTTAATATACAACGTCCTTATATTTAATGCAATTGTTATGTTTTCATGTGTAAGTAATCTTGTGGGTAAATGAGTTAACCGATCGAGTGTTTTCTAAAACTCATCCCTTCACTTTTTCAGATAAAGGGGTAAGAAAATAGGGTTTGTCGTGGTTTGAATTCCATTTGTGTAGATTTCTTCAAATAAAGAAGTGTTTTAAATTTTATTTATTTTTTGAAACACATTTAGTAAAAAAAATATATGTTCCTTTCCACAATATGATTTCTCTAGTCAATTACTTTCTTTTGATATAAGATCTATATTGTGAAAATTTTAAAAGTCCTATATTTAAGTACCTAGGTAATAATATTTCAAATATAAATTTGGAACGTTTACATAATAAGATCCGTAAGACAATCCTATTTAATTATTTGTCATTTCCTATTGCTTAAAATCATTTGTGTGGCCTCCAAATCATATCTATATCATATTAGTTTTTAAAAAAAAACTACACATTATAATTTATGGGTCTAATATATTGGAGTATTATACACATCATGTGTACTACTGAAAAAAGAAGTGTGAATTGATATATGTAAGGAATTATCACATATGTTATTTCAGATTCTAAAATGGTTACAATGTATTATTGTGTATTGTGTATAGTTTGGTATGTACCAAAATTTATAGATTAGAATATTTGTCTTTGTATAACTATTTATTTCTATTATCATTTAAAAAAAAAAGTAGTTTTGTTTTACAAATGTTTTTATCTTAAAAAGATTATGTTTTAAAAGTCATTAACTCATTTTATTAATTAAGTGAAAAACATATATTTTTTTTTTTTACTTCACAAACATAAGGGAGAAATTTCATTTGTTTTTTAAGTCTTACAAGCCTTTAACATGAGGTAGTGTCTCACTATTATTTGATGTACGACAGATGTTCAATCCTCAAAAACACCAGCAACATAAACTAATTCAAGGAAACGCAAGTGGTCGGGCGTACGTTAGAGTCAAGATAAAGTCATGAGCAGGAGAACCAACAGGTGTCATTTTCCTCTCTGATGCAATAGTTGTGTGGACCAACAAATCTACTAATTTCTAAACTTGCAGACTGGGAAGCAATGGATGACCTTGCAAACTTATCTCCACCTAATAAAATTCTTCCATTTCAGGTCATAATATGTTAACACAATTAATGGTGAAAATGTGTTTTAGATGGGAGATTAACCTTATTTTCACTATGCAAATTAAGCTTTTGCATCAGGTACTTTTTGGTGCATGAAACCGTAACCGTAATATTTGCATCCCTATCAAGCAAGCCAAATCAGATTAGTGTGCAATAATATTCGACACAAAAGCATCGTTGTTGTTAGAATATTATTGAAACCCCATCATATAACTAACTTTGATTTTATATACAAAAATCTTTTCGCGGGGCGAAGAAAATGTTTTCCAAGTATTACTCTTTTCTAGGAACAGAATAAGTAAAATGCTAGCCAAACTACAAAACAACAAGAAATTATACCAAGAACTTATTTCACTATCAAGTATCTTGATGGTATTTGTTCCAATGGCGCCTTGCTTTTCCTACAAAAAATGATTAAACAATTTGTTAATTTTTTTTTTTGGGATAAAATAAAAGAAATATATTAAAAATAAATAAAATTAATAGATTGGAGTGTCACTCACTGGGAATTAGATACAACTAGAGAAAACCAAAATGTCTTGCAACTGAATTTGAACTTTCTTCTCCTCTTTGTGTTGCCCTCACTTCTCTAGATTGCTGCAATGGAAAAGTCACATTGGGATCAAACTCTCTTGCCCTTACCCCTTCAACATGCTCCACCGGCCTTGACTTTGTGCACCACATTAACCAAATGAAACAAAAACTAGAATCAGTAATCTCTAGAATACTATTTCAATAACAACTTCATAATTTTGCTGAAAACCAAGTTTTAAAAAAAAGAAAAAAAAAATTTAAAAACCTAAATCTTCAACATTCTCAATGAAAATAAATTATTTCATTACTAAAATAGAAGAAAAAATAGATTAACGAGAGAATGACTATAACAATAGTAACTTAAATCAGATCATGGCTCGTCATAACTAAAAGACAATTATTAAAATTTAAATTCGGTAAAATTCAAAAGGTGATTTTGATAGTTGCGGGACTAAAATTGTAAGAGATTATCAATCTTACCTACTTCTCGTTCCTCATGGAGGCATGGGTAGAGGATGATGCTTCTGGCATTTGAGCAGTGAGAATGGTGAGGAGGATACAACATCTGAGTCCCTTCATTTCAATGTGTTCCCTTTTAATTTCATTGAAATTGTCCTTTATACCTTCCCAACTATTGCCCATCCTAATAGCATTTTGATTAGATCAAGCTTAGAAATTGAATAAGCTAGTAATAGAAATCTATGGAGTTTAGTTCCTATGCAACATGTAAGGAAAAGATGTCGACATTATAATGATCCTACGAAAGAAAACATTGAAATTGCAGATTTGAGACAAAATTTAGTGAAGACGATATATGTCACGTAATTAAACATATTATAATGATAGAGAGTGTTATATATATATATATATATTTTACATAATTCGTATTTAATTGGTTTTGAATTAGCAACTAAATATTAGAGGTGGACACTATCTATCTATATTTTTGCAACGTAATTTGATTTCCAATTATATATTTGAAACATAAATTTTGTCACTTAATGCAGCAATGGAAGAACAAGCTTCTGAATTTCTAGTTACCAATATTTTAGTAACGTGACATTTTGGCTCAAATGCATCACCACTTTTTTTTTAGCTCTAATTATTTTACTTTCCTTGTAGTGATATCACATATAACTATAAGAATTAAGCAAGAGTTAGGTTCAATATATCTCAGAAATAGTATCAAATCAAACACATATCTCCTAAAAAGTATAAAATTCAGGAGAAAAAACACATAGATGAGACTTCATTTTGGAATCTCAAAATTACAGGACCTCCTACTTACATTTAAAGATAGCAAGATTTATCGTTTATTTAAGTTTTGAATAAAAGTACATAAATTAATAAAATTCTCATTTCGATACAAAAATTAAGATATGTCAACAATAAATATGTAAATACTCCGCGATAGTATAACATTCAAATATAAAAATACGAAAAGGAAGTGGATAGTTCATATATACCTGAGTTTTGGAAGTGGAGCACAACCAAGATCAACATTACTTATCGGACATCTGCGTGAACCTTCTTTGCTAATCTTCTTTATTATACATTTATAACAAAATTTAGAAAAAAAAATTGTAAAAGTCAGGACCCACTAGAAATATATTGCAAGAATCTATATTACAAGATAAAATACATATAATTACAAAAATTATATGTGGGAATAATTTTAGCCACATTAATGACTCCAAAAAGTTACTGGTAATAAATTAATAATAATCAAATCCATCTATCATCGTTAGATCCGTGCGTATTTTTATTGATTGGAGTTAGTCAGTTAGGATTCGTACATTTTTTTTTTTTTTTTCTTAGATATGAGATCCAATTGATTATCTGTAATAAAAATAATACATATAGTATATATAATTTGTTGGGTATCTCAATGAGCCTATACATACTTAAAAGGGTGTTTGGCAAGCTTATTCAAAAGGTCTTATCAGTTATTATACTTTATATGATATTTTCATACCTTATAAGAAGTATTTATCAATATAAACACACCACTGCATTCATAATCTATTAAAATCAAGAAGGTATCTTATGCATGTAAGTAGCTGTGGAAATATTACATTTTCTTATTTAATAATAATTATTTAGATTAAATTTGTAACTATATTTGGAACCAAAAGATACCAAACTAATATTCTATTTTGTTTAGTGAAATACAAATACAGAAGTTAATAGCAGCCATTTCCCAAAAATCATGGGCCACAAATTTCTCATTTTAATAAAGAAATGGGCTTATATGCTTATGGCGCATAAAGAAAAGTTATAGTTATAAATGGGCTCATAGGCTCATGGCTCATAAGGGTAAAAACACACATATTCACCTACAACTCACCACAATCCATTAAAAACTTGGGGATCCATGATATGTAAAAAAATATGCATAATATAGATGAAAATACTTATCTCTATTTTAGTTCAAAATACTTAAATTTGTATTTTTTCTAATGCAACTTATGTTAGGTAATTTTGAGTTTGAAGAAATAATCATGAATTGAGCAACATTGGATATTGAGCTTAAAAAAATTATTGGTCCATTCATCAACCCACATTAGACAAATTAATGTGTGACCCATCAACCCATTTGCCGGAATAAATAGTTTTGGCCACAAATTCTACCGGTCAATATTAATAAAGAAGAGATTCATCGATCCAACAACTCATATAATTAATAAGAATGTCACTCAAGTCTTGTGGAAGAGATAAGTATAGAAAACAACTAATCAATCAAGAACAACATAATAAGAATCGATCAAGTGTAAAGTTTATCAAGAAGAGACAGGTCATTCCGACAGGTCATCCTATAAAAGTGGAAGAAAAGGAATGACCATTCATATTCTTTTGGACCGGCAGCAACACGAAGGCCCGAAAGAAAGAAACCAGGCCTCCTTTTCTAGGCAGTTCTTTTAATTTTCTTTTAGACAGAGTTACTTGTTTTGCCATTATGATTTGTGGCTAAACTTTTGTAAGTTTAGTTTGAATTGATGTTGAACTTTAATCTTTTATTTTGTATGAATAGTGTGTATCGTTCTCTCGGGTTTTGCATATTACTTATTTTATTTCTTATGATATCTTGATAATTTAACTAAATAAGGTTGATTACATTCAATTATTGATTTATCTATTACTAGAATATAAAATTGTAATTTGTATATTATAATTATATATTCGTCAGTAGCAAATAGTGATTAATTCGCTAGGGATAATAAGAATTTATATTATTTGAATCAATCTTATGGATTTGGAGTCTAATATATCCTCTCATTAAGGATGTTAAAAGGGTCATGGCCCGACAGGCCGGCCTGTTTAGTCCGAAAAATTATAGGGTTAGGGCTTAGGTTTTTTAGCCCTCTTAAAAATCAACCCGTTTAGTCCGAGCCCGAAGCCCTATAAGGGTAGCCCGCTTAGGGTTAGGGCTAGCCTGATAGCCCGAACTTTTCTTCTTATTTGTCTATTTCTTAATATCGAATTAATAATATATACCATTTTAAATTATTTTTCATATACCATATTTGATTTTTAGTAGAAGATATTAAAATTTATGTTTAATTACTAGAAGATTCTAAATACTATCATTTAAATTTAAAACTTAAATGTAATATGATTTCAAATTTTATGACGTGAATGCTCTTAAAGCTAGAATTGAGAGTATGAAAAGTGTATATCACTTAAATGTTTGAATCTTTAAATTTTGTATAGTGATATAAAAGTTATAAAATATATATTTTTTTAATGTTATCTAAAATTCTATTTTAAATAGAGTATAATATGCATTTAATTAAAATTTTAAATTTCAATATTTAATATGACTATTTTGACTCATAGCCCGATAGTGGACTGATTAGCCCGAAAACCAGTAGGATTAGGGTTAGGTTCACATAATACAAGCCCATTTAAAATGACCCGATTAAACCGAAGCCCAATCAACCCGAAATCCGTTAAGGCTAGTTCGAAACCGAGAGGACTAGCCCGTTTAACATCTCTACCTCTTGTAATGGTAATTAATGCATATGAGAAACTAAATCTAGAGAACTTGGTGTAGGTTGTTTCACTAAATAGAGCTAATTAAAGAGTTTGCATTAATTAATTAAACTTAAGAAACAATTTAGATTAAAAGAGTTTGTTCTTAGTTTAGGGATCTATATTTGAGAGATAGATTGAAATATATATTATTAATTATTTCATGCTAGCTAGTCAGGGATTAAAAGATATTGAACGGAGAACTGATAAATTTTAAATTTGGATTTCATCTATTAAAGGATATTGAACTGATAGCTAGTGCCTTTTATAACTTTGATTAATTTCTTTGTAGATTGACTCTTGCTAACAACATACAATAGTTAGTAGAGGAGATAAAATTTATTAAATTTTGCATCAGTTCATATGCTTGCTTTGTGCATGCAATTTTCTGCATATTGTGCGTTTTTTATTAAAAAATACTTATTAAATGATAAGTAATGTACTTTTAAAACTGCTAGAAGTGAGTTTTTGGCAGAATTGCAATTTTTATAATAAAAAATTGGATGGATTGTCCTTGGCACAGAAGACCTACACTATTACCAAATAATATCAAGAACTTAGATATTAATTTCCCCCTTATATATATGATTATTGGTGTGGCGTAATTAATAGCTATAATCACCACCACAGGTTCGTTAACATAAGTAAAATAGTTTTATAAGAATGAATTTGTCTTTTAAAAACTTTTACCTTCATGTAATCTAAGGGGAAAAAAATTATTGAGCCACAGAAGCTATTGAGCCGGTAGGTTCTCTATGGACTCCTAATTTTGAGAAATTATGGCTTTTGGGTCGACTTCGATAAGAAAGAATGAATCCACAAAAATTCCTCAATGGAGCACGGAGTTACGTACATTTGAGGTTGACTCTGACTCCACATCAAGTGATGCCAAGGAAAGGTTTCATACTGAGATGAGTGGTGGTGACGAACTAACTGACGGTAATTTAAAAATTAAGGAAAAAGAAGAAGAAAATGGGAAAATGTTTCATAATTTATTTTGATTAAAAACTATCCAACTAAAAGATAAAATGTAGGGTGTGTGGTAGAATCAGTAAAATGAGATTGATTCATTTATTGGAGGTGGTTTGAACTGTAGATTATGAGCAATCACATAAAAAGTAGTATTTTGTGAATATCTTATCTAATATGCTCCCATGGTAAAGCCTTCAAACGTCATAAAAAAGGCCTCGAAGAAGCTTTCTCCAAATCGAACTATTTCGAAATTTATTTATTATGTTTTTGGAACTATTATGAAGATTAGTATTTTAAGGAACTAAAATTAGAAAGAATTTAAAAACTCATACCCTAGACACACACACACACACACATATATTTAGTTAAATTTTTATATTTGAATTTCTTATTTACTTTACTAAAATATTGTAGGATGTAATACCAAAGTTATTTAAGATCTTAAGTAATAATACTCCCGTTGTCCTAAAACAACAATCATAATTCAAAATATTTTTTGTTTCAAGACGAGTTATAGTTAAAAAATTAGTATCTTGTTTTAGTAGTCAAAGTATAAAATGACAAATATTTAAATTTCGTAAATAAGTTATGTGTGATTGGATAAGTCAAATAAATGGAGGAAATAATTAGTACATGTGCGAATTTATGAATTTTAGATGTATCTTTATCTGATTGATCAAAATTAAAAATTTGTCTTATTAGGAAACATAACTCTTAATTTGCGACGAGGGGAGTATACTAATATTTCCTTATATAAATCTAGTTTGATATAATTTTATTGGAAAATACTAATTTATTATGTAAATTATTCCTTTTTTGGTTAAAAAAACTAGTCCATTCTCTATAATTATTTGTCTGCTAAAATAAAAAAGAGCTCGTCATAATTATCTATTAGTTGAAATTGTATTAATACCTTGTTCGTAACAAATTACACATTTATTTTGTTAATAAAACATATAACTAAATAAAAAACTGTAACGAACTTTTTATACACATCTGTGTACAACACTCACCCACTCTGAATGCATATTGTTATGTTCCAATAATATATTTTTTTAATTAAAAATTAGCCAAAATTATTATAGATTTGAAAATGTACAAAAGAAATGGCCAACTTTGTCATTTACAAATGGCCCCATTATAATAAAAATATATATGAGGAATGCAAAAATTGATCTAGATGGTCATTTAAGTTGCGCCTATGCGCTAGTACTTTTTGTGAAAAATATTTTTAAAATAATATTTATATAAAATTAGAAAGAATTTAAAACTCATACACAAACACACACACATATATATATTTAGTGAAATTTTTATATGTGAATTTCTTACTTACTTCACTAAAATATTGTAGGATATAATACCAAAGTTATTTTTAAAAAATCTTAAATAATATTACTTCATCGTCCTAAAACAACAATCATAATTCAAAACTATTTTTTGTTCCAAGACAAAAGTCATATTTAAAAAACTAGTCTCTTGTTTTAGTAGTCAAATTATAAATTAACAAATTTTTAAATTTTACAAATAAGTTACGTGTGATTGGATAAGTCAAATAAATGAAGAAAATAATTCATACAAGCATGAATTTATGATTTTTAAATGATCGTATCTTTTATCTAATTAATCAAAAATAAAAAGTGTTTCTTATTTGAAAACATAACTCTTAATTTGCGACGAGGGGAGTATAATAATATTTCTTTATATAAATCTAGTTTGATAATTTTGATTGGAAAACATTAATTTATTAGGTAAGTTATTACTTCTTTAGTTCAAAAAAATAGTCCACTTTCTATAATTATTTATCGGTAAAAAAACAAAACGCATTATGTATATTAACAATCATAATTAGTTATTAGTTGAAATTGAATTAATACCCTTATAAATTAAGATTTCTTTAAGCTAAATGTAACAAAAAAATGAAGGAGTTTGACATTTATTGTTTGTAACAAACTGTACATTTATTTTGTTAATAAAAGATATAACAAAATAAAAAATTCTAACAAACTTTTTAAACACATCCGCGCACAACACTCACCCACTATGGAACTGTGGATGCGTACTGTTCTGCTCTCTAATAACATGATAGTTGCTTGTTAATTTAAGCCTTAAAAAGAATTATTGCAGTTCTTTCCCTTTTTATATATATATATATGGACTTTGGCCAATTTGATATGCTTAATTTGTAAAACAAAATCTGTCACTTTGGATTATGCATATATAAATTTATTTGTTTTATTTTATTACAATTGGATATAGTTTTAATTTAAGTAAATTGATCTTGTTATTTTTTAATTAAATTCATTACTTATTTTCTTCATTATTAATGTTCATTAAGAAATTATATTCTTATTTTTTCCAATTCAGAAGATTTGCAAAATGTTGAAGGTGCATCATCATTGAAAATTCATGATGTGACTCAAAGTTTTAATAATCAAGAATTTTCTGCAATTAGTTCTGTGTCATATAAATTCATTAGAACAATTTTCATTGATGTCACAAATGGTACTTGATTTTTATAAAATATTTTTCTAATTCAAATATTTTGTTTCAAATTTTAATTGCACTTAAACATTATATAGATGTTGGTCCAAGTAGAACCAAATGGGAATATATTCTTTAAGGGGTACTCCGAATAGAGAAAATGTGTCACCTATTTTCATTGATTTGTAAACGAATGATACTCCTTCTCAATTTGTACTTGTAAACGTAAAGTCAAATACACTTTCGTTTTCACCAAGTAATGTCTCCATTAAGTGATATCACTAATGATATTTTATTCACATCAGCTATTCAATTATATTCAAATATAATTGCATTATATGTGAACATATATGCATAAATTCTCACATTATATACAATTTTGATATTACACCACATAATTATTTTTTGTTAATTAATTTTACATTTTTTAATCTAGTAAGTGGTGCAAGACTTTCGAGAAATAAAGTTTCCTTAAGAAGAACACAATTGAAATCCTATAGCCTTACCTCCTACTTCAAGAAATACAGATACTTCCAAGTGAAACAATAGGTATTCATGTTGAATGTGTTAAAAATTTCAGAAAAATTTGGATCACTTTTGTGTGTTGTATATTTGAAAGTAATGGTGTATTAAATAATTGCAGTACCAATTATGGCAACAGTAAATATCAACAGTGAGCTACATGATAACATAGATATAGGTTCTTTGTTTCACATATTATAGTGCTATTAGAATAACTTTAAAATTATTTCTTTTAAATACAAGGATCTCGGTGGCCCCCATATAATTTCCAACATTGTAATTCATTTTCGCAGAGCTACTTAGAGAAGTTTCGACCATCTTTGTATTTCGAAAAGAAAAGGATTCAGACAACTGGACAAAGACTAGAGAGTCAAGACTGGTTGTTTTAAGATGTTCTATCTTCTTTTTCTAGAAAGGCCTCTAAGAGCCAGATTTATATTATCATGGAGTTCAGTTCCCAGCTTTGACGAGACAGCTTGTGCCAAGCTAATCCGAAGCGAGCCGTAAACCGGCAAGGTTCTATCGGTGCTTGAAACAATTTTGTCTAATGTTCTCGTTTTTTGAGTGGTTAAAATGAAAATATTCAGATTCACACAATTAATAAAGCACCATAATTAGTGTATGATCTTATAATTGGAAATTGTGATATATCCAAGTATTTATTCAAAAATATATGATCATACAACAATATGTTCTGCTTTACATCAATAGAAGAAAAGATAGACTCAAGCGTGAATACAAAAATTCTCCACAAGTTTGTAGGCTTCATTGGCAGTTTGTTTCTACTTGAAGGATCACATCCTAAATTTGCGCAACTCTACATCAATGATACTGAGGATGAGATTCAAAATCATACTAATGTCGTAAAGTAGGTATTGACAAACTTAAATTTACAGTAGGGTGTAATTATATAAATAATTTACTATCAATTTTGTTATTAATTAATTTCATTACTAGGTTATGTTATAACTCTTTCAGGAATGGTAATGACAGGAATGATTAAGATCAAGAAATTGTTTCAATTTGAAGTATATGTTTGTGATACCCCAAGCCTCTCACTACTCATTGGCCAATATAGGTTATGCATTACATTCATTTTATAATTTTATTTGGTAATTGAAATTGTGTTTTTAATTATTTTGAAGCTTGTATTTGATTATTTTTTGTGTATAGTTAATGATTTTTGTAGGATTTATATTATAGGTTGGAACCCCTTGGGCCAAATATTGAAGGAGAGATTAGGTGTCAAGTAGTAATAAAATAGAATCACACGTGGCAAGTTTATAATAATAACCACAACAACAACAACAACAACAACAACAAGAACAACAACAACAACAATAATAATAATAATAATAATAATAATAATAATAACAACTAGGTTAAGAAACGTAAAGGCGGTGGCTAAACTCAAAAGATACTCATCAATCATAATCCTTTGGAAAATATAGAAAAAAAAAAAAAAAAAAAAAGGGATTAGGTTGCTACTGGAGAGTCGTGGAACGAAGAAGGGAAAACAGGTATAACCTTAAATTCTTTTGAGCACCATTTTTTATTTCGTCCTGCATAAAATTAGGATATCAGGTTGGTGGTATGAAACTAGGAAATTAGTTAAGGTTTGTTAACTAAAGTTAGATGTTTAAATTTGAAGTTATTTTCATAATATACTTAGTTTGTAAACAATATCATGGAGAACCAAAAAAAAAAAAAAAAAACAATACATATAATTTTACACTATATAAGTGGTTCTTTTGGGGATTATGAAATTAATAGATTAAGCGATTAATTATTGTTATTATACAAAAAATAATTAGCATGTTTTAATTTAACAGAAGAATATACCATCATTTATTAATGAGCTACTTTAAGTTAGTTGATTACATAACTACATATTTAATTGGGATCTTTCATAGCTGTGGAGCATCGGTGTTGATAGAAGGAATAAGAAATTCATGATTAAAGCATATATACTTTTGTGTTGAATATCATAAGCTTAAGTTGGCATGAAGTATGTTAAATGGATAAAGAAATGATATCAAGCATTGCCGTCAATGAGAGAGTAATCGGTTATGCTTATTATAATCAACATATTACATTATTTTAATGATTAGAGTATAGCTTAAGATGAAATTAAAAATTAACTAAGCTTTTAATTCAGAACATGTCATTAAATAAGAAAGGTAGCCTGCCACTTCATTTTTTAAATTATTGACTTATTTAAATGAATATCTATGCACATATATCTATGTAAGTTTAGGGTGAGAGATTGAATTAAATTACGAAATGAATAACATTTGTGAATTAACCCTTATTTTGAAATGTTATTATAGATAAATTGCAGTGATTTCGAATAGGAAACTTCAAATTGTTGCTCTGGCATAAAAGTATTAATTTAAAAATACTATTTAAATTAAATTTTGTAAAAGTTTGAGGAAACCCCCTTTTTACGCCCTCACTACAAATTGTCAGATATATAATTTGAAAGCAAAATTGGATCCTCAATCATTTTATGTACATTGAAACAAGAACACACCCAAAGAATAAATACACAAATTAAATAAATAAAAAAGAAACTTAAATTAAAATTTAAAATTTAAAATTTAAAATTTGACTTACATTGATGGTAGCATTTATCAATGGTTGTTACTTGTCTGAAAGGTTTTTGACAGATTGGGCAGGTCAAAGATTTCCTCATATTCATTTGCCGCAATGCCAAATCCATGTCCTCCCTCTTTCGATCTGTTCACTGTGTGTGGTTAGAGGTGTAGCTGTGTGTGGATCTTGAGTTGTCTGTTCTGTGTGTATATATATATGAGCATTTCATTTTAGTGTTTGACAAAGAAGGAATTCTATTTGTGGCTGTACCTGTAATCATGAATTATATAAGCAACAAATCGCAAATATTCAATACACATTTATTTTTGTTGGTGCATTTAATGTCTAGCTCGGAATTAATCGAACTATATTAAAACTGAAATAAAAATATTTTTGAATAATAAAAAAATCATCAAATATTTCACTTTCTCCAAATCGAACAATTTGGAAATTTATTTATTATGTTTTGTGGAACTATTATGAAGATTAGTATTTTAAGGAACTAAAATTACAAAGAATTTAAAAACTCATACTACTCACTCACACATATATATATTTAGTTAAATTTTTATATTTGAATTTCTTACTTACTTTACTAAAATATTGTCGGATATAATACCAAATTTATTTTAAAAAAAAGAACTTAAATAATAATACTCCGGCGTCCTAAAACAACAATCATAAATCAAAACTATTTTTTGTTCCAAGACAAGAGTTATATTTAAAAAATTAGTATCTTGTTTTCGTATGTAACGTCCCAAATTCACATTAGAAACATTACTACTTGACATTTAATTTAAATATTTTTTAATGTTCCAAAAGTGGTATTTTAAAAGAAAGAAATTTAATTGCAAAATCATATGGCGGAAACAAACATATTATAACTCGTATTAAAAATTTTATTACACAACATAAACAATTTTGATAAAATAATTAAATTTTAAAATACTTGATTAATTGGAGAAGCCTACACAGTCGGAGTTGAAACCACGGCCAAACTCATCCTTCCTTGACCTCTTCGCCTGATAAGGAGAAGGGGTGAGTGTTGGAAAATATTCCGTGGGCTAACTCTTTCTACCCACAAGAGTGTATACATATGAAAACATAACAATTTACATCGAATAGAGGCACATTTACATTGAAACACTTCACATATAACCATAAACCATAAATCATGTAATATGTATACTATTTACTTATTATAGTACACATAAGAGCACATATTAAAATTTCATAGAGTTTGGAGATATAAAGTTAAGACTTTTGAATTTTTTAACATAAAAGTACCTAAGAGTTGAAAGTAAGGAAGAACGATATTGAACAGAGGATGGCGGCTCTTTGGAGAATCCAAATCCTAATTTTTTTTAATGACTATTAATCTGTAATTAATCCATCTATTCCATATTTATATACGGGCTTGTCATCCTATTGGGCTCCGGGCCTCAGTTTATGGACTTCATAATATTAAATCTAATTTTATTAAGCCCAATTATAGCTTAATAAATTCAAATTATGGCCCAATGTTAATCAAATAACTTAATCATTCTTTTCAATTTCATTCCACATACAAATTATAAAATCGTAAAAATAATCTAATTGCAATATTTTCATAAATTGCAAATTAAATCATGAAATGATTTTATAAAACCATGAAATCATAAAAGTTAATATGTAATAACATTTCGTAATCTCAATTATCATTCTATTAATTTAAATCAAATAATTATACATAAACCATGAAAATCAAAATCTTATAATTGCACATAAAATCATGAAAATTTCAATTGAAGTACTTAATCATGCTCTAACTTCAATTCCACAAATAAAATGATAACGATATTACTAATACATCATAATTAAGTCATAAGAATTATCACATGAAATTTTAGAAAACTGTAATATTATAATCATGATCATAGGTACTTTCTTAATAGTAATTTTAATAATGCAATTAAAATGCGGGTTATCACATCGTAGTCAAAGTATAAATTGACAAATTTTTAAAATTTTCAAATAAGTTATATGTGATTGGATAAGTCAAATAAATAGAGGAAATAATTCGTACGTATGCGAATTTATGATTTTTAGATATATCTTTATGTAATTGATCAAAAAAATATTTATCTTATTAGGAAACATAACTCTTAATTTGTGTCGAGAGGAGTATACTAGTCACTCCTTATATAAATCTAGTTTGATATCATTTTATTGGAAAATACTAATTTATTATGTAAGTTATTACTATTTTGATTCAGAAAACTAGTCCACTTTCTATAATTATTTGTCACTAAAAATAAAGAGCTCACCATATATAAGAGCAATCATAATTAGCTATTAGTTAAAATTGTAATAATATCGTTGTTCATAACAAATTACACATGCATTTATTTTGTTAATAAAAAATGTAACAAAATGAAAAACTGTAACTAACTTTTTATACACATCCGTGTACAACACTAACCCATTGTGGATGCATCTTGTTATGCTCCAATGATATTTATTTTAATTAAAAATTAGCAAAATTATTTAGATTTGAAAATGTACAAAAGAAATAGCGAACTTTGCCATTTACAAATGGCCCCACTTTAATATAAATAATATGAGCGATGCAAAATTGATCAACACGGACATTTAACTTGCGCCCAGGCCCTAGTTCCTTTTGTGAAAAATAATTTTAAAATTACATTTATATAAAATAAGAAAGAATTTAAAAACTCATACTACACACACACACATATATAATTAATCCTTATATTTGAATTTCTTACTTACTTCACTAAAAATATTGTAGGATATAATACCACAGTTATTTAAAAAAAAAAAAAAAAATCTTAAAAAATAATACTTCATCGTCCTAAAACAACAACAATCATAATTCAAAAATATTTATTGTTCCAAGACAAGAGTCATATTTAAAAAATTAGTATCTTGTTTTAATAGTCAAAGTATAAATTGACAAATTTTTAAATTTTGTGAATAAGTTACATGTGATTGGATAAATTAAATAAATGGAGAATATAATTTGTACGAGTGTAAATTTATAATTTTTATATGATCGTATCTTTATCTAATTGACTAAAAATAAAAAAATATGTCATATTTGGAAACATAACTCTTAATTTACGACGAGGGATCTATACTGATATTTCTTTATATAAATCTAGTTTGACATATTTTTATTGGAAAATATTAATTTATTATGTAAGTTATTACTTCTTTGGTTCAAAAAAATAGTCCACTTTCTATAATTATTTGTCGGCCAAAAAAAAAAGCGCACTTTGTATGTGAACAATCATAATTAGTTATTAGTTGTGGAATTGTGGATGTGTACTTGATTGTTAAATTTTGAATTTAAGCCTTAAAAATATTATTGCAGTTTTATTTTTTTAATTGGACTTCGGTAAATTTGATATGTTTAATTTGTAAAACAAAATCTGTCACTTTGGATTATGTATATATCAATTTATTTGTTTTATTTTGTTTTAATTGGATATAGTTTTAATTTAGTAAATTGATCTTGGTTATATTTTTTACTTAAATTAATTAATTATTGTCTTCATTATTTATGTTCATTAAGAAATTATATTCTTATTTTTTCTAATTTAGAAAATTTGAGAAATGTTGAAGGTGCATATTCTTCATTGAAAATTCATGATGTGACTCAAAGGTTTAATAATCAAGAAAATTCTCCAATTAGTTCTGTGTCATATCAATTCATTAGAACAATTTTCAATAATGTCAAAAATGGTACTTGAATTTTGTAAAATATTATTCTAATTCAAACATTTTGTTTCAAATTTTAATTGCACCTAAACCTTGTATAGTTTTTTGTCCAAGTAGAACCGAATGGCAATATTCTTTAAGGGGTACTCCGAACTGAGAAAATGTGTCACCTATTTTCATTGATTTGAAAACGAATGGTACTCCTGCTCAATTTATGTTTCTTAACGTAAAGTCAAATACACTTTTGTTGTCACCGGTAATGTCTCCATTAAGTGGTGTCATTAATGATATTTTATTCACATCACCTATTCAATTATATTCAGATATAATTATATAATATGTGAACATATATGCACAAATTCTCACATTATGTACAATTTTGATATTACACAACAAAATTATTTTTTATTAATTAATTGTACTTTTTTTTTTAATTTAGTAAGTGGTGCAAGACTTTCTAGAAATAAAGTTTCCCCAAGAAGAACACAATTGAAATCCTATAGCCTTACCTTCTACTTCAGGAAATACAGATACTTCAAAGTGAAACAATAGGTATTCATTTTGAATGAGTTAAACATTTCAATATGTATATTCAAAAATATTTGGATCACTATGCATGTTGTATACTTGAAAGTAATCGTGTATTAAATAATTGTTGTACCAATTATGACAACAGTAAATATCAACATTGAGCTACATGAAAATGTTGACATAGGTACTTTGTTTCACATATTATAGTGCTATTAGAATAACTTTAAAACTATTTTTTTAAGTATAAGAATCTCGGTGGCCCCCTTATAATTGCCAACGTTGTAATTCAATGTTCTCGTATTCTGAATGGTTAAGTAAATATAGACAACAAGACAATCCACAATAAACAGGTAGTTGTGTTAATGTAAATATTCACATACGCACAATTAATAAAGCACTATAATTATTGTACGATCTTACAACTAGAAATTGTGACATATCCAAGTATTTATTGAAAAATATATGATCATACAACAATATGTTCTGCTTTACATCAACGGAAGGAAAGATAGACCCAAGCATGAATACGGAAATTGCCCACAAGTTTTTAGGATTCAATGGCAATTTGGTTTTATTTGAAGAATCACATTCTAAATTTGCGCAACTCTACATCAATGATACTAAGGATGAGATTAAAATTCATACTAGTGTCATCAAGTAAATATTGACAAGCTTAAATTTTTAGGACTTAATTATATAAATAATTTACTATCAATTTTGTTATTTATAAATTTCATTACTGACTTATGTTATAACTCTTTCAGGAATGGTAATGATAGGAATGATTAAGATCAAGAAATTGTTGCAAATTTGAAGTCTATGTTGAATGTATATAATGTATTGGTGTAATCATTTAGAATGGAGACATAAAAGATCAAATATCAGGGCTGTTAGAATGTTAGGGTAAAGATATTTGGTAGAAGGTATGAAGATGTAAAATCCTACAATTTTTCCAAGAACTTCATTCAATAGGGAAATGAAACTATGAAAGTTCACTTGGGTACTTGTTTTGAAAAACTATCCTTAGAAAGAAATTCAAATTAAGTTACTTGTTATTTGTGGTAAGGTTAAGTCCTTAGTATTTCTAGCAGTTCCAGACATGCATTGTGGGGGAGTATTGTGAGGTACTCTTGATGGGACACCACAACTATGAGAACAAAAAGGTAGTATTATATTATAAATTTCATTGTCTTGGCATACATTACGGTGGAGTAGTTCAAGGCATTGTGTTTACCCAACCACCAATATATCATATAGTATGTTACTAAGTAAGGTTTAAAGTCAAAAGCTACCTCTTCCAAAGGAAATTTGTCTTGTATGAACTGCGTACGTGAGTTTGCATTCATGCATGCATCAATTTCCACTCATATGGGGGATTGTTTAAAAGGTCAATTTACGTGGGCTACAAAATTAATTTAGATTAATTAAATATTAAAATTTTAATCTACATCTCATGTAGAAGGGTGTAGCATAATAAATTTCTCAAAATTAATTTTTGGTGATTGAAATATTGATGATTAAAGAAAGTGACATAAATGAGATATCTCATGTGGTGGAAATGTGTAAAAACACGCCTCATTTTGATTATTTATTTAAGTCTTGTGCAATTAATATAATACAAGGTGTTGTAGTAATTTTAACAGTATAAAACAATGGGCCACAATAGCAAAGGTCACAAATACGCTCACACGCGGTTTTTTGACTTTGGCTTGGGCCTTCACCCGGCTCAATTCAGTAAACTTGAGTTTTTTTACCCAAAATATATGCTTATGCTTGACTCGAAATAGATAGGCTCGGTTAGCCAACCTAGACTCTTAGAATGCTTGAATGAACCTAAACAAATAGGTGTCTAGGTTCATTGATTAAAAAAGAAAAAGGCTAAAGGAGTTACAAACTCCATTAACAGAACCAAGAAGACATAAAACCTGCAGGTTTTGGATAGTTGCTACATTGGTATTAGGGTGTAGTATTTTTACATACTTGCGATATACTGAATCTCCAAAGATAAAACATTCATAATGTAAGTCGTGTTCATACTCATTGCACACACTTGTCCAGTTTGTTGGAGCTTCAATTTTTGAATTGTTTATATCTCAAAGACGTAGCCATAGTATTTTGGTGGATATCATGTCAAAAACAGTGAGCATTAATATGGGACATGATTATTTCTTTGTTGTATAACACTTAATGCGTGTAACTCTTTTGTTGTAGCATTTCACTTTCTTGTATGTAGATCATTTGGAATACAAAATTTCAAACAACGAGTTTGACCTTTTTTATGCGCATTGACAATATATTGGATGTTGATGACACATCTCTTGATTGTTGACTGTTAGTAAGACCCATTTGAATGACAAGTTTGAGTATCCATATTTCTCTTGAGACTTTCGCATATAAGACCACCCCAAAATAAATTATTTATTTTCTTTAAATTATTGTTATTATTATATGATAACCTAAACCTCGTTAATTGTATTAATATATATATATATATATATATATATATATATATATAAACACTTGACTCTTATATATGCTTGCATAATATGAAAATTTTCTAAAATTTTATTTAAGAACTTTATTATTCAAATTTAAATGATTTATTATATAATTTTATGTGATATGACATGATTTTGTGATTAAAATTTTTTATAATTTTATGCAAAATTTAATTATTAGAGTTATTATATGCTTGTATTTAAGATTATAAGAATTGTTATGATTTTACGAGTAATTAAATGATTTAATATGTATTTAATGATTTTATGTGTAATTTTATGGAGTAAAAAGAATTATATTAATAGAATAAAAATTATGATTATTAGACTTCATTAGTTATTAAATTTTATAATTGTATTAGTTTATAAACTTTTCATGATTTAATTAATGTACAATTCATGATTTTATGTGATTAAAATGAAATGGTTAAGTGATGTAATAATGACCCATAATTTAAATATTTCATGCTGTGACTCGTCTAATAATCAGATTATTTAATATAGTCTAATTATTGTGGCCTGGTGCACAATAGAAGTATTTACTAAACAAGAGATTGCTTTGAGGGTTAATCCTCCCCCCTCCCCCTCCACACTCTCCCCGCTGCTGGATAGTCAAAATCTAGTGGAATTAGGTTTTTCAAGTACTATTTTTTCCATTATCGTCACTACACTTCACTTTGAGGTCGCTACAACCATTGGGACTGTAGCTCATGCTCTGCTGAATAAAAACCCTCAAGAAATTTCATCGGCCGACCACCACGTCCTTGGAAAAATTCCTTTTTAGTTTAGAAAATGAATATTATTCAACGTCGCATTTTGAAAATTGTCAGATTTGAGAGTTGATTTATGTTATTTTCCAAACTCAGAAAAGGGGTTTTAAACTAGACTTCAAGCCCATCGTTATTCCTAAAAGTATCCTGCAATGTCACATTTTGAAAATTGTCAGATTTGAGAGTTTATTCATGTTATTTTCCAAACTTAGAAAAGGGGTTTTAAACAAGACTTCAAGCCCATCATTATTCCTAAAAATATCCTGCAAGAACAAAAATTGTATAATACAAAAATTGGATGACCAAAAAAAAAAACACATAACACCACTGGGTACGATTTCATCACCTTAGCGAGCGAATTTTCTCATACTCTAGCCACTCCTTGCCTAGATTTCTATGGGGGTATATTTTCTAATGTGCGTCGGTGAGGGGACGAGATTGTTGGCTGGGGGGTGTGCCTTGCCTGATAACAATTGCAACATCAAATCAATTTTGTTCAAAACTCAGAGTCTACTAGAAGAGTCATTTACATCAGTATAAGAGAATTAACTGTTCATTCCATGTTCTTGGGAGAGAATAGTTATAGGATGGGTGATCCATTGTGAAGTTCTCGTGTTGCACCCTTTTTTATCGCCGTCCCTACTCAATTTTTTTCTTTTAACTCAATATTTTAAGTTTTATTTTTTTTTATCTTCCACCTTTTTTGAATACGATTCACAAGCTATACTCGGAGCACACAAGCGATTAATGGGCCCATTGCTTGGTTAGAAAATGCAAATGGGTTGGGGCTACGCACATATGTGAATGAAAGGATGGAAAATGATGTGAAACATTAGAATTTGGCCTAAAACAATTGGTCTAATTGGGTATTTCAATTGAGTCCATAAGAGTTTCAGTTTGGTATAGGGTAGAATGTAATGTATAGATGTTCAGTTTGGTGTGAAACTTTTCAAAATTTTGAAAATTACCTGGCCAAATTTATTAAATGATAAAATTAGTCTTCAATCCTAATATGTTTAGTCTCTCTAACTTCAAATGGTCATAAATTGCTCATTTTAAGTCCATTAAGCTCAAATCAATGGGAAAATATCACAATTATTT
Source organism: Caryopteris x clandonensis (assembly GCA_028749325.2). Classification (NCBI taxonomy): domain Eukaryota; kingdom Viridiplantae; phylum Streptophyta; class Magnoliopsida; order Lamiales; family Lamiaceae; genus Caryopteris; species Caryopteris x clandonensis. Next base: position 1,239,404 of record JAPYKT020000045.1, read on the forward strand.
TCCTTTACAGTATGGTATAGAGAAATTGTAGGTTTCATTTGTGTACACAGTACATGACTGCTGCATTAATACATTATCGAAATTAATTTAAACTTATTTTAAGGACTCTTCTCAAAATTTGTCTTTGTTTTCATTCACATAGTATTCTAAGACATAATATATAGTTTTTTAATAGTTAAGATATTTCTTATTCAAATAATAGGGTTTTTATCATTTTAGAATTCTAATAGAAAAAATTTCTTATTGTAGGAGGTCCGGAGGTCTCAAAAATAGGGCTAACATTTAAAAAAATAATTATATCCCTTCTACAAGGTGGATAAAAATCTCACACCTACAGGTGTGCGTGGTTTAAATGTCTTTATAATTTATATGCATGTTTTATTATGAATTTTTAAGACATATTTAGACAAGGTTGTGATGATTTATATGATGTATGAACTATTTAGCATAAGGATGATCAAATGGTTGATTTATGATGCCCTGCTAATATGACTTGCATGATATCTTATATGAAGGTGCTATAATATGATTAATGCTTATGATATGATGATTACATCGTAAGTATTGATGGTATGATCCCATGATGAGCAAGAATTTTTATGCATGATCTCTTACTTGCAATATTTTGATAACACCGCACAATGTGTAATAGATGTAACCCTCCCTTTTTGTTTTTTCCAAAACTGCACAACATATTTATTTCTAACTTAAAATTAATTTTGAAATTATTGTTCAAGTTCTTCAAAGAAATTCTTAATTGAATTATGGGTTATTTTCTTCAACTTTGTCGATGGAACGAAAATACTAATGAAGTATGTAATGTGTCTTGCAGGATAGGCTTTTGTGGAGACCGGTTTGCAAGAAACTCACTCGACACATAATTGGAAAGTTACATCAGTTAGTTATGTACTTTTATTTAATATATGATTAGATGAAAATTGATACTTGTTATTCTTAAAATTATGTGTAGAAAAATAAAAATATTGTATGACTTCTTTTCGCGTAAATTTACATAATTGGGATCAAAATAATTTTAAACATCCTACTTTATTTGCACTACCACATGTCATTATTTGCATTATTTATGTGATTTAAAGTGTAATACATAATCTATTAATACATGATATTTTATAAATAATGTATCAATACTCTTTAAAATATAATCATGCCATCTAATACATGATCATTGCATGAAATTAATATCCCCCTTAAAAATGTCCGCCAGCTCACATTTTTTATTGCATGTCCCATGGACCCTACATTTTGGTATATAAATATATACGTATATATATAATGATTATCCACAATTCCCTCATTTCCTTATCACAAGTACACCACAAAATTTCAAAATAAGAAAGGAAAGGCAGTGTTAAAATCCAGAAGATCGTATCCAAAGATTTATTGCATTTGAGTACGGAGAATGATTCTCTTAGTCTTAGGTGTGTTAGGAATCAATTGTTGTAGAAAAAATGCTTAGGAAATTACACCACCACCATCAATGCCCATAATGTAGCACAGCAACTCCACCACTTTCGAGGTCTATAATGTAGGAGAGTAACTCTTGACTGTTTCAATGTACATGGACGACCACTTGTGCAAGTTCATGCATGTTTTTTGAATGACTCTAATACTCAACTTCACTGAACTGAGCCAACTCAAAGCTCAAAGGTGCAAGACTTATGGTGCAAGGTGCACAATGCATGGTGCATGACGCAAAACGCACGATGCATGACTGAGTCTAAGTCCAAATCCGAGTCAAGCGGAGATGTGCTTGTGTGGCTCAACTTAATCACCCTTATGTGCACATCATTCAAAGACATCACAAGTGTTCAAGTATATATAATATAATTAGTAACAACATTAATTCAATGTGAGATGAGCTTTTAATAAATCTCTCCACGCATCCCCAATAATATTCATGTGCTATTATATGTACTATAATAAATAAATAATATACAAATGATAGGATTTTAATGATTTATATATGCATGTGGATTGCCTTAATATACAATGTGTTTATACATGATACAATTGTTATGTTTTCATGTGTAAGTACTCTTGTGGGTGAAAGAGTTAACCGATCAAGTGTTTTCTAAAACTCATCCCTTCACCTTTTCAAGTAAAGAGGTAAGAAAATAGGGGTTTGGTCATGGTTTCGATTCCTTTTGTGTAGACTTCTTCAAATAAGGAAGTGTTTTAAATTTTAATTATTTTCTCAAAAATATTTAGTAAAGCAATGTATGTTCCTTTCCACAATATGAGTTCTATAGTCAATTACTTTCTTTTGATATAAGATCTATATTTTGAAAATTTCAAATGTCCTCTATTTAAGTACCTAGGTAGTAATATTTCAAATATAAATTTGGAACTTCACATAATAAGATCCGTGACGCGGTCTTGCTTAAGTATTTGTCATTTCCTACTAAATAACACTGTTTGTGTGGCCTCCAAATCATATCTACTTCTTATTAATTTCAAACAATAACAACACATTATAATTTATGGGTCTAATATATTATAGTATTATACAAATCATGTGTACTGATGAAAACAGAAGTGCGAAATTGAAATATGTAAGGAATTATCACATATGTTATTTCAGATTCTAAAATTGTTACCTAGTATTCTAGATTTTTATTGTGTATTCCCTATAGTTTCGTATGTACCAAAATATATAGATTAGGACATTTGTCATTCTATAGCTATTTATTACTATTATCATCTTAAAAGGAGGAGTTTTGTTTTACAGATGTTTTTATCTTAAAAAAATATGTTTTAAAAGCCATTAACTCATTTTATTAATTAAGTGAAAAACGTTGTTTTTTAGTTCACAAAAAAAATGTTTATAATTAAATCAATTAAGTAAAAGAATAAAAGAAGTCTTACAAATATATATTTATAGTTTTGGAAAATTGTAATTCTACTAATTGAAAACAAAAACAAAATATTATTTGGTCTGTAAGTTAAAAGTTTCAAATTTATTTTCCATGAAAAAAATGAAAAAAAAAAAGAATTTGGAAATGAAAGTACACTTTAATAAAAATAAACACAACATACATGTTCAAATTTTATAGATATTGAAACGCTCCAAACACAGTTGCAAGCGCCTAATAAGGGACAAATTTCATTTTTTTTAAGGTTATATGAAGATGTTCAAATTTATTTTTTTAAGGATTTAGGCCCCTTTCTCACTATTATTTGATGTACGACAGATGTTCGATCCTCAAAAATACCAACAATGTAAACTAATTCAAGTAGACGAAAGTCGTCGGGCATACGTTAGAGTCAAGACAAAGTCCTGAGCAGAAGAACAACAAGTGCCGTTTTCCTCTCTGATGCCATAGTTGTGTGCACCCACAAATCTACAAATTTCCAAATTTGCAGACTGGGAAGTAATGGACGACCTTGCAAACTTATCGCCACCTGATCAAATTATTCCATTTCATGTTCGATTATGTAAACTCAATTTATGGTGAAAATGTGTTTAAATGGGAAATTCACTACACAAATTAAGCTTTTGCATCAGGTACTTCTTGATGCATGAAACTGTAATATTTGCATCCCTATCAAACAATAAGCCACGTCAGATTAGCGTGCAATAATATTCGACACAAAAATGTCGTTGTCGTGAGAGTATTATTGGAACTTCATAATATAACTAACTTTGATTTTATATACAAAAATCTTTTTGCGGGACAAAGAAAATATTTTTCAAATATAACTCCTTTTTAGAGACAGAGTGAGTAAATGCTAGCCAAACTACAAAACAACAATAAATTGTACCAAATGAACTTTGTGCACGGGCCATGACTTTGTGCACACATTAACCAAATCAAACAAAAACCACAACATTATTCTATAGAATACTATTTCACAAAAATAAAATTTGAAATAACATCTTAATAATTTTGCCGAAAACCAAGTTTAAAAGAAACTTACAATTAAACATAAATCATCATCATTCTCAACTAAAATAAATTATTTCATTACTAGAATTGAAGGAAAAATAAATTTAACGTGAAAATGGCTCTAACAATAATATAACTTAAATCAGATCACGACTCATGATAACCAAAAGACAGTTTTTGAAATCTAAAATCCCTAACTAAATGTTTGAACATACTATACATACATTTGTGTCATTTCCTCTCCTTACAAATCAAAAGTTGTTGTTAAACCTTGTAAATTTCAATTGGTTGCACGAATTTACATAAATTTCTTGACTACATTTCTGATTGGATTTTGATAGTTGCATGACTAAAATTGTAAGACATTATCAGTCCTACCTACATCTCGTTTCTCATGGAGGCATGAGTAGAGAAAGATGGTTCAAGCATTTGAGTATTACTCTGACCAGGGAATTGCAAGGAGGATACAACATCGAGTCCCTTGATTTCTATATGTTCCCTTTTCATTTCATTGAAATTGTCCTTTATGCTTTCCCAACCATTACCCATCCTGATAGCATGTTGATTAGATCAAGCTTAGAAATTAATGCATAAGCTACCAATAGAAAATCCATGGACTGTAGTCCAAAGAAAAAAAAAACAAAAAAACACATAAATTGCTGTTTTGAGACGAAATTTAGTGATGGATAAAGCTACAAATATATTCTTTATCTACTAAAAATGTATCAAATTTAGGCAAACAGACACGTAAATGAGACTTGATTTTAGAATCTCAAAATTTCAGGACTTCCTACTTACATATAACGATAACAAAATTTATTGTTTATTTAATTTTGAATAAAAGTGCATAAATTAATATTCTCATTTTGCTACAAAAATTACTCCGGTAGTATAACATTCAAACATAAAAATAAGAAAATGGAGTGGATAGTTCATATAAACCTTAGTCTTTGAAGGGAAGCACAACCAAGATCAACATTACATACCGGACTGCTACGCGAACCCTCTTCGCTAATCTTTTTTGTTATGCATTTATAACAAACTTTAAAAAAATTGTAAATATCAAGGCCCGCTAGAAACATATTGCAATAATCTATACTACAAGATAAAAATATATGTAATTAACAAAAATTATGCGAGAATAGTTTTTGCCACAATAATAACTTCACAATGTTACCGATAATAAATTAATAATAATCATATCCATCTATGATATGCTTAATGAGTGGGAGTTGGTTTCCCCATAAATTCGTGGAAGTTCCCATCATAACTAATATAGAGAATTTCATAATTCAACAATAATAATGCTAGATCAAGTGCTAGATTCGTGCATTTTTATACATATTTGAATTTAGCCAGTCAGAGTTTGTACATTTTTTTTCTATTTTAGATGTGATATCCGATTCATTAGATGCAATAAATTTCATACATAAATTATAAATAATTTGTTGTGCATCATAATGAGCACATACATGCTTAAGATTGTTTGGCAAGCTTATTCAAAAGGTATTATAAGTTATTATATTTTACATGATATTTTCAAACCTTATAAAAAGTATTTATCTTGTTTTAAAACTAAATTGTTGATAAATTTATAAAATAAGACAATGGAACTTAGCTATATAAACACACCACTGTATCCATAATCTATTAAAATCAAGAAGGTATCTTATGCATCAAAGTAGTTGTGAACTTATTTTAAATGCACAAAGTGTCCTAAAACAAAACTAATGAAAAAAAAAAAAAAAAAAAAAAAAAAAAAAAAAAAAGAGGAAAAAATAGGAAGGAAAGAGAAGAAATTTAGTTATACAAATTTGAAAAAGAAAAAAAAAGGACTTTGTATGGAATAGAATACCAAATATCTTTCTGTTAAACAAAAGGAAGAGAAACAGTATGACAAAATAATAGCAACAACTTGGATTAGAAAAAATAATTTTACAAAGAAAAGACAAAAAATTATAATTTAGTACTAAATAATGAACCAAAAAATTATAATTATAGTAAGTTTGATAAAGTATATAATAATGCTAATAATCCTTAATTATAACAAAAAAAAAAAAAAAACTCTACTATTTCAATACCATTTTGTTTATTTCAGAGCAATACAATCAAAATTTTAATCGTAACAGAATGAAAATCAATTTGTTTCATGTTTTGTAACAAAACGAGATGTTTCAAGGCTGGAACAAAACAACAATAATAAAATTATTAATTTCTAAATACTATTTAAATTAAATTTTGTAAAAGTTGGAGGAAACCCCCTTTTTACGCCCTTACTACAAATTGTCATATATATAATCTGACAGCAAAATTGGATCCTCTATCATTTTATACATTGAAACAAGAAAAAACCAAGACTAAATACATGCATATACATAAATAAATAATGTCCTTAATATGCGATACAATTGTTATATTTTCATGTGTAAGTACTCTTGTGAGTAAAAGAGTTAACCGATCGAGTGTTTTCTAAAACTCATCCCTTCACTTTTTCAGGTAAAGAAGTAAGAAAATAGGGGTTTGGTCGTGGTTTGAGTTCCGTTTAGTTATTTTCTCAAACACATTTAGTGAAAAATGTATGTTCCTTTCCACAATATGATTTCTCTAGTCAATTACTTTCTTTTGATATAAGATCTATATTTTGAAAATTTTAAAAGTCCTATATTTAAGTACCTAGGTAGTAACATTTCAAATATAAATTCGGAACGTTACATTAATGAGATCTATAAGACAGTCTTGTTTAATTATTTGTCATTTCTTATTGCATAAAATTGTTTGTGTGGCCTCCAAATCATATCTATATCATATTAATTTTTAATAAAACTACACATTATAATTTATGGGTCTAATATATGATAGTATTATTCACATCATGTGTGCTATAAAAAAAAAAAGATGTGCGAATTGATATATGTAAGGTATTATCACATACACTATTTCATATTCTAAAATGGTTACCCAGTATTATTGTGTATTGTCTATAGTTTGGTATGTACCAAAATATATAGATTAGGACATTTGTGTATGTATAACTATTTATTACTATTATCATCTAAAAAAAATGGAGTTTTGTTTTACAAATGTTTTTATCTTAAAAAATTATGTTTTAAAAGTCATTAACTCATTTTATTAATTAAGTGAAAAATATTTTTTTTACTTCACAAACAAAATGTTTATAATTGAATAAATTAAGTAAAAGAATAAAAGAAGTCTTATAATTGTATATTTATAGTTTTGGAAAATTGTACTTTTATCTAATTGAAAACAAAAATAAAAAATATTATACTTGAAAAAAAAATCCAAATTTCTCAAGACAACAGTTGGAAATGAAAGTACACTTTAATGGAAATAAGCACAACATACATATTCAAATTTTACAATACTGAAACGCTCCAAACACAGTTGCAAGAGTCTAGTAATGGAGAAATTTCATTTGTTTTTTAAGTCTTACGAGCCTTTAACATGAGGCAGTGTCTCACTATTATTTGATGTACGACAGATGTTCGATCCTCAAAAACACCAGCAATGTTAACTAATTCAAGCAAATGCAGGTGGTCGGGCGTACGTTAGAGTCAAGACAAAGTCGTGAGCAGAAGAACCAACATGTGCTATTTTCCTCTCTGATGCCAAAGTTGTGTGTACCCACAAATCTACCAATTTCCAAATTTGCAGACTGGGAAGCAATGGACGACCTTGCAAACTTATCTCCACCTGATCAAATTATTCTATTTCAAGTCAGAATATGTTAACACAATTAATGGTGAAAATGTGTTTTAGATGGGAGATTAACCTCATTTTCACTATGCAAATTAAGCTTTTGCATCAGGTACTTCTTGATGCATGAAACCGTAATATTTGCATCCCTATCAAGCAATAAGCCAAATCAGATTATCATGCAATAACATTCGACAGAAAAGCATCCTTGTCATAAGAGTATGATTAAAACTTCATCATATAACTAACTTTAGAAAATGTTTTCCAAATATAACTCTTTTTTAGGGACAAAGTGAGTAAATGCTATCCCAACTACAAAACAACAAGAAATTGTACCAAATGAACTTACTTCACTCTCAAGTATCTTGATGGTATTTGTTCCAATGGGGCCTTGCATGTCCTACAAAAATAGAAGAAACAATTTGCTATTTTCTTCTCTCTTTTTTTTCGGATAAACTAAAAGAAAAATATTAAAAATAAATAAAATTAATACATTGGCGTATCACTCACTGGGAATTAGATGCAACTAGAGAAAACCAATATGTCTTGCAATTATTGGTGGCAACAGAATTTGTGTTTTCTACTCCTCTTTGTGTTGCCCTCACTTCTCTAGATTGCTGCAATGGAAAAGTGATATTGGAATCAAACTCTCTTGCCCTTACCCCTTCGACATGCTCCATGGGCCATGACTTTGTGCACCACATTAACCAAATGAAACAAAAACCACAATCATTAATCTCTATGATACTATTTCAAAAACATCTTCATAATTTTGCCGAAAAACAAGTTTTAAAAAAAAACTTAAAAACATAAATCGTCAACATTGTCAATGAAAATAAATTATTTCATTACTAAAATAGAAGAATAAAATAAATTTAATGCGAAAATGACTATAACAATAGTATAACTTAAATCAGATCATGTCTCGTGATAACCAAAAGACAATTATTAAAATCTCAAATCCTTACAAATCAAAAGTTGATGTTAAATTTTGTAAATTTCAATTGGTTGCTCGAATTTGATCATATGTTCTCAAGAAATTAAAATTTTAATAACTTGAAAAAAGTTGTGGGTTGAATTCCCATTTCTTTATTAAATTTGTGGCTAGTTGATTTTAATAGATGCAGGACTAAAATTGTAAGAGATTATCAATCCTACCTGCTTCTCGTTCCTCATGGAGGCATGAGTAGAGGATGATGCTTCTGGCATTTGAGGGGTACTTTGACTAGGGAATGGCGAGGATGATACAACATCGAGTCCCTTCATTTCTATGTGTTCCCTTTTAATTTCATTGAAATTGTCATTTATGCTTTCCCAACCATTGCCCATCCTAATAGCATTTTGATTAGATCAAGCTTAGAAATTGCATAAGCTAGCAATAGAAATCTATGGAGTTTAGTTCTAATGCGACATGTAAGGAAAAGATCTCGACATTATAATGATCCTATGAAAAAAAACATTGAAATTGCAGATTTGATACAAAATTTAGTGAAGATGATATATGTTACGTAATTAAACATATAATAATGATAGAGAGTGTTATATATTTTTTTTTGACATAATTCATATTTAATTAATTATAATTTAGTAACTGAATATTAGATGTGGACATCATCTATCCATATTTGTGCAGGCAATTTGATTTCCAATTATAGATAGATAGTATAAAATATAATTTATTAACTGAATTAAGTGACCAAATATATCTCTGCAATATTTTATTTATATCTCTGCAATAGTATAAAATTAAACACATATCTGCTATATAATATAATTTCAACGAACAATATGAAACTACTAACATACTTTTTATCTACTAAAAAAGTAAAAAATTCAGGCGAACAAACACATAGATGAGACTTCATTTTGGAATATCAAAATTACATACATATATAATATAATTTCAACGAACAATATGAAACTACTAACATACATATAAAGATAGCAAAATTTATTGTTTATTTTAGTTTCGAATAAAAGTACGTAAATTAATATAATTCTCATTTTGATACAGAAATTAATATATGTCAACAATAAATATGTAAATACTCCCCAGTAGTATAACATTCAAATATAAAAATAAGAAAAGGAAGTGGATAGTTCATATATACCTTAATTTTTGAAGTGGAGCATAACCAAGATCAATATTACATACCGGACAGCTACGTGAACCTTCTTCGCTAATCTTCTTTATTATGCATTTATAACAAACTTTAGAGAAAAAAAAATGTAGATGTCAGGGCCCACTAGAAATGTATTGGAAGAATCTATATTACAAGATAAAATACATATAATTACAAAAAAATATATGTGGGAATAATTTTTGCCACAATAATGATTCCACAAAGTTTCTGGTAATATATTAATAATTATCAAATCCATATATCATCGCTAAATCTGTGCATTTTTGTACGGATTTGAGTTAGTCTGTTATGATTCGTACTTTTTTTTTTTTTTTTTTTTTTATTTAGATATGAGATCCAATTTATTATCTGTAATAAAATCAATACATGTAGTATATATGATTTGCTGGGTATCTCAATAAGCCTATACATGCTTAAAAGGGTGTTTGGCAAGCTTATTCAAAAGGTGTTATAAGTTATTATACTTTATATGATATTTTCAGACCTTATAACAAGTATTCATAGATATAAAAACACCACTGTATCTATAATAATCTATTAAAATCAAGAAGGTATCTTATGCATGTAAGTAGCTGTGGAAATATTACTTTTTCTTATTTAATAATAATTATTTATATTAAATTTGTCACTGTATTGGGAACCAAAAGTTACCAAACTAATATTTTATTTAGTTATAAATGGGCTCATAGGCTCATGGGCTCATGGGCTCACGGCTCATAAATAAAAAACACACAGATTCACCTCCAACTCACCATAATCCATTAAAAACTTGGAGATCCATGATATGTAGAAAAATATGCATAATATATATTAAAATACTTATCTCTATTTTAGTTCGAAATACTTTAATTTGTATTTTTTCTAATGCAACTTATGTTAAGTAATTTTAATTTAAAGAAATAATCATGAATTGAGCAACATTAGTGATTGAGCTTAAAAAAATAATTGGTCCATTCATGGACCCACATTGGATAAATCAATGTGTGACCCATCAACCCATTTGCCGGAATAAATAGTTTTGGCCACAAATTTTATCGGTCAATATTAATAAAGAAGAGATTTATCTATCCAACAACTTATATAATTAATAAGAATGTCACTCAGGTCTTGTAGAAGAGATAAGTATCGAAAAAAAACTAACCAATCAAAAACAATATCAAGAAGACACGGATCATCCTATTGAAGAAAAGGAATGACCATTCATATTCTTTAGGACCGGCAGCAACACAAAGGCCAGAGAGAAAGAAACCAGGCCTCCTTTTCTAGACAGTTCTTTTAATTTTCTTTAGACATAGTTACTTGTTTTACCATTATGATTTGTGGCTAAACATTCGTAAGTTAGTTTGAATTGATGTTACACTTTAATCTTTGATTTTGTATGAATAATTTGTATCGTTCTCTCAGTTTTGCATATTACTTATTTTATTTCTTATGATATCTTGATAATTTAATTAAATAAGATTGATTATATTGAATTATTGATTTATCTATTGTCAGAATATAAAATTGTAATTCGTATATTATAATTATATATTCGTCAATAGCAAATAGTGATTAATTCACTAAAGGTAATGTGAATCTAAATTAATGGTTAAGTATATTACAAACCAATATTAATTTCTCCCTCATATATATGATTATTGATGTGGAGTAATTAATAGCTATAATCACCACCACATATTCGCAAGCATAAGTATATAAACATATATATATTCATCGTATTTCCTAAAAATAAAAATTAATAAAAAAAAACATATTTGTCATATACACCTAGTTATAAATTGAAAATAAATAAGACAGAAATTAAATAGAAATCCTTCGTACATTAAATAAATGGATTGCATGAGAAGTAATAAAGACAGGGACTTTATAACAATATTGTAATCGTGTATAATTTAGGCCACATGATGACATTAGCTGTGCTAGACATAAATTGTAAGAGTAACAGCATGCGATTATGAGATATTCACACAATAATTCATCTACAAAGAAATAAATAGAAGTTACAAAAGAAATATTCCCAACATTCTAGAAAAAGTTAAAAGTCACGTTTTAAAAATATTCATATTTAAAAATGAATTTTGTTTTGAAAATCAAGATCTTATTTTATTTTTCAAAGTTAACAACTAAAATTTTTTATTTGCAAATCTAATATATAACATTGAATAAATCAAATTGATCAACAAGTAAAATAGCTTTATAAGAATGAATTTATGTCTTTCAGAAACTTTTACCTTCTCTAATCTAAGGGGGAAAAAAAATTTATTGAGCCTGAGAAGCTTTTAAGCCAATAGGTTCTCTATGGCCTCCTAGTTTTGAGAAATTGTGGCTTTCGGGTCGATTCGATAAGAAAGAATGAATTCATAAAAATTCATATCCAGAGTACTGAGTGACTTACGTTTGAGGCTGACTCTGGCTCCACATCAAGTGGTGCCAAGAAAATGTTTCATCCCAAGATTAGTGGTGGTGATGAACCAACCCGCGAGAATGCAAAAATTGTAAGGAAAAAGAAGAAGAAAATGGGAAAAAGGAAGGGAAAGAATAGAGAAGGTAAAGGGAACATGGGGTGAATGTTCACAATATCATACAAGTGCCCCAAGAATGAGAGACTACTTTCTTACCTATTTTGTAATGAATGTTTCATATTTGAAAATATAAAATGTACGTTGGGTGTGTGGTAGAATTGATAAAATGAGATTGATTCAGTTATTGCATGTGGGTTAGACCGTGCATTCTGAGCAATCACAGAAAAAGTAGAATTTCATGAACATCTTATCTAATATGTTCCCATGGTAGAGCCTATTACAAAGGTCGTGAGAAAGGCCTGGAAAGAAGCTTTGGTTGAGAAAGATATTATCCATGTAACAAATTTAGTTGTGGTTGTTCAGGTTGAAGTGACATGATCAGTTAGTGACAGTTTGAAATGTCAAAGGGCAATCCAAATTTTTCAGACCCATCGGGTTCAAGTCAGGTGCCTAAATTGCAAGTTCTAGTGTTTGGGACCCAATAATTTATGATTCAAATCACCTAATGTTTATAATAGATGTTGCAATGTGAAATACTAATACTTCTTCTCAATAAAATCCAACAACACCTGTTATGCATAAGATTTAATTTGATTAGTTCATTAAAAAAATTATAAAGAGAGCGATATTTAATATTAATATTTAATATAAAAGAAACAAATTATTTTCTAATATCCAAGAAATATGAGTTTTTAGTTTCTAGTTTAAGGTATCTAAAACTTTTGTTACAAAAAGATTATACCTTATGAAAAGACATAAGACTTGAGGACAACCCACAATTAGTATTTGAATTAAAAAAAATATTAAAATAAAAATGAAAAGACTTTATATCTTAGTACTAAAAAATTTAACATTTGGATTAGAAAAATATAGTTTTATAATAAAATGAAAAGAATTCATAATTTAGTACTAAATAATGTAAGATTCAGTATGATATGAAATAATATCATGACCAAAAAAATATAATTATATTAAGTTTTTTAAAGTATGTAATACTGCTAATAATTCTTAAACATGTAAAAGACCTCAACTATTTCAATAGCATTTGGTTTATTTCAGAGCGACACAATCAAAAGTTTAGTCGTAACAGAATGAAAAATAATTTGTTTCATATTTTTGTAGCCAAACGAGATGTCTTGAGTCTGTAATATAATAGCAGTAATAAAAAAATATTAATTTCTAAATACTATTTAAATTAAATTTTGTAGAAGTTTGAGGAAACCCCCTTTTTACGCCCTCACTACAAATTGTCAGATGGATAATCAGACAGCAAAATTGGATCCTCTATCATTTTATGTACATTGAAATAAGAAAACACCCAAAGACTAAATACATATATATAAGTAAATAAATAAATAAACAAGAAACTTAAAAAAAAAAAAATTAAATAAATAAATGACTTACATTGATGGCAGCATTCATCAATGGTTGTTACTTGTCTGAAAAGTTTTTGACAGATTGGGCAGGTCAAAGATCTCCTCATATTCATTTGCCGCAATGCCAAATCCATGGCCTCCCTATTTCGATCAGCTCACTCTGTGTGTTTAGAGGTGTAGCTATGTGTGGATCTTGAGTCGGCTGTTCTCTGTATATATATATATGAGCATTTGATTTTAGGGTTTGACGAAAAAGGAATTCCATATGTGGCTGTAGCTGTAATCATGAATTATGTAAGCAACAAATCGCAAACATTCAATACACATTTATTTTTGTTGGTGCATTTTACATTCAGCTCGGAATTATCGAATTATATTAAAATTGAAAAAAAAATATTTTAATATAATAAAAAATCAAATATTTCACTTTCTCCAAATCTAACTATTTCGAAATTGATTTATTATGTTTTTTGGAACAATTATGAAGATTAGTATTTTAAGTAACTAAAATTAGAAAGAGTTTAAAAACTTGTTTAAATAATTGGTTTTTTTTGTTCCAAGACGTGAGTTATATTTAAAAATTTAGTATCTTGTTTTAGTAGTCAAAGTATAATATGAAAAAAATTTGAATTTTGCAAATGAGTTATATGTGATTGGATAAGTCAAATAAATGGAGGAAATAATTCGTACATAAGCGAATTTATGATTTTTAGATGTATCTTTTTCTAATTAATTAAAAATTTGTCTTATTAGAAAATTTATGATTTTTAGATGTATTTTTTTCTAATTGATAAAAATAAAAAAACGTCTTATTAGGAAACATAACTCTTAATTTGTAATGAGGGGAATATACTAATAATTCGTTATATAAATCTAGTTTGATATAATTTTATCGGAAAATACTAATTTATTATGTAACTTATTACTTTTTTGGTTAAAAAAACTAGTCCACTTTCTAAAATTATTTGTCGCTAAATAAAAATAGCTCGCTCTGTATATGAGCAATCATAATTAGCTATTAGTTGAAATTGTATGAATATCCTTGTTCGTAATAAATTACACATTTTTTTTGATAAAAAATATAACAAAATAAAAAACTATAGCAAACTTTTTATACACATCCACCACTCTGAATGCATATTTTTATGCTCCAATAATAATTTTTTTTTTTAATTGAAATTAGCCAAAAATATTTTAGATTTGAAAATGTACAAAAGAAAAGGCGAACTTTGTCATTTACAAATGGCCCCACTTTAATATAAATAAATATGAGTGATGCAAAATTGATTTAGACGGTCATTTAAGTTGCGCCTAGGTGCTAGTTCTTTTTGTGAAAATATTTTTAAAATAACATTTATATAGAAATAATTTAAAAACTCATACTACGCACACATATATATAGTTAAATTTTTATATTTGAATTTCTTACTTACTTTACTAAAATATTGTAGGATATAATACAAACGTTATTTTAAAAAAATCTTAAATAATAATACTTCATCGTCCTAAAACAACAATCATAATTCAAAAATATTTTTTGTTCCAAGACAAGAGTCTTATTTTAAAATATTAGTATTTTGTTTTAGTAGTCAAAGTATAAATTGACAATTTTTTTAATTTTGAAAATAAGTTACATGTGATTGGATAAGTCAAATTTTTTAATTTTGCAAATAAGTTAAATGTGATTGCTTGAGCTTGGCTCAAAATAGAAAGTCTCGATTGGTCAGCCCAGACTCTTGGAATGCTTGAATGAAGCTAAGCAAATAGATGTCCAGGTTCATATAAAGAAAAAAAGAAAATGGCTTTAGGAGTTACAAGCTCTATTAACAGAACCAAGAAGCCATAAAATCTGTAGGTTATGGATAATTGTTACATTGGTATTAGGCTCTAGTATTTTTACATACTTGTGATATACTGAATCTTCAGAGCTAAAACATTCATAATATAAGCCGTGTATGAACTCAATGCATACACTTGTCTAGTTTGCCGGATCATCAATTTTTGAAGTGTTTCTATCTCAAAGATGTAGCTATAGTATTTTGGAGGATATCATGTCAAAAATCGTGAGCATTAATATGTGACAATATTATTTCTTCGTTGTATCACAATTATTTTTGGTGGAGAAACGACGCTACCAATAATAAATTCCAAGGACGGAATTTTTCGTAGTGGGGGAGGGTGTGATAACCTAATTTTTTATTGCATTATTAAAATTACATTTATGAAAGTACCAATCATTATAATTTTAAGATTCATAATATTAAAGTTTTCTAAGATTTCATGTGACAATTTTTATGACTTAATTATTAAGTATTCTAATTATTATTTTATGATTTTATTTGTCGAATGGACAATTAGACCATGATTAAGTGATTCAATAGAAGTTTTCATGATTTTATGTGCAATTATAAGATTTTGATTTTCATGGTTTATGTATAATTATTTGACTTAAATTAATAGAATGATAATTGAGATTATGAAATGTTATTATATATTAAATTTTATGATTTCATGGTTTTATAAAATCAGTTCATGATTTAATTTGAAATTTATGAAAATATTGCAATTAGATTGTTTTTATGATTATACAATTTTTATATGGAATAAAATTTAAAATAATAATTAAGTTATTTTATTAACATTGGGCCATGATTTGAATTTATTAAACTATAATTGGGCTTAATAAAATTAGATTTAATATTATGAAGTTCATAAATTGAGGCCTGGAGCCCAATAGGATGATAAGCCCAGATATAAATATAGAATAGAGGTATTAATTAAAGATTAATAGTCATTAAAAAATTAGGTTTGGATTCTCCAAAGAGTCGCTATCCTCCATTCAATATCCTTATTCCTTCCTTTTAACTTTCAGGTACTTTTATGTTGAAAAATTAGAAAGTCTTATTTATATATCTCCAAACTCTATGAAATTTTAATATGTTGTTTGCTATTATGATTAAAATCCAAGGTTATAATTTCGAGAATATTAGAGATGTATTCTATTTTATACGAATTTTCTACCACTTGCTATCCAGGTTTATAAATTCCAGCATTTATGATTGTAAAATTCAAAATATATTCTTATACATATCCAAATTACTTGAAATTCGAATATGTCATTCAATATTATGATTTAAATTCAAGTTTAATATTTTAGGTCAATTGGGAATCTATTTTATTTTATATGAATTTTCTATTACTCTAAATCCATATTTATAAACTGTTACGATTTTGATTTGAAAATTTGAAATACAGGTTTCTAACTATCAAAAAATCTTCAAATTTTAATATGTTGTTTTTATAGATGTTATTCATCTTTCATAAAATGTTTCAAGTCGATCAAGTTTATATTTTAGGAGTTATGATATGTTACCTACGGCTGGGCTTTCGGTTTCAAAAATCCAAAATAAATAGTAAATCTTCTCAAAAGGGCACGAAACTTTTATGGAATACTTTCACAGAATTTTAGTTTCTATAATTAAAAATTCAGCTTGTTCCTCCATATATTTTGCAATTATAAAATATTCATTCCTTACTGCGTCGTAGGAATATACATCGAATCGTCATAAAATCTTCGTTTTAAGTCCGATTGGACTCAAATCAGTGGCAAAATGTCACAAATTTCAGTATATATAATTGGTTTTGAGAAAATTGAAGTTTCAAATTTATTTACTGTGCACCTACTTTGAGGTCAGAATGTGTTTACGTTCAATATATAAGCTTGTTGTCACAACATTTATAAATATTAGTCCCCGCTCCCACTTCCTAACATGTGTTCACGTTTTAAGCTCGTTGTCACAACATTTATAACTGTGCACATACTTTGAGGTCAGAATGTGTTTACGTTTAATAGAAGCTCGCTGTCACAACATTTATAAATATTAGTCCCCGCTCCCACTTCCTAACATGTTTTAAGTAAATTTGTACAGTTTCAAGTCAACAACATCTTAGTATTTCATATGTTACAATTTTATTTAGTTAAGGGGTTAATAGTGAATAATTCATCCATATTGCAGGAGCTCCGAAGACCTCGGGTTTAAGATCAGACATAATTGCAGATACCATCCCTACTAATGTAAGAGGTGGGTGATACTCTCACACTCATCGTGTGTTGTAGTTTATGATTTATGGTGTACTATAATAAGTAAATAGTCTATATATTATAGGATTCATGGTTTATGGTTATGTGTGAAGCCTTTAGTGTGCAATGTGCCTCTATGCGATGTAAATTGTTATGTTTTCATGTGTATGTACTCTTGTGGGTAAAAGAGTTAGCCCAAGGAGTGTTTTACAACACTCACCCCTTCACCTTTTCAGGTAAATAGGTCAAAGAAGGATGAGCTTGGCCATGGTTTTGACTCTAACTGTGTAAGCTTCTCCAATTAATCAAGTATTTTAAAATGTAATTATTTTATCAAAATTGTTTATGTTGTGTAATAAAATTTTTATACGGACTATATTATGTTTGTTTCCGCCATATGATTTTGCAATTAAACTTCTTTCTTTTAAAATACCATCTTTTGGAACATTAAAAAATATTTAAATTAAATGCCAAGTAGTAATGTTCTAAATGTGAATTTGGGACGTTGCATGTCACTTCTCAAAATTAGTCCTCATTTTTATTCACAAAGTATTCTAATCCAAAATATATAGTTTTTAATAGTTAAGATATTTCTTTTTCAAATAATAGGGTTTTTATAATTTAAGAATCCTAATATAAGGATTTTTCCTATTGTAGGACGTCCAAAGGTCTCAGAACTAGGACAAGCATTTTTTAGAAAAAATGATTACTTTCTTTCTACAAGGTAGATAGATATCTCACACCACCTACAAGTGTGCGTAGTTTAAATATGTCTTTATAGTTTATATGCATGTTTTATTATGAATTTGTAAACATATTTAGACAAAGTTGTGATGATTTCTTTGATAGCATGAATTGTTTGGGAAAAGTACGATCAAATTGTTTATTTATGATGTCCAATTGATATGACTTGCATGATATATTATATAAAGGTGCTCTAGTATGATTAATGCTTATGATATGATGATTACATGGTAAATATTGATGGTATGATCACATGATGAGCATGAATTTTTATGCACTTACTTGCAAAATCGTGATAACACCGCACAATGTATAATTTATGTAACCCCCTATTTTTTCAAAAATTGCATAACATATTTATTTCAAGCTTTAAATTCATTTAAAATTATTATTCAAGTTCTTCAAAAAAATTCTTAATTGAATTATGGGTTATTTTCTTCAACTTTGTCGATGGAACAAAAATACTGATCAATACTCTTTAAAACATATATTGCATGAAATTAATGTCACATCTTGTTTATCCCCTTAAAAATGTCCCCCAACTCATGGTTAAAGAACAAGATCCATATTTTTATTGCATGCCCCATAGCTTTCCTTTAATTACATAAATTATTTGCAAAATGACCCTCCATTTTGGTGTATATATATAAAGGATTTGATCAGCCAGAATTCTCTCATATCCTTATCACGAATATCATAAATACACCTCAAAATTTAAAAAATAAGGAAGGAAAGGAAGTGTTAAAATCAAGAAGATCATATCCAAGGATTTTCAAGAGGATTATTGAAGAATTTCTTAAGTTTTGCAAGAGATTCCAAGGTAATTGGCTTAACTAAAGGCATAATTGGGAAGGTTTCTTTTATTGCATTTGAGTTTGGAGAACGATTCTATTAGTCTTAGGTGTGTTGGGAATAAATTATTGTAGAAAAAATTCTAACAAAATTAATTGTGTGAATTATTAACTTAAATAACTCTTTTATAGTCAAATTTGTCCCAAATCTGCTAAATGACCAAACATGTTAATATCCATGAGGTTTATTCTAATTCGATTATGTTATGAAGTGTATACTTGTTTAAGAAGTTTTGTTTAAAATTTTCTGATTTTTGGTTTTTATTTTATTTTTATGTTTTTGCTATTTTTGATAAAAGATTCCCTGGAGCATGCTAGAATTCAAAAGCATGTGTTGCCTCTCAAATTTGAAAATTTGTATAAAGTATATAATTAGATTTTGAGAAATTCCTTTGACAATATATTAACCTAGGATGTTAGAAAGTTATGGTTAAAAGTTGGGATTATTTATAAGTTTTTATACTTTTTAGGGATTATTGAAAGAAAACATATCGAGGGTGAAACCCCACTAGATAGTTGTTCGAGTTTGGAATTTTATAAATTTCTTGTGTGATTAATTTTAAAAATTGTTTTAAAATATTGTTAAATGGTTATTGAGGAACGTATATTTAACTCTTTGGAAGTTTGAACATTAATTACAATTTATAATGAATTTTATGATTTAGACCAAACCGATGGATGTTTTTACCGAATTTAGCCTTAGAAACTGATTTTTGTAGAATATTTTTGTTGAGCTCTCTTTTCTTTTCTTTTTTCTTTTGATATGTGAATAAATGTTAAATTATTTATATGTGTGTTTAATTTTAAAGTTATAGGATCTTGATGAGTGTGTGATAAATTATTAGTTATTAAGTGTCAATTGCAAGTGTGTGATAGTGTCTTCATTGTAATAAGCATACATGTGTTTGTGGACATTTTGATTGTTCAATTATGAGTTAATAAATTGAGAGTTAATATATGTTGTTGAACAATTCTAAGCGTGGAAATGTGACAAGTGCAGTTCGAGCAATCATGTCTTGGGCATATCAAATTGGAGAAAGTGGGTAACTTTTAAATATCTTGTCTTAATTAGATAACTGATATTTGGAAATGGTATTTCAGCTATTGGCCAAGGTAGTGGTATCACGTTTCCATACAATTGTGAGTGGAATTACGTTTCCAACATAAGTACTATCTGCTGGTGGTATTATGTTACCAAATCAAACACATGTGGGACTATATATCCACCATGTCCACTAGTGAGTGTATGGGCTCTCAATTAACACCGTACCAGTACACATGGGTTTAGACAGTTTACATCTTTTGATTTGTTGCTTGATTTAATGAACGCACATGTTGTTAGTTATCCCGCTAGGCCTCATCTTCTCATGATGTTATTATCAATTTCAGGTCCAACGAATGATAAATAAGAGTAGCTACTAGCAGGGCTCTTTCTTGTACTCATTTGTAGTTTTTGTTATAAATATATATATATATATATATATATATATAATGTTGGAACTGCTACTACTAGATGGATGTTATGTTAGAGGACTTTTCGGCTGTAAGTATGTATCGTTGGTGTTTGATTCAGAATGTGTGAGTTCAAATGAGCCTATTGTACTTGTTAAATTGAATGAGTTTTTCTTTTTTCAAAAATTTTTTCTGACTCGTATTTCCTTTAATTCTTCATTGATGTTTTATTAAAAGAATTTGGTGAAGAGTAGTCTAGTCACACAGTGGTGATGAGAGTCATGCTTGCTAAATCGGGATATTACAATATATATGGATAATATTGTACATAGATATCAATAAGATTCACGGGTAATACTCATACAAGATTCTGATAAAAAATCACTTTGATTTGCTCCCAAACCCAAGATGTTTAAGTGCGTATTCCAAGTAAGATTGGTGTGCTCAGCTTAGTGTGTGGTGTGTCAAAATGAGTGAAAATTGTGCAAAATATGTGTAGTGTGTGAAAAGTGTACGTAATGTGTGTGTTGCATTAAAAGAGTGTGTAATGTAAGGTTAGTCAAAATGTGTGAAAAACATGCGTAATTTATGTGTTGCATTAAAAATGTGCGTAATGTGTGTGGTGCATGAAAAATGAGTGTAATGTGTGCGGTGCATGAAAATTATGTGCAATGTGTGTGGTTCATGAAAAGTATGTGCAATGTATGAGGTGCATGAAATGTGCATAATGTGTGTAGTGTGTGAAAAAAGTGTGTAATGTATGTGTCGTGTTAAAAGCGTGCGTGATGTGTGTGGTGCATGACAAACGTGCATAATGTGTGTGGTACATGAAAAACGTGCGTAATATGTGTACTGCATGAAAAACATGGGTAATGTGTGGTGCATCAATATGTGTAAAACATGTGCATAATATGTGTAGTGTGTGAAAAGTGTATGTATTAGGTGTGTCACGTTAAAAGCGTACGTAATGTTTGGTGCGTCAAAATGTGTGAAAATGTGAGTAATATCTGTTGCATTAAAAATGTGCGTAATGTGTCTGGTGCGTGATAAACGTGCATAATATATGCGGTGTATGAAAATTATGTATAATGTGTGTCGTGCATGAAAAAGTATTCGTAATGTGTGAGGTGTGTGACAATGATAGAAAGACAGAATATTCAACTATACCTTCAGTCAGAGCTATACATATTATTAGATCCTTGCTTACATAAGCTAATGCAAAATTTTCACGCGCCACACATACGCACAATTTTCATACGCGCACACACATTACACACAATTTTCATCGGTCATACAAATTACGCACGATTCTCATGAACCACACAAATTATGCACGATTTTCATGTGTTACTCACATTATACATGATTTTTATGCACCACACAAATTACGCATGATTTTCACGCATACACAAATTACACACTATTTTCATGCGTAATATACATTATGCACGATTTTCATGCACCACATAAATTACGCGTGATTTTTACATATGACCCATATTATGCATGATTTTCATGCACTATATACATTACACATGATTTTCACACACCACACACATTACGCACGCTTTTCACATTATGAACATTTTTCACACGCCACACAAATTACGTACAATTTTCATGCACCACACAAATTATGCATGATTTTCACACACCAAATACGTTACGCACAATTTTGACGCACCACACACATGACACAAGATTTTACAACGCCACACACATTACGCATAATTTTCACGCTCCACATAAATTACGCACAATTTTCACGCACTACACAAATTAAGCATGCTTTTCATGCGCCACACACATTATGTACGATTTTCACGCACCACACAAATTACGCACAATTTTCACACATGACACATATTACGCTAAATTTTCACGCGCCACACACACTATGCACATTTCTCACACACTATGCACAATTCTCACATACTACGCACGATTTTCACGCACCACATAAATTACGTATGATTTTCATGCGCTAAACATAGTACACATGATTTTCATATATATTTACATGCACGACACACATTACGCACGATTTCATGCACCACAAAAATTATGCCCGATTTTCATTTATGATTGGATTGATTTTGGTTCGAGTTGTAATCGGGGTAGTAATGAGTCGAATTATTAGTTTGTTTTCTTTTTTCTTATTTGTTATTTATTTGAACTCATCAAAGTTCATATGAAAAAAATTAAAATCTACATCAGTGATTGAATTCTGATTTCATTCATGGTTTTTTCAAGATGTTTAGTCTTGATTAGTATTTTGGTATTTATTGTTAAATGCTAATATGTATGAACTTATGAATTACGATTTATTTTTATTTGCTTAAGATTTAAATGTTGGAATTGTTAATTTGAAATTTTTGACTCATGGCCCCATAGTGGCCCAATTAGCTCGAGGCCCGATTAACCCGAAATCCGTTAGGGCTAGCTCAAAACTGCTCGGGCTAGCCCAAT
The DNA here is from genome assembly GCA_028749325.2 of Caryopteris x clandonensis. Taxonomy (NCBI): domain Eukaryota; kingdom Viridiplantae; phylum Streptophyta; class Magnoliopsida; order Lamiales; family Lamiaceae; genus Caryopteris; species Caryopteris x clandonensis. Next base: position 1,262,668 of record JAPYKT020000045.1, read on the forward strand.
TAACATCATAAACTGAGAATAACCAGAAAAAACCATCTGGATTTTCAGATCTAGCATATGCAACAGCCATATGAGCATGTGTAGCATGAAGCTAAATACCAGGATAATTGGAATCATATCTCTTGAACCATTTCGAAGCAATATGATTTGTTTTTCAACAGATTTGACATGCAATGTTTCCTTTACCAAAACTTCCTCTACCTTTACCTCTACCAAAATTACCTCCACCCTGAGGACCAATAAAACTAGGAGTGTGTGATTGTGAAAACTTGGAATTTGTCACCAAACTTGCAGAAAATCCATCAGAAAAAAAAAAATCAAGATGTTTTTTATGGAGATCGAAAGTCTAAGAGATTTTCTTCTAGGTTGAAAGTTCTTAGGTCTTGAAGGCTTCTATATTCTCTTATATGCCAACACTTGTTGGTTCGCTCCTCCCTTCTTCTATGCCTATTTGAAAAATATTTCTCTTTTTATGTTGATCGGCATCTTCTCCAAGGTGCAGGCAAAAAAAAAGCATTTCCATGTTATGATCAGTGGGTATTGTCATGATCAGATTCCACATGTGTTACACCTAGGTATATTTGTCTTCTCATAATTCATGTTTGTTATTATTTATGTTTATTATTAGTTGGTTATGATTTGTTATTAGTTGGTTAGGATCTGTTACATGGAGGCCTGCTGCTTATAAAACCATGATTTTCAAATTATTTGGCAGTTTTGGCCAGTTTTGAACTCTCTTCTTCTTCAATTGGATATCCATCCCTCTCATTCCCTAAATTCTCCTCATTTCTTATCTGAATCCTATCATTTGGCCTAAGAGCCAGCTCGTTTCTGCATAATTGCTCTGATCAGTGATGGCTGGACATAATAATACACAACGAATTGAGGCATTAGAGCAGCAGCATGCTAAATTACTCGCTGAGCGCACGGAATGGATGAATTCTATGACTGCAATACAAATGGAACTGAAGCAGGCTATACAAGACCTTACACGAAAGCTGGAAGCTGTTCTAGCAGCTCACGGTAAGGATCACATTAATCCAAACCTCGGTACTTCTAATTCGGCCAAAAAAGCAAGTACATCGGGCGATGACATATTAGGTTCTGGACCTAGTTTGCATGCAAATGATGGATTGAGTATGCAGAATTCTGGAATTCAGGTAACTGTGAAGAGGTCAAATCAGTTTTTTGGTGGCCTAATATCAAGAAATTGGTGGAAACAGTGGTAACTTCTTATCATGTTTGCCAACTGTGCAAGCACGAGACACAAAAGTCTCAAATTTCCTGCAGACTATTCATGTTCTAAATCAAGCTTGGGATCATATCATTATGGATTTTAAAGAAGGTTTGCCTAAGTCCAAATGCAAGGATACCATTTGGGTAGTGGTGGATAGATTCACCAAATATGCTCATTTTGTGACTATTGCTCATCCCTACTCTCCCTCTCAATTAGCCACATTATTTCTTGAGAATATATACAGGCTACATGGCTTACCGAATGGCTAATTTCTGATAGAGATAAGATCTTAACTAGTTTGTTTTTTATAAAATTTGAAAACTGTTTCGTGGAGGAAAGAGGAGAAAAAAGTACTTTTCTTACTAATCAAACATTTTTATTTCTTCCACACACACTTACAACCAGATAGCACACTATTTATAATACTAAACAGGACTCTTAAATTTCGCATTAAAGTAAATTCTGACCCTTCCTTGCCGCACCCTTTGGCCTTTCAGCTACAGAGCCTCTTGACCTTTTATTTTCCACTAACTTAAAAAAAAAACCCATTAAAATAGCATTTAACGTTTATTCAACAAAACTCCCCCATAAACTTAAATGCTTTTACCATCCTTCATGTCAATCATCTTCTTGCATTTGTCGAGAAGTACTTTCGGTAGCAGTTTTGTGAAGATGTCGGCAGCTTGATCCTGACTTACCACATGCACCAATTCCACACTTCCTTCCTTCACATGATCTCGGATAAAATGAAAATGAACATCGATGTGTTTGCTTCTTTCATGCTTCACTGGATTCTTTCCCAACACAATTGCTGATTTGTTGTCAACTTGAATCACGGTTGCACCTAGTTGCTTTAGCTCTATCATAATAGCTCTATCGCATGACATACAGACCAAGATGCCGCCACATATTCAGCTTCACACGTTAAAAGCGTCATGATTGGTTGCTTCTTTGAAAGCCAAGTAAACCCAGTATTTCCCATAAAGAACACATATCCCGAGGTACTTTTCCGATCGTCCATGTCTCCACACCAATCGCTGTTAGAGTAGCCAACCAATTTGTAATCTTCTGCTTTTGAGTAGAACAACCCGAGTGACACCGTTCCTTGGATGTACTGTAGAATTCGCTTCAATGCCTTCCAATGTGAGTAAACTGGCTCCTCCATGAACCAACTTACAATTCCAACACTTAATGAGAGATCCGGTCTTGTGTATGTGAGATAGCGAAAGCTTCCTATCAAACTCCGGTATATACTTGCATCGACATGTTCTCCTCCGTCGAACTTCGAGAGTTTTGCACCTGGTTCCATTGGTACTGATACCGGGTTGCAATTTGTCATCTTGTACTTTTTCAAAATCTCTTTCGCATATGTCTCCTATGATATAAAAATACCCGTCTCTTCTTGTCTAATCTCCAAACCAAGAAAAAACTTCATCAAGCCCAAGTCTGTCATCTCAAATTCCCATGTCATTGTGCCCTTAAACTCTTCTATCATCTCATCATTGTTACCCATAAAAATGAGATCATCGACATAAAGAGCGACAAATAACACGTTACCTCCAAACTTCTTTACGTAAAGGGCATGCTCGTAGGGACATTGCTTGAACCCATTTTTTTAAATATGAACCAATACGAGTATACCATGCCCGCGACGCTTGCTTCAACCCATAAAGCGCCTTCTTCAATTTTAGCACCTTCTTCTCTTCTCCGACTTTTATGTACCCGGTTGGTTGTTCAATATAAACATCTTCTTCGAGCTCACCATTCAAGAATATCAATTTGGCATCCATTTGAAATATCGGCCATTTGAATTGAGCAGCTGGTGAAATGAGTAATCGGATTGTCTCCATTCTTACAACAGGAGCAAATACTTCGTCGTAGTTGATTTTTGCCTTTTGCTTGTATCCCTTCGCAACAAGACGCACCTTGTACCATTCTATCTCGCCTCGTGCATTCATCTTTTTCTTGAGCACCCACTTCACACCAATACGCTAACTTCCTTTTGGCAATTCTGTTAGCTCCCATGTGTTGTTGTGGCCAATCGCCTTAATCTCCTCATTCATGGCAGTTTTCCACTTCTTGTCTTGCACTGCCTCTTCAAAACTGATATTTTCAGCATCTGCCAAAAGACATACAAGGTGTACCTCACTTGTCGAGTCATACAAATCTTGCAAACTTCTCATTTTGGGTTGTCGTGGTTTATCTTCATTATCGGTAGTTTCAGAGTTTGTTGGTATGCTGGTTGGTGTGACGACGGATGATTCTCCAACTTTGATGATTACCTCCGACGAATTATTCCAGTTCCACTCGCTTGCTTCATTTACTCGCACATCACGACTCACCTTCACCTTCTTGCTTATTGGGTCGAGTAGCTTGTACCCTTTTGTCTTCTCTTCATACCCAATAAAAATATACCTCTTGCTTTTATCTTCGAGCTTTGTTCTTTGTTGATCCGGTATATATGCATAAGCCACACTACCGAACACTTTGAGATGAGAAACTGTCGGCTTTTGTCCGTTCCATGCCTCTTGTGGTGTTTGATCATCTAACTTCACATGTGGACATCGATTTTGTACATAGGTGGCATATTGCACGGCCTCTGCCCAAAATTCCTTCGTCATCTTCTTGCTCTTGAGCATTGATCGAACCATGTCGAGAATTGTTCAGTTCTTTCTCTCGGCTACACTATTTTGTTAAGGAGAGTATGGCGCAGTTAGAAATTTCCTTATGCCTTGTTCCTCACAATACTCCATGAAAACCGTTGACATATACTTACCGCCTCTATCGGATCGTACGGCTTTGATGTGTCTACCAGTTCCCTTCTCCACCATTACTGTGAACTTTTTGAACATCTCGAATGCCTCGGATTTTTCTTTCAAAAAATAAACCCAAGTTTTTCGTGAGAAATCATCGATAAAGGAAATAAGTACCTTTTACCGCTGAAAGATTCAGGGGTGATTGGTCCACATATGTCGGTATGAATCAACTCGAGAATATGTTTTGCTCGATATTCTGCCATTTTTGAAATGAGGTTCTCGCTTTCTTGCCAAGCACACATTCTTCACAAAATTTCCCCTCATAGTTTGTGTCAGGCAGCCCATGCACCATGTTCTTCTTTGCTAACCTTTTTAGACCACCATGATGTAGGTGACCAAAACGGAGATGCCACAACAGCGCCTTGTCTTCTACATTGACTTGCAAACATTTTCCTCGCATGCCTTTCAAATTCAGTTTGTACATACGATTTCTTCCCATCTCAACTCGAGCAATTAGATGCCCTTGATTATTTTTCAACTATAGTACCCAGTTTTTCATTAATATCGAGTATCCTTTCTCCATGAGTTGCCCCATACTAAAAATATTGTTCTTAAGATCAGGTACATAATAAACATTCTCGATTGACCCTTCTGTACAATCTTTTTGTAAATATTAAATCATACCTTGTCCTTTCACTTGGATCTTTGAAGCATCTCCGAACGACACATATCCATTTTCAATCTCTCGTATTTCCTTAAATAGGTGTTTGTGCCCGCACATATGGTTACTAGCACCGGTATCGAGATACCATACTGTGTCGTTGTCGGAAACGGTATCTTTGTAGGCCATCAAGAACACTATCTTCCGCGACTAGATTCGCGTTTTCTTCCACCTTTTTTCTGGAGTAGCACTCCTTTGCATAGTGCCCATAATTACCACAAATATAGCACTCGATATTTGATTTGCACTCTTTTGCGTAATGCCCATGCCTGCCGCAGTTGTAGCATTCGACATTTGAATGATTTGACTGACCGCCTCTTCCACGACCACATCTTCTTCCTTAATAATTTTGTTGGCTTGACTGCCCCTTCTTCTCGTCATACTCACCTCGACCACGGCCTCCACCACCGCGACTATTGTTGCGACCTCCACGGCCACGCCCTCGAAAGTTTTGAGAGTAGAGTAACTTTTCATCTTTAATTGATGCCTTAGTTTGAAGTGCTTGCTCGAGTATCTCCTCCTTCTTTTTCTTCTTATGTTGTGCGTGAGCTTCGGAGAACCAATAAGCTCATTGACTATGAGCGTCGCAAGGTCTTTTGATTCTTCTATCGCACATACCACATTCCCAAAATTGTCGGTTAACGATCTCAAAATCTTCTCCACAACTCTCGCATCGGTTAACTCTTCACCATTACGAATGAGTTGGTTCACCATGACTTGTACACGTGTGATGTAGTCAGATACGGTTTCTGATTCCTTCATCTTCATGCTCTCCAACTCACCACGAAGAGTTTGGAGACGCACTTGCTTAACTCGGTCAGTACCTTTGAACACTTTTTCTAAAATGTCCCATGCCTTCTTCGCCGCAGTGGCTTGGGCGATCTTCTCGAACATACTGTCATCCAGACTAAGTTGGATGAGCGAAAGCGCCTTCTGGTCTTTGACTTTAGCATCTTTCGCAGCCTTCTTAACAGTTTGGCTTGCGCCTTCCAAGTTCTCCGATTCTTCATATTCTTCTTCAATGGCTTCCCACACATCTTGTCCACTAAGAAATGCCTTCATTTGGATGCTCCACCTTTCATAGTTCTCCTTCGTGAGCTTTGTGATTTGGAAAGCTCCACTCGTGGCGGCCATTTCAAATCAGTGGCTCTAATACCACTTTGATAAAATTTGAAAATTGTTTCGTGAAGGAAAGAGGAATAAAAAGTACTTTTCTTACTAATCAAACGTTTTTATTTCTTCCTCACACACTTACAACCAGATAGCACACTATTTATAATACTAAACAGGACTCTTAAATTTTGCATTAAAAGTAAATTCTGACCCTTCCTTGCCGCACCCTTTGGCCTTTCAGCTACAGAGCCTCTTAACCTTTTATTTTCCACTAACTTAAAAAAAACCCATTAAAATAGCATTTAACGTTTATTCAACAGTTTTGACAACAGTTGATGAAAGCTTTGGGCGTTCAACAGTGTTTAAGCACTGCCTACCATCCACCAAGTGATGGGCAAACTGATCAGGTAAACCAGTGCGTGGAGACGTACTTACGGTATATGTGTGGTTCAAATCCCAAAGAATAGTTATCTTGGTTACCAGTTGCAGAGTACTCGTACAATACATGTTATCATTCTTCTACAACTCTCACGCCATTTGAGGTTTTGTATGGATATAAACATATACCCTTACCTATGACATCTATTGTCCCTGTTACTATGGTGGGAGTTGAGCAATCTTTAAAAGCTCATCAAGAAATGCAGGAGCATCTCAGGCAACAGTTACAAAAGGCATAAGATAGGATGAAATTTTTTGCTGATAAAAGAAAACATTTGAGGTGGGAGATTGGGTCTACTTGAAGCTGAAACCTTACAGACAGTCTAGTTTACATCGTCATAGAATCTCGAAGTTGTCTCCTAAATATGTTGATCCCTTTTCTGGTTATAGCTAAGGTTGGGAGTGTTGCTTACAATTTGCAGTTACCTGCTACAACCAAAATACATGATGTTTCTCATGTATCCCTGTTAAAAAGAAGGTGGGTAGGAGTTCAGATGTCTCTGCTATTTTGTCTCTACTACTTTGCCACTGTTTGATGATGATGGTCCGGTTATTTTATATCCTACAACCATTTTGGCTCGCCAGCTGGTTAAGAAGAATAATAGGCTGATGCCAGAAATATTGGTGCGCTGGGCTCACCTTCCTGACGAAGAGGCTACTTGGGAGAAGCCTGTTATAAGAGGGGGATATTGTCATGATCAGATTCCACGTGTGTTACACCTGGGTAGATTTGTCTTTTCGTAATTCATGTTTGTTATTAGTTATGTTTGTTATTAGTTGGTTATGATTTGTTATTAGTTGATTATGATATGTTATATGGAGGCTTGCTGCTTATAAAACCATGATTTTCCAATTATTTGGCACGTTTGGCCAGTTTTGTACTCTCTTTTTCTTCAATTGGATATCCATCCTTCTCATTCCCCAAATTCTCCTCATTTCTTATCTTAATCCTATCATTCCACCACTCTACTACCCAAGAAGAATCGCTTTCTAGTTGTTCTGGAACGATTAGAAGATTCTCTAGAAGAACTAGGGCTTCCAACGGCAACGAACGGAACAGATTCAAACTTCTCCTAGAAGCACGCTAGAACAAAGAGCGTAGGAGAACTATGCAGTAGAGAGCAAGGCAAGAAGATGGCTTCCATGCAGTTTTTCTATAGGGCAGATGATCAATATTCGATTGGTTGGTCTGAGGTTATCGACTCTTTACTCAAGCTGTCTTTTATTTCAAAGCCACTACTTCCGCTCGACTGGAGTTTGCTACTTTGGCTAGATTCCTTGTCATATTTCCCGGTGCGTCAACGCCACCACCTTTGCTTTGCCGGCAGAGTCCCCTCTATTTATCTGATTTGTTTTATTGATCTAATGTTTTTTATTGCACGAGGTAATAGTTGTAGTAAGATTTTGCATCCTATTGCTTGAGTTATCTATCTGAGGTAGAATCTATCGCAAAGGTTCCCCCGCCAGAACTCTAACTCTAAGGCTTTGTTTTCTGTATGCTGAGGCGGGAGAAGCCTCTGCAAGTACCTTGAGAAGTAAGTGATAGCTGATAGAGTTGCATTTCATGCATCTAAAAAGAATATTGTATTTCAGGTAGAGACATATAACCAATCCTACTAGTGAGATTGACAACAACAGATTCAAAATCTCCTCCTGAACCACCAAGGCTATAGAGAACCAACTCATCATCAGAAATCGACTGACGAGCAGCAAGAATCTGATCAGCAATTTCTCACATCTTAATAATATATTCCTCAATAGACATATCTCCCTTTTTGGTAACTTGAAGCTCAAATCGTAGATTCATAAGTTTGGCTTTAGACTGAGACTGAAACAACATTTCTAGAAACTTCCATATCTTCACAGCAGAAGAGCAACGAGAAATGTGACCAAGCATGCTTTCAGAAACAGAGACATCACCCAACTAACTAAAATGGATTGCACAATCCATAATCTGGATTAGCAGTGGATTGCACCTGACCAGACTCCTCAGAAGAAATAAGGTTAGATGGAACCGAATATGTACCCAGCAAAAAATGCCTTCAAAACCATGACCTCGCACATTTGCCAGAATATGCAACTTCCAAAATGAAAATTGAGCCGATCCAGATCGGAGCAAAAACCCAAAGCATTGACATACACAAAGAAGAACTATATGATGAGGAAGAATCCACCATGGATCAGATAGTTTTCCAGGAAAAGAAAAAATTGGCACTTATACCATGTTAAAATAAACTGAACTCATGCATAAAATGATGAAAGAGAAAATCACATTTCTGAGAATTAATCCACATATTTATGCACAGCAAACTCTAACTGCATGGCTGACTTAACATGCCTCTCTAACCAACTTCAGGTGAGAAAATAATGTCTAACAACCTGATTCTAGAAGCTACATCTTCAGCTGAATAACAATCACTAACAAATTAATTAAACTACTGTTATATCTAATAGTTGGAACTAAAAATACAGGGTACATAAAGTTATGATACTAAAATAAATTTGTCTCTAAATAATAATGTTTCAAATATGAATTTGATACCTTACATTTTATGTTAAGTTGGTGTCATAGGTATAAAAAAGTTTTATTGGCTTTATGAGCGTAGAAGTTGGAGTAGTTGTATCGAAAGAGGATTTTTGTTTTATATGAAATAAAGAAATGGTTTTACTTCTTGCCATCATCAGTAAATTCAGGCATTCAAAGCTTGTAAATTATTCTACGCAAAGATGTGAACACAGATACAAGTAGTAAGATTGGGTACGACAAAAGAAAAAGTCCAATTTCAACAGAAACTCATGAGGAAAGGACTACATATTATACGAGGAAACATGACAAGAACTAAACAGACTTGCCAAACATGCTGACGTATAAACAAGGACATAATAGTAATATTATAAAATTTTCAAACCATATAGAGTACACAATGAAAAAAGTTCTTCAAATGCCTACAAGAAGAGTGCCTTCAGAAGACCAAAAGTAGACTTTTGGAAGTAAGAACTTTTACAAGGAAAGAAGATTATTAAGCCCAGATGAGTCACAAGATCAAATGCTACGAGTTTAAATTCTCCTATCAACACTTTTTAAATTAAGTGCGCCGTACACAGATCGTCTAGTATAATTTACATCTTTTGTGGGGTTTACAAACGATTGCACGACGTCGCAAAAGGGTGATCACAGATTCGGCCAACAAGCTGTGAATATCTATAGAACAACCGAAATATGTACGAACTTAAAGAAAATCAGTGAATTATTTTAAGGGCAAAGATTTACATAAGATAAAATTTAAACCTTCCAAGATATTTGGAATTTAGTACACAATGAGAGTCTACGTTGTCAGCGGAGATCCATATGTAATCCTTGCTACTGATTTTCCAAAACATGTTGGATGAAGTACAAACCTTATGCTTCACCATAACCGTGATCGAGAAGTACCATGTCTGAAATATTATGGCATAAGATAAGTAATCCTAATGCTATTTCCTTTTTTGGTAAATAAAATTCCACTAAAAACAATTGCAATATATTATTAATTTTCAGACAATTTTGTAACTACATAATTATTTAAATTCCTATAAGTAAAATAATAAACACTAATGTTTTATACTACGTAATTGACCTCTTAAGTTGTAAGAAAATTACTACATGGTCAAACCATACATTGGTAGTGAGAGAGTAAATCTAAATTAGCAAAACACCTTATGATGCAAAGTTAATTTAACTGGCTGCAGAAAGTTACTAGTAGATAAAATTATGAATTTACATCAAAGAAATGCTACACTTCACCAGCTAACTATTTGATGTAAATACGAGTGGATTTCTTTCATGGGGCTATTTAACCATTACGTGTTTATATAATTAACGTCCCGACTATTTAGAAACTGGGAGTTTAGAATCGACGACGGCATTGATCCGTTGCACCGCAAGATCAAGAGTTTCTTTGGCCATATTTGCGAAACAAACCCGAAACCAGCCGGGTTCCATGCAATGGCAAGAGGATCCCGGGGAAACATTCAACCCGTATTCGGATACCATTTTCTTCCAAAGCTCCATTTCTGCTTCAAACGTATTGGAAACCAGCAGATGCCGCATATCAACCCAACAGAATAATCCAGCATTGCTCTTCAAACAGTGGATACCCGAATTTTTCAGGCCAGAAACAAGCAATTTCTGCCTGTTTTTCAATCTTTTTTTATTCTCCTTGGTATAGTTACGTATAAATTTCTTGTCAGCTAGTATTTTAGAGAGGAGAAACTGGGATTGTGACGAAATGAGACCAAAGCTTGACATTTTGGTAGCAGCAGATATTAGGGTTTCGTTGTTGGAATATATCATGCCGATTCGGAAACCTGGAAGGCCTAAGTCTTTAGAAAGACTGGATACAATGTGAATTCGGCTCCAAATGGGAGAATTCTGATTAGGGGTTTTCTTTTTTAGGGCTTCTATGATGCTTATGAATCTTGGAGAATCGAAAACTGTGGCGGAATAAATCTCGTCGCTGACAATGTGGATGTTTTTGTCAATGGAGAAAGTGATGAGAAGGTTGAGCTCTTCTAGAGTGAGAGAAGTGCCTAATGGATTGGAGGGGTTGGTGATGAAAAGACCTTTTACTTTTAAGTGAAGTTTCTGGGCTTCTTGATGGGCTTCTTCCAGGGCGGATATGGTGATTCTGAAATTTTTTGAGCTAGAGCATTGTATTGGGACTATTTCCACCCCGGTTCTCCATTTCAGGTCTCTATCAAACCTGGAGAGAGAGAGAGAGAGAATTAGTGAGGCATATGTACATATACATGCTATGTATATATATCATCAATGGTCTACAAAAATAAAATGATTATGGTACCCAGGATAATATGGGGTCGGGATGAGAAAGGCTTCTCCAGGTTCAGCAAGACAAAACATGAGAGTTTCATTAGCTGATGTTGCCCCTGCTGTGAGTACAAGCTTGTTGGTATCAAATTTAACCTTATTTTGTCTTATTTCAGACATGTACTCTGCTAATTCCTAAAAAATCGAAATGTCACAAAAACAACGTCAGCAAGACAACATGAAGAGAGAGAGAGAGAGAGAGAGAGAGAGAGAGAGAGAGAGAGAGAGAGAGAGAGCCTTCTTAAACTCGGGCAAGCCATGATAATCCTGGAAAAGAGCCAGTTCCCTGAATATGGATCCACCCCTTCTCTGAAACAAGTTCGTTTCCCGATTTCTTGCTATCCAGGACTCCAAGAGATCGAAAGAAAGCTGTACCAAGAATTAGAAAATTATGAGAATTACAATCAAACTTGGTAGAGCTATATATATATATATATATATATATATATATATGTATGTATGTATGTATGTATGTATGTATACATATTTGTTGCATGGCAACTAATTAACCTGATTTTCGGCCAGGCCCATCTGAATAATCCCAGAGGGATTTCGAAGAGGATGGAAGGGGTTCTTCTCGTATTGTTGCCATCCTAAGAAGTAAGAGGAGCCCTGTCCATGCGACTCGCACCTAACTTTCCGAGACAACATATTCATACTAATTAACTAAACTACAGCCTTAGAACTAATTGTCCAGTTTTTGTGTCAATATTTGGGAATAGGGCATAGATATTTATAGAAGTGAGGGAGATCTAAGGACTCGGACATTGGCCCGACAACAGGACGCTCCTTTTCTCTCCTTACTAGTTTTGACCACAACACATCAAATGCACTTGCTTTCTTGGACTACTTCATACTCACTTGTCCAAATTAGTGTCCCAATTCATGCACAAATAATGTTAGTACAACAATAAAAATAATAAAATAATAAAATAGAAAAGCAAAAAAGATTGCGTATTAATTAGCATATACTGATCATATTATGATATTTGAATGCTCATTCATATTCACATGAATTAATTCTGGGATCTTTCTTGTTAAGGATAAAAGTGTGGGAATTTGTTTATGTGCGTACTAATCAGTAACTTCAGCCTCTTAACTTGCGAGATAGGTGGAAGCGTGACAAAAAATCACGAGTTTGAATCCTCCGAGCCACACTATTTAGATTGAGCCTACCCCACATGGCCTCCCTTGTGCAATTTACATCTCGAAGTTGGGAATGGACCTCAAAATTTGGTGGGGATATTATGTTTTTAATAATGGTAAAAGAAAGACTAAAATGTATTAATTCAATAAAAATTTGAGCAATAATTCCTAGGGTGGGGAAGGATTTGAACTCAAAAGCAAGCGTGCTGGGAAAAAAATAATTAAAAAGAAAAAAGAAAAAATTATCAATATATAAATGCCTAATGTTTACACATATAAAAAGTGGCCAATATTAAATGCCTAATGTTCTCAATAGAAAATCATATTTATTAACTTTCAAAAATCCAAATTAATTAGAATGCATGCCTAAATAAGTGTGACTCACAGTTATATTTGAGAAGCAACAGAAATTTAATCTAATAATTAAATTGTTGGCAAAAAAAAGAATAATAATAATAATAATAATAATAATAATAATAATAATAAATTACTTAAAAGTGGAGCCTCAAGGATGTATAGAGGTTGAAGCTTGACTGTTATATCTGACAATTAAAGGATGTGAAATGTCACGGTGATACTCGTGAGAGTAGAAAGATAACCGAAAATCAAGAAACTGAAGAAGAAGAAAGAGAGAAGAATAGAGTTGGAAATCATATTATAATTTTCTATACGCAAAAACTTTTGTGTATCGAGTGTACTGTATTATTCGATATATAATTTATTTGTTTAACTAAAAAATATTATTTATTTATTTGAAATTATTACTACTGATTTGTTACTTTAAAAAAAAAGTAGTAATACTTTTAAACTAAATAAGTAATATATTATTTAATTAAACAAATAATATTGTATATTGGGTGCAAAGCGCACAGATCCACAAGAACTCACTCTTTTATATAAAATGATAAAGTAGGAGAGAAAAGATTTTCTTACTTTTAAAAATATTGAAAATCTGAAATTTAAATATATTACATATTACATCTAATGTATTATATATAAGTACCCCAGTCGTTACAAGTCAATTTGAGAGAGGGACAAGAACAGGGCGGGAATATAAAATACCCGTGGTATTGTAGAGTATGATTTGATCAAGTATACATCGGAATTATAGACTAAGAAGTAAAGTGAAGGACCGACTGCCCCCGCCCGCCTCTCTTTAGTTCCGTCTCTGCTCGAACTCATTGCACATGTATTGAGCTGCGGGCTGATGGACGAGGACGGGTTCGTGAAGTCCCTCTAATTAACAAACCAGTCAAGTTTTGGTTCAAGATGAAGAAAATGAAATATGTTCATACATACGAAACCCCAGGTCTAGAGTTGTCATCATGCTAGTTGTGTCTTAACTGAGACTATTCATACATACGAAACCCTTGGTCTAGAGTTGTCATCATGCTAGTTGTGTCTTAACTGAGACAGTGAGTCCGGTATATGTCATGCTGAGTGGCTTGTATTCCTGCTTCCATAGTTGGACACATTTTCACTAACTTAAATCATTGTCTTTTTCTTTTTCTTTTTTTCTTTTTTCATCATTTTCAAGTGTTCCTCTTCATCGTGGTCCACTTGTTGGGCAAACTCAACAAATTCATTCTTTTGTTCTCTTTCTTTATCTTATTCTCAATTTGCAGCCACAAACTTGGTGATGAGTGAACATGGTGAAAAGACTTGGAAAAAAATAAATAATTGGCATATACTTTCGCCAGTTAGGTTGGGTTCTTGGAGTCATGTCTTGCCCAATCTCACATTGGTTTATCTTGCTAGGAATAATGCAAAAAAGATTATAGGGGAACAATTACAAAATTAGTCGTGTTCAGAAGGTGGTCCGGTAAAATTAGTACTAATTAATTAAAATTCGCTTTTAGGTCTTGTTTCCTCTCAAAATATCAAGAAAGTCTTTAGGGATTGTCAAGTAAATGACATTTTCCTACTAAAATTATACGTTTTTTTGTTTTAATTATACAAACTTCGTTTTATTACACTTAACAACTTGAACTAATGATTTGTTGCATGTTTTCATTTGAAGTCACACGATCGAGGTTGCACTCATGTGACCGACTGTCGACTGGTTTTACCTTTATAAATGACCATCCATGTTTCTCTACTATAAAATTAGTTTAGATTAAGTACCCATCCACCATGTGAGGATTAAAATAGTTCGAAATTTCACCGGATAATGTTGTGAATTAACAAATTGTAACAAATCGAGTAGTTTAGAAGATAAATGTAAGCAAATAAAAACTTTAAAGTGTAGATATATAAATACACAAAGTGTAATTTACCCTAATACAAAAATACAATACCCCTAGAAGTTGATAGTTTATGTAGTTGGCATCTTTATAGATAGGCCCATAAGATTGTCCCTACCAATACATGATCAACAAATAAGTTTAGTGTTGAATGTTGATAATGACTATTCACCTTATCCTATAAATCTTGTTTCCTTTGGCTGGCTACAGAGAGTTAGGACATGATTGTGCTAAATGGGACTTTAGTGAAAAATATCCATGCATAGAAAGAAGCCAATAATGCAACACTTGCCTCTATTGGAAAATCCACATTTGTCTACTTAGCTAAATCTTAATTTCCAATTTTCATTCGAAAGGATAATCATTCATTAGCCAAACATCTGCATCAATGATCAACTATAATTCAATTCATTTATCAAATTGACTAAATATGTTTATCTGCATGCATGTATGATATTGGGGTCCCCTAGCATTTAGGACATAACCTCCTTATCCTTTTTTTTTCTTTCTTAAGAGAAAGAACTTCACAGATGAAAGATGATTACACGAATTTTGAGGCATGATAATTAACAAATAAAAAATAAATAGATTGAGGGTTAGATGGAAGGACCGAAATTCTTTCACGAATGAGTTACTGCATGCACAACTAGGAGAGATCGTGAATTAATCCATACATATTGGACTAAATGAATGCTTCGAACAAAACATTTTAATCTTAGTACTGATCACCAAAATAAGAAATTATATATTTGAAATTACTAAAATTTGTTTAGTAGTAGTAACACAACAACAACAACAATAATAATATAAAAATAAAATAAAAAATTGGCCACAGCCTGGATTGTTTCTTCTATTACCAAACAAATCCAGGGATCTCATGCAGTCATATTGGGTCTTTATAATCTTTTTTAGTTTGACTACTGATATATCTTTCAGTAAGTTCCAAAGTTTTATTTGTGAATACGATTGCATGGGTTCAAAAAATAAAAGAATTAATATCTAGTGTGTGTGCGCGCGCGCGAGAGAGAGAGAGAGAGAGGCTGTCTTAGTTGGAAACTGCAGGAAAATGTTAATTATGGCTACTTTAAATGTGTGCATGATGAAACAGGAGTACATGCAATTGTGGGTTTTATGGAACAAGGAAACACATTAGAAGTCGTGATTGACACCATGTTTTTGTTTTATTTCTAATTCCAGTTTGGACAATATATAACTGGAGTTGCTCTTCTACTATCTTTTCGGATTTTTCCACTTTGTTTATTACTATATCGAACAATATATTTACTATATTTTAATACTTCAATATTACATATATATATATATATATATAATTCTATAAAGGCATGCAATGTATGCACACAATATATATTGTTTCCAATGCGTTGTGTGCATTTGATACATATAATAAATAGTGAATCTATATTAATATGATAGTAAAATATTAACTTTTCACCATTTTTTAATTTCTATTAGGGAAATATTTGCTGAAAATGATTGGTCAAGATTTTGATTATTTGAATTTTTTATTTTCATCTTTATCCAACAATACATTTATCAAATTGTTAAAATGTAAATATTTTTTCGTCTCTAATTCATTTTTAATGTATAATATATTACTTATTCGTCTTTTCACGATTTTTAAACTGATACACATATTACACATACTAAAATGAGATATAAAATATGTAAAATATAATTTTCTATTGATTATTTGGGTTATATTTGAATATTTAATTACTTTGTACAAGATAGCTTGTATTATTTGGGTTTCCATATAAATGTTAACTAATATTTTTTTTTAAAATAAATTAAATAGTTTATTTTTTATACATTTGATCAACTTATTATAGAATCAAAACTCATATTTTGGAATGGATAGAAAGTATATTTTTTAACACAAAATTATAATTTTTTACATGCATTTACGGATAAAATAATGAAATACTTATTTTGTATTGAGTTTGAAAATTATAGTTGGATAGACAATTTGTATTCAACTTGTGCTATAAATTTCACTTTGAAATGTCGTGCTATTTATTATTTATCAATAATATTTATTGAAAAAATGACAATACAATATAACAAAAAGAAACTATGTTTCAAATCGGATAATACTTATATAAAGTATGACTTATTTACATTATGTTATGTACCTTAACATATGATTATTTGTAGATGTTGTTGTTGTCATCTTATTATTATTATTATTATTATTATTATTATTATTATTATTATTATTATTATTATTATTCAGTAATGTTGTTTTTTTAATTTGTGAATATTTATAATGTTCACTTTTATTTCAAAAGAAATAAAATAAAGATCAGGTCAGATAAAATAGGGTCGGTCAAATCTACCATGTAATTAATCTATATAAATTGGTAACTTGTTTATTCATGGATAACATGTATAACTATGAGTATTGTTCGTACCCTATCTAAGACAAAAATGAGGATAGTAAGGTTAAGTATGAACAGGATATTTTATATGTGAGTAGTAGGGTTTAGATGCACATTTACCTGATCATACCCTACTCATTTACATCCCAACATATTGCAGAATTCTTTTGTGAAAGAATTAATGGAAAGTTGAAATATATATTATTATAATAGCATAATAACCACATTAATTTTGTGAAAGAATTAATGGATTGTATACAATATAAAATTGTGCCCCACTCATCCATCTGATATCCCAATAAGAGAAAATTGTTCTTGAAAGTAGAAAAAGATGTCATTACCACCATCATTCAATTGCACACACTTAACCTCAACTCTTACGATGAGCCCTACAAACATTCCAAATTAATTTCATCTAAGATCACTGCCTACAAATGCTATTCAAAATTGTTAGAGTTGTAACTTAATAATGAAATTTGTTCATTTTTAAAATGTGTAAAAATTAAAAATTGAGCAAAAACTTCAATATTTTGTTTGTTAATAAACCTTTTATTTTTAAGTAATAAAGTAGACTAAAAGTATTTCTTCAAATAATTATAATAAATAACTATATAAAAATAAGGATAGTTGGAAAAATTACATAAATGTTATTTTTTCATTTAAATCAGCTTTTTATTTTTAAAAATTATAATATTTAATTTTTATTTTTATTTTTTTTGTTTGCTATTTGACTCTAATTTTGAAAGACTTATAATTTTCTCAAATTTATGAAAAATATATCAAATTAATCATCTTTTCATAATCCTCAATTTGATATATATATATATATATATATATATAAACTGAAAGTGTGTGTATATATATATATATATGTGTGTGTTTATAGCAGGGCCCCTTTTGTAGTTGTAAAAGCGCGGTTTAGCGACTGCCACGTGTAAAACAAATGTACAGTTTGGCAGACGACTTTGGTTCCATTTATTTCACCCACTTCCAAATATGATGCTCTTCTTGAATCTTCAGTTATAAGCCTCTCTCTTCTGCCTCACTTAAAGCCTTGTAATTAATCTGACTCCACAGCAACCCGGATACCTCTTTTGTTTTATTTTATTTTCATCCAATTCGTTCTATATTATAATGTATGTATATATAATATATAATATTTTTTTAATTTATTATACATAATATAAATAACAATAATTTTCAAGCCAACTTATATTGCTGAACCATAATATAAGTAACAACATAATATTGTAATTAATACTTCTAGTTGATATCAATATTTTTAAATATGAATATATTATTTTTTTTTCTATTTGATATATTAGTTTTATATTAAATTTTTAAAAATATTACTGTATTAATATTACAATAATAAAAATTCAATTCAAAATTAACTATCTCGTCGTTGTGTAACCTGCAGAGAGTCAGATCCACCTTGGCTCGTTTAAAGATAGAGTGGGTTTGGCCCGTTTGGGTCTTCAAATACTCATTCCATTTTGTCCTATTGTCATGCCACTATTTTCATCTAAAATCTAAAATTAAATTATTTTTATTTTTAAATTGTATTCAACTTTTGTGATGTATGAAATTGCTTAGGAGTTCTACACCATGGAGATGAAGATGCTAATCAGGCAACTTTGTAATAAATTAGCCTAAGAAGTGTTGTATTAGTAAGTCCAAAATGACTTGTTTATTTCCTTTTTTTGCTTTTATTTTCTAGTATTGTACAATAATACAAAATATTTTGAATTATTTTTTGTAAAATATACTTCTTTTCGTTATAATTGAATTTAAAATTTAACTTTAATCACTTGAAAATTCTAAATATTAGCATTAAATTTTAGAACTTAAGTATAATCTTGAAACTTGAGTTAAAATACTATAACTTGAATACACTAAAAGCTATAATTTATTTCATTATATTCTAAGGTCTAAAATTTTGAATTTAGAGCACTAACAAGTTTCATAGGATGTAACACTTAAATTGTTGAACTTTTTAATTTGTTACAGTGATATAAAGGTTATAAATTGTGCATTTATTAAAATAAGAAGAAAAAAATGATTGTCTCATAAAAAACATCTTACATGATGATCTCATACAATTTTTTTATCACGACTCTATATGTTTAAAGGTCTGTCGTTTAGGCTTAATAATATTTCTGAGGTCTCAGAATAAACAAAATTATATATCTATCTATATTACTATTTCAGCAACCAAATGCACATATTACAAAATTGAAGTTCAATAGTTCTATTAAACAATGAGAGTAATGAATTATGATAAGTCATATATACCACAACATGTCATTATATAAATAAATATACCATTATACAAATAAATAAATATGATTTCAATAATTATTATGATATGTTAGTTAGTACTAACCAAAAGAATCTATAATTAGTGTTAGAAACTAGTGCTGTTTTTTTTTTTTTTTTTTCAATTTATGAAAAAGTATGACAAAATTTTGTGAAATTTTTATTTTAAATTAAAGACACAAAGAATGATTTATGCGATTACATTTTTACTTGCCAACTTTAAAATTTAGCAATTTCATTTTGCCATTAATTAATTATGTTTTACGAAAAATTGGCATTTGTATTAAATATAAATTTTGTCATTTTAACTTATTTTGTGTTTTTTATATTTATTATTAATTTTATCCACAATTTATTTAAATACAAATTTTTTTTTTTCTAATTTCTAACATAAAATATCTCAAATTAATTATCTTTTCACCATCTTTTATTTTACACCTATAAAATATATATTCAATAAAATAATTCTTAATACAACTAATCAATTTATTATAAATATGGCACTTATTTTGGGATGAAGGGAATATATCATTTATATATATATATATATATATATATATATATATATAATTACTTATTTTAAATGTTTTTACCAATAATATAATAAAATTCTTTAAATATTTTTTTAAATTTATTCTTAAATATTGTTTAACTCTAAATAATAATATAAATATATATGTTTTCATATATTACAATATATGCATCACACGGGACAATTCTACTTTCTATAATAACTATTAGTTGCATTAAAAATTAAATTACATATTTTTTAATTAATAGCCAATATTTATTTGCAATCAAAATCTAATGCACAATAATTATTTAAATATAACACAAATAATCAATCCAAAATAATTGTATTTTATGATCTAATATCTCATTTTACTATATGTGATATGGGTGTAAAATTAAATATCATAAAAATAATTAATTTGATATATTATACATAAAAAACAAAAAAATATTGTGTTTTAAGAAATTGGAAAATACTTTTGAGAAAAGAAGAAAAATAAAATTCAACTAATCGAAGGTTGACACATCACTTTTGTCACTTTTAGAAAAACAAAATAGGTGAAAAATCACTATGTTTTTATTATATTAATATAGAAATGAGTACTATACCCTTAAATCTTTTTTTTTAACTTATTTTATAAGATAACTTTAATATAAGTCCCTCCATTTTTATGTTTAATAATTTATAAATTTCACTAAATTATTAGGATTATGATGAATTGAGTTCAGCCAAACGTGCTATTATTCAAGATAGTTTGAAATGTTATTGAAATTTTAATTTTATGTTTGAGCTTCTTTAATTATTAATCGAGTCAAACACAAATTGAACTTGAACAAGTTTTAATCAAGTAAAAATGAGTCGAGTTTAAATAGTTTGATATTATTACACATGTTTTAACAAATTTTACTTATCAAATGTAAAAGTATGTTCAACTTTCAGATTTTTCTTATTTGATTTTTTACAATTAAAACGAATCAAATAATAATAAAAATATTATATTGTTTTATTACTTTTATATGATAACATTAAAACATATATAGTTAAATCTTCAGTCTTTTTATTTGTGTGCGGTCGCAATAGCTAATTGAAAGCATGAAAGATTGTTTTAGTCATCAATCAGATTATGAAAATGTTGATATTAAGTGTTTTTTTAAGAATGAAATAATACTAAGTTAGTTGCAGTTTTGTAGTTTATTTAATCAGGATATATTTAGGGATTTATGGAGGAAATTAAGGGGCCACCACTTATCTAAATATTAATTATATACATAGAAATCAAGTTTTTTTCTTGAAAAAAAAATGATAAATTAAATTTAAAACAAAAATTTAGAAATTCCAATGGGAATTATGCCACCCATGCCTGCATATACACATATATATATATATATATATATATAATGAAAAAAATTAATTAGTCAAACAATATCTAAATAACATTCTTGATGTGGACTAAATTATACCACTCCAATTATTAACTTTTAGCCGAAGTTTATATACTTTTATATATATATATATATATATATATATATTAATTATTATTATTTTTTATGAAGGAGACAATCATTCTCTCCACTTCTTCCATTTATATCTATATAATAGGAGGATTGTTAGTAATATTTACAAGATTGTCATTTTCGTGCCTAAATTTTTTTCTATTTTTAAAAAGTAAACTATCATTTTTTTTTCTTCACTCTAATTTTCAAAGGTTTATAACTTTTTCATCTCAACTTCATTTTTTATTAAATAGTATCTAATTAATCATCTTTTCATGATTTTTAATTTGACATCCATATTGCATAAATAAAAATATAATATTAATTTTAAATATAATTTTTTCATAGATTAATTGTGGTATATTTAATATTTAATATATTTTTATATTATGAAGTACTTTTATTTTAGACATTATTTATTATTAATATATTTTATATAATTATATATTTTATTTAAAAATTATATTACTATATTTTATAATATTATTATATTATAAAGCGTGCATCGTACGGGAGAAATACTAGTTGTTCCCTTATAATTTATGCAATATCTCTTGATATAAAATTATGAAATGAATAAAATGAACTGGGTTTGATAGCGTCGGAGGCCCAACACTCGGGCCCCCTCTAACGTGTCGTTGCAGGTATTTGATCGAGTTTGAATAATAGTAACAAAAAGAACACTTGTAGCAGAGGGGTGGAACCGATGAGATATTCATTCTGAATTCAAAGAGTCGAATTAGAAGAAGAAAAAGGTAAACAAATAAACAATATGCTACTATCGTTGCATAAGTTATTGTAAAATAAAGCATTGTAAGAGAAGAATTAATAAAGATTGAAATATGTACATCTATCTGCTTTATGAGAAAGTATGACAACGTTTCAGATAATTTATCTCAACCAAAAGTGAAAATTGACACAATGTTTAATGATGACCAATTGGAAACATAGAATATAGTGGTGACAATGTAACATGGTTTGCATGTCGGTCTTGACTTCTATGTTTCACCCTGCCAAGACAATCCCAGCGACAAAAAAAAGTGTGTGTGTGTGTGTGAGAGAGAGAGAGAGAGAGAGAGAGGAGATAAGAGACTTCGTATGTTCGTCTAATTTACAAAAAATATACTGAATTTTTATTTCAAATATACATATATAAGTTTATAATATAGACAACTTAGGTTGGAACACAAAAAATTGTTACACCAGAAGTAATAATAAAAAGAGTTGAGTCTCTTGTACATTAGGTTTACGTGCAACATAATTTAAAAAATTACTTGTTTAATTATAAAATATTATTATTTTTAAGTTAACTAATCAGAAGTAATACATTTTAAGTAAAAAATAATACTTTATAGTTAAACAAGTAATATTGTAAATCGTGTTGCACGTGCAAACGACGCACATAAGTTTTTGCATGATAAAAATAATGAAATCAATACCATAAATAAAAAATAAATGGGTTGAATCCGTTGTACTTATATTATGGATAAAGTTGTTCTTAAAATCTTAAAAACTATGTTTTACATAATACCTAGTCTATAATATTTATCAATAACGTTTGGCATCTTTTGTCGACTGGGCGACACTTACACCGGAAACCACTGCTGGTTCGTCTTGAAGCTTTGTCTGTGTTCCAACACGCTGGACATTGATATCTCTTTTGCTAAACACACAAACATATATAATTGATCGCTTTTCTCTCAATATTTGCAGTCCCTCTTTCTGTTGACTTCTCCTTTATTTATGGTTTGAAAAATAATTCTTGTCAAGGTCTGAGACAACCTTATTTTATGTATTTCAGTTAACTCAAACTACATATATGTAAATCTTCTCACACCATTTTCTCTTATAAGAGACTCATGCAAGATAAAAGTCTTCAACTAACATTCAATTCTTTCATGCAAAAACCTTCACATGGAAAATAATTAAAAAAGCCAAAGGACTTTCTTCATGGGCTGCCAACCTTTGGAGTGTTGTTGTGGCCCGACACACACAAATAACAAATGAAATTTCGACAAAAATATTACCAACAAAAAATAATGCATTAACAATATCAATTTCCCCTTTCACCCCAACATACTTCAAAATATCAAAATAGCATTTGGTTGATAACAAGGGAGACGAAATATATGTCTTAGCTTTGTGATAGAAATTTTTGTCATTACTCACATAATATCTATCTCTAACCTAAAATAGTGACAAATTTGATATAAAATATTAGGCTTCTAAATATTAGTTGCTAAAATTTGTAGAGGAATTTTTTCCATTTTTAATTTTAGTAATTGTGTTTAATATGAAGTTAATAGACATAATTACCTACCTAAATAGAAATCAATAGCTTCCGCCCCTAGATGTTGGTTGATGACAATTTTTGTCATTATTTTATTTCTATTTTGTAGTTATTTAGGTAGTCGTCACTAAATTTTATTTTCATTCTACAGATCTTCGATCATTCAAATTTAAAATTGGGGATCCAAACTAACCCGCCACCATGGGTTCGATACCATAAAATTATTCAAAACCCAATGAAGCACAGGATAGCATCTCCAGTGTTGGATCAGATGATTCCAAAGTACCTAACTTTCCACTATGTAGAGTTTGAATAATAAATGAGATAGAAACAAGTGTAGCAGAATGGCCGGCAACTTTGTATCACTAAAAAGGCAAAGCAAGAAATCAAAAGAGACTTGTCTGTAAGGAATCCATCCATTTTCAATCTTCATACAAATATCGTAAGTTGGAACCAATTATTGACTTGTTACCACATTATCCACACCCACCTTCTTCCCTTTTGGAACAAACCCCACTCGGCCCCCATCCATGACTAACTTACTTTCCACAATCAATTTATGTAACTGTATATTGATAATATCATCTTTCACATACGAGGAATCATCATAGAGTCTGCCAGTATCGATATATAATATACAGATGTATGTATAGGTTTTATGCAATGGGTTGAAATCAAATCTCGGTTTCATTTTACCCGCAGCTTAAAATCAAATGGTATGTTAACTACACAAGTCATAACCTCAATTTATTTGTTGGTTTAATATATTCGTCCGTATCTATTTTTATCGAGACATTACAGAAAGCATATATCATATTAATAATCAAGTTTAATTTCTGTAACACGAGGGAAGCTCCATTTAAATGCACCAGAATAACTTTAAAGTTGACTCAACTTATGCAAGTTCGCTTTCAAAGTTCTATATGATACAAAAAATGGAGAAACCTCAATTGATCAATGCCCTACTTTCCCATAATATTATCCTATTCTTGAAAGGAAAGTAAACTAATATTAAGATTTTGCTTTTGATGATCTCTGCAAATGTATCATTGACCACATATGAAGAGCTGTCATAACTTCACAGCCCAGATGCAAATAGTTCCGATTCTGAGGCTAGTATATATGGACATCATTGGTACGATTTTAGATGAAAAATTTGACAGTTTGGCCTGTACGAACTCTTTTCTGCAGCTTGCTCGAACTTCTTGACAACAACTTCATTCTCCTCTAAACTCGTTTGGACAAAATATCTGATCCACCATGTTGAGCTCCTCAACTTAGCCTATATGCAAAAAATCAAGATGAGGCATATCCACATTACATAAATGATCGCTTTCAGAACAATGTGAAGGCATGACATCAACCACTTCCACACTACTCTCTACTGACATATGAGAGGAAATTTTAGAAAAATGAGCATAAAAAATTGGAGAACTTATAAAGCTCACTACGGTGGATGTACTATGTTGTTTTAGCTCCGTTTTGATGTTTTGCTGCTTAATATTTAGTGACAGTTTTCCAACATCCTTGAATAAAAAAGGAACATATTATAGGAAGACGGCAAGTGTGTCATTGACAGATAACTTACTGGGCGTCCATATTTGGCTTTATCAACAGCTTTAACTTTATGGTGACGTGGATATCCTACAAAATGACAACCAAAAAGATAAGAGAATTAATATACAAGATCATAAAGTACAACCAACCATAATCAAAATTAAATCTTGCTGAGATTAAAAATGTGGAATAGCATTAACATAAAATGTCAAGAATTATCTCAAATTTGTACAATTGTCGAAAGAAGTAAATCTGGGAGAACAGATGAGGCATGTGTATTCCTAAAGTTGAAGCAGAAGAAAGGGATAGCCTAATAGACAACATCATGGTCACGATGTAACATCTCAACACGAAGAAATACAAAAGTAAAGAAGTCTAGCAACAAACATGCCAGTACATCCAACCAGAGGTTGCTGGGCACATATCTCTAATCTAGCCAAATAATGAACGACACCCCAATAAAGTCATTAGATCACAAAGAATTTTGAGGGAGTTGATGGTTCAACTAAATAATTAACAACATTATTTCTTTCCAAAACCAAAACAAACAATTTCATTGAAAAACTTGGCGACCAATAATAAGAAGCGTGCGGTTGACTCCGCTCTGACAAGATGTGCTTCGCTCCCACACTTGCTTTGTATTCTTAAAACCCAACAATACTGCATCATAATATACTTGTCACCATGCTTCTTTTGTATCCTAATAACCTAGCAGTACTTCAAGAAGCTATGATGTGATTCTTTTATCGTTTGGGAAGCTAAAGTTGCTAAAATATCAACTGGTGGTAGGACTATAAAGGAGCAGAAGCAACGTACTAAGACATCTACTTTGAATGTGGATCAAGTTAGATGGACTTTGCATGGGCATAGTTGACATGGTTTTCTACTACCAAACTGGTTGCATAGCAACTGCAACAGGAATTCAAAGTGAATTACAAACTCGTGCTTCTGATAAGGGGTACTTCTGTTAAATTAAGCTTTGGCTCGAGGACTAATGCTTGAAGCTGCAAAGGCCCCTAATATATTCCTCTCTATGTAATGTGCCCATCATTTTCTGTTTCCCTCAGTAGCATCAACTACCATATATATGTCCACCTGAATTCTTAAAATATGATAAGTACAATCTGATAAGATTGTCCTTTTTATGCATTTGATTTATTTATACTATCGAATTTTTCTACTTATCTTCACATTTATTACAAAAATACTTCATTATTGGAATTGTTTTTTATTTCAGCATTTTTGAGGTATTTTTGGACTTGGAAGGACAAGCGTTGACCAAATGATGGATAAAACGTGAAGTTGGTCCTAAATAGTGAAGCAATCCATCCACATTGGGCCAATAGTCTTAGGCCCAATTCGTGACCATAAAGCCTAACAACTGGCATCCCATGTTTTCACTTGGAAAGGGGCCATTTTCTTTGAAGAAAGCAATGCGTGTACATGATATATAGGAGAGGAAGTTGTGCCATCAATTGTCTTTCCTTTCTCACGCAAGTTAGACGCAATCTTGGATTTTTATGATTTTCCTTTTACTTTTGGAACAAGAATACAGTTATGGGGATCACGATGCGTGGCTAGTTCTTCAATCCAGTTTGAAAGGATATTGATTCTTTACTTTTGATTTATTCATGGATGAATAGTAACACTTTCTTCATCTCTCTTTTGGTTTTTCATGTTATTTGTCTCTTGATTATGACTTATGGTGATCTAATTTAGTTAGGCCTGCTAGTTTAAATTATCATTATATCTATTGCTAGTCTAGAATACAAAATTATAATTAATAATTGTTATGATATTTGAAATCCTTCGTAGCAAGTAGTGATTTAATCACAAGGGGTAACATGAATCTAGAGCATTGGGATCAAACTTACAAATCCAAGTGTCTATTTTATCATCTTGGTAATTTAATGTATTTGACAAATTAAATCTAGAGATTTTGTTCTAGGTTGTTTAATTAAACACGATTAATTAAAGAGTTTGTTTTAAGGAAACTTAAGGGCTGATTCGTGATAACAGAGGATGTTGATAATCTAGGGGTAGAGATTCAAGTGCAGAATAAGAGAGAAATTATTAATTAATTCATGATTAATCAAGATGAAGGGCATAACTAAAGTGAGAACTAGAATTTTACTCTTTGTTGAATGTGGTTATTTTTCTTTCTTATGTCTGTCTAGAATAAGGTTAGTTAGAATAAATCTGTTAGAGTCAGAGGAGTGATTCAAGAATCGAATTGCAAGAGAAAGAGTCGAACAAGATTCGATTAGCAATGCACAATCAATCCCACAGCACAAGAGGCTGCCCAATCCCTAATTTCCCAGTTTTTCCTCTCCTCTAACTGATTCCCTTTTTGGGCTTAAAAGGCACTTACGGAAACTAACAAAACTGCTACAGGAACTAACTAACTGACTAAACTGCTTAACTAACTGAACTGCTACAGGAACTAATTAACCAAACTGTTATAACTAACTAAACGGGCAAGTGAACGGTAATTCTCCTCCCCTCCTCTATCTCTCTCATGCTGCTGCCCCTGGTCCGTCGTGATTTCTTTGGTGACGACGACGGTGGTACGTAACAATTCCCTTCCCCTTAAGAAACGCCTTGTCCTCAAGGCGGAAGTCCGGAAACTGCGCTAAGAACACTTCCTCGTCAACCCACGTCGCATCTTCGGTCGGAAGACCAGTCTACGAAACCAGGAACTGTGGAACCCGAACATTCCCCCTCCAGATTTCTCGCCACTGAAGAATATCCGCGGGCGTGAACTCCGGTCCATCGTCGTAAAGGTCGGGCGGCAAGTGAGGGTCGACACTGTGGGTCCCCACGGTAGCCTTTAAGAGTGAAACATGGAAAACCGGATGGAGCCGAGACCCCAGTGGAAGCTGCAGGCGATACGCCGTCGGGCCGATACGCTCCATCACCTCAAAAGGCCCAAAAAACCGAGGTGCTAACTTCACGTTCAGCCGACGGAAAAGCGAGACCTGGCGATAGGGTCGGAATTTCAAAAACACCCGGTCCCCGACCTTGAAGTGGACGTCTCGACGATGGCGGTCGGCGGATCGCCGCATACGGGCTTGTGCCTTCTCTAGCTGGACGCGCAAGTTGCGAAGGATGGTATTGCGGTCCTGTAACTCTTCAGCGACGGCACGGACCCGGATTTCCCCGGGTAGGAATTGGGAAAGAGTAGGCGGAGGTCGACCGTAAACGGCCTCGAACGGTGTACACCCCGTGGCAGTATGGAAACTGGTATTAAAGCAGTACTCGGCCCAATGGAGCCAATGTGCCCAGCGGCGGGGGTGCTCGGATGAGAAACAGCGAAGGTAAGCTTCAAGGCAGCGGTTCATGACTTCCGTTTGACCATCCGTTTCCGGGTGGTAGGCCGAGCTCATCTTCAGCTTTGTGCCCATCGCCTGAAATAACTCTTGCCAAAACGAACTCAAGAATATAGGGTCCCGATCGAGTACTATAGTTCGGGGAATGCCATGAAGGCGAACAACCTCCTTCCCAATGGCCAAGGCGACCCCCTTGGCTGTGAACGGGTGTGTCAATCCGATGAAATGGGCGGCCTTAGACAGACGATCCACCACCACAAGGACCGTGTCGATTCCATGAGAACGAGGCAAGCCCGAGATAAAATCCATGCTTATATCCTCCCAGACCCGAGAGGGAATGGGTAAAGGCTGTAATAACCCGACCGGCGTACGAGTGTCGGCCTTGTTGCGTTGGCAAACCAAACAATCCGCCACGCGTTCCCGAATCGCCCGCAACATCCCCGGCCAGTAGACGTTTGCCGCCATCCTCCGATACGTTCGAAATGCACCCGAATACCCCCCTGCTGGGGTCGAATGAAATTCCTCAAATAATCGATCCACCCATTGGGATTTACTCGGAACCACGAGGCGGTCCTTGTAATAAAGAACGCCATGCACAAGAGTGAACGGCTGGGCCACAGTGCCCCCCTCGACTAAGGTTGTGATGATGGGCTGGTACACGGGGTCGGCAGCGACTGCATCGCGTAGCTGGTCCCACTCGATCCATTGCGGAATCGACACCACACTTAATTCCGCATCGAGATCCCTGCGGGACAAGGCGTCAGCGACCGTGTTGGTGTTGCCGGCTTTGTATTCGATCTTAAAGTCAAAGCCCAGTAACTTTGCCACCCAATATTGTTGGGCCGGGGAGGCGATCGACTGGTGAAGTAGATGTCGCAAGCTACGGTGGTCGGTGCGGACGACAAATCGACGGCCCAAGAGATAGGGTCGCCAATGGAGGACGGCGAGAACGAGAGCCATAAGTTCCTTCTCATAAGTCGATTTGGCGCTGTTGCGGTCCGAGAGAGCCTTGCTAAAATAGGCTACGTGACGGCCATGTTGCATAAGGACCGCGCCGAGCCCCTTCCCCGATGCATCGCACTCGATGCAAAAAGGCGCCCCAAGGTCCGGTGTGGAGAGTACAGGGGCTGAAGTGATGGCACGCTGTAGGGCGTCGAACGCGGCTTGGGCCTCGGCAGACCAACGAAACGGCAAGGAGTCCTTCTTGAGTAGATCGGTAAGAGGTCGCGCTAGTTTGCCATAATCCCGGATGAAACGGCGATAATAACCGGTGAGGCCAAGAAACCCGCGGACTGCCTTGGCGGAGCGTGGCGTGGGCCACTGCAAAACTGAGATGACCTTGCTGGGATCCATCTTGACCCCGTCGCCAGTTATCACGTGGCCCAAATAGTCTATGGAAGCTTGGGCCCAAGAGCATTTCTTCGGATTAATAACAAAAGAAGCCGACGCGAGGGAACTCAAGACTACTCGGAGATGACTCAGGTGGGCCGGGTAATCCGAACTATAAACAAGGATATCATCGAAGAAAACCAAGACGAACCTGCGTAACCATGGACGGAAAAGCTCATTCATTGCTGCCTGGAAAGTCGATGGGGCGTTGCTCAATCCAAACGGCATGACCAACCACTCGTAGTGCCCCGAATGAGTGCGAAAAGCCATCTTCTCAATGTCTTTCGGAGCGAGTCGAATCTGATGATAACCGGCTCGTAGATCCAACTTCGTAAAACAGGCAGCCCCGTGTAGCTCGTCTAAGAGCTCTTGAATGACCGGGATAGGGTATTTGTCCGGAATTGTTCTTTTATTTAATTCCCTGTAGTCCACACAGAAACGCCAACTCCCATCCTTCTTGTGGACCAATAAAACGGGACTCGAATACGGCCCGTTGCTTGGCTAGATGAGCCCTGCCGAAAGCATGTCCTGAACGAGTCGCTCGATCTCATCCTTTTGGGTGGGGCTGTATCGGTAAGGTCGAACCGATACTGGATCGGACCCCGGTTGTAGTGGTATCCGATGGTCGCAGTTCCTGCTCGGTGGCAACCCGGGTGGTGGTGTCACCACCGACGGAAATTCGTCCAACAAGGCTTGGATATCCTCTGCGATGGCCGAATGAGGAGCAGTGGTCTTCATGAGCTCTAACGGCCACAGAATGTACCGCTGATCGGTACCTTCAAGCTTAAGCGACGATGCCGAAGAGATTTGGCGACGAACCAAACCCGCTTCCCCTTGTAGCAGCACCGTCTTTCCCCAATACTCAAACTGCATTGTCATGGAGGCCCAGTTGGCCTTGACGTCGCCCAAGGTGGCTAACCACGTGATTCCCAGAATGATGTCCACTCCTCCGATGGGAAATGCATACGCCTCGATTTGGAAGGTCGTGGCCCCGATGCGCAGTTGGATCCCGGAGCACACGCCATCCGTTTCAGTTTCCTGCCCATCGCCCAGAATTACGGGTAAATTCGCCCCGCCACCGAAAGGAATGCTCAATTGTGCAGCCGTTGCAGACGAGATGAAGCAGTGGGACGCACCACTGTCAATCATGACCACTAACGGCGTATCCTTCACCTCCCCTTTCAGCTTCATAGTTTGGGGTCCATCGAACCCATACGCGGCCACTGCAGTTACCTCTAAATGCTGTAAGTCCGCCTCACCTGCCTCACTCACGGTCTCCTTTTCCTCAGGCACTACTGCCGTCTCCTCTATTTCATCTTCCCCCATCACTAAGATTCGCAGAGACCTCGCCGCGCACTTGTGTAGAGGAGAGTAAGGCTCCTTGCACTTAAAACAGAGACCCTTACTCCGAAGGTCCATAAACTCGTTATGCGACATGAATTTAGGCCAGGGGTTCGATTCTGATTCACAGAGGCCGCGGACTCAGTTGGGCGAGTAGCAGGGGTGGGTGCTCTCGTCTGGGAGTGTCCCTGTGGTCGCGGGCCCGTGGACGGTGGGTATGAGCGGCCCGATACTACCGTCCCTCTGTTTCCGAAGGTTAGAGGTCGGAACCCCCGAGAGCCCCCCAATTCCTGTTCTATTTCTCGTGCCAGGTGCATAGTTTGACAGATGTCTTCAGCGTCCTTCGACCGAATACGAAGGCGGATGTCGTCGCGGAGACCGTGCAAAAATAATCCCAGTGCATGACTCGGCGTTAGCTCTTTCGCAGCCGCCATTCGACCAATAAATTGGTCGACGTACTCGTCCACAGTCCCTGTTTGCCGCGTGAGGGCCAACGTTTCAAACGGATCCGCGCGTGGGTCCTCGCCGTAGCGACGGAGAAGCTCCATCGTAAATTTCCTCCAACTAAGCCCAGGGTATTGTTCTTGCAGCCATTGCAACCATTGTAATGAGTTTCCTTCCATGGCGATTAAAGCCAATTCCAATCGCATATCATCCGGTGTGTTGTCCAACCGGAAGAACTGCTCCGCTCGTGAGATCCAGGCATAGGGGTTCTCGCCCGTGAACGTCGGTAATTCCAGTTTTGTCGTGGCCGTGATTGGCCGAGTTCGAGCCGCAATTTCAGGCACCCCGATTGGCGTAGCCTGTTCGCGGATTCCTCCCGGGGCGGCTGATGATTTCCCATGATCCACTCCCTTACCCTTCAACAAGTCGCGCATCATTCCTTTCAATTCGTTCACATCAGTCTGCAATGTTTCCGATCGGTTGTCTATCGTTGTCACTCCTCTCTCCAACGTTGCGACCGACGCTTGAAGCGCGGCCACCGTGGTTTCCAAAGCCCCAATGCGCTCTTCGCTTCTCGTCATTGGGATCCGGCAGGTCGGACCAAATTGTTAGAGTCAGAGGAGTGATTCAAGAATCGAATTGCAAGAGAAAGAGTCGAACAAGATTCGATTAGCAATGCACAATCAATCCCACAGCACAAGAGGCTGCCCAATCCCTAATTTCCCAGTTTTTCCTCTCCTCTAACTGATTCCCTTTTTGGGCTTAAAAGGCACTTACGGAAACTAACAAAACTGCTACAGGAACTAACTAACTGACTAAACTGCTTAACTAACTGAACTGCTACAGGAACTAATTAACCAAACTGTTATAACTAACTAAACGGGCAAGTGAACGGTAATTCTCCTCCCCTCCTCTATCTCTCTCATGCTGCTGCCCCTGGTCCGTCGTGATTTCTTTGGTGACGACGACGGTGGTACGTAACAAAATCCAATCCAACCCCCCTAGTCCGTTTATTGAATAATTAATTCGAGAAGCACAAACAATTCATTTGTTCCCTATGGGATCAATCCTAACCACAGCTACTAGTTAGTAGAGGTAGGATAAGGTAATAAATTCAAATTTTGCATGCCTCTGCAACACAGTCAAAATACTTATACTTAAATATGCATGTTGCATACAATCTTAAGCACATGGTTCTTATCCATGGGAACAATTCTTGACTGCATGTTTCACATTGTCGTAGTGTTTTGTAAGATCTCAAAGTTAACTCCAAGTACAGGAGAGATGCAAAGTCTCAGTCCAATTTCCCACCTTCATTTTTAACTTGTGAATGCATGCACTCTTGTTAGTATACGGTAATCGGAAAAGACATGGAGGATCAGCATTGTCTAGATCTTACCACTCACATGCAAACATGTATAAACAATAAGAACAACAAAAAACTAAGCCTATATCTCATTAAGTAGCTTCAGCTTATCGGTGAAAACATGTACTCTCATTTATATAAGTTTGATGTCTTCTAATTTCAGTTCATGATTCTCTATTGTCTACCCACCATACCGGAGCATATACATGTCACTTATGCACGAATACAAATATGAGTTTCTATAATTTTCTAAACTATTGGGGTTAACACCACTTTCTTTTCTATGAACTCGTTACTTAACCTGTGTAATTTAGTGTTCGCACGACGCACATCCATCTCAACTTTCGCATTTTGCTACCATCAAATTTTGTTCATGGTTATATCTAGTCGCCCAACAGTGTGATCCATAAACCATTGCCAGTCTATGGTTGTTTTATAAAATTTTCTATCCAG
Organism: Caryopteris x clandonensis; assembly: GCA_028749325.2. NCBI lineage: Eukaryota > Viridiplantae > Streptophyta > Magnoliopsida > Lamiales > Lamiaceae > Caryopteris > Caryopteris x clandonensis. Next base: position 1,296,083 of record JAPYKT020000045.1, read on the forward strand.
TTTTAATCCTATCTACTAATCTTTATCGATTCCCCCTGCTTTCTTCTTCAATGATAGATCCTAAATATTAAAAATTTATAGATGCGATAAATTTATTCCCAACAAATTTCACATTTATCCTATTGATAGTCCTATGATTACTAATTTGGCACTCCATCTAATTTAGTTATCTCTCTACTTATGGTAGAATCTTTCAATGCTAATGCCCCTCTCCAAGTTTCTAAAGTGGCATTTACTCCTATAATCTCATCAATCAGATCCATATCATCTGGATAGGCAACATAAAGGCATAATGAAATTATTAATGCATATGGAAAATGACAATGAAGTTGCTCTCGTGACTTAGGAAACTATTACTTTATATACCACCCAGCTACTGTTCTTTTAACATCACAACAGTAAAAGATTCATCCATATTCATAATTTATCTTACAAGGAGGGATAACAAAAAAAATAAAAATAAAAATCCTCTAAATCAATGCAAGTTCCAAGATCACTAAAGGTACTATCTTCAGTATAAAAGAGGTTACTTGGTCCAAATGAATATCTAAGCTGGAAAGGGAGAACTAAACCTAATGGTAATAGGCAGGACTCAGGAGAGAAAGAAACAAAGGCTTCCTCTGGAGAGAAAAATGTCTCGTTAAGTCAATATCGTATAACAACAAATTACTCACTCCATGGTTGGACAGATCTAAAAGCCACCAATAACTTGAGTACTCATCTCTAGATACATTCTCATTATATATGCTCTGGTTGACAGGGATATTTTGGTTGCAAATATGAGGTTAAAAATGGAAACAGAATTAATCCATAAAGTCCACCGAACAAAAAAAAGCCCGAAGGCTAATTAAGAACTCTGATCACTCCTTGGCCAAGATGTAAAAAGAAGCTGAATGAGAATGATTTCATCGCTATTAGATGAACAATATATTCAACAGTTTAAAGGAAAGTACCAAAGAACTCAACCTCTAGCAGAAATCAGTTAGACATCATGCTTTTCAGAATATAATTGAACTTCTATATTAGTAAATTCATGTAAAAAATGTGGAGTAATTTATCTTACCAGTGAAAATGACAAGACCATCTGATGATACCCTTGCTAATTCAGGAAGGCTCCTGTTGAGATACTTTGGTGACAAATAATCCAAAGCATCAGAGACAATAACAAGAGAAAATGACTTTGCCCTGTATGGAAGAGGAAATTTAATATCAGCCACACGAACAAGGCCTCTGTGAACCATTCTCTTGCAAGCACGATCAGCATCCTCTATATCATATGGTTCCACACCAAATGCTTCAGTGTCATCCTCTCTCATCAATCTGGAAACAATAGAACAAGTGTCGGGACCAACATGTAACACCTTGTGCATGCTATCACCATATGCACTTTTTAGAATTGGAATAGCACGTTCAACTTCTAGGGTACATGAAAAGTCACCTGCAAAAGGAACATGGACAAAGGACCTCTAATTAGATGTCCAGATACCTCTCAACATTTCAATGTTCTACTTTTGGTATTTTAAGAAGAAGAAGGAAAAGAAAAAGGAGAAGGTAAACAAAATAAATAAAAGATAGATAAAATAATTGTACCCATCTTGTATGATGAAAGTGCTAGCCATTTTTTCCTTTACGGCCCCTAAAGTAGAGTCCGTAGATGTATTACTTCTGGAAAGAAATTATTTTGAGGAAGAAAGGGTATATACACAGATAAAAAAGGAAATGAAGTGTATAAAGAAAGTTATAAAGCCAGCACTCTATATAATTAGCAATTTTCAGCTGAAGAATCAGCAGGCCTATCTCAATAAGAAACTAAGAGCATGTCATTCAAATTTAAGAGCTTCATTCGATCAATTGAATGGGGTCATGGAATAGCAATAGTATGCTTTAATTTATGTTTCTGATCATGAAAAACAACAACAATCATTTATTTATGCATCATTAAAGCTGCCATACAAACTTCTGGTTAACTTTTTAACCACTAATTTCTGAATAAAAAATGGATGAAAGCAGTTACACGTGCTCCTTTTCAGCTGATTACTATATCAAAGGTTTTCTGAAATAATTAAAGCTTTTTCGTGAATTACGGAGCCATCATCATGAAAAAGACCACATATGAATTGCACTCCACAAGAACAAAAGAACTACATTAGCACTTTTTATAAGGAGATAAATACAAGAAACAAGATGATAAAAAGAAAGCAAATATGATTACCTTCCACCCGATTGAGAGCGTTATAATTTCCATAAGTACCTACAACACAAACTCATACCCATCAGTCAAAGCATAATAAGCATAAGACATATTGCTCAGGAGCACAAAATTCCTCGTCAAATCATCTAATAAGGGCACACAAAAGGATAGATGCAAAAGTAACTACAGTTGCAGTAACAACATCAGAAAATTAGAGATTCGAGCTAAAAGTGTGGAAAATTTTGTGCTGATTCACAAACAAACACAAAGCAATGTTTATCTGCTGAGCGTCGGAGTCTTGGCTCTGCTAGTTGATATTTGATAGAGGCCTAAAGATCAATATGAACATTTCACATCCACACGTCATATCCCTATATACGAGCAGCTCGAGTACATCAGAAATCTAGATAACATACAATCTAAGGCAATCAAAAGATTTGGAGACAAAAATTATAAGCTTGATTATGTACTATCTTCTATGTAGGATAACTCATGACGATTTTAGAAATACCATTGCAATGTACAATGCCACTTTGCAGAGCACTTGGGACAACGTTACTTATTCTATATGGACTTCATTTATTCAAGAGACATCCATTCCTCTCAGCTTCAGAGCAATATTGATCGAATACTAAAACTTCACCTAATAACTCATACAAAAATAATAGCCAAAAAGGCGAGCGAGCGAGAGAGAGAGAGAGAGAGGGTCGAACCTTGGCCATGATAGAAATAACCTATCACAAATAATGCTCCCTGCAAACAAAAATAAAAAATATCATCAGAGCTTAACATTATAACAAGACGCCCACTAAGATTTATTGTTTAGAACCAGAATCCAAATTCTCAGACTAAAAATCACTACAGTAGAAACAGGGGTGAAAAGGGACACTAATACCAGAATGAGTGCAATAGATAGATAAGGGGAAGAGCGGGATCTTGAGTGTAACGAAGACGAAAATGGAGCTGCCCCACTTTCCGATATGCGCCGAGAAGGATTTATTGGTCTTCTTGATGCCATAGTTCCCAAAAGACAGCTGATATCAAGAGATGAAACCAAAAGGGAACTGAATCTGGAAAATTGAAGCCTTAAATACGAAAGAACTGAGAACACGAAGGGAGCTGTTCAAATTGGGATGAAGAACGCCAGAATGTTAAAATCTTGATACGTAAATCTTGTGTGGTTATCTAGCAGAACAGTCTTTGCATTTTTTCCGATTGGGTTACTACGGGACGGTCCAGGTATTGGGGTGATGGATATTGGCGCTTTGAGTCGGCGGGGATCAAATTAGTCTCGCGTCAGATCTGTTGTTACATTTTTCGGGAAAATCATATTATAAAATTGCCACCCATTTATAATTATCGTTATTCTTCATTCGTTATTAAAACTAGGCAGTACATTTTTACAGATAAATTATTTTAATAAAATTTATTTTAAAATGAAAGATTAAATAAAATAAGTAAAATAATAAAAACAACCATTTTACTATATATACTCAAATTCACATAAATATTCTAACACAACAAAAAGTTTAAGATATTAATATACATATAACAAAGTAATGTATATTTTTTTTAAATGTAAAAAAATATTATTCATTGCTAATTTTATTTATTTAAGATACTATTCATTAAAATATTACGGAAACTTTATTACTTTAAAAGATAATTAAATTTTATATAAATTGATAATTTGTATGGATATATCATGATTGAATATTTTAGAATTAAGAAAACTAATTATTATTATTATTATTATTATTATTATTATTATTATTATTATTATTATTATTATTATTATTATTATTATTATACATGCAATAATATTATTGCGTTAAGGATCGTGAAAATTAATTTATCTGGTACATCAAGTGTTAAAAATGGATTAGGAATAATTTATATATTATATTATATATATATATATATATATATTGTATTTTGAAATCTTAAATTATAAAAATTAATGCAATGGGCTGTCAAATTTTGCATTTTTTTGGGGAGGGAAGAAGTTTTACTTTCTACTTCTGTCACGATTCTATTTTTATATACGAGATCAAATCTTATGTATTGCTTTATGTGTTCCTACCCTGTCCTCAAACTAATATTGTGTCGTTTTGTTTTCAAATTATAATCAGCAGTTATAGTTTTATTTAACCGTTGATCTGATTTCGTTTCGAAGTTAGAATCCGAACCTAGTTAGTTTGGTTTCGGTTCCAAACCGACGGCGAACTGGGACCATGGAACCGGCGATTCCAGAACCAAAACCAAAACTGACTATATGTCGATTCAATTTCAATTCCACCCCTCTCAGTTCCAAGAATCAGCGGTTCAGAATCAAAAATCAAAACCGACAGAACCACGTCCATGTCTAAATTTAGGTGAGAAGCTGCATATTTGTTCCCTTTTTTTTATATGCCTCTTCTATTCTCTTTTATATACTAGTTATAGACTCGTGCAATGCATGGGTGTAAGCTTTCATTAAAGATACTAATTATATTTTGAAATTATTAAAAAATAATTTATTTTTATATCAATACACATACACAACAATAGCACAAAAATACGATGTGAGTCCCCCTCAACTTCATTTAAGGTTGAATGGGAAAAGTTAGAATTCATATAAAAAAAAAAAAAACTTTTATTTTTCATCTTGGTTTTTTTCTTTTTTAAAAAATCCAACTAACATTGACCGATAACCTAAAAGGAATATTTGTTTCTATGCAAATATTTATATTTACAAAGCTTTCACTATAAATAAAATTAAGTACGGAAATTATCTTGACAATTGAAAATATATTTCACTCTTTTTTTGTATTTATTATTTATTACTATTAGGAACACGTGACAGCTCATGAAGAGAAAAAATATATGATGTGGCAAGCCTTGAGGATATAAATTATACTTTTTAAATACCCCTTAGGTAACTTAGAAAAAGTTAGAATTCACATCAAATAAACTTCATTTTAAAAAAAAATTAAATTAAACTAGCAATATAGGAGGAATATTTGTTGATATGCAAATATTTATATTCACAAATCATTCACTATAAGGAGAATTAAGTATGGAAGTTACCTGTCTGCTGCTGCTTGTTGTTTACGCAGTCTGCCGGAATGTTTCTTAGAATTCCGGCCACCGGGGATTCGATGATGTCTGGTGGACGAATTTCCGTCTAGGTACATTGCTGTGACTGTTTCAGCACTGCCGGGGCTATTTCAGGATTTGGTTGACTTTCCTTCTTTACAGTATTTTCCTTTCCTGGAGGGGACGATGCTGAGAAACAAAGCAGGGTTCGTGCTTTCTTGCTGGGGATAAGGACGTTTATTTCACGATCCCTGCTACTCATTTTTTGGATTATATTAGATTCCTGCTGCTCTAAGTACGTGGATGAATCTGGCAATCCCAGATTTTCTTTTCTCTGCCAATGCCCTTCACGTTTGGGTGCTGATCTTACTTGTAAGAATCGCAGACCTTGATCCTGCTGGATGAGACGATTATCACCGTGAGGATATTGATGAAAGAAGGTGCATGCTCTATGTTTGGTAGTGAGTCAACTCGTATGGCGCTTAGTTCTGGTTAGGGTTCCACCGTTCTGACTCAGTCCTACGCAACCCTATACCCATAACACACAATTCGAGTTAATGAAGACGGTCTGGTGCTGCTATTTTGCGATGTTGCTATTCTCCATTGGTGCGTCATTCTTCCAGTCTGGCAGTCCCAGGCGAGTATTTGATGTCCGGACCTCTACCCAGCATCCTTGCTGTTGGGTTTAGCGATGGTATATGATGAGGAATGGGGAATTATACACATCTGCGGAAGATTTGCTGCTGAATTCTTTGTAGCGGATGCCGAATTCTGCTGCTCGCTGTTGCTGCTGTCTCATTGCTGCATTGCTGCTATTTCCTTGGCTGTTGAAAATTGCTTTTTCCTGCCGAAGCCTACTTACCTACTGCTGCAATCTGCTGTAATGCCAATTGTCTATTGCTGCTACGTTGCAGATATATTGCTGTGGTTACTTTGCTGTTGGGCATTTCTGTTGTGCTGTGTAGTTGTGTTGCTCAGATGTGTTGCGGGCAGCCATTCATAACTGGAAGGAGTCTGCTATTGTTCGCTGGTGGTCCTGCATATATTGTGTTGCTAGTATTTGTTTGTTCCTGCTGATGGCTTGATGCTGCACTAGCTGATGGCTGCTGTCCTGCTGCTATTTCTCTGGCTGCTGATATTTACTTCTTGATACTGAGACCTGATGTACCTGCTGTTGCACGTCCACCATGTGGGTCTATTTATTCCATTTGCTGCTGCCGTATACCATTGCTGCTCCTTGACAACAATTGTTGTCGTCGCCTGCTGAAGGAGAGTGTTGCTGCAGACTTGTTGCTGCAGCGTTATTGCAGGGGTTGCAATTGCTGTTGTTTCTTGATGAGCTGCACTTGTTCTTTCCCTGCAACCCTGCTGAATTCTACTTTTGCTGCTACTACCTGAGTACCACCTGTGACCTTATTTTGGGCCTGATTGTTGCTGCTGTATTTTGGTGGTGTCCTGTTTGCTGTTTGTTGCTGATTTGTTGTTGATATACCTGCGGAATTCACTGCTGAGTATGTTGCTATTGGTGCCGAATTACTGCTGATACTGTAGCTGTGACACGTTAATATTGCTGCTGTTGCCGGTCCAATTTTTGGTCCTGCTGTTTTCTCCTGTTGGCTCATTTGTTGTTGCTTAGTGGGCTGCCGGCTTCTATGCTGATTTGGGATGGATGCTTGCTGATGTTGGATTCCACTTTGGAATGCTGATACCAGTTTTTTTGAAGACACGTTTGGGGCCTGGAAATTCCTACTCGGAGGCTGTTTTGCTTCTGCATTAGAGTTTTCTAGTTGTTAGGTTGGCCTTTGTGTTGGTGGATTTTATGCCACATATTTACAGTTTTTTAGGGTGCTTGTTCCCGTCCCCGTGCTGGGCTTCGGGACTAGTTTTTATTTCTTCGGGTATGCCCGAGTATTGGTGTACTTCAAATTTTTTTTATTTTATTTAATTTTCGCAGTTTCGACCAAAAAAAAAGTATGGAAGTTACATTAACAATTGAAAAAGCAATTCACCGTTTTTCTGGCAGATTTAACAAATTATAGTAAATAAATTTTTTTTTAATAAAATATAGTGTATTTAAAAATTTTTAATGATATAAGTAAAGTTACCCCTGCCAGGGGCGACAAATCAAATTATTATTTTTTTTAATGTCGCCCATGTTGTTTTTTTTTTAATGTCGCCCATTGCATGGGCGACTTTGTTTTTTTTTATTCACAAAATAGAGGAAGAAGCAGCCACTCGGTCGTGTCACTCGGTTGAGTCACCACTCGAGCAGCCGAGTGGTACCTGTAACTCGGCCATGGCACTCGATCGGCCACTTAACTCGGCCGGCCGAGTGCGAAGGAAAAGTTTCTGGAATATGCAAATCTCTTCACTCAGCCAAATCACTCGGTCTGAAATCCACTCGACTGGCTGAGTGGAGTTTCTCATTTCTTTATCTTCTTGGTTTTTCGTTCGTTCTCCCGTTTTGGTACATTCTCTTATTTTTATTTTCTCGTGTGGTAGTCGAATTTATTAATTTACCCAGTTTGGTAAAAAGTCCATGAGATTGTTAAAAAGATCAAATGTGTTGATGAATTGCTTTTCCAACAAATAACAAGAATTATATTTTATAAGGAAAAATTTCAAATCAAATTTTATACTACTCAAAATCATCAATAAACAACAAAGTCAAGAGGTTCAAATCAAAGCAATACATTCTTAAAAAGTAGTCGGTACGGTGTTAGATTGGGACGTGCTCACTAAGGTGGTCGGTACGGTGTGTTGAATGGGTTGAATGGTTGATAAGCCGGGTATTCACTCTCTTCAAAATGGCCTTGTTGCACATGTCACTCATATTGTTGCCTTTGCATTTTGGCAATACGCGCATCCAAAGCGTTTCTCCAATCCGACCAATCGTTCCACCCCCTTGATACTGAGGTGGAAGGTGTGGTTGCTGTGAAGTTCCGGCTTGATCGTATGAGGGCAGTTGTGCTTTCCCCATCATTGCATCCCCCTGTAGTTCTTCAATATCAAGGTCCATAGGCTCTGTTCGGGCATCCGTAGTTCTTCTCCTCCTTTTCCTCCATTCATCCTCATTCTTCAATTCATTCTCACTCTCCTCGATTGCTTCTATGTGAACCGAGCCATTCAGTAAAATATTATGAACCTTCCCTCCAGCAACATTGGTGAGGCGAGAATTGGGTAGTGCAAACCTCTTTTTATCTGATAAAATCAGATACAACTTTTTGGTGTCGGGATGTAAAAGGCACATCTTCATGTTGCACAGCAATTCGAGGTTTATAGTGGTCTCGCCTAGCGTCTCTTCCATCCCTTCCAAGTTCACCCTGTAGTGTCGAGCAATTGGAGTGATCAAACCTCCAATATAATTAGCTACCTGATTTTTTGTTCGGACAAACTGCCTTAAGAGCATTGGTGCTACATTGAACTTCTTTCCTTTCACCAAGCACCATAGTATGAACAGCTCATCCAAGTTGACCACCCCAGGCTCAGATTTAGCCAAAATTGTATTGGAGATAAACCTCTGAAAATATCGGATGATCGGGCTTCGAATTCTCGATGCTTTCGACCTACTAGGGTGGTAGGCCGATGGATTATCTAGAAAAGGCTCAGTTATTTCCTTCCAAAAATTCATTGCGTTGAACTCGAGAAAATTGAACCTGTCATCTGGTAGATTTGAGTACTTCTTCTTGGGAAATCCATAAATCTGATTGAGTTCTTCGGCTGAAAGATGGTGGCACTCGTTTCCCACATAAAATATCATGGATTCCGGTACCGTTTCATTGTATCCTACCTGAAGTTATGAGAAGAATTCGAGGACTAATGGCTCATACGTCTTCTCATGCATGGAAAAGAATTTACTCCACCCGATATTCTTGCACAATTTTTTCAGATCCTCGTAGATGCCCATTTCTTTCATGCATTCTACATCGGCGAAATGAGTGGCTCGCCTTTTCTTCCTTTGAACTTCAAACCTCCTTTCACTTTCATTCTCCCAATTAGCAAACTGTATTCCGTAGGCATCCGGCATGGTGGATAGAATTCTTTCGTACTGCTCTTGTTGTTCTTCGATGGAGTGTTGACTCCATTCAAAGGTAGTATTGACAACATCCATACTATGATCCATTGTTGGTACCTAGATGACATGGAATTAGTATTACATTCATGTCAACAAGTTCAAAAGTCATATCTTCAATACGATAAGCATATATACAATGCAATATTCATTCTCAATTACATCTCAAGCAATTTCATCATTCAACATTGAAATTCATGGGATATTAACATCATTTGATCATTTTTCTAGACAAAATCATGCCACATTCCCAATTTATATCATGCATACCAAGTGTTCGATAAAAAACTTCAATGAAAAATTGCAAAAAAACATAACAAGTTTCATGTCAAAATACTCCAAATAAGTCCATCATCAACATATTCAATCAATAAGAGCAATGGTAAATGAAAACATACCTAAATAGAGGATAATATCATGCATACCAAGTGTTCGACAAAAAACTTCAATGAAAAATTGCAAGAAAACATAACAAGTTTCATGTCAAAATACTCCAAATAAGTCAATCATCAATATATTCAATCAACAAAAGCAATGGTAATGAAAACATACCTTAAGAGTGGAAAAATGAAAATTGTTGTTCTTGCTTGAATCCTTCAAATCTTCACCACTTTTGTGGAAAATTGGAATGATTTGTTGTTTAAAATGATTTCTTGAATGATTTCAACGAAAACATTGAGTTCTATGATGATAATATTTTGAATTGAAGAGGAGAAAATGGAAGAGGCTAGGGTTTGGGAGAGAATGAATGAGAGAAAAGGGGAAGAAAACGTTTAAAAAGGCTCCGTGGCTTCGCACTCGGTCGGGCCACTAGGTCGGGCACTTCACTCGGCCAACCGAGTGCGAAGGAAATCCTGAAAAATGACCACTCGGTTGTTCCACTCGGTCAGGCACTTCACTCGGCCGGCCGAGTGCGAAGGAATTCCTGAAAAATGACCACTCGGTTGTGCCACTCGATCAGGCACTTCACTCGACCTGCCGAGTGCGAAGGAATTCTTGAAAAATGACCACTCGGTTGTGCCACTCGGTCAGGCACTTCACTTGGCCGACCGAGTGCTAAGGAATTCCTGAAAAATGAATTATCGATCAACTCGGTTGTTCCACTCGGTCTGGCACTACACTCGCTGGCCAAGTAGGGTTCAGTCTTTGTATTTTTATTTTGAATGTTTTTTAATCTTACCTTTTAAACATCTATAAAAAATTTATAATAATAATAATAATAATAATAATAATAATAATAATAATAATAATAATAATAATAATAATAGTAATAAATTAACATCATCACTAAGTAATGGAACGTTTAATTACATAGAGAACAAATTAATAATCATAATGTGATCCTGTAAAACAATGACGCCTTGTTTTTTTCCTTTTGCCTCTACCTCGATCTTCTTGTGGATCAGGTTCGCCATCTGATTCATTATCATCTGTCGTAATATTCAAACTAAAAGTTGGACAACCCGATGATAATGATGATGCAGTCCTCGAAGTCACATGATCATGCATTATATTTGAAGTCGTGCCAGCTTGAGGATATGAAATCGGGGATGAATTGAATTGTGGTCGAAAAATTTCATAAGTGCATGATCGTGGAGGCGGAGATGTATAATGCTCGGACTCTAAGAGAGAAGTGAACGACTGGCCATGTGCCGTAAAATCCCAAATAGGAGTGGCGAAAGGAAGTTAAAATTCTTGTGGGGGCACATAAGTGTCAGTCTGCATGTCTATACCAGCAGAGACAAAAGGTTCTGGGCTATTGTGCGACGTATGTTGTGATTCAGGATCATGTTGCGGTTCAAGCTCATACTGTGATTGATGGCATTGGAATGATGGTCGACGATCATGGAAGTGAGCTCTAGCCTGCGTGTATATGTCTTCTATTGATCGTCTAAAGGGCTCCCTATGATACGGTTGCTCGTCTATGACAAGTTTATTCAAATTTTCCCATAAACCTTCCTGTAGTTAATTGACAATACAAAACATAAAGATTAAATACATAAATGCATAATAGAAGTTTGAATAACAAAATACAGCCACATACCAAAACTTCTATAAATGCATTTGATTGCGGTTGTACCCCACATGCATATTTAACCCTGGAGTTATTAGACATCGTGTTATTCTTTCATACCAGCTGATATAACCATGGTCGACGTCTGACTCATTCCAACCAGTAACAGGAGCTGAGACAATATGACCATCTCTGTTAAGCCACCATTCTACAAATGAAGCATGAGTTTCAGCCCAATTTGTAGTGGAACGCCCTCTACGGCATATATTATGCAATGTATCGTGCACATCAGTAATCCCTTATGGAATTCGTTGTCTCATCCCAAACTGTCTCAATATCTGATCGGGGTAATATAACTCAACAATTGAATAATGAATCATAGGGCATCTTGACATCCACATATTGGTGACTCTGATAATTCCAAGGTCAATATATGTCCTCACAGCAGTTGGGTATGGGTCAAGGTTGCCAATTGAACTGCATAAATATAAAGTTGAAGCCTGCTCATTTAAGGGGTTACGAGACTGCCTTAATTAAAATTTAATAGATATCAATATCTTAACAATTATATATCATACCTCTTGTGGAGTTTGTCTGTCTAAACTCTCCCGAATAGCCCTTAGGTTGCTCGTCAAACTAGTTGTAAAGTTGTGGTATTGTAACCACTCAGCACCATACGATGCAACAGGAAGAACTCCATCCACACCAACAATTACCGCTGTATTAAGGCGTCTACCTCCCGACATTTGCGGCGTGAGAAAAGTAATTCTTGACCAAGCCCATATCTATTATGAAACAATAATATGTAAAATGGTTTTCACATTTTCTAGATAACATATTTAAAGTTTACAATATAGAGACATATTTACCTGCAATAGTTGCATGGGCCCACCAATTTGCGTACGACCTCTATGTGCTGCATTGCACAGCTGATGGTACAAATAACCTAGTACCGTTGAACCCCAACTTAAATTACAGCATTCATCAATATCTTCTAACTGATTCAAATATTCCAATGACCCCATATTCCCAGAAGTATCTGGGCACATTATGGATCCTAACAAAATCAAGGCACATCCACGTGCATATTGCACAACATGTTGTTGTGGGCTGTTATCAGTAACAGGGTGCATGCTTAGGTGTCTACCTAATGCTAACAGTGATAATCTTGACCCTTTTAAGTCTTCTGCATTAGGGTCCCATCCGAGAAGCACCTGACAACGTGTAGTCCAATATGACCTTCCGGTTGAATTATGTGAACTTATAACGGCCTCACATTCAATTGGTAGGCCCAAAATAAATACGACATCTTGTAATGTCACGGTCGCCTCTCCAACTCTGAAATGAAATGTATGAGTTTCGGGCCGCCACCTCTCAACCAGTGCAGTGATTAATGATTTATTAATTGTATAATCACCACATCTGTAAACACCATAGAATCCCATACGATACAACATGAATATGACTCGGTAATGCAACCTCTGTGTACGTCTGAGTATTTCCCTGCCATCATCGTCTGGGTCATCCTCATAAGGATCATGGTCATCAAGTCTCCAAAAGATACCACTTTCGTGTCTGCACTTCAATTTTTGGTCAACTTCTCTTGCAAATACATCCTCAGATCTAGAGATGTTAAACGGGCTAGCCCTGTCGGTTTCGGGCTAGCCCTAACGGGTTTCGGGTTAATCGAGTTTCGGTTTAATCGGGTTAATTTAAACGGGCTTGATTATGGTGAACCTAACCCTAACCCTACCGGTTTTCGGGCTAATCGGGCCACTATCGGGCTATGAGTCAAAATAGTCAAATTATATATTTAAATTAAAAAATTTAATTCAATGCATATTATCCTCTATTTAAAATACAATTTTAGATAACATTAAAAGATTATATATTTTAGAACTTTTATATCACTATAAAAATTTAAAGATTCAAACATTTAAGTCATATATACTATTTCATGCTCTCAATTATAGCTTTAAGAGCATTCACTGTCATAAAATTTGAAATCATATTACATTTAAGTTCTAAATTTAAATGACAGTATTTAGAATCTTCTAGTAATTAAATATAAATTTTAATATCTTCTACTAAAAATCAAATATGGTATATGAAAAATAATAAAAATGGTGTATATTATTAATTCGATATTAAGAAATAGACAAATAAGAAGAAAAGTTCGGGCTATCGGGCTAGCCCTAACCCTAAGCGGGCCAGCCCTATAGGGCTTCGGGCTAATCGAGCTCGGGCTAAACGGGCTAATAAAACCAAGCCCTAACCCTAAAAATTTTTGGGCTAAACGGGTCGGCCCGTCGGGCCATGGCCCTTTTAACATCCCTACTCAGATCGGTGTAGATGTTGTTCCCTTAAAATCTCACCACTAATAGGTCCATATTCTCCGAAGTGCTCCATACTGCAATACAATTAAAACTATTAGAAGAACTCAAAATAAAAACTCAAATATCGCACAACTTCAATATAAAATGGAAAAAGTAATAAAAAATTGAAATTGTATAAATTTATAGTGTTGCCTAGCGTGTGTTTGTATAAAAACAGTGAAAACTAATAAGTGTTAATTCAAACTTGAATACACATTATATTAAACAAACCAAAAATTGATTAGATCTAAAACAAACAACATCACAACATTCTATATACAACAATCTCATATATGGTCATATGAAGTTCCTGTCTGGGAAGCAACTTGATCTTTTGCACGATATTGTTGTCTAGCGCGTGTTTGTGCCCAATCCATTTTATTTTCAATTCTCGTTGTTTGCCTCTTCCTTTTTGCCTCTTCTCTCGCAATGCCGGATTATGGCACAGTTGAAAGGAAGCCTCATCCCAATAATATTCATCAGGCAATGGCTCAAACTTACCACTATAGGTATCCACATACGTACTTGTATTGAAAAATGAGTTCATGTAAATCATCGGATTGACTCCAAAATATCGACAAGTTTGCATTGTATGTGAACATGGTATGCCGTTTTGCTTTTAATCTCCACAGCTACACTCTCTTAGCATCAACTTGACAATGTGTGTGTAGCATCTCGTTGTTCCTAGCACAAATGTTTTCACTGAAGCTGTTTGATCAGTAAAATCAACCTTATAGACTTGATGTTCCATTGCCTTCCGTTGTCGTTGATCATACTTCTTGTACACCTCATCAGGCCATGGTTGGTTCCTTTGTTGCATTTCACGGCCCAGTGTCAATCGGTCAAGAAAATATTTTATCGATCGATAAAATGTAGCTTGCACAATGGCACAAATTGGGAGCCATCGTGCATCTTTCAACATGCCATTCATGCACTCAGACAGATTTGTTGTCAAAATTCCATTTCTCCAGCCTCCGTCATGTGCAAGAGTCCATTGATCCTTTTTCAATTTTCGATAGGTAATCATATGCCCTCTCATTCAACGACTTTATTTGATTCATCATATTTTCAAACTCTCTGATTGTGAAAGCTGATCCGGCTTGCGAACACATATCTTTTAACTTTACATTCTTCACCTTGTTATTGAAATTCGAACAGACATGCCTCAAACAGAAACGATGGACTCCAAGAGGTGGCTGAAAATCTGGAATTCTTTCCACTGCTTTCAAAAGACCGGCGTGTCTATCTGAAATCAGACAGATTCCTTCTCTACCATGAACAATATGTTTCGATATCATACGAAGAAACCATGTCCAAGAAGCAAAACTTTCTTCATCCACAAGTGCATAAGCCAAAGGTAAAAGATGTTGATTTGCATCCATAGAAACAGCAATTAACATCTTGTGCTTGTATCTAGTGTAAAGATGAGTTCCATCAACACTAATAATTTTACAGAAATGCTAGAATCCCATCTATACATGGCTTGAACGCCCAAAACACATATTTCAACATTTTTACACCATTTGTCTCTTCAGGCATGTGGCGCCACTCGACAACTGTGCCTGGATTCCATTTTTGTAAAGCTCCCAAAAATTTGGGTAGTTTTGAAACTGAGCTCTCCCATGTACCATACACATTTTCTCTTGCTCGTTTCAAACCATGCCATGCCTTATGATATGAGATTGTATATTGAAATTTATCATACACTTGTTGTTGAACACACTTAATCTCATACCCGGGATCTGTCTGAACCATTCCAGTTAGCAACGCAGCAATCATGTTCTTGCACAAGTTTTGATGGTCAATAGACACCGCGTTCATTAGGCACGTATGAGGGCCTCCATACTTAGTGATTTCCCACATATCAATCTTCTGTTTGTAACCTGCGCGCAACCACCAGTTGCAATGTGTGGTCTCACAATTATTTTTGCATTTGATTTTCCATATACAAGGTGTGCTTTCCTCTACTCGATATTCACGCCTCGCTATACGAATTGAAAAGTCTTTCACTGCAGACTGCAAATTCTTCTTATCTTTGAATACCATGTCTTTTGTGAGCACTCCTTCAGTAGCATCATAATATCTAAATTTTTTCGGAAGATCAAATGAGTCCACAAGCATTTCATGTGACGATACATTGAAGAACGGGATATTCGAATGCATGGAATATCTCTGAGCACTTGATGGAAATGGTGGTTGTTGATTGGATGGTGATCTCTCCTGATTTGGGCAATACATAGTTTGAATATCACCAATATCCACCCCATCTTCATCTGATTCATTGGACAACTCGTCTTCGTCAGGTTCAGAGTCTTCTAATTAATTCACACCAAAAGTATCAATCAATGGATCATGTGGTTGATCCTATGTGTGAGCATTTTCTCTTTCAGTTGGAATACTCTCATTATTGGACCGTAAGGTTCCATCAATATGCTCTTGCCTGACGAGTGCTGAATTATTAATATCATCACCTCTTAAGTAAGAAGTATATTGATAATACTCATTGCTTGGGAGAATATCTGGAAGAGCATTATCTTGCAGTTTTTCCGGATCAATATGAAATTCTAGATATTGATTATCCGCATCCGGTGCAAAGAAAAACCATAGATTATCATCGTTGTTGATTGGTATACGATGATACCTGTTGTTTGCATATAGTGAAGCGGATATGTTGAATTTATATTCATTGCTATCGATCCTTGTCAGTTCAAAGAATTTTGATACCAAGGCAGAATATCCGATGTCGCGAGATACCCTTGTTGCACAAACAGGTGGAACATCGCTACTATCCCCAATATAAACAACAATACTGACATTGTTTGAAGACTCCATATCTTAAATAATAAAGATGTATTAATGAACTTAAAATATGGAGTTAACTATTTTTTTGAATGCAAGAGGTATTATTAAGCTATATAATTACAAAGTATAATGAAATTAAATTCAACTAATAAATTAGTAAAATTCAAACCTGATATTGAAATGAAGCAATATCTCAATGCAATGGCAACAATTTGAGGGTCACGATAAATGCACAACGACAGCAACAATTCCCAGAGTTCCTACATCAAATAATGTATAACAAAAAAATATTAACGGCAAATCTATAACAATTTATATATAATACCAAAAAATTCAACAAAATATATTACAAATTATACAAATTAAACGACATACACATACTCAAAACACGGCACACACGCACACATCACACAACCACACACACACACACCACACACAACACACACACCAACACACACAAGCCACACACAACACACACACAAGCACACACATCACACACACTAGCACACACACCACACACACCACAACACACATCACACACATAACAACACATCACACACATACATTTCATACACCACACACACAACATACAATACAAGCACACAACACACACACTCCAGCACACACACACACCATACGCACACACAAAACACTACACACACACCACATACACACACACAAAACACCACACACACACAAACACAAAACACCACACACACACACAAAACACCACACACACACACACAAAACTATGAAAAAAATTACCTAAACAAATTTTGGAGAAACGGAGAAGAAAGAACCGTGAATATTGAAGAAAAATTGAAAGAGAATTGGAGAATTGAAGAAGAAGTGAAGAAATAAATGAGGAAGAGACAAGTGTGTGGTGTGTGTGGGTAATAGATATGATAGAGAGAGGAATGTGTGGTGTGAATATATTTGAAAAAAAAATCAAAACATCCAGACTTAGTAATCCAAAACCTTTACGTGACTCGGCCGGCCGAGTTAAGTGGCCGACCGAGTGCCATGGCCGAGTTCACTCCATGAACTCGGTCGGCCAAGTATTGTTGAGGCCGAGTGGCTGGGCCAAGTTACAGGTACCACTCGGCTGCCCGAGTGGTGACTCGACCGAGTGGCTGCTTCTTCCTCTATTTTGTGAATAAAAAAAAAATACAAAGTCGCCCATGCAATGGGCGACATTAAAAAAATAATAATAATAATAAGTTGAGTTGTCGCCCCTGGCAGGGGCGACTTTACTTATATTATTAAAAAAATTTAAATACACTATTTTATTAAAAAAAATTATTTACTATAATTTGTTAAATCTGCCCGTTTTTCTTTTATATTAATTATTTATTATTATTATGGACACATGATAGCTCAATGAAGAAGAAGAAATTCAATATAAGAAACCTTTAAAAATATGAACTCTACTTATTTATTGGTGCGCAAATATTTATATTCACAACACAAACTCTAATCTCTGAGTTTCTGGAAAAAAGAAATCCTCCTTCTTCCCTTCCCCCACCACAACCGTTCTTTGGTCTTTCGGGTTGTCGGTTCTCACCGCAACTGAAGTGTGTATTTTTCTTCTCCCTTCCACCCTCACCTCTTTCTCACCTGCTGTAGTTTGATCTCTTTTTCTTTGTGTGTTTTATAGCTTTTCTTAATTCTTCTTCCAATTTTTTTGGGCGTGGATTAGGAGTAGGGAATTAGATTCGTCCAGTGTACATTTTCCACAGTGATTTTCTACAGCAATATTAGTTCTATTTTGAACAGCGACTGATTTTGGATATTGAGATGGTCTAATGTTGGTCTGTAAGGCCAACAGCATACATGTTCTTTGTAGAATACTTCATTTCAGGATTTCATATTAGCGGTTTGACCTGAAGGAGTAAGCTAAATTTTTTTTCTTAGTACGTAGGACTGATTTGTAGTTGAGAAAATACAAAAATAACGCATAAAACCACATATAAATCTACTGATTTTATATTTATTGATATTGTTTTGTGAATTTGAGATTTGAGCTTTATCTAAGTGGTAAACTTCACGGCCGGACCTAAGAATATTTGGACTTGAGTCGAATTTTTATAATGGACCCCTAAATTATAATTTTCTTCAATGTACGAACTTAAGGAAAAAAATAAAAAATTAAAGTATTTGCAATACTCCAAATATTTATATCATCGTAAAAAATAAAAAACATACATAAATGAATATTTTAAGTTGGGTTAGAATATCAAATTATCATTCCACTAATAAGTAATCAACAATTTAAAATTATGAAATAATTTCGACAATCACTAACAATAAATAAGCAAAAAACTCTAAATATAAAATATAAATTACCTTTTTTTATGATGATGTGATGATTAGAATTTTAAAATTTGAAAATTCTTCAATTGGTAGATAATTTTTTTCTTCACTACTTCACATGATGTCGAAAAAATCTTGATATATGAAGAATGCAACCACAAAAAATTATAATTATGAAACAATTTCCAGAATCACCAACAATAAATAAACAAAATTTTTTAAATATAAAATATAAATTACCTTTTTTTTTATGTAGATGTGATGACTAGGATTTAAAATTTGAAAATCCTGCAATTAGTAGAGAATATACAAAGAACGCAACAACAAAGAAGAAAGTGCAAAGAAGAATAACAAATGAAATTGCAGAAAAAGAAAAACACATGTTAAATATTAATATATTAAATATATGTATATAAACCTAAAATAATTTAGGCCCCTAAAAATCAATAATTTTTTAGAGCCTGAACGATGGCTTTTCCAATTTATGAAAGATCCGACCGGATCTCAGGCTAATTATGTCTTTGTAGCTCTTATTATTTTATTTTTTAATATATTACCTACAAGAATGAATTATTGAGAACCAAAAGTATGCGTTGGAGCTTGAGTAAAAATAATTAATTAGACATCCAAATACATATAAATAATATATGTAAACCATTATATGTGATTTACATTTTTTCAAATTTCAAGACAATTGGGTTATTTTTTCCCTTTTCGTATAGCTGTAAAATCTTTGTGCAATTTAAGAATTCTTTTGTGTAATTTTTCTTTTTTTTCCACTAAGAATCTTTTATTGAAATTCAGTTGCACACATGAATTCTTCCACAGAAGGTGAATATATATCTTGTTGTTGATTAGATTTTAAAGATGCTAATGAAGAACAAGGAAAACACAAGTCTAGTGTTGTTAATAAACTGAGCAATGATCAAGTTGTCAGCTTTATGAGTATAAATAATAAGAAAGATTTAAATAATACTCGTTTGTTTGTATCCGAAGACTTGATGCCAAAGATTAGTATGGAGTTTGATAAGAAGAGATGTTTATTAGATTTATTTGTCATATGCTAAGCAAGTCGGGTTCGGTATAAGAAGGAGAGAAGGTCATAATGATAAATCACATAAATTAATTGATAGAATCTTTTCTGTCATGTTGAAGGAAAAAGAGGAAATGACAAACAAGATGTCTATGTTAGAGCACATCGTTCACAAACAAGGTTTGGTTATGAGGCTAAAATGAAAATCAGTAGTCGACTGGCTAGCAAGTTTTCCATAGTACGGTATTTCTTTTTATTTTTTCTTCTTTCTTTCTTTTCTTTTCTCTTCAATTTAATTTTCTTTTCTAAAGTCGTAGTGTAAATTATGTAATATAAAACCTAACAACGATTTGTTTTGTTATTTTATGATGATTTTGGTATTAACTGATGCTAATGATGATAATATTTTATTTGATAATGATTATTGATGAATTGAGCATGTTTTGGAAAAATGATATATGTGCATGCAATGAATGACATGAATATCTTGAATCGTGATTAGCATGTGAGATTTTGAGCTTACTCATTCTTTCTAGTGTGTTAAGTTGAATAATATTAGAATGTCTAAAACTTGTCTATGATTTGCTCAAGTTTAACAGAATAATGTGGATTTTGGAAGTGATTTTAGGCCATCTTTAGTAGCCTTTTATCCTCTCAATTTTGTCCCTGGGATAAAAAATAAAAAATAAAAAAAAAATTCTAGTAAGCCTCATTGAGCTTTGTGCCTTTTTTTGATAGACAAGTTACACTGCTAGTGCATGAAAGTAATTTAAGTAAGGTGGACTTGTCGAATAGGAAAGGACATGACATTTTAGAAGACATTGGTAAATATGGAGAATAAGTTGAAAGATTGTGAAAAAAATGGTTGTGAATTGGGAGACGAATCACTTCCTAAAAAAAATCATATCAAACAACAATAGTAGTTGAAAATTGAAAGCGACTCCCCACAGCTAATAAAACCATTGAGCAAAAATTCAAAGTTGATTGAATATTGGAAAGGAGTTGATAAAGGAGGAATAAAGCTAGACAAAAAAATTCTAGTTGTACTCGTTGGCTATGAATTGAATGTGAATGGTCGTAAAGACCAACCAATTCGAAGAGTTCAATGTAGATTAAGTCACATAGCCATACATTCCTTACCTTAACCAAAACTCTACATTACAACTGGATTAAAAGTCCTTTCTGATCTTTAATTCACTTGTTGCATATAAAAGCGAGATGAAATCATGGGCAAACATATGGTTAATTCTACATTTATTTTAACTTTGAGTAGCATTTATATTTTCCTATAGACTTGAGTGTGAGAGATACACAAACCTAGTGAGGATCAATGATTCAAGATGTTAAATAAGTACTAGTTGCATAGCATGAAGTTGATTATTTGCAATATGATTGATTTTGATATAATCATAATGGTTGTTATGTTTGAAACATCGTTTACTGTCAAAACACCCCCTTCATTCTGAAATGAAGATTCGTCTTGTTCAAGGACGAAGAATAGTTTAAGTTTGGAGATTTGATAAACATAGGATTTACATGCAAGTCAGGGTTATTATATATGGTTTTTAGGCAATTGCATGTACCTAAGTGACAATTTCATTATGATTTTGTTATATTGTGTTACGTCACATGTTTGTTGGGGTTTTGATAGAAAAACAAACAATTAAGGATGTATAGACCCCGTCTCAAGTCACACGAACCGTACATGCAAATCAAGGACAAAACCCTGGAGATACGACCCAACGCACAACCCGTGCTCCAGGTCAGAGAGCCTTGATTTTGAAGTGTTGAAGCACAGACCGTACTTGCCTTGCACAGACCATGCTTGGTCTTCTAGCACGAACCGTGCTTGCCGTGCACGGATCGTGCTTATCCTTGTGATATGATCTTAACCGTTGCGATTTAGTGTGATTCGTGCATATCTTCTCATTCCACAACAGAGCTACGGTGGCTATCAAAACCCTAGTGATTGTGTATAAAAGGGGGAGCTTGGGAACTACAAAGGGACATCAGATTTTAGATCATCAGATTACATATATCAGATTTTAGATCATTAGATTATATACAACAAATATATATCAAATTTTAGAGTTAGAAACAAGTATACAAAGGAGGATCAACCAACCAAGTTATCAAAGAGAGAGAGAAACGAAGATTGTTTGCCCTCAATAGTCTTTTTTTCTTTTTTTCTTTATATGTTAGATATGAGCATCAATATGATTTTCGTGGATTATGTATTGAATATAAGTGGCTAAACATCTAGTGATTCTAAGGCCTGCATGATTATAGATTCATCTATTTTTCTTTAATGATATTATTTCATTTTCTATATTTGTTTATGCTTCCTTGATTTGAATGGCGTATGAAATTATGTGGTCAATAATTGCATATGTGTAGTTAATCTATTATTCTCGGGAAGGAGTAATTGATTAATGAATTAGAAAATCATAACATGAACTTACTAAATCAGGAGATTGATAAGTATTGTTGATGTCAATATTTTAATGGCATACTTCAAATGACATTTTGTAAATACAAAGAATCCGAAGAAGAAGATTTTAATTGCTATTGTCCTTTGCATTATTTTATTTTGGTTTGCTATGAAATTTACTCTTGCTACTCATGATCCTCCAATACCAAATAGTACCTGCGGAAGGAGACCCAATGCAAAGTCTAACCCCTTACCCATAGGTTTTGATCAATCATATACGTGAGGAATGTTGGAGTTTAAGGTAGACGCGGGCACGGTTTCGGTTCCAAATCGGAACCGCTGGTCAACAGTTTGGTTTTATCGTGGACCCGGTTTCGATTCCAGTTTGGAACCGAAACCGTCTTCCGGACGGTTCGGTTCCGGTTCTCCTATTTTTGGAACCGGAACCGGCGGTTCCGAACCAACGGTTCTAACCAGCAGTTCGAACCGCCGGTTCTGGTTCTCGATTCCCGGTTCTGCCCATTTGGATATCAACGGCTGAGATTAACTAGCCGTTGATCTTCAACAGCCCAGATCGTGTGACCGTTGGGAACCGGGAATCGATGGTTCCCAACAGATCTTTTGAATTTTTTTCCTATAAATACCCCTTCCTACTCATTTCATTTCACAACATGTAACCTCTCTCAATCTCCTTCAATCTCTCTCAATCTCTCTCAATCTCTCTCACATCTCTCTCAATCTCTCTCACATCTTTCTCAATCTCTCTCTCTCTCAATCATCTTTATATTCTTTATCTTTATCAATTTCTCTCAAAATGTCGAGCTCAAGCCAAAGAGGACGTGGAGGTAGAGGATCATCTTCTTTATCTCGAGAAGCAAAAGGAAAATCGGTTATGCCGACGAGTACAAGTGCCGGAACCGAAATGCCACCACCATCTCCTTTGGTTCCAAGATATCTCAATCTTGATAGTGAAGATATTGAAATTCCGGTCGAGTGGCAAGAAGATTTTGAAGCTCAATTAGGTTTGTGTTTATTTTATGAAATATCTCTCTTAAATATTATTTTATACTTTTTTTTTTTTAGATATCTCTCTCAACTATCTATGTTTAATAATTTATTATGATTATCGATTTAGGTGCACAAAACGAAGCTAACGAAGAAGAACGTCTTCCAACTCAAGAGAGTCAAAGTCAAAGTACGCGACAAACTCAAAGTGGACGAGATGAGGCACTAAGATCGGATATCTTTGCCGTTCACTTCAAAAGAGATATCCAAAATAATAAAGCAATTTGCAACTATTGCGGGGTGGAATATGTTTTTCAAAAAGGAGGAGGTTATGGCACGCTGAAAAAACATTTGCAACGTCTCCATCCCGACAAAGTCGGAAACGTTCGGCGTCATACACAAATACCTCGTGGAGGATTCACCGGATCCGGATCCACCGATGAATCACAAAGTACGGCTTCTTTATTTAAATATTCCGAACCTTTAATGAGAAAATATTTATCAAAAATGGTTTGTGGCATGTCTTAAGCTTTTAATTTTGCTGAAAATGATTTGTATAAAAACCTTGTGTCACTATCAATGAACCCTCAAGTGTCCGGTGTTTCACGTAGAACATTAGTTCGTGATATTGAAAAAATTGTAGGTGAATATAAGTTGACTTTAATTGATATGTTTAGTTCTTTACAACAAAAAGTTTCAATTTGTGCGGATATATGGGCGGATCATTGGAGAGAACATAGCTTTTTAGGACTTACTTGTCATTGGATAGATAATTCATGGACAATGCAAAAAAGATTACTTGCATATAGAGAATTTGATCAAACACACACGGCCACAAATATTTCTCATAAAATTCATACTATTTTGCAAGAATATAATTTAGTTACAAAAAAATTTTCAATTTCATTTGACAATGCTAGTGCTAATACTGCTAGTTTGCCATTATTAATTCAAATTTGTCAACCATCATTTAAGGGTAGATTTTTTCACATTAGATGCATGTGTCATGTTTTAAATTTGTGTGTACAAGATGGCATGGAACATTTTAAAGCACATATAGGTCCTATTAGATTAGCAATTGGACATTTAAAAAGACATGCAACTTTATGTAAAAAATGGAGAAGATTTTGTAAAGCATGTGGTATGAGTGAACCCAAAAATATCACTAAAGATATGCCTAATCGTTGGAATTCGACTTATAAAATGTTGAATTCTTCTTATGAGGTTAGAAATGAATTATTTACATTTTTTTCACAAAAACAATTAGGCATTCCTTTATTTCCAAGTCCATGGGATACATGTGTTGAATTAATGTCTCCTTTGAAAGTTTTTAAAGATGCAACGGAAGAATTATCTAGATGTTACTATCCCACTTCTCCTTTAGTTGTAGATCATTGTGTTATAATTGCACTTATTTTACAATCATATTATACGCATGATTATTTACAAAATTGCATTGCAAGCATGAGAAGTAAATTGTGAAAGTATTATCAAGAAATTCCCAATTTATTTTTAATTGCAAAAGTTTTAGATCCTAGAATTAGAGAAGATGGTTTAGAAAAATTAGTAATAATGTATTATGATGCATTATTTCCGGTTAAGGATGATGGCACTCATAATCCGCATATAATTGTAGGTAACACAAAACAATTACTTTATGATTGTTTTAAAGAATATAAAATTTATTATGGTGATAGTTTAAATAGTGAAAGCGGTGACGGAAATGATAATATTGGTGGAGGTAGTTCGATTTCGGATCAACCCGAACATCATCAAGATCCGAACTTTCAACACCTTAATCAATATTATAAGTTTTATGATATTAGAAAATTAAAAAAAAAAACATCAAGAAGTAGATAATTATCTATCTACTACTTTTGAAGAACTTGGATTTGATACACCTAACGAGCTCTTGAGATGGGGATCTCGAAGAGCAAAAAACTTTCCTATTTTATCACTAATGGCAAAGGAAATATTTGCGTGTCCGGGACACAGAAGGCGGGACAGAGAATCTCATGTCGTTTAGCAAACCCTTCAAATTTTCATGGTGAAACCCGCCAACTCCAAAATAATAAGGATACAACCCACCCCCACACGCACAAACACCACCGCCGCCCCCGCCGCCGAGTCCTGCCGCCTCAGACTGGCACAAATGGACTTCAAATGCCTAGACGCCGGTCTTTGGAGAGAAGCTCTCTCCTCGTACGAAGATATACTGAAAGCCCTCGGAAAAACCAACCTCATTTCGCTCGACGATTTCTACCGCAAAGAACTCCCAAATCTCCTCCACCAACGAGACCCCAATCCTTACATAACTACCGATGAACTCTCCAGACTCATGGAGTGGAAGCTAGCCCGCGGCAAGTGGAGGCCGCGCCTATTGTCCTTCGTTTCCTCCCTAGACGACGCCGTAGTAAGGGACGCCTCCCGTAAGGCGTTTGCTTCTCTGCCTGATGTCTCGAAGGCCGTCTCGGCGTTAACTGTCCTGAAGGGCGTGGGCCCCGCAACTGCCTCCGCTGTCCTCGCTGCCTATGCGCCGGATGTCGCGCCCTTCATGTCTGATGAGGTTGTAATTGAAGATTAAATAGAAATGATGAACCCTTTGCCCCCTTTTTCTCATTGATGAGTTCAGACAGAGATTTACTCGACGAAATTGTACCTAGATTCTAGCAATTGGGTTTAAAGTGTGTTAAATAATTCTGGAATATTGGAGAAGATGATTGACCTTTTTTTTTCTTCGAAAAATTAGGCGATGGTGGCTGTTCTTGGGGACTCAAAGGATTATTCATTGAAGCGGTATATGGCATTTGCAGAGAAGATGCAAGCCAAGGCAAAGGTTGGTTGAGTTATTTCTTTCTCCGTCAACTTTGGGCTAAATTGTATTTCTTGTCTCTGATTTATGTTATGAATAACATGCCTGAATCCTACGTAGAAATTTCAGGTCTTCGAAGTGTGAACTGTGTTCTAGTTTCTGTCATTGTTGGTATCTGTGTTGGGTGATTCTTTTCTTTGTTGGCTGTTATACAACACGTTTAATCAACTAGGATAATTGGGGTCAAGAGGGATTGAACCCTTGATCTTCTCTCTAGTAGGGAGACCAACTGATCAAGTTCTAATTTTCTTAATGAGGTTGCTCATGCTCTTATTAATACGATTCTGGGTGAATTAATCGAATTCTAGGTTAGCTATCATAAGATGCTTTGCCCGTCCGACTTGTCTGTTTTAATTCCAACAAAATCTGCATGTGCAATTTTATTACTTGCCTTAAGAATACTGTTTTCGGAGGGTGGCCTTTACATTCTAACGAGTATTTAGTTGGTTAAGAACTTCAATATTTCTTTGTGATCTTTTCTCGTTGTTTGGAGTTAGTTTTGGTTATGGAAAGACTCATTTTACTATTTTGAGGTCACGAAACTATGGACACTTGATTGGATATGCATAAATGTTATGTTGTAATAACAATTGCTTCTTGCCTAAATAGTTAAAATCTATAATTGTATGTATGCTATTGCTTTTTTGAAGACTGGAAACTACTACACAGGATTCAGCCATGATATGCATAAAATAAATCAGTGACAAAAAATATGATTTAGCACAAAGTTGTTGGACATGAATAACAATTTCTTTTTTAAAATGCCCATATTTCTAATCCTTTTACGTCTATTGTTGTTTGTTTCTGGAGGTTTAATGATTAGTGTATTATCTAAGTAATCCTGGCTTCCCAACTGAATTTGAATAATCGAGACTCCTGGAAGGCTGTTATAGATAATCCTAAAAATTTGTACCTAATGACTGATTGGTATCTCAGAATCAAATGTGTTGTTAAAAGTAGTACTGGTCCAGTGTTTTACTTGTTGCTAGGCTCATATTGAAACTCCTATAGTCCTAATTTCATTTTCTCAATTCTGATTAATTCACAATTTATGACCATTATTGATTCAGCTCTTGAGGAGAGACCTTAGTGTTGTGTTCCATTTGAAACTTATTCTCCTTGTCAGTGATGATGCACATTTGGCCAATTTAATTTTCAGGAGTTGTCTTCTTTGGAGGATTTATTCACTCCATCAGATGTTGAAAGGGCATTGTGGAGCAGTGCCATAGGTGCTAAAGAGAAAACCTCTTCAACAAAGTCGGATGAGGCTGAGTTGGAGCGCAAGTCTAAAAGAAAAAGAAAACGATGACAGCCCCAGACCCCAGTTGATTACACCCTGAAGTTGGTAGGTTACACCGGTTGTAGAATCCACCCCTGATTTCACACACCCATGTAGGTAAGGGTGTGTGTGGCTGTGACTGCATGCAAATCAACGGTGGATTCTATACCATGTATAACCGTATAATACACTGGGAATAGGGTTTAGGGGACCCCCAGGCCCCCGGTGAGGTTGAGTACTCCGTAGCATTAACAGCTGTGTATGGTAGATATCTTATTCACTGTATCTAACTTTTGTTGTTGTTGAGTTCTGTGTCTGATGTACCTGCTTTGCATCTTTGTTGTAATGGGTGTTTCGAATTATTAAGGGGCCTGTCCTCAGCCCGCTGTTTGTACACATGCTAGTTGAGAGCCTATTTTCTTTCTATTTGGTTTTCGCTGTTAGAATTATTAATGGGCCTGGGCTTAGCCCACTCTTTGTATACTTGCTAGTTGAGAGCCCAATTATTTTCTATTTGGTTCGAATAATTAATTGGCCTGCGCTCAGCCTACTCTATGCATATGCTAGTTGAGAGCCCAATTCCTATCTTAATTTATTATTAAAAGAAAATGATAATAGTTCCTAAATTAGTGCCTTTTTGTATAAATGTATTTTAACTTTCAAGTTTAGTCAAATAAGTCCTTAAATATTTTAAATAGATCAAATAAGTTCCTAAAATTTTGAATATATGATAAATAGAACTCTGTTAAACATTAAATTAACTAAATAAATTTTAATAATCCTAAATAAAACTAATAAGCAACAAATTAAATTATAAATATATCTAAATAAATTAATAAATAAAATTTATTAATAATTTAAAGATAAAAAAGAATTTGAGATTTGATTATTTGTCATGTTTTTTAGATATTCTATTTTTTATTATATTTAAATAATTTAAGGTCTTCTGATATCTTTTTATTTATTGAATAACTTGATTTATCATGTTATTTTTAAATATTATTTTATTTTAATGATTTGTTATTTATCTAAATATTTTTTAATTTATTAATTATTTTTTAGATTTATTTTTTTATTTTAATTTATTAAAATAACCCATTTATTTGGTAATAAAAAATTTAAAAGCTTATTTGATCCATTTTGAAAGTTAAACATTCTATTTGTATACTATAATACTAGTATGTTTTTTCGTGCGATGCACGGACATATTATTATAGTATAATATCATTAAATTTCAAAAATACATAAAATTATTATCTTAAATATATAGTTATATTCAATAATTTATATATGTACCATGATTATAATAAAGATATACGTATTATATATAAAATCATATGCGAATATTATTTAATTTTATTTATAAAATACAATCATCAAATTACCAAATACATAGTATTTTCTTATGAAATCAAGAAAATTGAATAAAATTAGTGAACAATTTTTATTATTAGATAGCATCGAATCTGCCACAAATTCATAACTGATTTATTAAAATCAAGTAATTATGAAGATATACGAAATTTTTTATTAGTTTTAATAAAATTGGTAACATTACCAATATTAACAAATAAAAATATAAAACATTAAAATAAATACTTATTGGTTAGCAATATAACAATACTTTCTAAAAATATGTCTTCCCATTTGTGGAAAAAAATGGGCAAAAAACATTATAATAACAAATATAGAAATAATTAATTTATTATTATATATACTAGTATGTTCTCCCGTGCAATGCACGGACATATTTTTATAGTATAATATTATTAAATTTTAAAAATACATAAAATTAATATTTAAAAAAAAAATATATATATATATATATAATTATGTTCAATAATTCATATATATACCATGATTATAATAATGATATAAATATTATACATAAAATCATATGTAAACATTTTTTTTTTTTTTTTGAACAGATGAAGCATCTACAAAATATTATTGTATTTGGTATCACGAAACAAAATGTAATATTATGAGTCCATTAAAGAAGTATTTACCATAGAACATGCATATAACTAAGAAATTATTCCCACAAAATGAAAAAGGTGTTTCGAATTTGACCACAAAAATTACTTTTTATATTATTTTAATAAAAAAATTATTCTTTACACCATTTTAATTTCATGAATAAATTTAAAAATATTGTAAATGACAAAATATATTCTTATATATTTAAAAAAATCATAATATTATCTATTGTTCTTTATTCTTGACTAAAAAAATATACACTAACCCTATATTCAAATGAATCAAAATAAAAAGTAAAATATTTTATAAATAATCAATAATAGGTCATATAATAGAAATGAGATAGAAAAGTTCATTGTGTAGATATTTGACAATAAATCATGTATTTTTTGTTAAAAAAAATAAAAAATCGCACACGTTCGGCCAACCAAGATTGAACATAAAATATCGCATTCGGTTGATGACCGAACGCTATATTGTATGTTCGACCAAAGTTGGCCGAACGTCATATTTTATGTTCGGCCCTGGTTGGTTGAACGTCTGCGTAATTTTAGTTTTTCAACGCAAAATACAATATTTAATTCTCTAATACTTATGATAATTATATTTTCTATATCATTTATATTTCTATTTCCCATTATCGATTTCTTACGAAATATTTCAACTTTTATTTTGATTCAAAATTTTGATTCTTTGAATGTAGGGTTAAAGTGTGAATGTATTTTAGTAAAAAATAAAAAATATCAATACTGAGAATATTAGTGTTTATTTAAAATAATTAAAATTAAATAAAGATATATATATATATATATAGCATTTATATTTTATTCATAAAATATAAATGATGTGAAAAATAATTTGTGTGGTGAATTCAGCCAAAAGAAAAACGTGAGTCCGCAATCAAAGCAAAGCACCCACTATGGAGTTCCAATAGGACAGGTGTTATTAATATTATTATTGTAAGAAAGAAGTTGACATTCAAAGCAGATAGTCTGGTTCTTGTGACTACAACAATGTGGCAGAGTAGGAAACACTGAATTCTCTCACTTGTTTACAACCTTATTTCATGCCTCTCCGCTAAAAACACACACACGCACACACACACACACATGTGTGTGTGTGTATATATATATATATATGTGTGAAAGTATTTAACTTTGCATAAAGTAAAAGAATCTTTGAGAACTCTCTTTAAAAAAAAAAAAAAGACCTCTGTAAAAACACGGTTTCAGGTCAGTGGCATTCTCTTTATTAAAATTTTAATTTTATTGTTTGTTAGTCACAAGATTATACATGAAAGATATTTTTATTTTTATGTTTTCTTGATTAATTGTAGAATATTGTTTTTTAAATGTTCAAATAAGAGTTACGTTTTACAAAAATATAAATTAAATAAAAATATAATATGAGCAAGATCAACTCACCAAATACCAGTCTAGACTCGAAAAATCAAAAGAGGCAAAAAAACATCAAACCGAAGAGATAGGACTCAGAAGTCAAGTAATGTAAAAAATAAAAATAATAATAAAAAATTTAAGACAAAAAAAAGGGGGTTCTCATAAGCATAAAGAGAAACATTGGAAGGGTGTCTAAAAGGGTTAACGCCGTTTCATATGGAATAACTTACACTTCATACTTCACATAATGTACCATTAATTTGGGGTAGAAAAAGTACCCAAACTCACCCAGCTCCACTGCAGATCGTAGATTGGATCATCCCAAATAAAAAATAGCATAACATATTAGTTATAAGGGACGGTCAAATTTTAAAATTTTAAAAATATTATAAAAAAATTGAAAGTAAATTGTATGATCGTAGAAGGGGTGGCAAAATAATAATCAAAGTAAAAGGCCACTACCTAAGAGTTGTTGGTTAAAACTTATGGGATTTATCACTCTTTAGTTTGACAAAAGTATATAATGAGTGCTAAATTAAATTTGCATTGGACGACAGTTGTACATTTATTGGAATGTAAATCAGTGATTGTATACATCACAATCATATATCTCTATTAAATTAAACATTTATTTGCTTCAACCTACAACTATCCCTAAATTTGGATCAACCATTTATTTTGGAATCAGTTTCACATTTATTATATCGTAACTATCTGTGAGTTCTTGAAAGCAAAATAATTATTTTTACTAGTTATCCATTTACAACTCAAATTTTTCTAATTATAATTCTTGTTAGAATTTTTGGTGTGAATGAAAGTACTATCCATTAGATAAAAAAGTGGTTATAAAAGGTTAGTGAAATAGACGTAAAACAATGATTTGTAAATGTTCAAAGAAACATGCATTCAAGCCATATGATTGTAATTTTTTATGAAAATGTGTAATCCAATAGTTGTAATAATTGATCAATTTATATGGTGCATCCATTCACAAAAACAACATCTATAATTCTGTAAACTTTTATTCTACATTCCACGTTTCACAATTACATTGAAAATGATTGAGAATTTGTATTCTTCTAAAATTTATTTGTATTTCATTCGTGCGCTTTAAGAGGAGTTTGAGATACTATTTGGTTTACCATTTTTTGTGTTTTATTATGTTGCAACAACAAGATGGTTATTGCTTATATCTTGGGGACAAGTGACATAAAGATGTATGCAACAAAATAAGAATAATTAAATCCAATTCTCACAGTTTTTATATACCACACTTTTTCCAGCAATTCTTATAAATAATAAGTTTGTAGTTTATACAAATATAAATTATTAAAATTATATTTGATCCTAAAATAAAAGATTAGGAGAATTAGTGATCTAGATAAAAGGATATTCAAGTAATTGCACCAAGGATAAATAAAATTAAATAATAATAATAATTAGGAGATAAATAATTAGTGCTGCCATAAAATAATATGATTCCAAATGTTTAAAAGGTGAATCCAAGCCTAAAGACCATTCAAAAGAAAAAAAGAAAAAGTGCAATATTTTGAATGGGACAAATATTGAATCTGTTTCAGGATATTTCCATTTGGACTTAGCCTCCAAATATCACATTCACTGTTAGGGTGTGTGCATGCACTTTCAATCATATGGGACCAAAAGTCTTTTTGCAAAACCAACAAAATTTCTTCCAGAACAGTAAAATTATTTATAGTATTATTTATTTAATTAATAAATTATTTTTTATTTAAATAATATTGCAATTATTTTGTTATTTTAGATAAAATAATAATATTTTTTAAATAAATAAATTTATTTTTTAGTTAAATAAATAATATTATAGATTGAATTTACACTATGCTCGATGCACAACATACTCACTCTGTAAGAAATTTCAATTTTTTGTAAATTAGATACAATATTTTGAATGAAGCCTGAACATAGGTGCAGAATGTCGTTTTAATTTTCAATGTCTCTTACTCATTAGTAATTTGAAAAATTGTAACAATTTGCAACCTAAAGTATACCTGTTTTATCAAGTTGGTACCTAAAGAAAAAAGTTGTTTAAAATAGAAAATATTCTTAGAAATTGAAGATTCTTAATTTAAAAATTGAATATGGAAAATAGAAAAAAATTAAAATATAGATTTGAAAATTTAAATTAAATTATATATGTACAAAAAAATTCAAAAAAGAAAAATATCGTAGAAATAAAATAAAATATAAAACATAGAGAAAATGGAAAATGCAAAAATAAATTTTCAATTCCAAAAAATTATTAAAATAATTAAATTACAGATAGTACAACTAAATTCATATAAAAATAAAGAAAATAGATTCTATTTTTTGTAAAAAATATACATATAATTTTCATATTGTTTTTTTTTTTTTTTTTTGTAGAATTTACGTAATTATTTTAAAATTCTAGTTTTCTAGCTGGCAATGTAGCCAAAAAAAGTACTTTAGGTTGCAATTGATCAAATTTCATATAGGTAAAATGTATATTAATGCCCTTCAATTATTCATAGACATTTTAAAAGGTCCTTGAATTATGAAAATATTTGAAAAATTTCCTAAATTATGAATAATTGTTATGTGTAAGTCCCTCGATCTATGTTTACACTAAAAAAAAGTCTATTATGGAAGAACTTGCCTTGAATTATGAAAATATTTGAAAAGTCCCTGAATTATGAATAATTGTTAAGTGTAAGTCCCCCAGTGTCTGTTTACACTAAAAATATCTATTATCAAATTACATTTTTGCATAGTTAAGAAAACTTTTTAAACTTTAATTAATAATTTATAGATATTTTCACTCATTTATGAATAATTAAAAGACCTTTTCAAATATTTATGAATAGTTTAGAAATATTCTCAAACACTTTATAACTGAGGGACCTCTTAAAATAGTTTAGGAACCATAAGATGCCTTTCATACACAACCGGAACAATCTAAAAACATTATATCTTTAGATATGTATAGTAAAGATTGTAGATTGCAATTCACCTTTTACTTTAGGTTAAGAATGTTAATAATATTGTAATATTGTATTAATGCAATTGTTAATCAGTAAACATACATAAGATCAACAAAAAGATTATTAGCTCCTCATCCCATAAAGAAAAATTTGTGTTTCAATAATTATAATTATAAAAATATAATTCAATTTTTGGGACAAAAAGAGTATAATTATCATATTACATATATAGCAAAAAAATTTCATTATCATATTAGTTTATAATTAAATATACTAAATAAATTAGTTTAACAGTGCTAGAGAAAATTACTTTAATTTAGAGATATTTGATTTATTAGTAGGCAATATATTAGTATCAGTAGAATTAATTTAATGAGAATATATATATATATATATATAATAGGAGAAGTCCATCTATTTATAATAACACATGCTTTTTCCGCTTTTTTCATTCATAAAAATAGTAATACTAACTTTTTTGATTTGATTAATTTTTATATTTATTATAATATTAAGAATAACGGTTGTTGTTAAGATTTTTTAGTGATTTGCTAGAATAATAGTAGTTGTTCAGATTTTTTAAAAAATTTTGTGATTTGCTTTATAGTAAATCTGGCATACAATATGTATAATATATAAAAGACCTGTATCAATAGATATATATATATATATATAAAGAGAAGTATCAGTTAAAATAGATTTTTAAATTTGTATATTATTTTTCTTTTCTTTAAACCATATCTAATATCTTTTTAACTATTGAACAATATTATTATTATTATTATTATTATTATTATTATTATTATTATTATTATTATTATTATTATTATTATTATTATTTATATATATATATATATATTAGCAGAAGTTCAATCTGTTTATAGTAACACATGATTTTCTCATTTCTTATTCATAAAAATAATAATATTGTATGTACCTAAGTGACGAGTTCATCATGATTTTTTTATATTTTGTTACGTCACGTGTTTGTTGAAATTTTGACAGAAAAACAAATAATTAAGGTGTATGGACCGCATCTCAAGTCATGCAGATCGTGCTTATCCTCGTGATATGATCTTAACCGTGATGATTTTGTGTGATTCGGACATATCTTCTAGATTTGGTGTGATTCGTGCATATCTTCTCATTCCAATCAGAGATATGACGCTATTAGAACCCTAGTAATTGTCTATAAAAGGAGGAGCTACATCAGATTATAGGGACATCATACAATACAATATACAACAATTTACATCGTGCACTTGCTAGTCGTATTTTAAATAAAATAAATAGCGAACATATATCCTCTTCTTTTTATGCAAATTTTTTTGCCCTATGTCAATGGCACATCACCCGCACCGCCCTCCACCATTATCTCTGACGGCTTCTCCTTTTCGAACCCCGCTTATCTTGACTGATTATCTAACGACCAAATTATACGTGTCTTCCTCGCCTCCACCCTAACCGAGGAGCCTTGGCAGTCATTATTCGCTGCTCTACTTCTGCCGATGTGTGGTATACTCTTGCCACCACATTCAATCATCATTCAAAGGCTTGTGAACTTCGATTAAAGGATGAACTTCAGTTCATCAAAAAGGGGTCCAGAACAGTCTCCGAATACGGTGCAACCTTCAAGGGATTATGCGATCAATTGTTATCTCTTGGTTACGTTCTTGACAATACGGACAAATCTTATTGGTTTCTTCGGGGTTTGGAATTAGATTTTTTTGGATTTTCTACGTCTCATATCAATCTTGTTCCTCTTCTCACATTTCCAAAATTACTAGCAAAGGCTGAGTCTCATGAGTTGTTCACCCATTGACTTAAACACTTTATCACTTCCTCGACTCCTGTTCAAACCTTCTCCGCCCACCATCAGTCCAAATCCGCTAGTAGTTCTCGCAATTTTCAGAATAGAAGTGCAGGGGTTCTGGCAACAGAAACTTCAATGGTGGTTGTGGTCCCAAGCTGAATGGTGGTGTTGGAAGTGGCAGATTTCAGCCAACCTGCCAGATCTATCGTCGTCCTAATCATTATGCTACAGATTGATCCCGATTGTTACACTTGAGCCGCAACTCAAGCAAACCTTGTCGAAGCATTTCAATCCAATAACTCTCTAACTTCGCCTCCACAGTCTTACTGGTACATTGACACTGGTGGTACGGCTCACGTGGCAAATTCCTCCACTACACTGGATTCTTCTACTCTGTATACTGGAAATGACACAGCTGTTGTCGAAAATGGTAACTCTTTGTCTATTTCTCATATTGGATCTCGTGCTTTATCTCAAGTTATTTCTCTTTTAGATGTTTTTGTTGTTCCTCATATCACCAAATACCTATTATATGTTAGCAAACTCATAACTGACTTCCTAGTAAATGTTGTGTTTTCTGACAAATCATTCGACATTTAGAATCGGATCACAGGGGTATCTTTGGCGCGAGGCCGTTGTGAAAATGGACTATATGTTTTTGAACAAGGACATGCGAGTCTTTTAGCTGCTCTAAAGTCTCAAATAGCCAAGGGCTCTTTCGATTTATGGGATCGTCGGTTAGGACATGTTCACTTTGATGTTATTAAATTTTTGAATAAGTTAGGGGCATTGTCAGTTACTTCTGTTTTAACGAACCCTACCACTTGCTCTTCCTGTCAGTTGGCTAAGAGCAAATGATTATCTTTTGATGCTAGTACTCAACGTGTAAGTCATGTGTTGGACATTATTCACTGTGATTTATGAGGACCTTCTCCTGTAAAGTTGTGTGATGGTTTCAATATTACGCTATTTTTATTGATGATTTCTCTCATTATTCATGGTTTTATCCCTTATGGTTGAAGTCGGATTTTTATGATGCATTTGAAAATTTTAAAATTATGGCGGAAAATCAATTCTCTTGTTCTATCAAGAGATCTCAGTCTGATGGGGGTACTGAATTTATGAATCGAAAGTTGCAAGATTTATTTCGTCGTAGTGGCATTATTCACACTATGTCATGTCTATATACACCTGCTCAGAATGGCGGGGCTAAGCGGAAACATCGTCATATAACATAAACTGGCTTATCAATGATGTTTCATGCTTCTGTTCCATTGCAATATTGGGTCGAAGCATTCGGAACTGTAGTTTATATTATTAACAAGTTACCTACCTTGGTCCTCAATAATAAGTCTCCATATGAGGTTATTTTCTCATCTCCACCTTCAGTTTCCAACTTCTGTGTTTTTGGATGTCGGGTCTTTCCATGTCTTTATGACGTTGCTGCACACAAACTATCTCCCCAATCAATCCCTTGCGTTTTCATGGGCTACAACAATCGTCACAACAGGTTTTGCTGCTTGGATCCTTCCACCTTCTGCCTTTATGTAAGTCGTCATACACAATTTGAAGAAACTTGTTTTTCCTTCAGTGGCTCCGCATCTGCTTCATTCTCTCGCAAACTTGTTTTATCGGTTTTCTTGGATCTGTGTCCAGTTCTACTACATGTCAAGCCGCTGCCCGTGCGCCCTATCTCTCATGGGTCCGCCCCTCCTATCATTGAACATGAGCCTCCCTTATCATCAGTCCCTATTACTCCGACCCCTCCGCCTTCACCTACTATGCCACTTGGATCACTGGCTCCATCATCATCTGCTCCGGCACCCTTTTCTCATACTCATCCTATGCACACTCGAGCCCAGAATGGTGTTTTCAAAACTAAACATTCACCATGTACAACCTTCTTGGCTCACAGTGCTCTCCTCTCATCATTGCATTTAGCCAAGGAAACTAAGGGTTTCGAATCTGTTGCAATATCTGCATAATGGGTTCATGCTATGAACGATGAATTACAAGTTTTGTGCTCCAACAAAACTTGAGATCTTGACCCGCGTCCTCCTGAAGATAATATCATTGGTTCTAAATGGGTATTTCGGACAAAATTCCTGGCTGACGGTTCCATTGATCGTCACAAAGCTCGCCTTGTAGCTCAGGGTTTCACAAAACTTCCTGGTTTTGCCTATAATCAAACTTTCAGTCCCGTTGTTAAAGCTTACACTGTTTGAATTATTCTTTCACTCGCTGTTATGAACAATTGGTCTCTACATCAGCTTGATGTAAATATTGCCTTTCTTCATGGACATCTTAGCATACCAGTTTTATAGAACAGCCTCTGGGGTTCATCGATCGTGTCCATCCATCTTACGTTTGTCATCTTAACAAAGCTATTTACGGGCTTAAACAAGCCCCTCTTGCTTGATTTCAGCGTTTCTCTGATTTTATTCTCAGTATGAGGTTTGTGGAAAGTAAGTCTGACACTTCCCTTTTTATATATCGTCAAGAGCGCACATTGCTCTATCTTTTGGTCTGTGTTGACGATATCTTTATCATGGGTAGCAATCATCTATCATCTATGGTTACTCGTCTCATTGCCCGTAGTCCCAAGGAATTTGCCATCAAGGATCTTGGTCGTTTGAATTACTTTCTTGGTCTTAAAGTGACATACACCACTTCTGGCATGTTCTTGGGGCAATCGAAGTATGCCCGAGACATTCTTCTTAGAGCCAACTTGCTTGATTCCAAGCCCATCTTGACTCCGTTGGCTATTAATGAGCTTCTTCGACTTGATGGTGACCCATATTCAGATCTGACTCTGTACCACTCTCTTGTTGGGGTTCTTCAATATCTCAGTATCATGAGACTGGATATTTCCTTTGCTGTAAATACAGTTAGTCATTTTCAAGCCAATTCTACCCCTAATCATTTTCGAGCTGTAAAACGGATCATTCGCTATGTTAAGGGCACTATGGATTTTGGTTTTGATTTTTCTCATGGGCCTTCCACCCTTCTGGGATACTCCGATGCTGATTGGGCTCGCTGTTTGGACACTCAACGGTCCACTTACGGATACTTCATTTTCTAAGGTCCGAATCTTGTTTCCTGGAGTGCTAAAAAACATCCGACATTCTCTCGTTCTTGTTGTGAATCTGAATACAAGGCAATGGCCAACGCTGCCTCTGAAATTATATGGATGATGCATCTTCTTCGTGAGCTATCTGCTCTGCCCTCAGCTATACCCACACTCCTTTCTGATAATAAGAGTGCGTTATTTCGCAGC
This sequence comes from Caryopteris x clandonensis, assembly GCA_028749325.2. Lineage (NCBI taxonomy): Eukaryota > Viridiplantae > Streptophyta > Magnoliopsida > Lamiales > Lamiaceae > Caryopteris > Caryopteris x clandonensis. Next base: position 1,334,996 of record JAPYKT020000045.1, read on the forward strand.
TATACCCACTTTGTTCGAGAGCTTGTTTCTGCTAGGCGATTGACTACTAAGTTTGTTCTTTCCAATCTTCAGCTTGTCGATATATCCACGAAGAGCCTTCCGCGACCATTGTTTGAATTTTTTTCGATCCAAGTACGCGTCATTTCTCATCCGCTTCGCTTGAGGGGAATGTTAGGAATTAGCACACTATTATTTATTGTATATACGTGTATATCCCTCTCCGTATATATGGAGATATAGTTACTGTATTTGTAGCCACTGCTGTAACTATTTAAATGTGTTCCTTATACACATTATTCAATCAAGGTAAATCAATTTTATTACCATGTTAAGATTTTTTTAGAGAATACTGTGATTTGCTAGAATAATAGTTGTTGTACCGATTTTTTAGAAAATTCGTGATTTGCTTTATAGTAAATTTGGCATACAATATATATAAAAGACCTGTACCAATCTATATATATATATATATATACATAAAAAGAAATATCAATTAAAATAGTTTTCTAAATTTGGATATTTTTTAAAACTATTTATAATATATTTTTATTGAACAATATTATTATAATTATTAGTAAATAATTAATTCATCCGTAAATTAAGAAAGTTAATCTCACACTGAAAAAACAAAAGGTATTATTTTTCTTATATTTGAATTTCTGTCACTTGGGAAAATGTAGTGGATTTATTACATTTTACCCATTTTATAGTTATATGATTTATGTATAACACATACAAATTATTGAACATAATTATATATTTTTTTTGAAAATATCAATGTTAAGCATTTTTAAATTTAATAATATTATACTATAAAATTATATAAAAATAAATCCATAAAAAATTAATATGTCTTTGAATCGCACGAGAGAATATACTAGTTATATAAAAGATATATATGAAAATTTGGAGATATTTCTAGCTCAAGAAACATACTATATTTAGGCTGAGAAATATTATATTTGTTTGCATGAAATTTGATGAACCATAAATTTTCTAGTCGATTGATGAATGTTCTATATTCTTATAAGTGTTATTCATGAATTTTAATATCAACAGAGCTAGACCTTATTAGACAATTTATAATGTATAATTATAAATAAGAAATAATATTTTATTTTAATTTAATGTAATTGGATAAATTTTACTCCACACTTTGACCAATTCAATTAACCAAATCAATTTGAATGATAATGACAGTAATTTGTTACCTATCAATTTGTCACTATTACATCTAATTATCACATAAAGGTATTGGAAACAAAAAGTGTATCTGGAAAAGTACTAGAATCATCTTCTTTTTATTATTATTATTATGAAGAACCATATTTTATTAATTTCGAAAAATGGTAATTTAAATATGATTACCTTCAACGCATCACGGATACATGGACATCCATTAGTACAGTCATGATTAATGATTAAATAAGTGCATCATATAAATTTCTATTCACACCTAATACATTATGCTTTACTACCGTAAATTATGATTCAATTCTCTATTTCATTTTTTATTTTAAAAGATTTAATATATAATATAAATTAATTAATAATATATATTATATATAATAATTATTTTAAAATAAAATAAAAGATATAAATTGATAATCGACCCTACATTCACTGTTAACTTTATTATTATTAATTTTAACATTAGAATTTAAATCTTATGTAATTCTGCGAAAAGAAAAAAGGTTCCATGTAATCATAAGCAAAGCTGTCGTCCATTTAATTGTCTGCAACTTTTGTTTATTTCGCAACCTTTTTTTCCTTTTGACTTTCTACTATTTCAAGTAATTAGTGGACAAATATATATATATATATATATATATATTGCTTATTTTCTTATTACAAGACTGAATGTAATTAAAAAAAATATACTCTAAGAAACTATAATTATCCCACAAAAAATATAACGTTTACTGTTACTTTTATATTCTTCTTTCATATGGTCGCTACATTAGAACCTTTAAATTGTGAAAGGTATATAATACATTTAGGAAAAATGATCTGATACAGATCTATTAGAGTTGCGCAATTTTAGTCTCACTGTGGTTGAAAATTCATAAATTCGTTGAAAAATGAAATATAAAATTTTTAATTGGTAATCTTTGCTATGGCGGTCTCCATCTCTTAGTTATAGAAATATTGTGTTAAGGTCATGGTTGGTTTATTTTAAATCTTAGTCACATCCATTTCTAGAGATCACGTAACATATAATTGCTATTCAAACTTTAATAATTTGATTATCAGATGTCGGTTGGGTACATGCCAATGACACATCACCACTTTAGCATAAGGAAGAAATGTAAATAATATTATAAGTTGACTTTATAAAAAATAAATTAATTTCTTGTCCCATAGGGATAATGTAAGAGCCATTAATTCACAATTTTAAAAATCAAGATAGCAATTTGCAAGTTATATGACAAAGCACAAACCAAGCAGAAGTTCAGATAACAAATTGTAATTAAAATTTGAAATACAAACGTGGTTGATAAGGCCAAGGGGCCCTTGACCCTCCACCAGGTGGCTGACAGCCTGTAGCATAACAAATTGTTCATTAGCCACGTGTCATTCTTCCGCTCATCATCTCAGTTTCTTACCTACTCCAGCAGCTTCCACGTGGGGTCACCCAGTGTGCACTCTACCAAATCTTCATGTTTTCAATAGTTTTGACCAATCAACGGACCGCATCTGGTTTGCCTACGACATCCGGATAATGGGAATCCCATGATAAGCGGAAATTCCATTTTTGTCCTCATATATGCGGTTTGAATAGGATCGAATTATTCAATATAATCATTCGTTTAATTGAATGGGTTATAAGTTGGGTTTATCTCTTTAACCTGTCAAAATGGTGTATTGTGAATTAACGGTGTAGATTTATTTATATTAAATTTAGAATTTAATAAATTTGATTGGAGGCGTTGTGTTGAATTGATTCACCCCGCACTTGTAGAAAATAATGTTTGTTTTCAGAAATGCAGTACTTTACAAAAATTATATAACACATTAACTCATATAATTGTAATTGATTCGCCATAAAGATGAACATTATAGTGTGTGAATTAATGGTATATAGATTTCTTTGTATTAAATCTCCTGACGTAATCTTAAATATTTAGAATCTTGTGAACTTGGTTTATCTCCAATTGATTTACCATGCCCTCATAATAAATATTTTTTTTCTTACAAAATGTAATATTTTAATATAAAAATACAAGGAAGTCCAATACAAGAGAAGTTCAGCAGAGAATTTGGTGCAATTTACTCCTGTACTTCCCCTTCTCTCATGGCCTCTGCAATTTACTAAATTAGACATTCCACTCAATGCGTACCCATTCAAAGATACTGTCAGTTAAGTGGAACAGCCCGAGGTTGTTTTCGACCATTCTTACCTTATCCAATCATTAATTAAACGTTTCTTTTTTCTTTTCCTCTGTTCACGAACACCACCTGGTAACAGATAATAAGCTTACAAAATCATATTTCTTTTTTAACTATTTTTAAAATAGGGTGAATTCAAATTTAAATATTATAATTTGATATATATTTATTTCATAATTTTAGAAATTTGATATGTGATTATAGTTTTTTGATACGATCTTAATAATGTGTTACACCAAATTCAATATCCATTAACGTGATTATTTTGTGCCGACATTTTTTAACTTAATATTTTTCATAAAAATAATATTTTTAGATAAATATAATACTTTTTAAGATTTTTTAAAAATTATTACCCAGTTCAAAATTGTATATTAAATTAAGTTTTTTGTTACGTTTTTTAAGTTTACACTCATATAGCATATATTAAAATGAGATATTAGATCTGAAATAATATAATTATTTTTTTCATTGATTATTTAGTGTTAGATTTTTATATTTATTGTGTATTGACTTATTTTTATTGAATCTGAATTGCAAATAAATAATAATTAACAGTTTTATTATAATAAATATTGAATAATTAAATTTATATACCATTTCAAAATAAAAGTATTGTTTCTAACAGTTTTAGAAACAATACTTTTATTTTGAAATGAAATAAATATATTTTTATACAAAATTATATTTTACACATCTTTACCGTAAATAATAAAATATTTTGGAATATTGTTAAGTATTTGTTCTAAATATTGATTAACTCAAAATCTATTATAAATATATTTTAGTTTGTTTTTTAAATATGAACTATATATCGTATAGAGTAATACTAGCATTTAAATATAATTATATTCCATAATTTTTATTATTTATTTTAATAATAAATAAATTAATATAATAAAAATATATTATATTCCGTGAGTTGTTGCACGTGCTGATGACTAGTTATTATTAATAAAAAGGTACAGTAAATAACATGATTAAAAAAATAAAATAAAAAAGCACGAATATTGTTATGCAAATTGCCAGATATTGCACTCAAATAACCAAGAACAATTACCGCGAAAAACTTAAAGCAAGAAATGAAAGCAATTGAACAATGACAACCCAGATTTTAAGTGGTTCGGCAATGTGCGTACATCCACTGTAAAGATCAGCTCAAATTGTATTGATTCAGAGTGTTTTCCCACGATTTACAAAGCACTCAACCCCTTACAAGTCACAGCAAGAATACACTGTGATCTCTCAGCTCAAAACCAGCTCTCTCTCTCTCTCTCTAGGAATATGAACACTGTCTTTTTCTAATCACACACACTTAACTCTAAGATAAAACTAAACTAGCTGCACTTTATCTTCAACTATGAACCGTCCAGATTTACCCACCTATTGCTGCTGGATTGAATGGTTGAGATCAGAGATCAACTCCCAATTTGTTAGCTGCTGGACTTAACCGCTTTTACCAGCTTCCAACTAACTCCAGCAATCTTCAACTGCTTCTCACTATTCAGCAGCCGTTGATCATTGCTAACCTTGATCAATGGTGTTGATCACTCCCAACAAATCTCCACCTTTAGCAATAGTATCAACACAAACTCAGAACTAAACTTTACCACTTACTTCACATGAAGCAAGCACACTGCAACTCTCCACCAAGCTACAGCAAACAATAAAATAAAATAAAAAACACACTGCACTTTTCCACCAAATTGCAGCAAACTTTAAATTCCAACCACACAGCTCCACCTTGAGCTGCAAACCTAGTTCACTACTCCACCTTGAGCAGTGAACTCCTACCTTCTATCATCACTGAACACCAACAAGACTCTGACACAGCTCAAACTTAGCTGTAGGCAGAGCCTTAGTTAAACTATCAGCCGGATTATCATCTGTATCAACCTTCACCACAGAAATGAGCTTCTTTTCCACCATATCCCTCACATAATAGAGTTTTACATCTATATGCTTCGTCCTCTCATGATATCCTTGATGTCTTGAGAGATGTATGGCACTCTGGTTGTCACAGTGTATCTCCACACTGTCTTGCACAACTCCAAATTCTTCCAAAATTCCCTTCAACCAGACACTCTCTTTAATTGCCTCTGTGAGTGCAACAAACTCTGCTTCAGTGGTAGAGAGAGCCACCACAGATTGATGAGTTGACTTCCAACTCACAGCAGTTCCAAATAGCTTGAACACATAGCCTATCAAGCTCTTCCTAGTATCTATGTTTGCAGCATAATCTGCATCTACATAGCCAACCAATGCATCACCAGCTTCTGTGTTCCTTTGAAACCTCAGACCTCTCCCCACTGTTCCCTTTATATATCTCATTGTCCACTTCACAGAATCCCAATGCTGCCTTCCTGGATTCACCATGAATCTACTGACAACACTCATTGTATGTGCCAAATCTGGTCTGCAACAAACCATGGAGTACATCAAACTCCCCACTACACTTGCATAACGAACCTTGTCCATTTCCCTCTTCTCATCATCTGTAGCAGGTCCTTGTTGAAGTGACAACTTCAAACCTTGTTTTAAAGGTGTAGTAACTGATCTAGACAGGTTCATGTTGAACCTCTTCAAAACCTTATCCATGTAAGTAGGCAGAGACAAAACCACAGACCCTTCACTCCTATTTCTCTTGATTTCCATTCCCAATATCACCTTGGCTTCACCCAAGTCTTTCATATCAAACTTCTGCTTCAAAAATTCCTTCACTTCCAGAATACCATCCATTGACTCACTAGCCAATAGCATGTCATCAACATAGAGCAAAAGGTAGGTCTTGGAGGCACCCTTGTGTCTGAAATAGACACAACTATCATAACAGCTCCTCTGAAAACCCCTAGACAACATATAATCATCAAAACGAAGATACCACTGCCTTGGTGACTGCTTCAAGCCATACAACGACTTCTGCAGTAGACATGCCTTTGATTCAGGATCTTTGACTGACACACCTTCAGGAACTTTCATATAGATCTACTTATCCAACTTACCATGTAAGAATGCAGTAGTTACATCCATTTGATGCAACTCTAGATCAAACTGAGCTACTAGTGCAAGCAATATCCTTATTGAACAATGCTTCACTACAGGAGAAAATATTTCACTGTAATCAACTCCCTCCCTTTGTGAGAACCCCTTGGCCACTAACCTGGCCTTGTATCTCACCTCCACATTAGCTCCAGATGCAGGTTTCTTCTTGTATATCCACTTGCACCCTACCAACCTCTGATTCCTAGGTTTAGTGACAATCTTCCATATCTGGTTCTTGTCTAGAGATAGCAGCTCTTCCTCCATTGCCACTAGCCATTTCTCTTTCTCTGAACAATTGATTGCTTCTTTATAAGATCCAGGTTCAAGAGACTCAATGTCTTGTGCTGTTTATAGTGCATAAGACACTACATCACCCTGTGCAAATCTTGCTGGAAGCTTGATAACTCTCCTTTGTCTGTCCCTAGCCAGTTGGTAATTGCTGAGGTTAGTATCACTTCCTTCATCAGTAACTTCCTCATCATGAGCTTCATTTGATCTTGAAGTCTCTCCTTCTGTCAATTGATGCTCTACCTCAAACTGAGACCTCAACTTCTGTGATTCAGACTCACCATTTATCTCCTTCAATGGCATCTTCTTCTCATCAAAAGTGACATCCCTTGATATGATGATTTTCTGATTCTCAAGGCACCACAGTTTGTAACCCTTTACTCCCTGTGGATATCCAATCATAACACACTTTATGGCTCGAGGCTCCAACTTGTCTAGCTTCACATGAGCATATGCAAGACATCCAATCACTTTCAAATAGCTGTAACTTGTGGGTCTCCCTTTCCACATTTCCTCTGATGTCTTGAATTGTAGGGCAGCAGCAGGGCTCCTATTTATCAAGAAAGCAGCTGTAGTCACCAATTCACCCCAGAATGTCTTTGAAAACCCTCCACTACTCAGCATGCACCTCACTCTTTGTAAAAGAGTTTGATTCATCCTTTCTGCAACCCCATTCTGCTGTGGAGTTCCAGGGTCTGTCTTATGTCTTGCTATGCCCTTATCTTTGCAAAACTTATTGAACTCATCACTCAGGTATTCCAACCCATTGTCTGTTCTTAAGTGCTTTACCTTCAACCCAGTAACATTCTCAACCTCAATCACCCAGTCTCTAAACTATTCATGAATGCATCTGATTTGTTTTTAAGTATGATGACCCAGACCTTCCTTGTCCAATCATCTATCATGGAGATAAAATATCTCCCTCCACCTGGTGTAGCAGTTCTTGCAGGCCCCCACAAGTCAGAATGCACATATTGAAGTTTCTCCTGTGATGTATGAACCCCAGTTGGAAAACTAAGCTTCTTAGCTTTCCCAAACACACAATGTTCACATATATCTATCCTTGAGATTCTGTCACCTTTTAACAACCCTTGTTTGGTTAATTCATGTAAGCTCCTAGCACTTAAATGTGCTAACCTTCCATGCCATAACAATGTGTTATCCTTATCATTCACTGAGTTTATTTCCCCAGTAACAACACTGCCATTCAAAAAATACAGACCATTTCTCCTAGTCCCTCTAATCACAGGAAAACCATCTTTGATAACATCAAGAATTCCATTTTCTGATTGAAACCTATACCCAAGAGCATCAAATATACCCAAGCTGATTAAGTTCCTTCTAAGTTCAGGAACATACCTGACATCTCTCAAAAGTCTTACCACACCATCAAACATCCTGATGTGGAGTGAACCAACTCCCTTTATTCTGCAGCTTTGGTCATTCCCTAGTAGCACTGACCCTTCTTCTTGTAATTGTAAAGCAGAAAACCACCCTTTGTATGGTGTCACATGGAAGCTACACCCTGAGTCTAGCACTCAATCATCTCCTGCATTATCTTTACTAACAGTCAATGCCTCAAATGGCTCAAAACCAACACCTCCATCAACCGTAGTCAGATTTGCTTGATTGTTTGACCCCTTATTATTGTTGTTATCAACACTCTTGCCCTTCAGAGCCCTCCACTTAGCACAATCCTTCTTGTAGTGGCCAGGTTCATGGCAATGAAAACACTTCCTAACTTCTGGATTGTTAGTGAAGTTTGATGGCTTCTTCCCCTGCTGATTTGGTGCAGTGGAACCTGGCTTCTTGTTCCACTTCTTCTGATTTGGATTCTTCTTGACCAAGAGTCCCTCACCAGTAGCTGGCTCAAGCGTTTGCTCTGAAACCTTCTGTAACTCTTTACATTTCAGAGCCAATTCCACTTCTTCAAGGCTTATTGATTCTTTGCACCCATACAATAAGGTATCCTTGAAATGTTAAGAGGATTTAGGTAGAGAGCACAGTAGCTTTAGAGCTTTGTCCTCATCACTGAGCTCCACCTCTATATTCTTAAGATCATCCAAGATCTTGTTGAATTCATCCATTTGAACCAAGATTGGCCTGTCTTCTGTCATTTTGAAGGAATAGAGCCTTTGTTTCATGTATAGGCGATTAGCCAGAGTCTTCACCATGTATAGGCTCTCAAGCTTATCCCACACTCCAATGGCGGTTGTCTCCTTTGAGACTTCTCTCAAAGCTTTATCACCAAGACAGAGGATTATGACTGAATGTGCCTTCGCACTCATCAATGCTTTCTCCTCTTTGTCTTCTTCCTTTTCCTTCCCAGATGGCTTTGGCTTGTTCAGTGCATCGATCAAACCTTGTTGTGTTAACAACGCTTTCATCTTCATCTGCCACAAGGCAAAATCAGTTTTCTCTGTGAATCTTTCCACATCAAAACAAGTGGATCCCATTCTTGTCTAAACCTCCAATTCTTCCCACGGGACGACGCCAATTTGTTATGCAAATTGCCAGATATTGCACTCAAATAACCAAGAACAATTACCCAGAAAAACTTAAAGCAAGAAATGAAAGCAATTGAACAATGACAACCCAGATTTTAAGTGGTTCGGCAATGTGCCTACATCCACTGTAAAGATCAGCTCAAATTGTATTGATTCAGAGTGTTTTCCCACGATTTACAAAGCACTCAACCCCTCACAAGTCACAGCAAGAATACACTGTGATCTCTCAGCTCAAAACCAGCTCTCTCTCTCTCTAGGAATATGAACACTGTCTTTTTCTAATCACACACACTCAACTCTAAGATAAAACTAAACTAGCTGCACTTTATCTTCAACTATGAACCGTCCAGGTTTACCCACCTATTGCTGCTGGATTGAATGGCTGAGATCAGAGATCAACTCCCAATTTGTTAGCTGCTGGACTTAACCGCTTTTACCAGCTTCCAACTAACTCCAGCAATCTTCAACTGCTTCTCACTATTCAGCAGCCGTTGATCATTGCTAACCTTGATCAATGGTGTTGATCACTCCCAACAAATATGATAACAATGAGTTTGTAGATTGGATATCAGATCTGTACCCGACCCACTTGAAGGCTTTATGCAACTATTTCTAAACCAAATGAATTTAGGTTGGTGGATTTTAAATACAACCCCAGAATCTTTCCTACTGGTCTTTTTTCTTTTTTTAAATATGATAAAAAAAAAGAGCTTTAAATAAAAATACAAAAAAATACCCTAAATACAAAATCTTTCCTACACCTTTTTTTATTTTTATTTTTTATATTGTATTTAAAATTGTCCTTCAGGTTGAGTAGTAGATTCCCCCACCCCCACACACATATATAAAATAAAAATTGGCTTCACTTTGGTGTCATCATTGTGTTGATACAATTGAATCTGTGAAAATTCTTACTGGATTAGCCACCTTTGGGTTGATTAATTGAGTGGGTCAATATGTATTTTTCTTAATTTATATTTTATGTTATTAAATTGAGGTTTTTCTTATGCTGTGATTGGACCATATCTTAACAATTATTACATAGGTTGATTGAATAAAAATATATCATTTTTGCAATGTCATCGTATCTTTCTTACATTGTGATTTAATATATGATTTTTTTTAACTTGATTAACGGTCGTAATTTTTCAATAAAATTTAGATGATGTAACGCTTGAAGTTCGATAATTGCACCCTTAATGAATACCACGTCACTTAGCTAAGGAAAAACTTGACCTTTAATTCTTTAAATACAATGTCATATAAAATTAAATCAAATATGATGAATATTTAAATAAATATACTTCATCAAATATTCCGTCAGATTATATATAGAATTGCAAAAACTAATAAAGCAAAAGTCATGCATTTTTGTGTAATTAACACTTTTTTTAATAATTAATTAATATTCCATTTATGGATCAATCCTAGAATCAATTATTCCTTTTTTCTGGAAGGAATAAATTATATTTCTCTATAATATTTTTTTGAGCTTTTTCTAATTGTAATTAAACATATTTAACAAACATAGGTAACTTCTTTAATTTAGTGTGGCATTTTAATTTCTATATATGCTACTGGTTGGAGTTTATTTATATTTTTTTAATTCGTACAATTTATTGTCATCACATCATTTAACCACTACAATTTAATTAATTTAAAACTACATTTCAACCAACAAAAATTATGTAAATCTTGATATATTGCTTTAACTTTAACTTTTTTTACACTTAATTGATAAATCTAAGTATTATATTTATAATAAATCATTGTTTATATAATTAACTAATTAGTGATACATTTATGTTTTGAAAATATCGCATTGGGACAATTTTAATTTTAAATGATAATTGAAAATTTAATATTCTCCTCCTCCCTTAGTGAACCCCATCCCCATGCAATTCCACCGCTGCACCGCCATTACCACTAGTCCTCCCAGCCACCACCATCGGCACAACAACAGTCCACAAAATCACTAAAATAAGGCCACAGAATTGACGGCAAAACAATTCAGTTTCCACACAAACTTATGTTAATTGGATGCATCATCTAAGTTGATCTAAAATATTACTTTAATTTTTGCAAACGTTTCTGTAAATTGGATGGACCACCCACTCACTCTAAAATATTACTTTTAATTAAAAAAATATTATTTATTTACTTGAAAAGTTAGATATGAATATAATTTTGATTTTTAATTGAAACCGACTAACTATTACTCTAATTTTGATTCGCAATTAAAATTTTAGCTGGTTTGATTCTGGTTTTAGGGTATCCCATTTCAGGAACCGGCCCTCAGTTCTGGTTGCAAACCAGCGGTTCCAAATATGAAATTGAAAAAAAAAAAAAAAGAATCGAGGAACTGAAACCAAAGAATTGCCTCTTCCAAAATTGAATCAGAATCGAAGAACCGTACCCATATCTACTAGAAATGTATTACTAATGTTTTGTTAGCTTAAAAAATAATAATAATTTTTAAGACACAACTATGCAGACAAAGTGGCAAGTGTAAAATCACTTTTGACAACAACAGTTGGCACGCTTCACTTGCGGCAACTGTCCTTATTTGACAGCGTGCAAACGTTTGTGGTGGGTAGTTATTTTTTTATTTTTACTTTCTCTTTTCTTCTTCCTCCAATTCAACCTTAATTTACTCAACTAGACATTCCATTCGAGGCTTATCTATTTCAAGATATTGTCGGTTATGTGGAACCTTTCTAATTTTACGGTTGGTTAAATCGTTGATTTAGATTTAATTTAAAATTAAAATAAATAATTAATTGAGTTAGTTTTGATTTCAAATTAACTAATTTCAAAATTATTGATTTCGATTTTAAACTGTCGGTTCTAGTTTAAAATTGTTGGTTTGGCTTTTGAACTAGCGATTCCAACTGTTAAATTTGAAGAAAAGAAAGAAAAAAAGAGGAACCCGTAGACCTGTGGAACTGGTGGTTCTGAAACTGAGACCATACAACCGGCAATTTTAAAACTAAAATTGTAGAACTAGCAGTTTCGAAACTGGAACTGATTATCTACTAGTTTGGTTCCGATTCAAGCACCTAGTTTTGAGAACTAACAGTTATGGAACTAGAATTATACCCATGTCTAGCCCGATGTTGTTTTCAACCTTTCTTACCTTATCCATTCAAAAATTCCTTCCATAGTATATATTAAGTGAATCACAGTAGTATTATTTATTTAATTAATAAAATTACATATTTATTTAAAAAGTATTACTATTTTTTTAAGATAACAAACTAGAAATATTACATTTTGAAAAATATTTTTTAGTTAAACAAATAATACAATAAATCGGATCGCACATAAGTTTTTGTACTATAATTTATTAAGTTCTTTTATTTTCTACAAAATATATTCAATATCAACAGCGTTCTGAAAATTTAATTTTAAAATTTTGTGTATTTATTACCTTAATTTAATTGTAAATTTCAATTATTATTTTAAGATTAACAGCGTTCTGAAAATTTAATTTAAAATTTAGTTATGTTGTAGATTTTGAAAGCACAACAATAAAGGGCTTACAACATTTTATTTGAATCATAATATATAAAGAATTTACATAAAATATTGAGGCCTGCATTTACATACAAAATCTTATTTATTATTAATTTACTTAAGAATATAAACTTCCCAACACAACTTAAGTTGGCATGGGTTCACTTTCGCTTGACCTAATGCCTCACATTAAAATATTTTAAAGAAGACTTTTTTTAAATAAAAAATAAAGACGACTTTTTAGTAAGGTATAATAATATTTACAATGTCTCAAATGATGATAGACATAGCTAAACAAGCATCCCTTTTATTTATTTATTTATTTATTATTATTATTATTATTTCAAAGATACTCCTATATTATAATAGAGTAATTTCAATTTGCAACTGGTGCTATATGCATTGCGATCTGAAGATAGAAAAAAAAAAAAAAAAAAAAAAAAGCTTGCTTCTAGTTATATATTGAAATAGATCAATGGCCACCTAAATTATTTTTTCCGCTCTTTTCTTTTAGACAAATAAATAAAAAAAACTGAAATTTTTATGATTGAATTTCTGAAATTAAACATATGAAAATATTATATATAATGTTGAAAATTATAAATGGTTTTCCAATTAAAAATAAAATTTGAAAATGAAAATAAAACTTTGAAAAGTACAATTAATTTCTAAGAAGTTACAAGTAATTTCAGGAAACTACAAATAAATTCTAAAACTTAAAAATAATTACAGATGATAAAAAATAAATATGGAAAACAACAAATTAATTTTTTTAAATACAATTTAAATTTTATGTTTCTGAGATGTGAAAATAGACAAAAAAGTAGAAGAAGAAGAAGAAGCAGCAGCTTAATAAAATAAAACAATGTTAGAGAAAAATACAAAAAAACTCATACAAATTTAACGGAGAACAAAAATTATAAAGTAACAAAAATGAAAATAAAAACAATTGCATAAGATTCATAGAAAATATATGGAAATTAGGAACATACATAAAAAAGACTTGGAAAATTAAACGAAATAATATTATATGTATTTAAGAATTTATTTTATAATTTTCCAAATTTATCAATAGTTTTCATAATTTCTTTCCAATTAAAATTTATTTTTTATTTCAGAAGTTATTCACATATTTTTAAAATTTATTTTTATTTTCAATATTTATTTTTAATATTTGGAAGTCTTCATAATTTTTTTGAATTTTAAGATTATATTAACAAGCTTTAGGGTTTTTTTTTAATTTATTAATATAGATATTTTGTTGATAAAAAAAAAGTTGAAAAATAGATTAAGTAATTGGTAGTTGATTTTGTATACAAGTCGAAAGTAATTAAAGTTTAGTTATCTTGAGGCACCAACTTGTGAAAATATGAATAATACAACTTGTATTCTAAGTAATCCTATAGTAATTGATGTTTGAAGGTTGGAAATATTTATTTGAACTAAAAAAATATAAAGGACAACACTACCATTCTTAACCCAAATGTGAGAAAAGCAGATGAACAGAGGTAAAGAAAATTGAATTATGCGTGTAATTTTAAGTACATGAGATCAAAGAAAAATTATTTTGTGTTACAAACAATTAAATTGTGTTAATCAATTATCTTTCTCTGGTAGCCCATCATATTTTGTACATCAATTGTAAAAATTAGACATGCTCAATTTATAAGAACAAAACTACATAGAACGATCCACTAAAAAAAGAGATTGGAAGTTACATATTATGCTAACACAACATCAAGACGAGAAAGCTTCATACGGACAGCCCTATAAGAGGATAAAAATAAAAATAAAAATAATATATATATATATATATATATAGTAATATGAGAATAAATGTATGCCTAATAAGTGATTGCATGATTGAAAAATATATAGTTAATAGCATGATAAAAAATAAATCAACATGAATGATAATGACAATGAGTTTGTAGATTGCGTATTAGATAGGTGCTCGACACATCTAAAGCAATTATGTTATATATATATATATATATATCAAATCATGAATTTAGGTTATTTAGTAAATTTTACGTTCAAACGTGCATGTACATATATATTGCCCTAGGGTAAGTTAAAATTTGCAAAGATGTGGGTTTCAAAATTTATAAAACATTTCTTATTCGGACAAAACCAAGAACCGTTATAGATAACGAAATTTGGGTTTAAAGACAAAGTTTTGGTTGGGACGTTGTGTTTGGGCTTAGTATGGTCAAAGTAAAAGACACACGTAATTAGCCGCTTCTGGAAATCCCTTCTCATTGCAAAGTCCATTTGGAAGCAACGGATCTGGCTTTTGCCGAGGAAGACTTAGTCATGGAACAACGCCCCTCATTTTCCTTTCACTGTAATAATAACATCACTTGAAACATTATCAAGAAAAGACGCAAATTCTTGCTTTTCACACTCTTCTCCGCAAAGTTGAATCTTTTCTTTCGTGCATGTCCAGGGGCAAAGGTTGGTAATTTATGACTACATTTATTTTCACTCCATTGTTTTTACCATTGCATCACTGTAACTTTTTTTTTTCAAGATTTGATCTTTCCATGTAGGTGGGCATTAATAGTATTTGGATTTAATCCGCAGAAACACAAAGAGCTGGAAAATAAATGGAAAGATGGAAAGCAAAAATAGGATTTTTGGCCAATAACTTATAATGTCTGTGCTTTTAGCTTCATTTTTTTATGATGATCTCATTTTTTTTAATTTAAAAAAAAAAATTCCACCATTCCTTTTTGCAGTCCAAAACCATTCCTTGACCAAAAACATCCCATTTGATTGGCGTTTATAGTCTAATAAGCTATTTCTTCTTCCAGTTTATTGTTCTGTTGACGCACCAAAAACAAATGGGCTGCCGGAAATTAGCAAGAAACTTGGGATAAATCATGTTTCTACTTTTTTCCTGAAAATAAAAGGAGTGTGTTTTGTGCAGGTGGTGGTGATTTTAATACAGAAGGAGCTCTTATTTTAATACTATATTTGTTCCAATAAATTTATTTTTTCAAATTCCCCTTTACTGTGGAATCAAAATCAAAGACGTGTTGAGCTGTTATCCTTTTCCTCTGCCCCTCTCTCTCTCTACATCTTTTTCAATTCAAAAATCTGTGCGTAGTACTCGGTGCAAGCTGTAAATGAATGTAGCGTATGCACAGGTCTTTTGTACTATTCATCTCATTAACAGCCTTCCCCACTGTTTCCATTTGAATATATAAAGTTTCTTTTTTTTCTTCGTTGTTGTTCGGCAGCATTTCTACTCCCTTATAAGCTGCACAGAAATACTTCAATGAATTAGGAGACTATAATATCTTCATCCCCTCCCATGCTTCTCTTCTCTTCTCTTCTCTGTCTCTGTCTCTGTCTCTCTAGACTATTGTGATCCAAAAATGAAGTTTTTATAGCATTTCTCCCTTCTTTTCTGGCCTTTTCGCCATATCCTCTGCCTCAAAATAAGGAGATTCCCTGCTTTAAAGCCCACTGTATGCATCTCTTGTTCTTAAGTTAAATCTTTTGAGCGTTCTTCAACGATTCCCACATTTACACAGCAGATTTTCCATCTGGGGTTTTCACCATATTTTCGAACTGGGTTCTTAAGCTGAAGCTGAAGATTTTGATTCTAAACTATTTCTGCGCACACTTGGATCTTGAAAATGGCTCCATCGCTGTACTGGTGGGCAAAGGAATCTCACAGGGGCACCCCTGTAGTAGTAAAAATGGAGAACCCAAACAACTGGTCCATGTTGGAGCTAGAGTCCCCCTCAGATGAAGACTTCATCTACCCAAACGACGCGGTCTCCAAAGGTGGCCGCAACAAGAACGCCAAGCAGCTCACTTGGGTCATCCTCTTGAAAGCCCACAAGGCGGCCGGCTGCCTCACCTCCATTGCCGCCGCATTCTTCTCCCTCGCCGCCATAGTCCGCCGCCGCGTCGCCTCCGGACGCACAGACTCCACCGACAGTTCATCGACCGAAAATCGAGCCATTAAGTCCAGATTCTTCACTTGTATTAAAGTCTTCCTCTGCCTGTCCCTACTAATGCTTGGCTTTGAACTGGCTGCATATTTCAAAGGGTGGCATTTTGGAGCTCCGGATCTTCAGCTGCATCATCTTTATGCTTTAACGCATGGTTTTGCTGTGAAAGATGTATTTGATTTGCTTTATTCTAAGTGGGTATGGGTAAGAGTGGAGTATCTTGCTCCACCGCTTCAGTTCTTGACCAATGCCTGCATCGTGCTCTTCCTCATCCAGAGCTTGGATAGGCTAATCCTGTGTTTGGGTTGCTTTTGGATCAAGATCAGAAAGATTAAACCTGTTCCCAAACAGAACCTTATGGATCTTGAATCAGGAGATAAAGATGGTTATTTCCCTATGGTCTTAGTTCAGATTCCTATGTGCAATGAAAAAGAGGTAAAACTCTCTTTCCCCACCTGTTTTCTTGATTTATTTTTCTTTCAAAAAGACAATTAAATATCCAATTCTTGTTTTTCATGCTTGGTTTAGTTACAAGTGGTGTGAATTAAGTGTGTGTGTTTGGATTGTGATAGGTTTATCAACAATCAATTGCTGCTGTGTGCAACTTGGAGTGGCCTAAGGGAAGATTGCTCATCCAAGTCTTGGACGATTCGGATGACCCGACAGCCCAGTTTCTGATTAAGGAAGAGGTGCATAAATGGCAGCAAAATGATATCAACATTGTATACAGACATAGAGTGATTAGGGACGGTTACAAAGCGGGCAATCTTAAGTCTGCCATGAATTGCAGCTATGTTAAAGACTACGAGTTTGTTACCATTTTCGACGCCGATTTCCAGCCTAGCTCGGATTTCCTTAAACGGACTGTTCCTCACTTCAAGGTATCTCTTGGCCTTTCAACTTTAAATCGATTATAGAGGACTTGAAATTTATTTACATTGATTGAATGTGTTTTTCCATTAGTCCTAATTCCTGCATCAGATTAGGTTTACATTCTTGAAATCCAATTTATTTATGACGCCCAAAGGGCAGTGTGAATTGTGTAGATAGCCTTGAATTGAGCTGATATGAATGTTGTCTTGCTTTGAATTGTAGGATAATGAGGAAGTAGGGTTGGTTCAGGCGAGGTGGTCTTTCGTAAACAAGGATGAAAACCTACTAACTAGGCTGCAGCTCGTCAATTTAGCTTTCCATTTCGAAGTAGAGCAGCAGGTCAATGGACATTTCATTAACTTCTTTGGGTTTAATGGGACTGCCGGTGTGTGGAGGATAAAGGCATTGGAAGAATCAGGTGGATGGATGGAGAGAACCACTGTGGAAGACATGGACATTGCCGTCCGAGCCCATCTTCATGGATGGAAATTCATCTTCCTCAATGATGTTGAGGTATTTTTCACAATAAATTAATGATTTGAGTTAGTTATTTCCTATTGTATTGTTTATGAAGTAATTAAACCATGTTATACGGAACTTTCAGTGCCAATGTGAACTGCCGGAATCTTATGAAGCCTACCGGAAGCAGCAACATAGATGGCATTCTGGCCCGATGCAGTTGTTCCGCCTCTGTTTGCCGGCTATTATTAGATCAAAGGTATTTGATGATACATGCAAGAATTTCTTTTCTCACATGTATTGTTCGTTCCAATTTGTGTTTCATCTCCTATTTTAGATGCACTGAAAGAATTCCACTTGGTGATATGCTAATTCGCTTTCTAATTTTGATCAAACGCAGATTAGCACTTGGAAGAAAGCCAACATGATCTTTCTCTTCTTCCTACTAAGAAAGCTTATACTCCCATTCTACTCATTCACCCTATTTTGCATCATTCTACCATTGACAATGTTTGTACCTGAGGCCACACTCCCATCGTGGGTTGTATGTTACATCCCCGCCACCATGTCATTTCTTAATATCCTTCCTGCTCCGAAGTCCTTTCCATTCATAGTCCCTTACTTGCTATTCGAAAACACCATGTCCGTAACCAAATTCAATGCAATGATCTCCGGCCTCTTCCAACTCGGAAGTGCGTACGAATGGGTCGTCACTAAGAAATCCGGCCGATCCTCTGAAGGCGATCTCACGTCCCTGGTCGAAAAACCACTGACGCACCAAAGAGGGAGCTCAGAGCCTAATTTAGAGGAGACGAGAGAGGAAATCAAACAACAGATGCAAAAGGATTCTCGGAAGAAGAAACACAATCGGATATACACAAAGGAGTTGGCTCTGGCTTTCCTTCTGTTGACAGCTGCAGCAAGAAGTCTGTTGTCTGCTCAGGGCATACATTTTTACTTCTTGCTCTTTCAGGGCATTTCGTTCTTGCTCGTGGGCTTAGACTTGATTGGCGAACAGGTGCAGTAATGGTCATTCATTCGGCTTTTTAGTGAACATATGAATCATCCACAGGCAATTATCTTGTCATGTAAAAAGCTGGACAGGAGTTGCAGTGGAAATCAGGGGTATTAAAGTAATTTCCCCTGGCTTTTGCCCCCAATCTTGAGGCTAAAACATGGCTGATGGGAGATTGAATTGAAGAGGTCTGCAGTTCAGAATGGTATCTTTGGCAGTAAAGAATTTGTTTTTCTTGGTTTTGTAATCTCTTCATTTTCTCTCTTAATTCTTTTGTTTTTTAGTACCGATGCATTCTTTTTGTAAGAAAAATTGGTCTCTTGTTAAATCCGAACACATAATTTATTCTCATCCGAGGATGGTGGTGGTGGTAGTAGTAGTAGAGTTGTAAAGTGATACTACCTCGTATTTTTGGAGTAACGGCTATAATTTAATTTACGATGTTTTGAATTTTAGAAAGAGAATTCTCAGTCCAGAGCTTCTAGTTCAAAGCCAAGAATTTACTTACTACTGGAAAGGTAACAAAATTTTGGAATCCAGTTTAGCAGTGAAGAAACACTTTACTTGCTGTGAAAAATTTGAAGCCTTTTTCCCAGAAAAGTGAAATTCCAAGGACCCTTTTCTACTCTCAGTGGGGGAAACTGAAGTTGAGCAGAAAAGCACCAAATTCTCCTGGTAATTTAATCGAATAGAATGTGGGTAGAGCCTCAGAGAAGAAGAGCTGTTTTGGCCATGTAAGTACACTCATGAGCACCAATTGCTTGCTTAAATTCTGTACCGAGAAAAGAGAAATTCTCGGGCAGATATCGAAGTGATATCAAGCACAACTATCAGACCGCAAGCCATGTGCAAAACTTATCGATTATGTCCCAAATCAATGATGTCAGTCGTGCCTGGGAATGAATTCGCTACGCTGGAATATGATGTGGGAACACAATAGATAATATAAGTTAACAATCAACATTTTTACAAATGTTGCGACGTACAATTATCAGCAATTTCATGAAAATGTTAATACCATTTTTTCTTTCTTTGTGTAAGCTTCAATATTTAAAATAAAATAGCTGCACATTTTTAGATGGCGTTTTAAATGCCAGTTTCTAATAATTTCTTTTTACAAAATGTCATTAAATTAGTTTCATCATACATTCTTTTCTCGTAATTACTAATATTTTATATGTGCGCTGTCAATGAAAGAATATATATAATTAGTAATCAATAAAATTATTACTAAGTTAAATTTTAATATTTATAAAATTATTATTATGAAAAGTAACTTTTTTAAAACAACAATAAATTTATAAGAGTATAATATTATGTTTTATTGATTGAATAAATTTATCAACAATTCAATCAATAAGATAATAATTACTAATAAAATAATTTCTTAAGTGTGTAAGTAATTAATTTTCATACTTACATATTTTTGTAACTGCACATAGCTATACAAAACATAGACTTTTTTTTTTCCCGGAAAAAGAGAGGTTATTTGAAATATACATCATGTCTCTTTAATAATCTGTGCATACTTATAATATTAAAAATAAATAAATAATATATTTTAAAATCATGAAAATATGAAAATCAATATAATAGAAAAGTCAGGTTATAAAGATCCAATAAATAATAGTAGTTAATAAAAAAAAATTTGGTTATACTTATTCTTAGGAATCATTTTTTTTACCTTGACTTTTTAAAATACAATAGTATATCTTTATTAAAATCGTTAAATTTAATAATATATTGTATCTACGTTGGACGTAGCGCAAAAAGCATATAAGGAATTTATAATCATATTATAAACCAGATTTATTAAAAACTTATGATCATTCCTTGTGAAATTAAAATAAAATTAATTTTTATTATATATTTTTATGATGATGATGATGATGATTATTATTATTATTATTATTATTATTATTATTATTTTGTAGTGAATGAGATAACTCAAATAGAAAAGTTGTGACATTAGAACAATAAATTTAGGAGTATGGCAAAAATAGGATATTAAGCAAATTTTTTTGTTCTAACTAAAATCAAAATTAGCATAAAAGTTCAAATTTAATAAGTTTTGGCTATTTAATTCTAAAATTACAAAAATTAAAAATTTATTATCCCAATTTACAAGTCTAAAAACACAATATCCTTATTTTTACCGTACCCCAAAAGTTGTCCTAATTTTATAATCAATTTCAATTCTTAGGATAGCAATAAATGAAGGGGCATGGGTATGGGCTGAGGAATACAGGCCTTCAAATTAGGGCCCCCTAAATCCACCAGCTGCCTGCTCTGTCTCTTCCTCTTCCTTTAACCCGCGCTTCTCATTTCTTTTCCCTCCTTACTCCTTGCTTCTTGCTTTCTCATCTTTCTTTGGTGACTAGTCTTAATTTCTCCCTTCTCCACCTCCTAAAAGATGATTATATTGATTATCATTCTTTTTTAAGATTCAACAACTCGAGATTCACAGGTAAGAGATTATTCTTTACCTAAAGAAACTTTTTCTTTTGAATATTTATTATCAATTATTTCCATCTTTTGTTTATTATCTATATTATTTGGTACGAGTGTAAATTAATATTGAGAATTAAGTCGCAGAACCAGTTTGGGAGTTCAGTTCGTTTGGTTAAAACTTGGGTAACATGGGTTTCAGGAGATATGAGATACTTGTTGCTATTTAAGTATATTATGGTTGCTGGATGTCTATAGATGGAATATGACCGACCGGAATTGTGGTCGAATTGATAGGTTAAGATATAATTGTCAACTTATGTAGATGAACATGGTTTTGCAAAACTTAATGCTTCAATGTCTTACCTCGTCATACTTGTCAATTTTGTTATCATTTCTCCTCCACCTGAATTTGTATGTTTTCATTGAATGTCATCGTCTAAGTTTCTGTTTAGTTTTTTATTAACTTGACTGATGCAAGGTATAATATGATTGTGGTTGTGTAATAAAATACTGTGATGAATATATTTCTCATTTTATTCTGACGAATTTGCTTTCCCAGTTTAGAATTTATTCACTCATAAAACATTGTTTTTGTTATTGAAAATTTGATTTGTTGATCTGATATGTCCTGACATTCTGTACTTTTGTTTTTGTTAGGTGTAAGGATACTTTGCAATCCCTCACTCCACTGCCATCACCACCACGCCTCAAGACAAATGGAGTTCATGGCGGAATGGAAATCGCTGTGGCCTGTATCCTCCACCTTTTCTGCACCATTGCTTATCCCAAACCAAAAACCCCAAACACCCTTTGGTCCGCTAATATTTACCCCAAGCCCCAATTCCTCCACTGCTCTATTCCACTCCCCCTTGCTTTCACCCCGCCTTCCACCACCATATTCACAACTCACACTTTCCCGGTTCCTCCAAAGTTATGATTCTATCCCTTCCTCTGCTGCTTCTATTTCTTCTCTTCTTGGGCCCCAACTCCCAAATTGTTCTTCAGAATTTCATGGCTTCAACTCTCTTCAATTGCTTCAAATTCCTAGTAAGAATCTAATCATTGTGTTTTTCCCAACTGGAGAAAATTCTGATCATGTGGGGTTTTCTTTACTTTCTGTGAAAGATGGAATTTTAGGTGTCCAATCACAAAGCAAGAACTATTTCCATGTGGTAAAAGAAGGTAATGCAAATCGTGAACGAATCACATTTTTGTTGGTTAACCCAGTTGAAGATTGTTTCAATGAGAATAGAGATGGCATATTTGGCCGTGATGCTGTAACTGGAGGTGGGTTTTTAATGGTTTGTACGAAGTATTCTGTTTTTTGGTATAGAGTTGGAATTACAACTACTTATAAACAAAAGGACCATTCTGTTCGCGTGGATTTTATGGGTTGTGCTGATGCTAAGATGTTTAGGGGTAATGCAGTGGAAAGCGCTTGTTGGAGTCCACATTTGAGTGAAGAATGCTTAGTCTTGTTGGAGAATGGTGACTTACTGTTGTTTGATGTCAACAGTTCTGCGAAAAAGACTAATTCGTTTTTTGTGGTTAGTGGAAACAATAGAATTGTTAATAAAAAGATGCATATTCCACTAAGTGATAAGTTGGGATTGGATGAAGAAAGTCACTATGAAGGTCAGCAGTGGTTTGGATGCCAATTTAGTTGGCACCCTAGGCTATTTATTGTTTGCCATCGTAGTGAGATACTCTTGGTTGATTTGAGTTCAGCGGGAGAATGCAACGTCTGCTGTTTGTTGAAACTTCAGATGTTGTCTATGGGGAAGAATGATGGATTTTTCTCACTCACAAGGGCCGGCTCTGAGGGTTTCTACTTTACTGTAGCTACAAGATACTTGCTGCTTCTTTGTGATGTGCGGAAACCATTGATGCCGGTCTTGCGGTGGGGACATAGTGTTAGAAATCCACGATATATGGCTGTTATTAGATTGTCGGAGTTGAGGGCAAATCCACAAGATACAAGATACAAGATGGCTTCAGGATTAGGCTATTGTGTTGTTTTGGGATCGTTTTGGGACAGCAATTTCAGTCTTTTCTGTTATGGCCCTGATGGTGAAGGAGATGGTTCTGTCCGTTATGAAATGTCCAAGTTCTGCAACTCATATTATGCATGGGGACTCCCTTCAAAACTCTCATTGTCTGATTCTGATTGTAAATGTGGTAGTTGCCTTGTCAGAGAAGAGTCCCAGAAAGCTTCCCTCCCAGTTTGGATTGACTGGAGGCACAAAAAGGACTTAATTTTGGGGTTTGGCATTCTTGAACCAGTCTTTTCTATGCAGTTATCCTCCCATGATAGTTTTGGCGGGTTTACACTGATCAGGTTAACATCATCTGGGAAGCTAGAAGCACAAAACTACTTTGCTGATTGGGGCACTGATAAGTTTTTGGAAGCGGGTCACAAGAGGAAAAGCATTCATCTGGAGGATAATCTTTTGTATGATTGTGACTATTCAGAATATGATGGGATAAAGAAATTTCAGCATATGAGATTGGAGTTCTTTAATGAATATTTGAAAGACAGGCTAGCAAAATGCATTGTCAAAAGAAAAGAGAAGATACAAGAGAGTGATGAAAATGCCCAGAAAAAGTATGTCATGAAGTCTAATCTTAATTATCATCAAGAAATATGTCCTAGAATTAAGGCTTTTAGGCTTTCAGAAGTGGACTCCTCATTTGCATTTTCTGCTTTATTGAAAGATATCAGCTGGCCAACTAGCATACATGAGATTGCTTTAAGGAGAACATGTACAGCCTTGCCAACAAATCTATTGCAATTGGCTTTCTCCACCTATTCAAATTTTGAGGAGGATTCTAAGAACCCTAAGGAACCTTTGGAGTTCCTGGATATTCCTGACCAACTCCAAGTCCCTCCTTTTCCTTTTAGAAAGCCATCATATCGCAGCAATAAATGGTCTAGTAAAGTTCAGCCATCTGATGCCCTTGTAGGTCCAATTCTCCCTCCACATTTCTTGACTATCCTTCATGCGCTTTGGGTGGATGATCTTAAAGAAGAAAAAGAGCTCTACTTGGAAGAATCAGAAGCATTTTCAGCTCATTCTGAATTCAAACTACAATGTGATAATGTTTTGAAAGTTGCGAGGGAACATATTTCAGGTTCGAATGTGGAAACTCAGGATGATTTTGTTTCTCTTGCAGATGATACAGAAGATATGATCTATGAGACTCAGAAATTGAAATATTTTTGTCATAAACCATCTGCTTTCCTGGACAATCCCTTGAGTACGGACTTTACGAATTCTATATGTGAAAATGACATATTTTCAGCCCATGTTTTTAGGAGAAGTCAAGAGCTTGCATCTGATCTTAGTGTAGAGATGGTAGGAAAAGAGCTGTTTGATGTGGGCTGTCCAGTGGAATTGAATTTTGATGACTGCAACATTGATTTTGGGCCTAAGGAGCTGGAAATTTTTCAAAAATTGAAGAAACAAGATTTAGAATTTCAGAGATGTTTTAAGCCATATCAAGACTATATTGTTAAAGGTGATGAGCTGAAATGAAAATGAAGTTACATAATGAACAACATGTTTGGTTCCTGTGACTTCTTCGATGCTAGCCTGGATATAATAATGATCCTGTTGTTTTGTATTGGGATAAAGTCAGTGGTTTAGTGAAATTGACCGAGCAACTTCCTCCTCATTCCATATTAAGTAAGGTATTCTCCTTTCTAAAATCTAAACCTATTGAGTTGATTTTGGTTTAATTCTTTCACTAAATTTGAATGTCTGAATATTCATCTATCTCTTCAATGTTGTATATTCAATTTTCTCAATTATCAGGCTCTTTTTTACTTGTCGCATAATGCTAGATTATATCTATTGACTCTTGGTTGGTATTTTGGTGGTTTGTTTTGTTTGAGAAATGGCCGTCACAAATAATTACATAAGATAGAAAATTGAAATAACTGTTAAGTACATTAAGATATTTTTTTCCATGATTCTGCTATGTGTCTGTCACACTAGTATCATCTTCTGGCACTAATCAAAATGTGAAATCATGCATGGGAAATTTTTTGGAGAAGTGATTGCAAATTTATGCATTACATTTAGTTGATGGCTGCACAATGACATTCATGGAACATTGTTTTGATGAATTCAGTGTACGGAACATCATTGTTGGTGTGGAAATGGTAGCTATTTGGTCTGCTCTCCACCCGCCCCCACTCATCTGGTAAAATCATGTCACTGTGATTGCAGAATCATCCCAGGAGGATGATCTGAAGAAATCGTATGGGGCAATTGTTAGTTTGCAGACAGAGGAGGGCCCAACCAAACTCTCTTTTCCTGCTAATGCAGCAAAATCAGTTCCAGAGAAAACTGATAAGCTACCACTCAAATCAGCTGTAGAGATGCCAGGCTCTAAATTGACGGCGCCTATTGCTCCTTATAATTGCACCAAAACTCCAAAAAAGGAGAGGTAGGTACAGAGGACAAAATATGTGTTTTTCCTTTTTTTTTTGGGTTGGTTTAGATGGGAATGCAATACTGTGATAAACTTTCTCCAAGAAAAGAATAATAAGAGTCTACAATTTTGTTTTCATGTGATTTATTTATTTTGCAAAAGATGTTCCAAATGAATTTGGAGAATGAGATAGAATGGCTATAGTCTGAGAGAATTCCTGGGTAACACTACTAGAATGGTAAATGATTCATTCATCATTTGCGCCCGTACTGTTTCACTTTCGCACTAGGAAAGTTGAGTGCGATGTGCTCGTGCAGAATCTAATATCTTGTCTCAATTTTTTTGTCTGGAGCATATATGATATTCATACTTAGCGTTCACATTTTACTCCAAATTTTGTCAAATATTTTGCTTTGTTTGTCATGTTACTCCTTTCTGACTCCAATGAGCTTATTTAGTGGTTAAGATGAAGTTGAAACATAATCAGCATTGCTTGAATATGTTCCCATGGTTCTGGTAATAGGGGTTCCTTAAGTAATACCTAAAATAGACCAGGACGTTATCATTTTAGGATTATTATGATGAAATTTGTGTTTCACCTGTCTGCTTACACTTTGTGGTATCTTTTTTCACATTGTGTCCTCTTTTTGGGTAATCAAATTGATAGAGGGGCAAAATTGGCCCAAAGCTTGATATTTGAGTTGGGGTTTTTAGGCCCGAAATGTGATTTGGCCTGGTTTGATGGGCCAATTGCACGAGAGTCATGAGCTGATCCAATGAAATTAGTGTATTTTAGGGGTGTTGGGTTGGGTTGGGCTCAAAATTTAGCAGCTGATAGGCTCGGAACTTTGTCAACAACCCACGGGCTTGGGCCGGGCCACCTCTACAAATTGAGTTGATAATAAACTATTCTTTGTTGAAGCTTCTTATTGGCTTATTTAATACTACTAAATGGATGTCTAAACTTCACTACCAATTTTTTAGATATCACATAGTGTAATTAGGGGTGGTAATTTGCGATACAACCTGATAATTCGATACGAATCGAATATAAATATAGTGGGTAGTGTTGACTCTTAATGTGTTTTGAGTCAAAAACGAATTTGACTTGAATAAAAAATGGGTGAGGTTTGATCAACCCGCTGACCCATATAATTATTACTTTAAATATATATATATATAGTAATTTTATAGAGTATGAACGATAATATTATAAAAAAATAAATATATATAGAAATAATTTTATAACGTGCTATTATATGTTATTTTTAATTATTATTTTGTGAAATTAGAATAAAATCATATTTTAATTTTTTTATAAGTTTTTATTGATGTTTATAATATTTTTTTATTATTCGGATCGGTTGGGTCAACCTGCAAAATAAATGGATCGTATTCGGGTTACAATTCTTGACACGATTGGATCGATTTCAGGTTCATATAAAATTTTCAATAATCATGTTTCAATTCGACCCGTAAATCCATAACCTGATGTGTTTAACTGCTCTAAGTGGAACAATTAATTGCTTATAATTTATGTCATATTTGAAAAATATTTTCGCAAACAATTAAAAAGCAAAAAGTAACTGAAAATATTTGTATAATTTTTTCTTAGTTTGTTTATTTCTAACATTTTGTATGATTGTTCATATAATCTTAATACCATTTGAGTAATTTAATTAGCATGTCTTGTATTTGCATCTAAAAATAATTGAACTACAAAGCTTTGGGCCTGGATGATAATGGGCCTGAAAGGGTTGGGCTGCAAACTGCAAAATTTGTATGATTTTTTTTAATTTGTTTATTTCTCAACTTGTATGATTTATTGTGATAAACTAATTATTTATTGCAATTGTAAACATTTTTTTATTAAAGTATTAATGATCATAATTTTAAAATACCATAATATGAATGTTTATATTTTATGTGAGAATTATTAGACTGTAGTTACTATTATTTATTAAATAATTTTATTATATGCCATAATTTAAGTAAGATAATTTATATATGCAAACTTTTTATTATTTTACACAATTTGAGTTGTTAAAAGATTAATTTTATGATTATAAAGTTTTAAGTGAATTATATTGACTTTATGGGTAATTTTATTACATCTTTATGATTTAGGTGAATTTAGAGCATAATGAAGTGATTCAAGAGAAATTTTCATGATTGTATGTGCAATTATAAGATTTTGATCAATCATGATTTTATGTATATTAATTAAATTAGATTAATAAAATGATAATTGAGATTATGAAATTTTATGATTGATTAAGTTTTATGATTTCATGATTTTATTAAGTTTTATGAAATTTCATAATTTAATGTGCAATTTATAAAATTATTGCAATTAAATTATTTTTATGATTTTATAAATTTTATGTGGAATAAAATTGGCCAAATATATGATTAAATTATTTGGTTAACATTGGATCATTATTTAAATTTAGTAAATGATAATTGGACTTAATAAAATTAAATTTAATATTAAAAAGTTCAAATTTTAAGACCCATAGCTAAATAGAATACTAAAATAGGATATATATATATATATATATATACCGATAGGAAGATTAAATAAGGGTTAATATTCATTTGCTTACATCCCAGGTCAAGAAAATCATGGTAGGTCAGTATAGGGTTCGAGCAGACGATGCCACTATCGTTCTCAAACAAATCTTTTTTTTTTTCCCAAATTTTCATCTAGCCTTGCAGGTCTTCGTATTTTGCAAAATTACGCATCCATCAATTGATGTAAATTTTAAAAAATTCAAGTGAGAGAAATGTTCTACACTCGAGGCTCATCAAAATTCCTATGGTGGCCAGCTCGATTATGATTGTTCGACTAGTCAATTTTGGGGTGGAAAACAACTAATGTATACTGGAAAATAACACACAATAGCGCACATATTGTGCCTTATTATGGAAAATCAATGGTTGAAATTTGAGGGGGCCAATGTGAGGGTGTGCGTCGGGTGGTGGGGAGGGTTTCAGCCGATGGCCAAGCCCTAACCGACAATGATTAAAGCGGTGTTGGAGTTGTTTTTCAGGGAGGTGGTAGATTTAGGGTTAGAGTTTCAATTTTTAGGATTTTCATTAGGATTTTATTTAATTTTTGTTCTCAATTGAAGTTTTGGAAAAATTCAATTAAGTTCCTAATGATTTGCTGCTTTTTTTTTTTTTTTTTTTTTTTATCATCTAAAATTTCAATTAAGTTCAATAGTCTTTTAAAATTCAAAATTGAGCTGTGTCAACTTTAATAATTGGTCAATTTAATCTTTTTTAACTTAAAATAGTTATAAAATCTTCATTTTAATTTAGATTGGACTCAAATTAGTGGCAAAATATCACAAATTTTATCCTCTATAGTTTGGTATTAAGAAACATAAAATTTATTATCTATGTACAGTGTACAAACTTCGAATACAGAACATGGCCAAGTCAAATTAAAAGCTCGTCTTCATTTTTTTTTATCAAAGCTAGTACTCATTTGCACTTCCTGAAGTCTTCTAAGTCTGTTTATAATATTGTACAAGTTTCAAGTTTCTCTTAATTGTTGAGTTAACCTCTCCGTAGAAATTCTAATAAAAAATATATTCCTATTGTAAGAGTTCTGAAGGCCTAAGGAACTTAGACAAACCTTATTAAAAACAACGATTAGTGTCTGTCTACAAGGTGGGTGATACTATCACATTATATCGTGTATTGTAGTTTATTAAATAACCCCGTACATAAATATGCATGATTATGTGATAATTGTCTATGATATGCTCTATGATTTTATTATATGAATGTTTATTGTTGAATAATTATTTTATGGAAGTTATGTGTTTATAATTTTATGGTATGTCATACGAACAAGCCCAATATATGAAATGATTATGATGTGTTGGCATTGTGAAAGTTAGAAGTTACATAACGTTGGTTTTAATGATATGATTTTATGAATAACATGTTTGATACATATAATTTCTTATATGTAAGATTCGCGATAAAGCGGTACAATTTATAAGGTGTATGGATAATGCTGTAAATAGATATTATTAAGTTTTACAAGTATAACCCGTGCACGATTTTGATCAAAAGATTACTTCGAATAGCTTTCGAATTCATGATTCTCAAATGCTATATTATGTGTCCCAAACAAGATTGATGTGATGTGCTCTTATGTGTAATATAATAAGTAAACCGTATACATATTAAAGGATTTTCATGATTTATAGGTATATGTGGATTGTTTCAATGTACAATATACTTATATGCAATGCAATTGTTATGTTTTCATGTTTATATACTATTGTGGTAAAAGAGTTACCCCACAGAGTGTTTTTCAACACTCATCCCTTCACATTTTCAAGTAAAAAAATTAGAAAGGGTGAAAATGTTTGTGGCTTCAAATTTATCTATTTAATCTTCTCCAATTAATGAAGTATTTATAAATGTAGCTACTTCCTCATAATTGTTTAATTGGTTTAAATGAAATTTTGTAAAAGTAATATTATGTTTATTTCTATCTATTAAATTTATTTTTAAAAAAATAATATATTTTGAAACATTAAAAAATATTTGAGATTAAGTGTCAAGTAGTAACGTCTCAAATATGAATTTGAAACCTCACATTTATGATTTTAAAGAATCGAATTTTTGCAGATTTCACATTTTTCGTTCATTGTCCCTGTTTGTGTTGTCATTAGCAAACATTTTAAAGCCTGTGTTAAGGATTATACTCAAAATTAGAAGAAAACAAAACGAATAATTAGTAATAAAATCTTGAAGATATGATGTAACCAAAATCCAACAAAATGAATTTACAGAAACACATATTTAATTAAAATAGATTTATTAATTTGTTGGGGTTTGGTAAGATAAGATTTGTCGTTAAGGGCGAGTGAATCCCAAGATGCTGTCACATGCCTTAAGCCAATTCGTTAGTATAATAATCCCACTGCGTGCGAATATTCCATTATTGCATCCAAGTATTACTTATTAATTAATCATTAATCTAATCAAATTATGTCTGATTTTAATTTCATGTGCATCTGAAAATGGGCTTCGCTTCGTGCAGCTCCGCCTGTTGGGTTTCACCACTCCACCATCATTTCAAACCGCTCTCTCCTATTTTCTTTCTTCCAATATCATCAACACATGTTTCACTCTTTTTTCTTTCACAAAAAATACTGGAGGACGAACGATAAAATATTTATATGTACAAATAAAAAAAATTAATTACACAACATTATCTTTATACACATTCACAGTATATAATATAAGAAAATAAGTATGAAAATGGACTTTCCCTGCCCTTAATCGTTGAGACTCAACAATTAGTGTTAACGAAGAATTAAATACTTCCCATACAAGAATGGATCAAAGTACGTGTATAAGAAAAGAAAAAGCATATCCCATTAGTCAAGATCAATGGGTAATAATATATAAATAAAGATAGAATCAAGTAAGTTTGATTGTTGTAAAAAATGGTTATTGCTCCAATCTAGGTTAGGGCGACCAAGCTTTTGTCATCTTTAGGTCGCCAACCCAACAAACTTCATCATAAAAGTAACAATTTCATCTTCCAAGGCATATAACATAGAATTAACAAATCTTTTTGTCTAGGGTTTTGGGCTTGTAAAATTAGTAAAAAGGAAAATGGTCGTTGATGCCATAAGTGGGGTGGGGCCCAAATTCCGTGACTAAAATATTGAGTAAGAAATCTCTTTGGAATTGGATCCAAAATAGGGTCAACCTTATCAGCCTCATTCTCCAGGCTTCATTATATCCAGGCAATAAAACCTTGGAACTAAACTTTATGTTAATTTTTTAATATAAAAGGACCAATTTGTGTTGTGGTCACGTGCCCCTGTCATGTGGGTGAGACTTATAGTCTATGAATTCAATTCAAGAAACACAAGTTTAAATGCAATTTGTCAAAATAGACAACCAAATATGCATAAGATTTTTGCCTTCAAACAATGGACCACTTACCTTCTTTCAATTTATGGTCTATTTTATTGCCACATCTTAATTACTGTTCTCTTCATCTCCAATTATAAGAAATATAAAATTAAGAAAAAGAGAAAGGAAAATGAAGGATATATTAAGAAAACGGACATTTGTCATTAAAAAGTTTGAATTATACTTAGAAAAAGAAAGTGGGAGCTTTTGGTTTAGAGTTGAAGTTGGGGTATTGGGTTCAATAAAATGCATGCAAGTGGTGTCTTACAAGTGGAATGATAATGATCTGTGTTTTTGCTTTCTTTCTCTAACATCCACAGTCTCTAGAGTGGCTGCACTGAAAACAGGCAGGCAGCAGGCAGCCATGCTGTAAGACTAACTCTAGGTGGAACACACACACACACACACCCAGATAATGATAGAAGTCATATAAGACATGGCTTTGGGATTACACATTTATTTAGGTAGAAAAATTGTGTGGGGCAGCCAATATAATATAAATCCCCGCGGAGGAGCTTTATGATGTTCTTCTTTGGACACAATTTAAAAACCTCACTTAATTTTGCGTGCATTTGCATTTAATTTAATGTGACTATCAATTTTTCAAGTGTTGTCCCAATGCATGCATTTATGGGAAAACTCCCCTTCCACAGTAATGTTTTTCCTCAAACTCCCATACCTAAATCATGCCACATTTTTGTCTTCTGCCACTGCCATCTGCAATGTGTGCTGCTGTTTCCTTCTGTCAACTAAGATATTGGTGCCATATATTTAGAGAGGGAGAGAGAGGGAGATTGTAAATTCATAATATTTACTTATCTTTGAAATAATGCTGAGTTACAACCTTCCACTAGTTTGTTCTTTAATGGTGTAAACATTTAGGAATTGATCACCGCATAGATGAAGATATTATTTATTTTTAATATTTCGATTCTTCATATATTGTAATTTATAATTTTAGCAGAAAGAAAGAGAATATACTAACTTGTGAGATTTAATATTCACACATAGTGCAGTCACAGGGCAAGAGAATAATGAAGATTACACAAACATTGATTTTTATTTTGAACCATTTAAACTCTCAATTAGTGTTTGGCATTTATTAATAGTTGAGGGAGTAATGATGTGGCATGCTAGCCTTATAATTCTCGAGTTATTAATTTTTTTTTTATCTCAATAAGAAAATGAGTGTAACGAAGTGAGTTCAATTCACGTGAAAGAATGTTCTCTAATATTGGAAACTTTTCAATGTATACTCTTCTTGAATATTGAAATTCAAGTTTATATTAATTGATGGCCAAGCTATTACATCTACCATGAACTGGTACAACTCCTAAGATCTCTCTAAGGTAGTGGCCGATCTAGAACTTCTATAGCAAAAAGATTACAAACCCAAACAAATATAGTAACGGCCAAAGCTAAAGCCTTCTATTCTGCCTCTCTACTGTTTTTAGCCATGATATTTTGCTTTGGGATTAGATCGAAGGAAAATACAATATCCACTGGTGCTTCTTCTGTCATGTATATTACCAGTAAAATCCACATCAATAAAGCCTTCCAAAACCAAGTTGGTAAATACTTTTGAACACAATATTGAAAAATTTTGAGATCTCTTTTACAAGCCTTCCTATTCTTGACTCCAAGGGCATGCAAGAATTGACTTAACTTGTTCACATTATAACAAATATTGGGTCTGGTCATAGTAAGATATTGTAAAACAACAATGATAATTCTATACTTGGTTAATCAAAGGATAAGTTGTCCTAAAAGGCAGTGTTTACTTAACCTGATAAGGTCGGATAAGGATTAATTATCCGACTTTATCCAACGTTTACTTAATAGGGTCAAAAAGTGCTCAAATCCTAGAGCCCCGGGATTGGCACGAAAATCGAGAGCAAAACGGGTGATACGGTATCCGGACCGAAGGAGCGGGATACTTAATCCTAGCCTCCAACATAGTTGAATTACCCTTTTACCCTAGCACGAAAATCATAGTTGAATTACCCTTTTACCCTCCAACAAAATCAAAAAAATCGAACTGATATAAGGCATCAGAAACCCTAGCCGCGTGAGAGAAGTGTGAAGGGCCAATAGTTCAAACGGCGTGGGTAGAGAGGCGGCCGTCGTCCCAACCAAAAACGATGCAACCCTAGTTCTGAAACGGCGCCAATAACACACCTTCTCAGTCGTGCACACTAGTTCAAAAGGCGTGGGTTGTCAGCACATTTCATCCCAAACCTCTAACCCTAATTCTTCAATATCGCCGCAATCAGAAGCACCCATCCTTTACCTGCACCCTGTCTTCACTAGCAGTCGCGATCCAAACCAGCCCGTACTGATATTTCCTCCGAATTTGATATTCAGAAAACATAGTTCTTCGGTCGAGCGGCAGTAAAAAGGCATGGGTAGTGCGCGAGATCGGGAAGCTTTGGGCACGTTCTGCGGGGTGTCGACGCAGGTGAGTGGATGTGAATTTTTTAATTTTTTTCGTATGTTGTAGGAAATGATTCTTCATTTTATTTTAATAATAACTGCTCTCTTTTTTAACTAGTTGAAAAGAGGAGAGGCCTGAATTGGCGGTGGTGCTGAGGATTTTCCAATGGGAGTGCAGCGCTTCCATCCCTGGTTCATTCCTCTGGACGTTGAGGTAAAAATACTTTGGCATTGTTTTATTCTAGCGTATTTTATACAAGACAGTTGCTTCATTACATGTGAGGAATCATTTTGGGAAATATGCATGAAAATATCACTTTTTTAATCTTCTGATTGAGTTGCTGCTACATATTATTGTCATTAGTTGTATAGTATATTGTACCTGTATGTGCGCATCCTGATGTGGAGTACAATATAATGCCTATGCTGTCAGTAGAGTTGTGATGATTTTGTTTCATTTCATGTTTGGTTGATAAATTGTCGATTGTTATTTTGTTTTGTTGAAATTATTGAAAAGAGATTGTTTCGGGTACTTGCAGTTTGGTTTTTCAAAATCTTTTTGAAAATATTTGTGTACTGTTCATGTTCGTAATATCATGGCCATTATGCATTGCCTAGATATATAAGAAGGAAAACTTATTTCATCCTAATTAATGTGCAATTTGGTGCGGTTGTTTATTTCTGTTGAAACGGTTTTTTATGCTACCTGTTGTCATTCTGATTCTTTTTTATACCATTATAACTTGATGGACTTCCCTATGCAATCTGGATACCCTTAAAATGTTTGATTCTAGTATATTTATTGGGCGACAGTTGCTTCATTACATCTGAGGAATGAGTTTGGCAAATATGCAGGAAAATATCACTTTTTTTAATCTTCTAATTCAGTTGCTGCTACATATTATTGAAATTTGTTGTATAGTGTATATTGTACCTGTATGTGCGCATCCTGATGTGGAGTACAATATAATGCGTATGCTGTCAGTAGAGTTATGATGATTTCTGTTTCATTTCATGTTTGGTTCATAATTGTCGATTGTTATTTTGTTTTGTTGAAATTATTGAAAAGAGATTATTTCGAGTACTTACAGTTTGGTTTTTCAAAATATTTTTAAAAATATTTGTGTATTGTTCATGTTCGTACTATTATACACATTATGCATTGCCCAGATATAGAGGACGGAAAATGTATTTCAGCCTAATAAAATTGCAATTTGGTGTGGATGTTTATTTATGTTGAAACGATTTTTTATGCTACCTGTAGTCATTCTGATTCTTTTTTATATCATCATAGAAATGTAATATATTTCATGCTATTGTTTTATTCTAGATTCTGACTTTCCATTTTTCTTTGATTCATGAAACGGAGACCATGAAATGCATGAAAATTTGCGTGGATAAGTTCATTCATGCGCCAAAAGGCCTGGTAACCATTTTCATTCTCTGTTGTCTTTTATTTACTTTGTACTTGTAGATTTTGGTCACCATATTCACTAATTACTACTCTGTTGTAATTCAGCATTTGCCACCAAAGTTTACACGCGAAGTGGGTGGATGGTTCCCAAATCGTGTTGTACTGCGCAATTATGTGGGTTCCAGTTGGACTATTTTGACTGGATTTGATTATGATGGCACCATTCTGCTGAGAGACGGTTGGGCTAAGTTCTGGGATGAGAATAGAGTCACGCATCAGGATATTTGTCTCTTTAATTATGATGGTGAAGAAAGTTTCCATGTTATCGTCTTTGGGAAAAATGCACTTCAGAAAATACCTTCAACCGACCAAGGTAATGTGTGTGTTCAATATATTTTTTTAAGGGTTGCTTTAATAATTGAATGACCAGTTTGATTACTTAAATACATTTTTAACTTGTAGGTCATTCCGATGGATCTGTCAACTGTAAGAGTTTCTTCAAAGTGTACTACTAAAAGAACTTAATCCATCCTGTCAGTGAAATGGTACATCGCTTGATCTCTTTTCTTCTTAACGTATGTGTTTGTAATTAGTAATAACCATGATGAGTTGATAATAGAGTGCATCCAGTGTTGTTGTTGATTTTTGAATTGTATGTGTTTGACTTTTACTTGAACATAGGTACTTGAATAGTTGTTGTGGTGTAGTCGGGAAGGGATTTTAAATTACCAACTTAATTTTTTTAATTGTATTTTTCATTATATATGCCCTTACTTAAATTTTGGTAAAAAAAAAATTCAAACAATTTATATGAAATTTACAGTAAGCCTGGCCTTCAATATTAGCTGCATAGTTTGATTGTTTTTGTTACATGGGTATTTGTAAAAAAATTACATGTTTCGTGTAGGCTCTGCCTGCAATATGGAGGCACCGTTTGTTTAATCCATGTTCGGGGTCAGTACAACTGGTTAACAAATTTGGGGTCCGATGGGTTGTTGAGTTTAAAGTAAACTCTAGTGGATGTTTTGTATTGTCGAATGGGTTCCAGTAGTTCATTGTGCAGAATCGAATTACGGTTGGAGAATTAATGTTCTTCAATGTTGTGGGTGATGGGGTATTGAGGGTTGATATATTTGAGACCAGTTGCTATGAAAAAAATGAAATTGTGCATGATAATATACCACATGATATAAATGAGATATCAGACGATGATGAAAGTGAGAGAAATTCCTATAGACGTTCAGAATGTTAAGACTGAAAATGGCAGCGGGGATGAAGAGGGTGAGTGTATGGATGTTGAGGACAGTAGTCCGTTGGAAAATGTGGACGAAACTGAACATACTCTATTTGTTGAAGGCGAAAGCCCTGGAAATGGGGCAATGGATGAGGACATTGAAGTTGAAACTGCCAATGTTGTTCACCCTGATGCATTCCCCACATATAAGCTTTCGATTAAGCAGTCGTACTTCGATACTCCACGTTTAGTATGTTTTCTTGATATTAAATGTAGGTATGTGTTCTTTTGTTTAAAGTTGCATATACTATTTTAATCTTATAATATGTTCATGGTGCAGCCAATTCCCATGCAATTCTGGACGACTCATATTTCGGAGAAGAAGGTCATCAGGAAAAGAGTGGATTTGATGATGAATGGGGGGACATGGTCTGTTGGCTTAAATAGACAAGCGTCTCGGATTGCAATGAGGCATTACATTTGCTGTTTTTTAGAAGACAATTCCATCATCGTCGGAACCAGCTGTGTCTTCGAATTGGCTCCGACAAACCAATTAAGTTTCAATGTTAGAGTGGCAAAGTGAATTTGGGTTATGAATATTATGATTTACAAATTTTGTGAACTTGTTCAGCGTGGTTATGTATGTGTTTATTATTGCATATTAGTTTGTATGTATGTGGAATGATTTCAGGGGACATTGGTTTTGAAGTAGTTGGCTGCTTCCTTATTATTTATGGCAATATATTAGTTATTTTTCCTTAGTCATTTTTTCTGAACTATGTTTGCTTACTTAGAATGTGTATTATTGGATGGTTTTAAGAAATTTGTGTTAAAATGTATCATTTTATTATTGAATGTTAGTTGGTTACTTCCTTATTATTAGTTATTTTAAAATGTTTGTTGAAGGTGGCATCAAACTAGACATCAAATTAACAAATACTTATATAAATGAAATAGTTTCCGTACTGATTTTTAGTGAATAACGTCAAGAAAAAACATTATAACTCTACTTTATATAATATATTTCAAAACAATATGTTTTTATATAATATATTTCAAAACATTATATTTTATAGCTGAAAATAAAAAATATAGCAAAATACATAAAAGTCGCACTTCCCTACAGGAGATGGCGATTTTAATGCTTTCAGAACTAAGAATTGTTTCCTGCGCACCCTTGCCCCAAATCCTTTCTCACCCACGTCTGCGCCCGCTTCTTCCCAACGATGGGGTTCGAAACCCTTCCTCGTTAACTAGGCTCGGTCTTTCCCCCTTAATCACACAAGTGGCTCGGTGCATCGGTACAAGGCTCCCGTCAATTTTGTTTCTGTTCGTGTTTCAAACTGGTCTTCTACCGTGGACGGGCTCGCCGGAATGTAAAACCCATTTCTACACAGGTAAGCGCCATAGCAGTGGGGAAAGGGAGTTTCCCTGATATATTGTTATGTGATATGATTGTATATTCTATGTTGTTTGTTAGGTTGATTAATAACAAGGGTTAGTTATTCTGCTTCGTAAAGGGTATTCAAATTTTTAGTCTGTATGCCAAATTTAGGAATTATTCCGAATTCAGCAAAGGGGACAAAATTAATAACGTGCATCTTTTAATCCACGGATCGTCCATTTGGTTTAGCAAATCAAACGTCACCTCAATAACCACTTATACTGTGAAGAAACCATCGAAGGTAATGCTATGGCTATAAGGTGTTACAAATATAGTTATGACCAATTTATTTCAATACCTCTGTATCTCTTTGATTTTTAATGTTTCGTGTATGGTCGGAAATCTTATTTGCTCCTAAGCCTGTGTTGTATCTATTTATGGATTAGGATTGATCTACATAATATTGTAGTACGTGAAGGGAGTACTGACGAGGAGATACTTGATGTGTTGCATGGCATACTGAATGCATGTATCATGTTCTGTAATTTTGTGTGTATCTTCTATTTTCACAAGAGACATGTAGGTACACTTAATGTTTGTGCATGTATGTGTGCACGTTATAGTCTCGTGAGTAGGATTCCCAGGCAATTACAATATCTTCGCCAGGTGGTAGGATTCTCAGATCAGGACTGTATAGATTATTTAAGAATGAATAGAGGTGCATTCTAGCAGCTCCTTTACATGATTGAGACGAAGGGTGGTTTGAGTCATAGTCGCAATAGTAGCACAGCCGAATAGTTGGCAATGTTTTTGTCTATTCTTGCACATCATACGAAAAACCAAACTGTTAAGTCTAATTACAAACGCTTCGGTAGGTCAGTTAGTAAACATTTCCATTGCGTGTTGAACTCCGTGATCCGACTGCACCCTTTTCTATTGGTGAAGCCAACTCCAATTGATGAGAGCTGCACCAACGACAGGTGGAGTTGCTTTAAGGTATCTTGATAAGCTTGTATCACATCGGTTATGTATTTATAGAATGTTCCTTTTACTTAACGAATTAATCAATTTATTAAATCAGGGATGTTTAGGGGCATTGGATGGAACATACATCAATGATACTGTTGTGACTTCAATATGAACTACATTTATGTTTTAACTAGTTGGGAAGGCAGCGCTGCTGACTCCAGAGTACTTTGTGATGCCGTTTCCAGGCCAACTGGTTTAAGAATACCTCAAGGTACTTCCCTCTTATTTCCATATGACGATATTTGTAAGTACGTTGCCATTTAATTTTGATCCAATGTGCGCAGGAAAGTACTATTTGTGTGACAATGGTTACACAAATGGAAATGGGTTCTTGACACCTTATCATGGGAAGAGGTACCATTTGGATGAGTGGGGGACTAGTACCTCGGCCCCCCAGAACAAGGAGGAGTATTTTAACATGAAGCACTCAAAGGCTCAAAATGTTATTGAGAGGTCATTCGGTATTTTGAAAAAAAGATGGGCCATTCTCTGAAGTCCTTCATTCTACCCTATAAGAGTCCAAAATCGTATAATCCTTGCTTACTGCCTGATCCACAATTTTATCCGTAAAATAATGGTTGTTGACCCTTTAGAGGAGGAAGTACCAGGATACGTACATGAGATGAATGTAACAGGGGATAGCTACATAAACATTGTTGAGAACACCCCCGAATGGACGGATTGGCGTGATAATTTGGCTGGCCCTATATACAATGAGTAGACTGGGTCTATTGTCGAATGATCCATTTGGTTCATGGGTGATGCGCTTGTAATCCCATATGATGGATTTCACATTATTTTCATTCTTTTTCATTGTCCGGTTCTGCATTATGATAAATGTTGTTTGACATTTACGCTATTATATGTTTTCTTTGCTAATATATTGTCGTGATATAGTGTCGTCATATCATTTCTCTTGTTATGTTTACAT
Source organism: Caryopteris x clandonensis (assembly GCA_028749325.2). Lineage (NCBI taxonomy): Eukaryota > Viridiplantae > Streptophyta > Magnoliopsida > Lamiales > Lamiaceae > Caryopteris > Caryopteris x clandonensis. Next base: position 1,375,322 of record JAPYKT020000045.1, read on the forward strand.
TCATTTCTGCTGTTGGATGAGGCTAATGATCTCTATTAATTTGAGGTGACGGACTGCAAAACCTGGACATGAAATTAACTTCACCTTTCTTGGTTTATTTTCTAGATTTTTCGCATATAATTTGCAGGGTTATGGAGGATATGAGTTGCAGCGGAGAGAGTAGTCGGGGTTCGAAGCAGACGTCGGCAAAGAGGCATCTTCGGAGTGTGTGTGAGGAACAACTACTGATCCTTGCATTGAAGGAGATAATACAACATGGGTGGAAGTGTGAGAATGGATTCCGTACTGGCTACCTTGCTGCCTTGGCTCGGTACATGAAAGGATATTTGCCGGGCACAGATCTTCAGGCTGATCCTCACATTGCCAATAAAATTCATGTTTGGAAGAAGCATCATGGCAGCCTGCAAACCATGCTGAGTCGATCAGGTTTCGAGTGGGATGATCGAAACAGCATGGTTGTTGTCCATGATGACAAAGTGTGGGATGAGTACGTTGCGGTATGTGTTCATTTCCCCTCTATGAAAGATTTATTTTTTAAACAAAAAGTTGTTATCCATTTGAACACATTATTTACTACATTATATGTGCTGTTGTATTTATTAATATAGACGGATGCACGTGCAAAGAGCATGAGGAACAAATCATACCCTCTCTACAATGACTGGTGTGAGGTTTTTGGAAAGAATCGTGCCACGGGTGAATTTGCTGAAGATTTAGGTGCTGCTGACAAAGATCAACTTGAAGTGGCGGACGAGAATGAGACACCCGAACCCAATATGTTCATGCACACAAATTCAACTGATCATGACACAGCCTCTGGCGCCGAAGTGGGTGCGTCGAACCCAAAGAGCATCAATAGGCCCAAGAAAAGACAGCGTGAGGATCGTGCAGGTGATGAAATGGTGAACCTCATGGGTAGGTTTTGTGAACAAACTAATGAGAATCTACAATCCATTGGCAAGCGTATCGGATACGAAGTAATGATGTTCGAGGAACATGGTCATTTATTCGAAGTATTGGGGAGTTTAGGTGTCTTGAGCATTGATCAGCAACTAATCGTGCCCAAGATGTTGATCAACAACAACAAAGAACTTGAATTATTCTTCAGCCTTCCAAAAGAAGCCCAAGGCCGGATGGTCATGTTGATGGCAAACGGACGTATGTAAGATGTTTTTGTCGATAGGTATAAGACAATGAAGTTCGTGGTTCATGCATGATGGTTATTATTTATTTTGCCTGCTGTTACGATCGATCAGTAATGTATATTGTAATTATGTAAACGGTGTGTGTTAGGGTCCATGAACGTGCAGGACTGATGTCATGCGATGGAAGCATGTTGTATGTATCATAACTTTTGCTAATGTGGATTGTTGTTTGTTTAAAATGATATGCGTCGCTTTTGTTAACTATGGTTGGGGCTGATATAGAAAGAACTGCATGTGAATTGGCTACAGAAGATGATTCATATGATAGCCTGAAGTGTGACATCATCCATAATAAGAAATAAGACAAAATTCGTACCTGAACTTATTTTCATAATACCAAATGACCCGAAAATCGAATAAAAGGTACTTAGTAATACAAACACAATTACAATCACCCAATGGAAGCCACACTTACACAAACACGACAGACGAGCAGGTCATATAGGCCTAATATTAGCAGTAACATACCCAAATTCATAGTAACATACATTCATCACACATGTAATATAATATAAAATTACGCAACGACATAAGCTAATAACCCGAACAGACGAACTCTCGCATGCACTTCAGCGCTTCTTAAATGGAGACCACGATGCAACCGAGCTATGTTCACCACTATGATAAGTACCTTGGTTAGATGAGCCATCAGATTTAGATGGCTCGGTATCGGGTGCATTGTTGATCCATGCCAATTCGGACTAGAATGAGTTCTGACTATTTATTGAGCTATAGTCGGAAGAGTGTAGAGAGCTATGTTGAGAATGATTTGGGTTAGATATCTCAATTACTTCTGTATCACTAGAGTTTGTATCCATACCGCTTGAAATTTAAATGACCTCTTCAGGTATGTCTGTTGTAGCTGAACGAGGAGTATGTCCAAACAAAATTTGCAAGGCGTCATATGCACTCTCTCCTTCTCGCTTGTAAACCCTTGCTAGTTGTTTTTCCTGAAAATAATTTTGTTAACTTTCAAGTTTTATATCGTAAAATGCCTCAGATGCATTAATTAAGGGTAGTTAATGTGAGGTGTCCACAACCAAAAACTTTTTCCATTCATTAAAAATAAAATTTCTCACCGCACAAAGGCATTTCCAACGTGACTCTGAAGAATACACATGGTGAGTGGTAGGATTATGGACGACGTCGTCGGCTTCGATAAGCCACTTAAAAACCTTATACCGCGTTCTCAATTTATCTAGCCGATCAACAATATATTCATAGGAGAAATTCGTACCAAATGTTTGATTCACCGCACCCATTGCTGTAAGTACGGCGTGGTAATTTGGCTGCCCAACACTCCATGTACCCGCCTCTACTTGTTCAAGGAGACAATCAATGAACATAGTTTCCACATCCCTAGTCCATTCAGGGGTGAAAAAAACCTTTTCTTGTGTTGTTTTACGTGACCTTGTTGTCGAGAAGCTTATGGGAGGCGAAGGAAATAAATTGCAGGACTAAGTGTTTGCTGTAGGGGGTGAATGATTGGTTTCTTATGAATGAGGCTGATAATGTATTGTGTTCTTATTTATAACATTTTGGTTGTGGTCCTATTTGTCTCGTGATGAGTTCAGAAAGCATTACACGAAATTGATGGAGTGGTCTTCTTTCCAAATTACGACAAACTGCATACATATTCTCAATAATGGAGAAGACCCCACACCTACTATTGGATATAATGCTAAATTGTCCGGATCCAAATGGAAATACCTTCATGAGTGAATACATCACAGAAGCATTACATAATTCAATAAATAATTACCAAGTTTCTTAATTACTAATTATGTATGTACTCTTGCCTACACAACACCTCATTTACAAACCAAAAACAATCTTGTGTCCTACGCAAACAAGTAGTGCCCCAAGTATGATTCCAGCTACCACAACTCCGGTTCTACGATGCAGGGTATGTACGTTCTCTTGCAACTGCAAGGCAACCTGTTGCAAACGAACAATCTGCAACTCTAACTCCATGGCCTTAATCTTCAGCTCGTCAATTATTTCGGTAAGAATAATCTCACGACACTGAAGGACTTCTATTTGAACCACCTGCTTCTGTATTGTCTGTTGCAACTCTCTCAAGACATTACCACCATGCGGATGATGGTTAACCACATGTACATGATGACAAGTGTAGCTGTTGCGGTTAGATGAGATGGAATCGGAACAGCCATGTTTATGTCCAATACTACAAACTGATGTCCCATCTGAAACGTAACTACTCACACTCGCTGAATGAAGATGTAGTAAAATGAAAGTTAGCAACACAACTATAAAATCTTTCAACACAGGAGGGAATAACATATAAGATGCAAGTAGTTATGTGATTGTGATACATAATTGCAAATGCACATACATTTTACATCCTCCATTATAAATATTAGCCGCATTTTCTACAGTTGTGTTCACGTTAATGCCGGACTGCTAAATGCATAACGGTAAGACGGAACAGGCTATCTGGAAACACGCACAACAGGCTATCCGAAAACACGCACATGAGTAGGATTCAGTGTAATTTAATCATTTATCATTCACTCAACTCATCTATACTTAATCCACATTTTTACATGATAACTATTCAGTAATAAATGTCAAAGTCCCAAACGAAATTAGTACCCTCTCTTATGTATGATCAAAAATCGGGATTCAACGACATAAGCATCAGAATCTACATTACAAAAACATCATATTCATCCCATATTATTTCAACAATCGGTGCTGTAAACGAAAGAGATCGCAGAGTATACAAACCTTCTTTTTCTTCCACGTATGGTGCTTTTTTTTCCATGATATTTGTTTTCAAAATGTCAACCCACTGTAGATACATTCATTCAATTAATTAACGGAACCAAAGTAAAGTTTTAGGGTTATGCATTAGAAGGAAAAAAAATAGAAAAAATTCAATTTCGTAAACAGAATCGGGGAAAGGGAGCTACAAACTTCCATTTACCTAATGGTGAACACGTACGCGTCCACCGTTCCACCGGACATTGGCGTTTACCCGATCGAACGATCGCGGATTCCCGTCGCTTGTGTCGCCCAAGATCGCCGCTGAGGAGGAATTGAGGCGAGGGTGATTCAGCAACTATTTTGGGGAATTTCTGTATAGTAAGGGCACTGATGTAATTTCATCTTTCATGTTAACCCTAATCACATGAAGTAAACAAGTTTCCGGATTATTTATCCAATCAATCCCCCCAAGTAAACAACGGACAGGATTATGTATCCCTCAATATATCCCCTTTTTATCACAACACTATTCTTATACACCCTTATACAAATTTATAAAAGTAAACGCTGCCAAAATATATCTTCCAACCTAAATAGTAAAAGAGTGGGACAAGGCTTACAAAAAAAACCATACCACCTTAATCATGTAATATTTCCTATATATACTTGGATTGAGTGAGATGAATCCCTTGAAAAGACCGGTATGCCTCCATAACCAAACCGTAACTCGTATGTCCCAAATGTTTTAAAGAAAATTAAACGTCCAAAATGTACTATAAGCTTATGGATCATGGAAGAATCATATCCTATGACAAGTATGTCGTCCGCATACACCAAGACAAGAAGAAAAGTTTGTCATTGTAATTATTGTGAAAGAGAAAAGAATCAGAAACTGAGGGTCTAAGCCCTTTCTATGACAAATAAAATAAATAAATAAAATTTCAATATGTCATACAAAGCTTCAGGTGCATGTTTTAAGCTATATAAAGATTTTACGAGCTTATAGACATAATGACATTTGGAAGAATCCTCGTAACCTTGAAGTCAATACATGGAAACAACTTATTTCAAATTTCCATTAAAAAAACTGACATCCACCTATTGTATTTTCCAACCCCCAGTCACAGCCAAGGTAAATATAATTGTTACAGTGAGAAGCTTAGTCATAGGACTATAAGTAGCAAAGAAATTCACACCGACGTGTTTATAAAAACCCCTAGCAACAAGTCTGACCTTATACTTATCCACAAAACCACCTGATTTTGCCTTGATTTTGAAAACTCAGTTGTAAGTAAGTAAATTCATATTTTGATCATATGTAACAAGTGTCCATGCAAAGATAGACTCATAGCTGGCCCAATGGGGCAGTGGACCCCACTAAAATTTTGTAAAAACACAAGGGTAGAATAGATATTTTACTATTTAATTATAAAAAAAAAAAAAGAGAAATCAGAATTGAGAAAGAACAGACAGCAACATTCGCGTTCCTCTTTCTCTCTCTCAAACTTAGAGTTCGAATTTTTTTTTCGTATGCATTTTCTCTCTCATTCAGTTCATCATTCCCATTTCTCTCTCATTCAGTTCACCATTCTCATTTCTCTCCCATTCAGTCTCACATTTCCATTTCTCTCTCCCTCTCTCTCTCTCTCTCTCAAATGTATCATCAATCTTGACAATTCAATTTTTGTAGTTGTGCATAGCTTCTGCTTTGGCTTTGGGTTTTGATATTGTAGGTAAATTTATGTCTTGTTCAGTTTATGTTAGTTGGGTTTCTTTCAAATCGAGATATATTTGTTGGTAATTGTAATTTATATTTCCTTGTTTAATTTTTGTCTTGCTGGTAATGTCTTCAATTATATATAAACATAGACATAATACCTTCATTTTTCTTTTAGAATTGCATATTAGATGACCAAGTAACAGAGTCAGTCTACAACAAAAAATAAATAAATGGTTAAATCATGATTCATCATTACAATAGAACATAGTTTGAAAAGTAACATTAGGATTTCTAATGTAATTTGTCTACCTCAATATGGATTTGTTGCTTGTGTTATTTATCTATTATTTAAATGAAAGGATTTCTTATGTAACATGTATCTTCCTTGAAAATATTTGCCTAGAAATATTAGTTTCTTATTTTCTACAATTAATTGATATATAATTGCATCAATTTTTTCCTTAATTTTATTGCATTTTTTCTTAGATAATTGAGCGATATTATTGAAAGACATCATATTTTATAGAGACGTCATCATCATCTATCAATACACAGGCTGATGTTTCACCTCAAATATTACCAACTCAAGAAAATATCAAGGTTAACTTTGAAAATCTTCTTAGCGATCCTAGACTACGACCTAATATATTAAGCTACCTGTCTAGCTTAATTGAACAGGTACGTAGAGCTTACTTACTAAAAGGTCCATGTCAACCAAACGAACATGATTTTCCTCAAAAGGTCGAAGGAAATCGTTAATGAAATTTTTTTGCGATTTGGTTTAATGAGTTCAACGACTGGTCAAAATATAGCATTACTAAAGATGCAACATTTTGTTTATATTGTTATCTTTTCTCTGTGGGTTATCGTGAAAGAGTACATGATCTTTTATATCTGAAGGATTTATAACTTGGCGTAAGAAAGATAGATTGAGAGATCATGTTGGAGATCATAATAGTGATCATAATAAATGTAGATTAGCTTGTCAAGATTTGATGAATCAAAGCCAACACAATGAAGTGTCTTTTTCTAAGATATCACAACAGTCAAAGATTGATTATCATTGCAGATTAAATACATCAGTTGTTTGCTTGTGTTATCTCATTATGTAATTATTAGCTTTTCGAGGAAATGAATCAAGAAAACTTTATTGAGCTTTAGAAAGTTATTTCTTCGTGTAATGAAGAAATTAGTAGTGTTGTAGTGCATAATGCTCCTGAAAATTTCAAGCTTACGTCCCCTAAAATTCAAAAGGATATCATAAACGCAGCTGCAATTGAGACAGCCAATGCTATCATAAAAAATATTGGAAATGTTTTTTTCTCTATTTTAGTTGATGCGTGTTGGGATGCCTCAATGAAAGAACAAATGGGGATTGTAGTACGTTATGTGAATAAGAATGGATGTGTTATTGAAAGTTTCTTGGTCTTGTGCATGTGCATGATACAACTGCAACATCACTTGAGAAAGGGATTGAGTCTTTATTCTCCACTTATGACTTGAGTATTTCTAGCTTGAGAGGTCAAGGTTATGATGGATCTTGCAATATGAGAGGTGAATTAAAGAAATAAAATTTTGATACTAAAAAAGAGTCATGCTGCTTATTATATCAATTGTTTTGCTCATCAACTTTAGTTGGCACTTGTTGTTGTTGTCAAAAAACATACAAGTATTAGTTCTTTTTTCAATACTATTATGCATTTATGTAATGTTGTTGAAGGTTCTTGTAAGCGCAAAGATATGCTTTGTGAGAAGAAAATGGAAAAGATCATTGAAGGAATTGAAAATTATGAAATCAAGATCGAAAAATGATTAAATCAAGAAATGTTCATTGAAACAACTGGAGATACTCATTGGAGTTCCCATTACGGTATTCTCTTAAACTTGATACATCTATTTTCCTCTGTTAAAGATGTTCAAGAGTCTGTTGATGATTCACAAAGGGCCGACGGCTTTGATTTGCTAGAGATTGTGAACCAGTTTGAGTTTGTTTTTTGTGCTACATCTTATGAGAAAAAAATTGGGACACACATAAACTATCATAAGTTCTACAAAAGGAAGGACCAAGATACTGTGAATGTAATGAATCTTGTAAAAGCATCAGAAGCTCGTTTGCAAGCAATATGAGATGATGGTTGGGAGATTTTGTTAAATGATGTTTTTGAGGTTTGTACCCAACATGGAATAGTTGTGGTAAACATGAATGATCTTTATGCACCTCGAGGAAGATCAAGTCATAAACTGAGAAAGTGACTAATCTTCACCATTACCAGGTTGAACTATTTTATTCTGTGATTGACACGCAAGCTAATGAGCTAAATGAACGTTTTGATGAAGTGAACACATAGTTGCATCTATGTATGGCTTGTTTCAATTCTAGAGATTCATTTGCTGCATTTGATAAACAAAAGCTACTTCGTTTGGCGAAGTTTTATCCATCTGAATTTTTCGGAGTTACTTTATGTGAATTTGAAAATTTCATTTTTGATGTGCGCTTGGATGGGAACTTCTCATAAATAGTTGGAATAAGTGGACTTACTCAAAAGATGGTCACTACAAAAAAAAATTATTGTTTTTCCATTTGTTTATTTGTTACTCGAGTTTTGATTTTACTAGTTGCTACTGCCACGGTGGAAAGAACTTATTCAGCAATGAAGATCATTAAGAGTTTACTTCGGAATTGAATGAGCGACAATCTACTGAATGATTGTTTAGTAACATACATTGAGAAAGATGTATTTCAAAATGTTAGCAATGAGGCCATTATGCAACGATTTCAAAATATGAAGAATAGAAGAAAAATGTTATGATGTAATTATATTCAACTATTTATTTTTGGATTTTGTGGTGTAATTGAATTAGTCTATTTACTTTATTGAAATTGTTGTTAATTTTAATCATGTTATATATATATATATATATATATTGTTGTTAGTAGGACCCCCTGTTTTTTAATTTCTGAATCCGTCATTGTCTCAATGTATGGTTACCATTAGAACATTGTATGCAACATGCATGCATGTTTCATTAAGATCAAAGAGAATTTAAATGACACAATACCGTGTTCTTGGTAAGAGAAAATGGAATTACTAGTAACAAGAAACATTTTTTTTTTTTTGTATAGAAATACCATTCCTGGACCTTTTAATCATGGGGTGTGTTGAAGAAGGCGGTGGAGGTTGAGGTAGTGATGGTCGGGTAAAGCGGAACTAGAAGAGGAAATAAGAGAAGCAAGTTACGAATGAGAAATACTAGAATTTGGAGAAGAAGAATGATTTGTGGTATTAGTTGGAGAATTGGGAAGATGAGGAGCATGAAAAGGTAAGACAAATTTTTTTTTAAGTAAATGGTTGACTACAAAAGTAAGATGTGAGACGAAACAAAGTTGTAAATAGAAATGATAGTCTACAATCCTTAAAATATATATGCGGCTACATGAAATCCTTAAAAAATATATTCTGCTAGAAAGACATTTATACCCTCTATGAAAAGGAAAAAATTTAGAAAAGAAATAAAATTGCAATGAAAAGGAAGATGGAAATTATTTTAAATTTGTCAACGTGAAAAATAGGTTTTAAGTGATGTTATTTTGTTTTGCATTTTTGTACTAACTACTCCCTTCATTTAAAAAAAACAAAAAAAGGTTAAATATATATATATATATATATTTCTTTTATTTTACGGATGGACTATATAAAATTTACAATATAAATGAGGGTAGATTATTAGAATTACTTGAAAACTTATGAATGCAAATAAGATTTGACCCCAATTTCATTAGGGCTCGTTTGCTTCACATTAATAGGTCCGATAAAACATCATAACCATACGTTTGATAAGTTTGGTTAAAAAAATTTAGCTTTAAAATATCATAAAACCCGACAAATGTATAACAATTTATTGATAGTGGAATCCAAGGGAGGTGTGGCACACTGTCAAGAGAAATTGGGAAAATTTATGAAAACTTGTTCCGAGGAATTGCCCCTTCCATATAAAAACATGAGTCCTACAACAACTTTCCTAAATAAGAGAAAGATTATCGGGTGGAACTTCACTAAAAACGAGTTTCAATTAAAGGCACAATTTTCATATCGAATTCATGAAAATAAATGAGGGTATTGATGAGAAAGATAGTAGTTCCGGTGGGTGGAGGTTACAATGGAAAGGAGACTATTTTCCGGTGGTGGTGTTGATGAAGGGCCAGCTTTGGGAACATTACATTTTATGAGTTACACCAAACACATTTAAATTAGTTATCTCGACGGATCTTATACTCGAATTGACTGAACCAAAATCAATTAATTCTGTCTTATTTATTTTTGTTGGTACGGAGTACAATTTTTGATGTCCTTTCCGATGTTTGATATCAACTGCACAACTGGAAACTTCTAATAATGAATTATTGTGATAAGTGATGGACTCAGACCGTTACCAAATTTGATCCACCGACAAAGATTTGATTTAATTTCCTACTTGCAAGAAATATGAGAGAACAAAAATATAGTTGTAAGCATCTGTAGAAAATGTAGCGTTGAAGAGACCACAAAACCTTTGAGTAAGATATACACTGTTGGGTTCATTAATTATTTTTTTATACTTAATTGTTTACTAACAATAATTAATTAAGTAATAATATTAGTGGTGTGAAATAGATCAGGTCACACGTTATTACAAATTTTATATGAATCAAATTTCATTAAGAATTAACCCTAACTGATTATATTCATATTAATTTATGTCAGAGTTATAAGATCGTATCGTAAATTATCACCTCTTAATAATATATATTATAAATTCTAAAAAGAAAAGAAAAAAAGAAATAATTAGTGGGATGGGATGGCCCCAAGGGAGAAAGGGGAGGGGATGGGATGGGATACAAAAATTAAAGAGTAAAGTAGAGGTGAGAAAGCGGGGAAAAGAAGGTAACAAAAAGGCTGGATAGGGGCCCAACCATCCCTGTCGGCAAAGAGGAAGCCAACCCCTCCCAATATGTATATACATTTGTATCTATTTTACTATATGTTTTTTTTTCTTTTGAATTTTAGCAGTTGGACTTTTTTATTATAAAAAAACAACAACAGAAATTCAAAAAAAAGCAGGGAACAAAATTGAACAAATAAAACATAAGAGGTAAAAATGTAAAATTTTAGAGGGCGCAAACCCAAACAATAGAAATATAGAGAGAGAAAAGTAAAAATGTAAAATATAAAGTAAAAAAAAATACCGAGAGCAAAAAATACGTTTTGTCTTATATTCATAGACAATTTTAGAAGCCTACGTTCTAGAAAAACAATTAACAAAACTAAATTAAGTGGGGAACTTATATTTTATTTAATTTTTTTAATTATTCATTTGGAACTATTATTTATACATAACCTCCTCTCACTTTTTTCCTTTTGTGAATTTCCAAATAGTGCTTTATATATATATACACACACACATATATATAGTTTTCTATTTTTTAATATCATAACTACCTCTCCGAAAGACTACATAAACAAAACTATTATACTATACATAATATCAATTCATTAAATACATACTATATAAACTTATAATCTTAATACAATTTTAAGTAAGTATCTTATGCATCGGGTATATATTGTATTGTGCAATACAACACGTAATATTTTTTAGATAAAATAAGTAATAATTATAGGTAAACTAGTATTATTGTTCAAAAATTAACAACAGTACTTTTTAGAGTAACAAGAAATAACATTTTCAAGTAACAAATAATGTATTTTAATAGTAATACTTATAGTTAAATAAATAATCATGTTATATTAAATTGTACGGTGCACCCAATACACATAAATTTTTTCCAATATTTTTATTGTTGGATTTGAATCGCGACCACATGTTTATATTTTGGTGAGTCTTATTACATGTTAGTTAACACTTCCTCTACCTTGACGATTGCCCCTACCGTTTTTCAAGTAGATTAAGAAATGTATTTAACATTTTTTTTTAAAATAACATAATTTTTCTACACTACTTTTATTTAATGTTATTAAATAAAACATTATATATAAATGGTTATTTCCGAGGAGTAACAAATAGGTGCATATTAGAAAGAAAATTGTGCATCTTTTATTAAGAGAAGTTGACCATATTTTGGGATGGAAAAAATAATAATAATAATAATAATAACAATAAATTACTTTTAGTAGAATTTAGAGAGTCACAAATTTATCAGAACGTTAATGTACCAAAATTTTAACACTCAGTCATGTTTAATGCGACTAAGGCTATATGTCATGTTGTATAATACTTTTCCTACTTAAAATAAGTGTTGTTTTAGATATTTTCACACATATTAAAAAACAAATTAAACACCTATTATATCCTTAATGAAGAGAAAGAAACATTACTGATTAGTAGTAAAAAATATATTATATTTACTATTATACACCTATTAAAAAATAAATTAAACACCTATTATACCATTAATGAAGAGAAAGAAACATTACTGATTAGTAGTAAAAAAATATATTATATATACATTTATATGAAAATTTAAAGGTAAATTAGAAAAACAACATTAATATTCACCTTAAAAGTTGTAAAACGTCATCTATTGTGCAAAAATTTAAACCTTTGAAAAGGACGAAGTATGATTCATAAACACTTAGATATAGGGAATTGGTAGAAACACATATAGATTTCAATGTAAGAGGTTTCTATGGTCTCTCAAGAGTCTATATCATATTTTGGGCAATAGGCTTTTAATATTTCAATTTGAAAATAAAGAAGTTATAAATCTCTTTTATATTAAAATAAAGTAGCAGTTTGTAAATAATAATTATTTAGTAAAAAAAAAGTTGCTGGAATTTAATTTTATATAAAAAATACTTGTCTATAAAAAAACATATAAACAAACTCTCATTATAAGTAGTATTTTGAACATTGACCTTCTATTATATTTTTGTTTTTATTCTATGAAAATTGTAAAAAATGTTTGAAAATTCCATAGAAATCTTTTATATTAATTGTTTTGTCTTAATATACTAAATTTTTCATGTAATTATTCTTGTGATAACAACATTATTATATTTATACATAAATTAATATAACATGTGTACAATTTACCCAAATAAAATAAGTGTATAAAATTATAAATAACTTACATATTTGAACTATATTTAATTTTATTGAAGATTGTCGTAATTATATTAATTCTTCACAAAATCTAACACTCAAAAAAAAAGATAAGAACAATAATTGAAAAAAAATTCAACTGAAAATAGAGTTAAAAAAATATATAAATAATTCATAATAAAATAAGACAAAGTAAAAATAAAAAATTAAAACAGAGGGTGCATGAAAATAGAAGCAAAAGAAAAGAAAAAATGAAGAAAATTAAATTGAATTAAATTAAAAAAATTAATTGGCAAATGACAATAATAATTTTAATCCTAATATATTTTAAAGTAGGTTACCTGACAGGTAAATAACTTTAAGATTTCTCATAAAATATTAAAAATTTAATAATTAAAATTGATTGAAATACCAGTATTTCTAGAGCATTACATAATTTGTGTTAATATATTCGATAAATTCGGATTCCAGGATAGAACAACAAATGTGATATCAGATGAAATTTAGGTCGTAGTAATTTTTTATTTAGCAACTACTCATTTTGAAGCTTTTCTTCTTTTATATTTTATCTCTATAAGCATCAGAACTCAAAAAAGTGACTCGTACAGATGTTGTGGAGCTTTTATTCATTGTTTATGTGATATCTTTATATTGTAGACTAGTCCATCTTCACATTAATATATATTAGTAACTTCTTCTATACAATACACAAATATATTATTATAGTATAATATTATAAATTTAAAAAATATATAATATTATTTTTTTAAATATATAATTATGTTCAATAATTTGTGTTTGTAGCATGATTATGATAAATATATAAACATTATATATAAAATCATATACATAGAATGAGTAAAATGGAATAAATTTGTCTACACTTTTTTAAGTTGTAGAAATTCTCATGTTAAGAATATAAAAAAATAATATCCTTTATTTTCTTTCAATTTGTAATTTTGGGACGAAATAAATTAATTATATATAGTTCAACTAAAATTAATAGGTCGATGCATGAATAATAATGAAACCGTGAATTTAAACAAAATTATATAAAATGTATGAAATTATAAAATTGCCTATGAACAAAGTCATACAATATTTTCAATCATTTGCATATCTAGCAGTAGATCATTAACTAACTATTTTGGCTATCAAATCCCTTTTTCTCTCTCTTTCTATATATAATTATAAAAAATATTATAGATTCAATATCGTTCAAATTCTTTAGTTTTCGAGCTTTTTTTATATCATATAATCCCAAATATATTATAGATATTATATAATAAAAAATCTAACTAAAATAATAAATAAATATAATAACTATTAATAGAAAAAATGAACGAAAAAATTAATGAACTACTAAAAATAGCTAGTACTTTTTTTTTATTATATATATAGATAAGTTTGGAAGTAAAAAAATCGTTAAAATGGCAGTTTTTAGCTAGAAAGGAAAATTTTAAAAATAAATAAATATGTAGAAATTCTATAACTATATAAAAACATGATAATTGGACTAATTTACTGAAATGTATTTTCTCGCTCAAAATCAACTTTTTATTTTTAGAAATTGTGATAACGAATCAGATTTTTTACTTATAACTTTTTCACATTAACTCTATTTTTTATGAAAAATATATCAAATTAATTATTTTTGCATAATTTACAATTTAATATTCATATTGCATATATAATAATAAAATATTATTTTCATACATTAATTGAGCTATATTTAATATTTAATATTTTTTCATATTGTTAAATATTTTTATTTTAAATAATTTTTATCAAAATATATTTTATATAAATATGTATTTTATTTTATTATTATATAATAATTTATCAATTGAACGAAAAATACTAGTAATAATAATAGATACATATATTTGAACATGTCCCAAATACTTACTTATATAATAAATTAGGTAATTATGAGATAAATAAATTGTCACAAAATGTTATTTGTATTATAGAAATAGAGGTAAGAGCCCGTGATAATTGAAGGTACAAATGTAGTACCATCGGGCATTGGGCAATGTAGATGGAGAGTTGGGGTGCGTGTGAATAAATGTGTTGTTTTGTCCGGGGACCATAATGGGAGTGGGCCGCACACCACGCCACCCACCGTTGACACGTCCCTGTCTCTCTCTCTCTACAATTCTTGTGTTTGTCTTCTTTCGTACCACAGAGATAGAGGGTGGTGGATGGATTCCAATGAGATGATGTGACTCAGGTCTGCACCCTACATAAGTGTATGCCATGCATTTACATTTTTCAATTTATTAATACTATTTTACTTTTTGTTATATTATTACTAAAAGGATTCTATCGGTTCGGTTGAAAATTGAATTGAAATGTACAAAATTGAAACCAAAAAATGGTTCATTTTTATAGTTAAATCGAATAGCATGTTTGTAAGGAACCAAACATAATCCAACCAAAATAATTCAGTTTCGATTAATTGGTCGGGTATTTTTAATACATTTTTTTAATTAATTGTATTTAATATTTATGTTTGGATAGAATGATCATGCAAGATCTTTTTAGAAAAAATATATAGGTATAATTAAATTTTCAGAAAATATAAATAATATAAACATAACTAAATGTTTAAAAAATATAGATTTATATATATTTCGGTTCGATTCGACCAATCAATGTTTTCTTTTTAAATCAAACTGAATCCATATGTTATTCGGTTGCCATCATTTTAATCAAACTGAATCGATTGAATATATATAACCGATCCAAACTGAATCGAATCACTCGATTTGATTCAACGATTCCGATTCAGTTTTGCACATTGCTACTTATATATATGTGTGTGTGTGTGTATATATATATATATACATATATGTTTTTTTATCACCAAGAAGGGTTTTGTACGAAGTAAATAATAGCGTGTGCCAATTTGGCATGATTTTGACTTAGGGTAATTCAACCGGATATGTTAGGTTTAAGTTGAGGTGAGTTATAGGAAATTTTGATTTTGAAAATTTAAAATATAAAATAAAGTTTAATAGTAATAATATTTATTTATTTTAAAATTATAGAATATGGTTTTGTATTGTAGTAAAAAATAATATATTGTAATATTATATTGTATAGTTAATGATTGAATAATTGTGAAATGATTAATTAGTTTGATTGAATACTAATGATATAATAAGAAAGAAAAGAGAGATTTTTTTATTTAAAAAAAAAAAAGGAAAATAGGTACAAAGTTTGATTGATCCATTAAAATAATAAGGACGTTTTTGTTTTAAACAAAAGGAATAAGTTGTTCCATATTTTTGTTTCAAACACTAATAAGTTGTTCCCTATTTTTGTTTTAAAAATTAATTATTTTCTAATTTTTAGTTCAATTAATTATTTTTTAATTTATTATTAGTTACATTATTAATCTTATATTTTAAGTTAACTACACATTTACCTTATACCTTTTGTTGACCCACTCTTAAAGGTATGTTTCGACCACAAACCCATCCGTGTTTATTTACAGATTGTAGGTCGTGGTTATTCCATCCATAATCTATCCACTCTACACTTTTTTTCCTCTCAAATTTTAATTACTTATAACTTTTTTAATTTCAAATCATTTTTATATAAAAAATATATCATTAATTCTCTTTATTTTGACATTCATTTACTATATACAAAAATAATTTTTTTAAATATAAAATATTTTTGTGAAGTTAATGGTAATATATTTTTTATTTAAAATATTTTTATATAAAAGAAAAATACGAGATTATTAAATAAAAATATTTTGAAAAAAATAAAATTATTTAAATAGTATAATAATTATATCATATTAATTATCCATTTTAAAATATTTATTTTGATATCCATTTATGGAGTGATTCAAATAAAATGTAACAAAAATAAATGTACTTTAAAGTGAAGGTTGGGGCCAAATTATTTCTTTTGCTAATTTTTTATTTTTCAATAAAGTTGCTTATGTCTCATGTCATGTCATGTCATGTAGAGTCATTAAGAGAAATTTAACATTGTTAGTACATAAAGAATTAATTGATCCAAAAATAAAAGATTGTATAATAATTAACTAGGAATGCCAATTTTATCTATATAATTAAATTACCTAACGGATAATCGGATATGGTACTACTCAAATCCGATATTTTAATGATTGAACATGATAGTATATATGAGTATAGGCTATTATTTAATTGTTCTACCTGTCTCTGAATTTACAAAAATATAAATTATTATATAAGTTATGTATATTTATATTAACCTTAATTAGATCTGGTAAAAAAACATGTGGATTCTACGTATGTATTGTACAAGTTATTTATAATACACTATTTGCTTTGAACGTAATATTTTTTGGTGAAGAGTTGCCTTTTAGTTGAAAATAAAATTTTCTTTATCTTAAAAAAAGAATTTCTTTCGTAAATATTTTTATGCAAAAAAAAAATTACGTTTCAAAAGTCAATGTCTCGTTTTATTAATTAAAGTTTAAAACTGTTTTTTAATTTAAAAAATAAGTTATATAAGATTAAATAAGTGAAATCAACGAATAAAAGAAGTCATATAAAATTATGATTTTTAGAAGGTTGTATCTTCGTCTAATTGACCAAAACTAAAAAAATGTATTCTTCATAAATATGACTTTTTTTTAGACATATGAATGTTTTTAGATTTTTTAAAAAGTATTTTTTTTACCAAAAAAAATCTTTTATTTTTTGTAACACCACTTTTATGCACTTATCAAAATACAAAGTAATAGTTTTTTTTTAATAAAATGTAATACTTGCATAAAAAAATTATTATTTCTCACAATTATTTTTCAAATAAATAATATTTCCATTTCAATGGAAAATAAATATATTTTTAACTACACTTATTTATAACGAATCAATATAATGTATTTGTATTTTCAACGTAATGTTTTATGGTGAAAAAAATTATTTTTTATATTGTTTAAAAATTAAAGTATTGATCTTCACTAAGAATATTATCTTTTTATTAAAAATATATTAAATTTTGCACGCACAAACAATCATGAAACTAATCTATTGTATAATATAATTTTTTCCATAAAATTCACATATTTTTATACGAATTCAAATTAAATCGAGTAGTTCCACCTTCCAATTGTGACCTAAGAGACTGAGAGCTCTTCAAATAATTGGTTGGACTTAATTTTGGAAAAAAATAATATCATATGTGATACATCATTCTATTATCAGTACTTTACCAATGTAATATGGTTTTACACATTTGATGATTCACTTATTTTAAAATATTAACAAGAAAAAAAAAAAAAAAAAAAAAGAAAGAGAGAGAGAGAGTAATATGTTACTTTTTAGTTTTGGAGATATCATCTTTATTATTATTATTATTATTATTATTATTATTATTATTATTATTATTATTATTATTATTATTATTATTATTATTATTATTATTATTATTATTATTGAGAAAAAGAAAAAGAAAAAAACACTCGATCAAATTTGGCTGAATTAGTTTATGAGTCAAACTTGATAAAGTCTAATTTATTAAGTTTACAAGCCTAGAGTTAAGGCGAACCTATTATTGTTTGTGCCGGAGTCAAATTTTAAAAATGAACTCTTAAAATTATTGTCTATTTTGAACACTTAATTTTTATTTTAAAAAAAAATTATAATACTCTAAATATTTATATTATCATATTAAATAAAAAATAAACTAATGAATAAAATAAATATCAATTAAAAAAATTGTAATTCATATAAAAATATGATGATTAGGATTTTGAAAAGTAAAAAATCTTTGAATTTTGTAGAGAATTTGTTCTTAATAACTTTATGTTGATGTCTTCAAATTGAAACTCTTCTTTTTTTATTTTATTTTTTCATTTATGTCCAGTAGTTGATGAATTATATCTTCTTTATTCAATTAGATTTTTTTTTCAGAATTTTATGTTGACATGTGTATACTTCATTTATCTATTAATTGTACAAATCTGTTGTAACGTGAATAACTACAATTCATGCGGCTTGCTTCCATTTTTGTTTTTTTGTTTTTTTTTTTTTTTGTCTGTTTTCCAATTTTGATTTAATTTTTAAATTTAAAATAATTTTTACAATTTCAAATTCTTTCTTTTACATATAATTAGATATTTGCCCATACAATACACGGTAAATAATATACTAGTAATTTCCCTCATGTGATGCACGGTTCTTTATTTTTATTAGTTATTTATTTTAATTTTTTATATTTTTATTAATTTATTTTAATATATTACTATAATATATTATTTTTTGAGGAAATTAAAAAATTTTGAATAATTGAGACATCAACTTTTGATATATTCTGTTAATTAGTTTCATAATCTCAAAAATGTGTGTTAATCATTTGTATAATCCCAAAATTTATCTTAATCAGTTTCATAATCCTAAAATGACTTCCCAATTTTTAAAGTGTACGATCAATCTTATTAATTTACGATGGAGTAATTATTTACTACTAATGATAATATTCAGTAATGAAAACATTTTATATATGGTCTAAAAACATATATTCAAATTTAGAAAGCTACTTTGGACGAAAATTTGTATTAGCTTTTCGATATACTCTCATAATATAGATTTACTGAATTTTGTGTTAATCTACTTATTTGATTTCTTATCATCTTGTTATAATCGAAGTCAATAATGGTGTGTTTTTTTTTTTTCAGTAGAAGATAAGAGAAGAAATTTTGTTTTTTTAAATTTTATTTTAATATATAACTATAATATCTTATTTTTGGAGAAAATTGAAAATTCTTAATAATTGAGACATGAGCTTTTGATATATTCTAAAATTAATGTTAGTTAGTTTCATAATCTTGAAATTTATGTTAATGAGTAAATATAATTTCAAAATTTATGTTAATATTCTTCATAATCCTAAAATCACACGGCGTAGTAGTTATTTACTACTACTACTACTACTAATAATATTATTATTATTCAGTAGTTAAAAAGATATTATATATGGTTAAAAAAAAGATGTATCAAATTTAAAAAGCTACTTTGAGCGAAAAAAATTGTTAGCTTCAAAATTTTATGGCACTTCTCTTTATATATATACTAGTATATAAATATATATATATGTTAAATCTATTCAAAAATACCTGCAACATAAAACATTTTCTTCTTTCTGTAACAATTTTTCTATAAAAAAATTAATCATAATTTTTGTGGTTGTTTAAAATTTTTAAAATATAATATTAATTTTAATCTTTTTTTTAACATTAAATTCGATGAAAATAAAATTATACAGATTAGTCTTATTGAATTATGTAAATATTAATTATTTTTATTTTTATATCAAATTGATTTATTATAATCTCTTATTAGATATATTGGTTATCTATATCCCACAATTTGTGGAATTATAAGATTTAAATTGAACTACAATTTATCTTTATAGAATATTTAAAAGTTTTTTTTATATACTCTCATCATAAAATAGTTAAAATTAAAATTAATAATAATATAATGATTTTTTATTATAATTTTTAGTAACAATTAAATCGTGGCTCTATCAATCAAATTATTTTATTATATCTTATATATAGATAGATATTAATATAGATTTGTATAGAGAAATATTATAATTAAAAGTGATTTAGGAAGAAAAAAGTTGATTTTTTATTTAAGATGATACTTCTCTTTATATATATATATATCACAATTAACTAAGAAAAAAAAGTTAATGATTAAATTTAGTGTATGTATGTATGTACATAATATGAATGTCAAATTAAAGATCGTGAAAAGATAATTAATTAGATATCTTTGTTAAAAAAATTGAAGATGGAACAAAAAAAGTTATAAGCTTTTTGAAAATTTTAATGAAAATAAAAAATAAAAAAAAATAATCAAACTAACATATTTTGATAGATAATAACTTGAAATTGAATAAGTGTAGCAGCTTTGTTAATCAAATATATATGGATAGATATTGATATAGATTTGCATAGAAAAATAGATATCATAATATATATACACACACACACACACACACAGATAAGGTATATATTTGCATAGAAAATAGATACTATAATTAGAAAGTAATTTAGATGGGAAAATTTATTATTTTCTATTTATGGCACTTCTGTTATTATATATATAATATATATATATATGTAGATTTTATTATACTAATTTATTATAAAATTATAATAATATTATTATTATTGTAAAAAATTGCATAACTTATATTATTATCAATTATATTTATATAAATATTATTCAAATTGAAATACCATTTGTTATATTAAATTGCATTTCTATTTTTTAAAATTCTCTTTTAATAAATAATAAATTGTATGATATTTTGAAGTGAATTTTGGATTGTCTCCGAACTAAATATAAATATTTCAACTTATTAAATAATATAAATATTTTGACTTATTAAACAGTATTAAGGTTAAACAATAAATTAAAAAATGCTATTAATATATAGTATAATATTTTTATTTTTATAAAAAATATTTTTTGCTTAAATTCATATACTATTTATTCAAATACAACACATATATCAAAATTTTAAAAGAAATCAATCCACAAAAAAATATACTACATCCATATAAATCATATTTTGTACTTTAAATGTAATTTTTTATTTTAATATTTACAATATTGGTGTTAAATTAACGATCACAAAAAGAAGATTAATTTGATATATTATATGTTAAAACAGATTTAAAATGAAAAATTATTTGAAGTTTTAAATTTTGGTAAAAAAATAAAAAGAGAGGTATTTGTCAATTAATTGTAAATATACATGTCAAGAGAAGAGAAAAATTATAGAGTTCTTCTTTCATATTATTGAAGTATTTATCAAATTAATCTTCTCATGGCAATCACTAGTTTGACATTAATACTGCAAATATTATAACAAAATTATATATTTTAGAATATGTAATATAATTTTTTATTTGTTGAATTCTTTGTTTATATTTTGATACTAGTATGTTCTCCCGTATGATGCACAGATATATTAATTTTTATATAATTTTATAGTATAATATTATTAAATTTAAAAATGTATAACATTGATATTTTTAAAAAGTATATAATTATGTTCAATAATTTGTATGTGTAGCATGATTATGATAAGAGGTATAAATATTATACATAAATCATATAACTATATAATTGGTAAAATGTAATAAATCAACTATATTTTCCCAAGTTACAAAATTCTAATATAAGAAAAATAATACCCTTTATTTTTTTTAGTGTGAGATTAACTTTCTTAATTAACGGATGAATTATTTATTTACTAATAATGATAATATTGTTCAATAATTAAAAAAGATATTCAATATGGTTTTAAAAAAAAACCATATCCAAATTTAGAAATCTAACTAATACTTCTCTTCATATATATATATATATTGGTACAGGTTTTTTGTATATTATATATATTATATTTCAGATTTACTATAAAGCAAATCAATCTAAAACATCTGAACAACTATTATTCTAGCAAATCATGGTATTCCTAAAAATTGTAACAACAACAGTCATTCTTAATATTATAATAAATATAAAAATTAATAAAATAAAAAAATTAATATTACTATTTTTGTGAATAAAAAGGTGGGAAAAACATGTGTTACTACAAATAGATGGACTTCTACTATATATATATATATATATATATAGAAATAGATATGTGTTGGATTTGAATAAAATTCTTATATGCATTTGAGCTAAAAATATAAATAATTTTAATTTCTTTTTTATAAAAATAATATATATATATAATTTATTATTTCATATTAGTATTTTTTAGTGAGTTCATATATTTATATTAAGTTTGAAGAGTTACAGTGGGATAGATGATAAATATGAATTTTTAACTATTTAAATGCATAAATTAAACATAGTTGAATGTTAAATTCATGTGTTTTCTCATGATTTATACTTTATATGATGATTTTGCGTCCAAGTGCATATTTGAGTGTAATTTGAATATTTTCAAGCATGAAAGGTAGAGTTTTTTTTAATTCTATACATTGTTAAGAGATTGAAGTACAAAATAGTTGAAAACTGTGGAGGAAGATCAACACGGGTTGTGTGGGCATGTAGTCACGTTTTATACAACTTTAACTTTATTTTATTCATCTTAGATTCATTATTGATTATGAGCTTCACTATTTATATTAAGTTTGTGTTGTAATTCTAATAATATTATTAGATATAAATTTTCAATTTATTTTTTAATTTTAAATTTATTAAATAGTTAAATTTATATTTATGTTAAAATAAGAAAAAATTTATAAAATTAATCAATTAACTATTTTAATTAAAAACACATGAGATTGCTTAAATGAAAAGAATTTTAATAAGATTATTCAGTTTTTTTTTTCTTTAATAGTTGTGTGTGATTTAGAATATTGTAATTTATTGAATTATTTGGGTTTGTTTCCTTAATGGGACGAGGCTTTGATAGACATAGCAACTTATTTTATGTTTACTTTGGAGTATTAATAATCATTAAAATTCTATTAATTGACTGATTCGGTGCCTATTATCATTGTTACACAGGATTATGGATCCCATCTCATAAGTGGGATTCAAGTTTCTTTCATTTAACACTATGGCCCCATTTACTTCGGGTGATAAATCTGGATTAGGAAAAATAGTTCACAGCGTTTACTTCATTGGATATTATCTCGGGTCAATCCAGCCGACCCGGGATAAAAGACAAAATTCGAGATAATTCGGCGGATACTAATCCGACCTAAACCCCTGGGATAAAAATTATTGATGGGATAAGAAATGGAAATTTATTGTTTTACCCTTATGCACAAACTTAATTACAACAATGTCCTCATATATAAATCATGTATTAAGGGCAATTTTATAATTTTCGCATTATCCTGTCCAATCCTACGAAGTAAACGTTGGATAGTATAAAATTATCTTTCTCTATCCTAATGTTATCATACGAAGTAAACGTAGGATAAAAATTTTGAACTTATCCCTATCCCGAGTTTAATCGCAATTTATGTTATATCCTGTCCAATCCTCACTAGGAAAGTAAACGCAGCCTATATGGATAAACTAAAAAATTACAAATCTATCCTTAATTATTTCAAATTGTAAAATGAAACAATTACATATTATAGTAATTAAATAATTACATGAAATTAATTTATATGCATGACATGTTCAAACTCATGAATATTCTAAAAATATTTTTTATTATAAATATATTTTTAAATTTCAAATGATAATTTAAGAAAGTTTAAAACTATGAAAACTTGTAAAAAAACATTGGTATTATGAAATAACAAAATCTTTAAGTTGAAATAAAAAAAATGGTAATATAAAGAAAAAACAGAAAATCAATAAATTAAAGTCTAAAAGTTTAAATAATTTTCTAAAATTTAAAAAACTAGAAACTATAAAATCATGAAATTCTAAATATTGTTTTTAAATGTACAAATATATTATGAATATAAAACTTAAAAAATTGTATTTAAAAATTAGGAAATTAACATTTAAAATTACAACTAATTATCTGAAAACTGAGAATTTGAAAAAAAAAAAGAGGAGAAAATTATTTTTAAATATAAAATACTCTAAGAATCATAACATTATAAAAAAAATTTGGAAACATGAATTTTGATTTCCAGAGTACAAATTGGTTTTGTAATATATGCATATATAATTTTCTGGATTTTAGTTATTTTATGAATATTTCTATGATTTCAAAATATAATTTTTTAATTTCTACTTTTTACTTAATAATTATAAAAAACTCTTTCTCTAATGATAGTGTAAATATTCTCCCACATTTTTTTTTACATTTGAGAACAATTCTGAATAGTAGGTCATATAATCAAATCAACTGCCATGTTGAATATTCATGACAAGAAATTGAAATTCTAGTGAAAATCGAACCAAAATGAAACAAAATTAAAGAAGAAAATCATAAATTAGAAGACACATATTGAATTAAATGCAAATTAAAATATTAAAAAAAATCTCTTTATTAAAATTTTATTAAATTTTCATTAAAAAAACTCACAAAATTGGAACCATATTATCATAATCATATAAAATACTATTTTTTTATCATATTTATATCCAAATTTACTATAAAGATGTTTTAATAAATTTTAAAATTAAAAAAGAAAAAAAAATACAAATTACCATAAGGGAGAAATAGTAATTAAAAAGATAGCAAGAGGGCTTTAATATATATTTTTGGTCCTCGCATCCTCACATTATTACGCCATTAAATTTTGTATTTCTTAATCGTCATGCCCAATACCTATATATGTGTGTAGGTACAGTGTATGTATAGAAGAGTAATTCTAGTAATGCAGTTTTGTCACAAACCTTTCAGACAGTATCCATCCTCCCTCCCCCTCTCACTCTCACACTCGCTCTCTCTCTCCAATTATTTTTCCTTCGACAAACATCAAACTCACTAAACAAGAACCAGTGTGGTTTCCCCTTTTCAACTCTTCTAAACCAAACATAGCACCTACACACTGAGAGAAGAGTTTCAAAGATGGTACTTCCCCCAACAAACCAAGCTTATGTCGCGAAACGTACTGACCCTTTACACCATTACAACTGCCTGTTGGCTGTGTAATAATAATCTCGTCCGCTTTCTCTCTATATGGATTTTGGGCAGCTGGGCCTCGATAATTTCTTCTGCTCAAACTCATCTTCCAGTTATGGCTGCTTTGCCGTAGATAATGCTGCGGAAATTAGTAAGCAGAAATGCTATGGATTTGAGTTTCTAAAGCAAGAAAGAGCAATAAATGCAGATGATTTGAGGGATTTTAAACTGGCCAAGACTTCTTCTTCTTCATGTGGTGAGGCAATGCTGAAGTTTCCTTTGCAGAGATCTAATGGCGGCGGCAGTGAAGAGCATCAGCAAATGCTCAGCTTCTCCTCCCCCGGCAACTCACAGCCTGTCACTTTTCCTTATTATCAGAACGCACCAAATGCCTTTGGTAGGAACTCAGGTCAGCATAAATGGTGTCCAAACTTGATATATGTCGGCAGCTTCCTCATTTTGTTGGGTGGGGCGGGGGGCTGTACTGTAGACCTGTAATGTGTTATAAGATGTAGTTTCTTTGTAAGAAACTGTTCATGGGGTTTGAAAACAAACAGTAGTTATAGCCATGACGTCTGTTGGTTCTGATTCCTTGTCTGCCTGTCTAGTCTTGTCATAAAAACTCATCTTTTTGCCAGTCTTCATATCCATACAAGAAGGATAGATGTTAATATTTTTTTTTTCGGGGAACCCCTTTACCTGGGGTTTTTGAAAGGAAATAGTATAGTTTATCTTGGAAAAAAAGATATTCTCTTTATATTGCGCTTCCCTTCTCACTGTAGACAAGGAAACTGCTACAGGTAAAGGGCTTTAAAGATTTTGGGTAATGTCTAAGTTGCACCCTTTCCAACAGTGAGTTCTTAGCTGGTTATCATAAAGCAAAGTGTTGATGGGTATTTGGTATTTGGCTGCTCTCTCTCTCTCTCTTTTTTTTTTTTTTTTTTTTGTTCTTCAAATCTGAAAGTTTTAGTATTGTTTCAGGCTATGGTGGAAGCATGCAGGGGGTGAGAGGCCCATTTACACCATCACAATGGATGGAGCTAGAACACCAAGCCTTGATCTACAAATACATCACTGCTAATGTCCCCATTCCTTCTTACCTTCTTAATCCCATCAGAAAAGCTTTTGAATCTGCTGGTTTCTCTGCCTTTAGATCCACTGCTTGTGAGTTTCTCACTCTTGCTGGATCTTGACTGTAGAGAGAGAGATAGAGTTAATGCGACCATCATAGCTGTCATTTGTTCTTTGGAATAACATAGTTTTCTTGGGTGTACTATTTTGACAGTGGGGTGGGGTGGTTTCCAGTTGGGGCTCGCCAACAGTGACCCGGAGCCGGGACGGTGCCGGCGGACTGACGGAAAGAAATGGAGGTGCTCTCGAGACGCCGTACCGGACCAGAAATACTGTGAGCGGCATATGAACAGAGGCCGCCATCGTTCAAGAAAGCCTGTGGAAGGTCAACCCGCCTCCGCCACCACCACCGCCGTTAACGGCCGTTCCTCCGCCTCATCTGTGGTGCCTGCCGGAGGCGGGTCCAGCACTCTTGGCCTCTCTAACCTGCACACTCCTCCCAACAATCCTCTCTCTGGAATACCCACTATCAACAGGTGAATCAAGCAGCATTATACAACTTCAATCTTGTAAGTCTTATATTGAACTTAAACATTGGTTTGAATTCTCAGTTTATTTCATTCAGGTTTTAAAAAATAAAATAGTAGTCCTACATCATGGGACGAATCATGGAAGTGGGAACTACATAGATCTTCCATTTCTTTAATTTTTTTACAAAAAAGGGGAAAAAAAGTAGCCTACTTCTGAAACACAAAAAAATAAAATGCAAATTGTTAGGTGAAATTTCTAACTTGGTCAATTGTCAATCATTGGTTGGGGATGGAACAATTGAGCAGTGGAAATACGTGCTAGTGTAGGTGGTACGAGAAGAAGGGCAAAGGTGTCCAAATATTTGTGTTCTTGGCTAGAAAATACCATAATTTATGGACTGGGTTTGTTCTTCTGTTCCATACGATGTTATCTTCTATTCCATACGATGTTATCTTCTATTCCAACTCTATCAATGCAGGCAGCTTGTGCAAAATGATATCATAATGGCATCATAAACAAACATGTGATGTGTAGTGAAACAGAAGATCTCATTTGCATAATTTAAGCTGTCGTGAAAAGAACTTTTCCTTTTATTGGTGATTAAGATATACAATTTTCCCTGCTTTTAAGGGATCATGTAATTCTGAAAAACTAAGGTGGTTTGCCTGATATTAGCTCCTGATCTTTTGTTGTTTATGCAGAAGTGTTATAGATAAGGAAAATGCAAATGGGGCATATCAGCGTACAACAGTTCTCTCCATGACATCTCCAAAAGACAATAGCTACTCCTCGCACAAACAGCAGAATGCACATCAAGAATCCTCCCAACAAGAGTTTGGATTAGTCTGCTCCGATTCTTTACTCAACCCCCTAAATACGAGCTCGTCCCTCATCAACTACAAAAACTACGCCACTTCAGACAACCTCAATCGTCACGAAAATAAATCGCAGCATGCACTCAGGCAGTTCATGGATGACTGGCCTAAGACTCAACTCTCAATCTCAATCCCAATGGTCACATCAGACTTCATGTCTTCTACCTCGTCTCCCACGAACGAAAAGCTCACAGAGCTCGGAATGGGCCTGGGTGTGGGCTCTACTGCTGTTGATCAGAGCCAAAGACAGTCTAATTGGGTACCAATTTCATGGGAGCCTTCAATGGGAGGACCTCTTGGTGAAGTCCTACATACCGGGGAGTGCAAGAACACAAAGCCACTTAACCTGATCGACAGCTGGGACAATAGCCCCCGGTTGGCCTCATCCCCTACCGGGGTTCTTCAGAGAGGTGCGTTCGTGTCCCTCTCTAACGGCAGTGCAGTGAGTAGCCCGAGAGCTGAAAGCAACGGGCTCATCAATCCAGGCCTCATGAATCCGTCCTTGCCTGCACTTTAGAAGCTGCAACCGTGCAAATGGTTTAATTGGTTGTCCAAATTTCAACTAGTTGAAATTTGTTTATTTGTTGTAATAGCTAATCTTTTTATTTTATTTTATTTCGGTTAATCTTTGTGTGTTTCTGTTTGTAGTAGTACTTGAATCTTTAACATGAAATGTTTAATTGCTTTGTTGTGATTTAAAACTTGTCTGTTTGGTGGATTGTGTTCATTATTTTTGGACAGGTTGGTAGGAAGCAATTAATATTTGATAAAAAGTAGTGCATTTTGGTGGGCTGTATTTAACAATTCTGTATTTAAAATTGTTGACTTTTTCTGAACTCATATTTAGTGATTGGCATGCCCTTTGTGTGATTGGCATGCCCTTTGAAAGGCGTACCAGAGCTACAAATCTGACATTATTGCTATGAAATCGTTGTGAAGATGTGGGCTTTCTAGGGTGGACCCCCAATTTCAATTTAATGGTGCTTTTGGTTTAGATTTAAGTTAGTTGTGGTACATAGAAATATATGTACGTATTAGAATGCAAAATATGTATTACAGTAGAATTTTATTAATTGTAAAATTTAATTTTACTAACTTAAAACAATAAGGTATTTTGTCATTAAATTATTTTTTGTACCATCCTTAAAACAAACATACTCTAAATGTTTTTAATTAATACATTCATTCACACAAATAATACTTAGTACAAAAATGTAGGTTGCCAAAATCTCAAATCTTGAAAATAAAAAAGACAGGTGTAGATATATCTTCATCAATGTGATGCGTTTTGAAATGAGGTGTTCAGAGGGGCTCGAGAAATTTAATGAACATCTGTTGCGACTACAAATGTAATTTAGCAATAGTATAAGATTGAAAGATAAAGATAATTTTAAAATAAAGAATGGGGTGTTGCACATAGATAAAGAGATGTTATCTTAGATATGATAAATCGCAATCAAGAAGGTGAGTGGGTGGCAAATAGTGTTAAGGTTAGATCCTGGTAAGTTTCCCCTCAGGACCATTCAAATCTTGCAAAATCTTTCTTTAATTGCTTTACCCTTTAAGGTGGTCCAACAAACATTTTTTCTTGAATTCTGTAAAGGAAGAAAATTGAATGCCCCATGGAACCACCACACAAGCCTTATATGATTTAGATGGACTTTTCTAATCCTTAATAATACGAAACTAGTACTCATTTGAGATAATATAATAGTGAATTATAGTAGTATAATTACTGAATTTAAACCAAAGAGGATGAGGAGGTAGAGGATCATCTTCCTCATCTCGACAAGCAAAAGGAAAATCATCTATGCCGACAAGTACAAGTGCCGGAGCTGGATTGCCACCACCATCACCTTTGGTTTCAAGATATCTTCATCTTGATGATGAAGATATTAAAATTCCGATTGAGTGGTAAGAAGATTTTCAAGCTCAATTAGGTTTGTGTTTATTTTATAAAATGTGTCTCTTAAATATTATTATATATATATATATATATTATTTTAAATATCTCTCTCAATCATCTATGATTAATAATTTTTATGATTATGAATGTAGGTGCACAAGGACAAGCACAACACAATGATCCTCAAACCAAATCAACAGATGAAGAACGTCTTCCAACTCAAGAGATTCAAAGTCAAAGTGCGCAACAAACTCAAAGTCATGAGGCACTTAGATCGGATATCTTTGCCGTTCACTTCAAAAGAGATTTGCAAAATAGTAAAGCAATTTGCAACTATTGTGGGGTAGAATATGCTTTTAAAAAAGGAGGAGGTTATGACTCGTTGAAGAAATATTTGCAACGTCACCATCTGGACAAAAAAGGAAAAGATCGACGTCAAACGCAAATACCTCGAATTCACCGATGAATCACAAGGTACAACTTCTTTATTTAAATATTTCGACCCAACAATGAGAAAATATTTATCAAAAATGGTTTATGGTATGCCTTTTCCTTTTAATACTGCTGAAAATGATTTGTTTAAAAATTATATTCAACTATCACTAAACCATCAAGCATTCGGTGTTTCGCGTAGAACATTAGTTCGTGATATTAAGAAAATTGTAGGTGAATTTAAGTTATCTTTAATTGATATGTTTAATTCTTTACAACAAAAAGTTTCAATTTGTGCGGATATATGGAGTGATCATTGGAGATAACATCGTTTTTTAGGACTTACTTGTTATTGGATAGATAATTGATGGACAATGCAAAAAAGATTACTTGCATATAGAGAATTTGATCAAACGCACATGGCCGCAAATATTTCTCATAAAATTCATAATATTTTGCAAGAATATAATTTAGTTACAATTTTTTTTTTCAATTTCATCAGACAATGCTTCTGCTAATACTGCTAGTTTGCCATTATTAATTCAAATTTGTTAACCATCATTTGTGGGTATATTTTTTCATATTAGATGCATGTGTCATGTTTTAAATTTGTGTGTACAAGATGGCATGGAACATTTCAAAGCACATATAGATCTTATTATATTATCAATTGAACATTTAGCCAGACATGCAAACTTTATGCAAAAAATGGAGAAGATTTTGTAAAACATTTGGTATGAGTGAACCTAAAAAAATCACTAAAGATGTGCCTAATCGTTGTAATTCAACATATAAAATGTTGAATGATTCTTATGAGGTTAGAAATGAATTATGTAAGTTTTTTTCACAAGAACAAAGGCATTCCTTTATTTCAAGTTAATGGGATACATGTGTTGAATTAATTTCTCTTTTGAAAGTTTTTAAGGATGCAAAAGAAGAATTATCCGGTTGTTACTATCTCACTTCTCTTTTAGTTATAGATCATTGTGTTAAACTTGCACTTATTTTACAATCATATTATTTGCATAATACATTACAAAATTGCATTGCAAGAATGAGAAGTAAATGGTTAAAGTATTATCAAGAAATTTCTGATTTATTTTTAGTTGCAAAACTTTTAGATCCTAGAATTAGAGAAGATAGTTTAGAAGAATTACTAAGAATTAGTATGATGCATTGTTTTCGGTTAAGGATGATGACACTCCTAATCCGCATATAATTGTAGGTAAAACAAAACAATTACTTTATGATTGTTTTAAAGAATATAAAATTTATTATGGTGATAATTTAAATAGTGAAAGCGATCATGAAAATGAAGATATTGGTGGAGGTAGTTCGGTTTTGGGTCAACCCGAACATCATCAAGATCCAAAGTTTCAACACCTTAATCAATATTATAAGTTTTATGATTAGAAAATTAAAAAAGCTTAGGGGCAATAGTCTTTATCAAGAATTAGATAATTATCTATCAGCTACTTTTGAAGAACTTGGATTTGACACACTCAATGAGCTTTTGAGATGGTGGTCCAGAAGAGCAAAAAACTTTTATATTTTATCACTTATTGCAAAGGAAATATTTGCGTGTCTGGCTTCCACCGTCTCGGTTGAACAAACATTTAGCACCGACGGTTACATTTTGGGTCTTCGAAGATCCAATTTAAAAGTGGAAATCTAGAAAATTAAGCATTGCTTAATGATTGGTCAAACGCCGAGGTAAGAAAACAAGAAGTAAATTTTGATGAAGATGATGAGGATGAAGATGGAAATGAGTATTCGACCACGTCCGAGAGTGATTGAGTTATGCCACTTCTTAAGCATCAAGGTACGTTATAAGGTAAGAGAACTACGTCGACATTTATTCCTCAACTATGAGGATATATAGACAACTTAATTCAAAATTAGAAATTAAATTTTAATTTCTAATTTATAGTTAAGCAAGTTTTTTTTTTCTTTCTCTTCTATTTTTTTAATAAGTTGTAATTGAAAACTTGTAAAGTTTTAATCTCTTGTTAAAAGAAGTAAATGTTTTTAGGTAAGTTAATTTTTTGTTGTAACTGTTTTTTTTTTTTTTTTGAAATTTTTTTATAAGTTGTAAAGTTAAGTTTTGATTATTGTAATGATTTTTTTTGTAAAATATAAATTTTTTAGTTAAGTTAACTATATTGAATTCAATATCTTGTGATAATCAAATTCAAAAGACCAAAAATTATTTTTTAAAAGTTGTTAATTAAAAAAAAACAGAACCGAGGAATTGGAACCGGAACCAGAGAACCGCCGGTTTCAGAACTGGAACCGAAACCGTATATGTGGCGGTTTGCTTTCAGTTCCCCCCTCCGCGGTTTCAAGAACCGCCGGTTCCAAAACCAAAACCAGAACCGGGGAACCGTGCCCATGCGTAGCACTTAGGCCACAAATATCAACTTTTCAAAAATAGCAAAGATTTTTGTGAATAAATTGTTGCTTTCTATTTTTTTTGTTATGATTCCTTTATTTTATATCTATACTAATATGTTCTTTCGTGTGATACACGAACATATTATTATAGCATAATATTTTTAAATTTTAAAAATACATAAAATTAATATTTTTGAAAAATATATATAATTATGTTCAATAATTTATATATGTGAACCTTAATTAATTTTATTTATAAAATAAAATTATCAAATTATCAAATATATAGTATTTTCTTTTGAAATAAAGAAAATTGAATAAAATTGATATATCTGTGTGAATATTTTATTATTATTATTATTATTATTATTATTATTATTATTATTATTATTATTATTATTATATATAGCATCGAATCTGCCACAAATTCATAATTGATTTATTAAAATCAAGTAATAATGAAGATATATGATTTTTTATTAGTTTTGATAAAATTAGTAACATTACAAACATTAACAAATAAAAATATATAAAATTAAAATGAATGGTTATTGGTTAGTAATATAACAACATTTCCTAAAAATCTATCTTTCCACAAAAATGGGCGTGAAAAATGATAATAACAAGTATTGAAACAATTAGTTTACTATTATATATATATATATATATATTTATATATTGAGGAAATTTCACTGTACCCTCTTAAAATAGAAAAAAAAAACTCTCATGTGCCCAAAATATAACAAATAATGTTTTATTCCCGATATACCAATTTTGCCCTGAATGAAGTGAGGTCCATCTTCCTTCTTTCACGCGAATCGTGAAAGTTTAATCATGAAG
Source organism: Caryopteris x clandonensis (assembly GCA_028749325.2). Taxonomy (NCBI): domain Eukaryota; kingdom Viridiplantae; phylum Streptophyta; class Magnoliopsida; order Lamiales; family Lamiaceae; genus Caryopteris; species Caryopteris x clandonensis. The sequence continues at coordinate 1,408,715 of JAPYKT020000045.1, forward strand.
CAGAAAAGAGAAAGGGGAAAATGAATTTACAATTGGAAAGAAGAGAGAGAAGAAAAGAAAGAGGAGAGAAAATAGGAAAAATAGACTGAAAAGTGAAGAGAGATGAGAGAGAAAAGTGGAGAGATGGCTTTCACGATGGTCGTGAAAGCTCAATCCTGAAAGCAACTTTCACGATGTCTATCATGATGGATCGTGAAAACTCTGCTTTCACAGTCAATCATGAAAGTTGGGCAAAGGAAAAAAGAAAAAGCAAGAGAGAGACTTTCACCAGAGAAGATGAACTTACGGAAAGGGAGAAGAGAAAAGGGGAAAAAGAATTTACAATTGGGAAGAAGAGATAAGAGAGAGAAAAGGGAGGAGAGAAGAAAAGAAGAGAAAAGAGGAAAAATAACTTTCACGACTGAAAAGAGAATAGCGGAGAGAGATAGGGGTGGCAATTTTCCCGCGGGGAACCATACCCGTTGGGAACTGAATGTTTTGGGGTGGGGATGGGGTAGGGGTGGGGATTCCCCAGAAGGAAATGAGTGGGGATGGGGCGGGGATGATATTTATGCCCCCGATTAGTCCATGTCCCCGTACCATCCCCGTTTAGTTAAATTGGGGATTCCCCAATCCGTCCCCATTTTCGGTTAGTTTTAATTTTTTTTATTATATATCATATATATAATACATTTATTTATATAAATATATATCAATCCTCCTCGTGATACTGTAACCAAGGGCTATAATACATATATATATACATATATTACTCAATTAGTGAGATTAATACTACAATATAGTCAATACTTAAAATCTCAAATCCTAGACATAGGCACTGGCTCACACCAGCTTGTTGTCGCCCACCATTCTCTCACCTGCTCGCCGCCGCTGACCTCGTTTAGTTCTCTTTGCCCACCATCTTGCTGCCCATCGTCAGTCGTGACCCAGCTGTAGCCCACCTTTCTTTCAATCGATTGTTCGCCGGTGCCGACCTCGATCAATTCTCCTTGTCCATCAGCTCGCCGCCCATCAATTAATCTATGTATGCTCTTTTTCGCTGATAATCATCACTTTGGAGAATAAAATGCTTTGTTTTTCTATTAATAAGAATATAATTGCCTATTTTCAAGCATAAGATTATCAGATTATGTTAGTCGCTTTTATAATAGAGCTTTCATCGGAGAGAGTCCTCTTATACTGAGTTAGTGAGTCCTAGTTCCTGGCTTTGAGGCTTCTATTGTCTCACTGGAAAGGTTAGATGAAATGAAATATGATATTGATGTTACTTTGGATATAAGTGAATTTGAAGACAATAACTTGTTTTAATTGTTCTCCTTCACCCCAAGGCCCCAATTAAAAAGCATGAATTATGTTTTGTTCTTAACTTCTTGTATACACTCTTCATTGCAAACTTTCACTGAATTTATCTCACATGTTTGTAGTTTTTGAGAGATGTCTGCCCAAGAGAAACAATTAAGACAAAATGAAGTTGAAGATTTTGATTCTCCAGTTGATGTTGTTGCCACAAACAATTCAATCAGTCTTCTATCTGATACGCCAACAATATGTGAGTCCACCAGAGATATGGAAGGGCTGAACGTGATTGAGGAGCAGAATGAGGTATCCCAAATCCTACACCCACTTCTGCAGTATGTGTAACAACAACTTCTGGAAATAAGAGATTAAGATAAAAATGTGGTTTCATTTTAAAAAACAAAAGATTGGTGGGAAGACAAGACAATTTGTATTATTGTAATAAGGTATTGGGAGGTAAAAGTTCTAACGGTACTCCGCATTTGCATGAACATTACAAAATATGTATCAGAAGAATGAATCATGATATCAAAAAATCAATCTTGAATCCTGTTAAAGCCACACATGGACAAATGTTTGTGGAAAATTATAGTATCAGTCTTGATATAGCAAGGGAAAAACTAGATCATATGATAGTTAAGCATGAATATCCATTGTCTATGGTTGATGATGAAGGATTTGTTGACTACTTCTCTAGCCTTTATTTAAAGTTGTGACAAGAAACACAATCAAAGATGACATTCTAGGCATGTATAATGTGGAGAAACAAAAAGTAATGCGTGCATTGGAGGCTAATACGAGTAAAATTGCTATTACAACTGACATGTGGACTTCTAAGATCCAAGGAAGAGGATACCTGGCTGTCACAACACATTTCATAGACGACTCATGGACTTTAGCTTAATTATAAGGTAACATATCAATTTTAATTTCAATTTTTTTTTTGTATTTATAAACAAAGAATAATGTATGAATCTTAAGGATTGTGATATTTATACATTAGGTTCATGTATGTGCCTTCTCCACACACTACTGAGGAACTTGCTAGTTTGTTATTCGAATGCTTTTATGATTGGAATTTGGATAGGAAGTTGTCCACTATAACTGTTGGTAATGCCTCAACAAATGATAAGGTTGTGAGAATTTTGTTGGACAAATTGTCTGTGATTCATTGATTTTAGATAGAGTGGTATTTCACATGCGTTGAACTGCACATATACTTATTTTTATTGTGAAAGATGGGTTGGAAGTGATTAAATTGGGAATTGAGAGGACTTGTAATAATGTTATTTATTGGAGAGCAACCTAAAGAGAATAAAGAAATTTGAAGAAACTGCTCGTCAATTGCATGTTACATGTACTAAGAAACTTGTTCAAGATGTTGCAACAAGGTGGAATTCAACTTACTTGATGCTACCTTCTGCTTTTATCTTATAAGAGTGTGTTCTCTCATTTGAAACAACGATATTTAAAATACAAGTCTTGTCCTCTTGATTCCGATTAGGAGTTGGCCGGTGAAGTTTGTGATAGATTAAAATTATTTTTTACGGTGACTGAGATGCTATTTGGCACCACGTACCATACAAGTAATATGTTTTTCCCTCAAATTTGCAAATTAAACTTTCTTTCAACGACTAGGCTGCATCTGCACGTGATGAAATTAAGTTGATGGCTTCCATGATGATATCTAAATTTGAGAAATATTGGAATGTCAGTCATGGAGTTTCGTCATTGGCTTGTGTGTTAGATCCAAGGTTTAAAATGATGTTACTTGAATATTATTATCCTAAATTCTACGGAGATGTTTCTATGGATGAGATTGCCAAAGTGCAATGAATTTGTCTGAATATGTTGAAGAGCTATGAAGTTGATGGGAATAATAATGTTCAATCATATTATCCTATGGCTGAGGGTACACAAATTCTAGAAGTCGATGAATGGAAGGATTATGAGAATTTTGTATTGAGTAAGAAGACAATTGATTATAAAAAATCGGACCTAGACCGTTATTTGGAGGATGAATTTGTTCCACCAAGGACTCCAGATTTTGATTTATGATCTTGGTGGAAAACAAATGAGCATAAGTATCCGACTTTACAAGTTATTGCTAGAGACATTTTGGCTATTTCAATTTCTAGTGTTGCTTCACAGGCGGCATTTAGTACTAGTGGAAGAATTGTTAGTGAATATCATAGTAGGCTTCTTCTAGAAACATTGGAGGCTTTGATGTGTACTTAGAGTTGGATTCGTAAAGGTATGTGTGAAACCATATTCTATTGTTATTTTTTCATTTTACTCAATAACTTTATGATATAATATGAATTATTGATAATTTAATTATTTTTGTAGGTGCAAACTATCGTACCTTTTGTGAAGATAAGGATGTTTAAGAGGTAATAGTAATATTAACTTCATTTAATTTTTTTATGAAATATATATTAATATTCTTTTTTTGTTTTTTATGTTATAGGAACCATGATTGCAAGATGTGAAAACATATGAGATGAGAAGTAGTGAACGAAGTCCAGTAGAAGATTTGTTCTTTGATGTTGTTATTTCAATGCATACTTATGGGCTTTGGATTATGATGGCTTAGTTTGATAATGTAATGTAGTAATGTTGTTCATGACTTGTGGTTATGTTTCAAGGTTAAATTGTTCATGATGCTATTGAATTAATTTTGTTGGTTATGTTTGATATTATTTTACTTCACTTTTAATTTTGACTCTATTTTATTGATTTTTCTATATTTTATTTCTCTAATGTTGCCTAAAATATTATTTGAAATTTAGTGTTTATTTGAGTATAAATGAATTGGGATCCCAAATCCTCGTGGGGAATCCCTATCCCCATACCAAATTTTATAAACGGGGATGGTAGCGGGGATCGTAGTTAAAATAACATTCTGGTATGGGGATGGTAATTCTAATACCATCTCTGAAATCGACCATTGCCATTCCTAGAGAAAGAAAAGTTGAGCGATGACTAAAGCTTGATCGTAAAAGTAGCTTTCATGATGATCGTGAAAGCTCAATCGTCAAAGCAGCTTTCACGATGATCATGAACGCAACTTTTACTATGGCTTTCATGATGACGATTCTTTCACGATGGATCGTGAAAACTTTGCTTTTACAGTCAATAGTGAAAGCTAAAAGCTGGGCGAAGGAAAAGAGATAAAGTAAGAGAGAAACTTTCACTAGAGCATATGAACTTACAGGAAGAGAGAAGATAGAAAGGGGAAAAGGAATTTACAATTGGGAAGAAGAGAGAGGAGAGAGAAAAAGGAGGAGAGAAGAAAGAGGAGAGAAAAGAGAAAAAAAATAACTTCGACGACTGAAATTGCGAAAGGAAAAAGAGGAGAGAAGAATAAATAAAGGGTACATTCATCTATAAACCATAAATGTGGGTAGAAAACATAATTTTGTTTACTCTTACAGAAAAACTACTTCGCTAAAAAACTATTGTTACTTTTTTTTACTTAAAACCTTTAATTCTCTCATATAACTATTACTTTTACTATAAATATTATTACTTTTATTTATTTTTACAACTATTACATTTATCATTAAAAATTGTTATTATTGTTTACTAGACAAGTGTTATTTTTCTTATAAATAATGTTACTTTTAAGGTAAAAAATATTACTTTTACTAAAACTATTGTTACTTTTGTTTACTCTTACAATTATTATTTTTATTATAAAACACGTCATTTTTCTCATAAAACTATTATGCTTGAGGTAAAATGTGCAACTTTTATCAGAAATATTGTTGCTTTTCTTAACTCTGAAACTTGTTACTTTTAACGTAAAAATTGTTACTTTTACATAGTTATTTTTAATATAAATATTGTTATTTTTACGACAGTTACTCTTATCACAAAATTATTGGAAAAAAGCAAAGAAGGAGGCATTTGTTTGCTTTAAATGTATTGCTTTTATTGTAAAAATCATTACTTTTAAGGTAAAAAAAGGTTACCTTTAAGAAAAATAATATCACTTTTGAAATATTACAACAAATTTTGAATATTTCCGACGTAACTCATTTTTTCTACAGAATGTTCAATCTCATCTCTATGAATTGGTTTTACATGATGTAATCAAAAAAGAAAAAAATGCAAAACTAGAGAATAACATATACAAAGAGAATGTTGATACTTTTATCATATAAATGATAACCCACAACCAATTACTATCTAGCAGTTAGCTCAAGAATTAAACAAAGATGGATGTATAACATATGAAGAAAGAAGCGGATGATTTTAATGCAACAAAAATCACTTCGGTCAACAACTCAATGTGAACAACGAAGACTAAGGGCCTTGGTTAGTTGGTTTATAACTAAGGAATGGAAAAGAAATACGAAGACTAAGGGCCTTGGTTAGTTGGTTTATAACTAAGGAATGGAAAAGAAATAAAAAATAAATGCTTGGTACTAAGGTTTCATTACATAAACACTAAATTGGTTCCTCAAAACAAGGGAATGATCCATTCCTCACCATTTTGGGGGGAATAAAAATCATTCCTAACAAAAAAAAAAAAGAGGTATTTTTTTCTCTCTCTTTCTATTACATTTTCTATCATTTAGCATTTTCTCTTACATAAATCCTGCCTCAAAACAACATCAAAATTTTCTACTCAACCTCATGTGTATATTCTCAAATTTTCTACTACGATTTTATTATTATTGTTGTTGTTGTTGTTGTTGTTATTATTATTACTATATTATTATTATTATTATTATTATTATTATTATTATTATTATTATTATTATTATTATTCTTGTTGTTGTTGTTGTTCGCTATTTTATTTCACTTAAAAAACGACTCGCAAGTGCACGAGGTAAATTATAGTAAAATATGGTGGGAACATGTATTGTATCCACAGGGACTATATATAGTCAATTCAGCTAAGTATTTGTTTATGATACTATCCTTTATCTAAAGAATCAATTAGGAATTAGCTTGATAAAACAAAATAAAACAAATAAAGAAGTAGAAATGAATATCAAATGAAATTCAAACAACTAAAGATATTCAGAGATTGTATGGATTTCAGGAAATTCATTCATATGGCTCATATGAGTTCCTTTTATGTATCAAACCATATTTAATTCCTATATTTGTAGGAGAATCACTAATATATCTAGATTATCTCTTCAGAGTTAGATCTAAATGTAAACTAGATAACACTGATCATTCTCAAGATATTATCTAACTCCCAAATGTGTCTAGGATCTATTCTCATCATAATACTTACCAATCTCCCGATCTAGCAAGTGTTTATGTTATGCATCCATAATCCGTTAACCAATTACTCCCTCCCGGGCAGTAATGGATTAACTACACATATGCAATTAGTCTCCACTGAATTTCATATGACATTCAAATCAATGAAGCATAAACAAATATAGGAATGGAAATAATATCATTAAAGAAAAACATATGAATCCATAATCATGCACTCCCTAGAATCACTAGATGTTTAGCCACACATATTCAATACATAATCCATGGGAAACCTATTGATAATTATGGCTAACATAAAAACAACAAAAGAAAAAAAGACTATTGAAGCCCAAACAATCTTTGTTCTCTCTCTCTCTCTCCCTTTCTCTCCCTCTCTCTCTGATACTTGATTGGTAGATCCTCATTTGCATTCGTATTTCTAACCTTAAAATGTGTCGTATGTTGTGTTGTATCATTCATAAGTAGGAAATTATGCATATTTTTAATTGATGAAATTGTATTTTTAATACAATTAATTCTTGTGCACTATCTATTTCCTACTTATTTAATGTTTTGACAATAACTACGTCCTTTTTGTTTTGTGGTTATTTGCAGCATTTTTTGGACAATTTCATACAATAATCCACATAAGTGGTTGGTTGTCCTGAGCCCATTCAAGGAAAGAAAATTACAGAGAAGTTTATGGGTTAAATAAGTTAAGAACTTAATTAATTAATGAATTAAGCCCAAAAATTAATTAAGCCCATAAGATTAATTAGGGCAAGCTAACAACAATAAAAAGAGGAAATCCTTAGAGATAGCAGGCATCACTTTTTTTTTTCCACACATTGAAGCAGCAGGGAAGATGCATCAATTGGAGAGACATATCCCAGCAGCCACAACAAACTCATGCATTAACATTGAGAGGGGAACATTCAAGCAGCTTGGCTTGAAGGGAGGAGAAATAAATCTTTTGGTTTTTTCTTTCCTTCTTATTCTAATTATGATGTCTCTTATTTTGATGATTTGAATTCTTAGACACATGATGTGTAACTAAATTTATATTCCAGTTTAGGGAATGTTTGAACCCTATTTCAATATTATGTGATTTAATTTTGGTGAGACCATATTGATTTAATATGTGAGAATTTATTATGTTGATAGTTTGAATTGATTTATAATATATATATATATATATTGTTAATTGTGATTGATCAACTCAATTGATAGTTTATGTATTTAGAGCTAGGGTTTAAATTGCAATTCGTAATTGTTGTGATGTTGAACCCTTTTGTAGCAACTAATATTTTTTATTATTAGAATCAACATAATTTAGGATTAATTGAATTGAGCATGTGAATTCGATAACCTGCCTACCATATTATCCTAATTGATAACGCGTTTAACGAATTAAATCCAAAGAGCGTATTTTGGACAGTTCGATTAAATAGGTTAAATAGAGAGCTTATTCTAATTAATTACACCTACGGGATAAATCAAATCAACAGAGCTTGTTGTTGGTTTAGGGGTAGGAATTCCACAATTAAATTGATGACGTGTTGCATAATCATATAATTTGGAATAGGGGGAAAATTGAACCGTGAACAGGAATTAATTTTTGTTACTGTTTGCCTTCTGTTTATTTGCTTGATTTTTATTTATTAGAGTAGACTTTATTTTATTAGTTTAGTAGACAAAATTCATCAACAACTCCCCTCTTATTTGCATTCGTAAATTAGCACAAAAAGATATACAAATAATTCAACCGTTCTCTGTGGGGTCGACCCTTACTTCCCACTACTACAAAATAGTAGAGAAAAGCAACGTAAAATAATATAATTAATTTTGACGTGTTCCGACTGCGCCGTCAAAATTTTGGTGCCGTTGCCGGGGAATGGTTTGAATTTATTTGTGATATTTATTTGTATATATTATTTATTTGTGTTGATTTTTGTGTGTTTTTATTTGTTGAAGCTTTAAGCTGTCAGCAGGTTTCACACTGGGTGACCCAGTGTTAAATGTAGCAGTTGATTTTATTTTTTCTGGAAATTTTTCTGGATTTTGTTTTTCTCTTTCTCTCTCGTGGAATTCACATTTCTTCATTTTATTTATTTTTTCTCATATTTATCTGTAAATATTTGATTTAGTTGCTTTAAAAAAATCATGGAATTCATATTTCTTCATTTTATTTATCTGTAAATATTTGATTTAGTTGCTTTAAAAAAAAAAGATATTGGCAGCAGGACTGACACTGGGTGACCCAATGTCATGTCCAGCTGTGAAGTTTTTGTAATTTTTCTATTCTCTTTTGTATTTTTTTCTTTTTAATTGGTTCCCTTAGTTTATGTAGTAGTCTCATAACATTCTTTTGGAGAATTTTGTGCATGTCAAGCTAACATCCATTTTGAAATTATAATGGCAGCAACGGAAATTTTGAGAGAGCTCACAAATTCTACTATTGCAGAACAATCTTTTTTCATTATATTTCCCGATTTTAGTGCAAACACCACTTTTGAGTCTAATTATGATATTATACACTTATTACCTTCTTTTTATGGCTATGTAGGTGAAGACCCATATAAGCACCTTACGGAGTTTTATTTGGTTTACTCAAGTATGAAAACTAAAGAAGTGACTGATGAGCAAATTAAGTTGAGAGCTTTTCCATTTTCCTTGAAGGACTTAGCAAAGTATTGGATATATTATTTGCCAGGATCTATCACCACATGGGCTGAGATGGAGAGTTTGTTGTTGCAAAAATATTTTTCAGCTTTTCGAGTAGCCAATATATGGAAGGAGATTTGTGGTAAAATGCAAATTGATGGAGAGACACTTCATGCATATTGGGAGCGATTCCAGAGACTTGTTGCAAGTTGCCCAAACCATCATATTAGTGAACACCTTCTGGTCCAGTACTTTTATGAGGGATTGAGTCTAATGGATTGAAATATCATAGATGCGGCCAGTGGAGGAGCACTTGTAGAAAAGACCCCATCGGCGGCAAAAGAGCGGATTTGGAACATGGCGGAAAACTCACAGCAGTTTGGTAGCCGTGATTCGTCATATAGAATGGTAAAAGAGGTAAATGATGTATGAATTCAATATCAATTAAATGAGCTCACCTCTTTTATTAGAAAGATTGCTGCAGGGATTGGTCAACAAGTTAAACTGTGCAAAATCTGTGAGACCACCGATCATACCACCAACGACTGTAGGATTTTTTTTGAGGAGATAGATGCACATGCCAATGTTGTTGGTACCGAAAATTCCAACGGAGGAGATACAATCCTCAATTGAATACCTACAACCCGAGGTGGAGTTATCATTCTAATTTTTGGTGGGAAGATTCACACAATGGATTACCAATAGAACAAACTCGTCCACTGACACAACCGAGAGTCCAATACTTTCAAAAACAGCAACTAGAGCAAAGTTCTAGTGCAAGCTTGGAGGAAATGATGAAAACTTTAGCTTCCAACACTATGCAACTTCAACAAAATATGCAACAATTCCAGCAAGAAACCCAATCTAGCATTAAAAATCCTGAGACACAAATGAGCCATTTGGCTACCACCGTGAGTCGCTTGGAGAATCAGAATAGTGGGAAATCGCCTTCCCAACCCGAGATAAATCCAAGAAATGTAAGTTTTGTTACCCTAAGGAGTGGGAAGCAACCTAGAGAGCTTAACAAGCCCGGGTTTGTTGTGAAAGACACCAAGAAAGAGAAGGTTGATGCTGAAGAAACTGACACTGGGTCTACCAGTGTGGAACCTGCCGTACATCTAAACACTGGGTCACCCAGTGTGGAATTGCCCACCCACAGGAATAAGGTAAATCAATCTATTTCTTCTCTTATTAAGACTAACCCATTGCCTTTTCCATCTAAAATTCACAGGGGTATAATTGAGGATAAAGAGAATGAGTTTAAAGAAGTGTTCAAAATAGATGGAATGTGTATACACTTACATGATGAGATCAAATGGATGCCACTATATTTTCAGGAAAAAAAAATCTCATATGGAGTTTCTTTCATCGAGTTTTCAAAGTTTAAAATGGTGAAAAAGATAGAGATGAATGGATGGACCTAGAATGTAGCAGCAGATGTGCCATCTTTGAGACCAATTCCAAAACTCTTTGGAGTGTTCATTGAAAAGGGAAGTATTGAGTCAAGCCAACGACATTAAACAAAGGCTACATGGGAGGCAACCCATGCATATATATATATATATATATATATATTTGTGAAAAAAATTCTTTTAATTTTCTTTTTTTCTCTTTTTCTCTTTTATATAGCTGGAGTAAGACATAGTCACCCTCTCACGCCGAATAACTTCACATCGACCCTTCTCATCGTCCCGATGAACGGTGACTCATTTCCCACACTATTTTTTATGCTTCTTATTATTGTTTATCGTTCATGGTTTTGTAGCATGTTATTGATGTTGGTGTGGGGAGGAAATGAATGCATGCATGTGGTAGATAGGGGAAGCTTACAATGATGAAAATTGTGAGAATATGATATTTACTTCTTAATTTTGAACCGACTCCATGTGGCAAGTGTGATTGACTGATATAGTTTTATAAAGCTGTCTCTTTAAGCTTACGTTGAGTTACCTTTTGCATGTTTAATTTGATACACAACCCGATTATAGAAGTGAGTTTTGAGCCTGTGAGCATGACTTATATACATGATGCTCTTTTTCTTCATGTGGGATTATCACACTTAGTTTTTCATTCTAGAACTTGCTCGGCTATGCTTTTTGGAATTACTGTTTTGAGTTATTACATGTTAGATGATAAGGGCATTTAGGACACCCTATTTGAGCATTTTGCATAAAACACCCCAATAATTGATCTTTTAGGATACCCCGTTGAGCCTTGGCTACTTTTCTTGCCAAACCATCCCTAATCAAATTTTGTCATGCACCTCACCTTCATAACTGTTTTGAATATTTGTGTACTGTACTTCTAACAAATTAAGTAAAGATAAAGGTAGCATGTGTACCATTTGTCTCATGGGGGCTTAATTACTGGTTATTGATGGTTGTCAGGAATATACTATTGTTGTGTACATTCTATTCTACTATGTTGTGTTGTTGCCCGAAAAAAAAATCGTGGGGGCAGAATAGTGAATACCAGTCTCGGTATTGCTGCGAAAAAAAATGCGTGGGGGGATAGAATAGATACTGCCACTTTCGGTATTGCTGTCATCTCCACACAAAAAAAAAAATCGGGGGGGGGGGGGGGGGAGGGGGAGGGGGCAGAATAGATACTGCCACTTTTGGTATTTACTGCCATCTCCAAAATTAAAAAAAATTAAAAAATTTGTGGGTGGCAGAATAGATACCGCCACTTTCGGTATTGCTGCCATCTCCACACACACACACAAAAAAAAAAAAAAAAGAGGGCAAATGCACAATAATACAATAGTTCGATCACGGATACACGACAAGGTTGAGTTAAAAAAATCTATACTAGCAAGTGTAAATTTGTTAGAGTGCTTTAAAATCCACAAATATTCATAACAAGTTTAGCCTTACTTTCTTCAAAATTTCACGTCTTTAATTTTACATTGAAGTACAACCACATTGTACCCCGAGAAAACCCTTTGATTGGATGGAAACTCAATTAAAAAGTAGTGAAAATTAGATATCCGAGCAAGCTTATGGTAAACGACATACTCCGTGTTGATATGAGTGACTTGAAATATATCATCATGTTATACACTTGAGTGAAATGAGTTATCCTGTTGTGAGGGTATTAAATCATTGCATGTGTGAAATTAACTTAATTATTGAGTGATGATGAGACACTTTAGGAACAATATATGTTATGAAACACTTGCCGGTTGAGTTAAACTTTTCTTGTGGAAAGTACATGAGTTGAGATATCTTGAGACTGGGCATAGCTCTCCCGGTCAACTATGTGTATGCTTTTGTTCTATGTTTGCTTGAGGACAATCAAATGTTTGAGTTTGGGGGGATTTGATAAGTAGGAAATTGTGCGTATTTTCAATTAATAAAATTTTATTTTTCATACAATTAATTCTTGTGCACTCTCTATTTTCTACTTATTTAAGGTTTCGACAAGAACTACGTCCTTTTTGTTTTTGTGGTTATTTGCAACATTTTTTAGACAGTTTCATACAATAATCCACATAAGCGTTTGGTCATCCTGAGCCCATTCGAGGAAAGAAGATTACATAGAAGTTTATGGGTTAAATAAGTTAAGGGTTTAATTAATTAATGAATTAAGCCCAAAACTTAATTAAGCCCATAAGATGAATTAGGGCAAGCTGACAACAATAAAAGAAGGAAATCCTTGGAGATAGTAGGCATCACTTTTTTTTCCACACATTAAAGCAGCAGGGAAGAGGCATCAAATTGGAGAGACATAACCCAACAGCCACAGCAAGACTCATGCATTAACATTGAGAGGGGAACATTCAAGCAGCTTGGCTTGAAGGGAGGAGAAAGAAATCTTTTGGTTTTTTCGTTCCTTCTTATTCTAATTATGAGGTCTCTCATTTTGATGATTTCAATTCTTAGACACATGATGTGAAACTAAATTTATATTCCGATTTAGGGAATGTTTGAACCCTATTTCAATATTATGTGATTTATATTTTCGTGACACCATATTGATTTAATATGTGCGAATTTATTATGTTGATTGTTTGAATTGATTCATAATATATATATATATATTATTAATTGTGATTGATCAACTCAATTGATAGTTTATGTATTTAGGGCTAGGGTTTAAATTGCAATCCGTAATTATTGTGATGTTGAACATGTTTGTAGCAACTGATAATTTTTATTATTAGAATCAACATAATTCAGGATTAATTGAATCGAGCGTGTGAATTCGATAGCCTGCATACTCTATTATCCTAATTGATAATGCGTTTAATGAATTAAATCCAAAGAGCATATTTTGAACTTTTCGATTAAATAGGTTAATTAGAGAGCTTATTCTAATTAATTACACTTAAGGGATAAATCGAATCAACATAGTTTGTTGTTGGTTTAGGGGTAGGAATTCCACAATTAAATTGATAACGTGTCGCATAATCATATAATTTGGAATAGGGAAAAATTGAACCGTGAATCGAAATTGATTTTTATTACTATTTGTCTTTTTTTGTTTGCTTGATTTTTATTTATTAGAGTAGATTTTATTTTATTAGTTTAGTAGACAAAATTCATCAACAACCCCCCTCTTATTTGCATTCGTAAATTAGCACAAAAAAATATATACAAATAATTCAACCGTTCTCTGTGGGATCGATCCTTACTTCCCACTACTACAAAATAGTAGAGAAAAACGAGGTAAAATAATGTAATTAATTTTGACGTGCCTCGACAGCACGGTCAATCATGCCCTATAATCTGATGTAGCTCCTCTTTTTAATAGCTTTCGTTTCTCTAATTGGAATGAGAAGATATGCCCGAATCACCAAATCTAAAAGATATGCTCGAATCACACCAAATCAAGAACATATGCCCGAACCACACCAAAGTACGACCGTTAAGATCATATCACAAGGATAAACACGGTCCATGTGACTTGAGACGTTGTCTATACATCCTTAATTATCTGTTTTTCTGTCAAAATTTCAACAAACACGTGACGTAACAAAATATAACAACATGATGTAGAACTCATCACTTAAGCAAATGCAATTGCCTAAAAACCTATACATAATAGCCCCAAATTGCATGTAAAATCCTACGTTTATCAATAATAATAATAATAATAATAATAATAATAATAATAATAATAATAATAATAATAATAATAATATATTATTATTATTATTATTATTATTATTATTATTATTATTGTTATTATTATTATTGTTATTATTATTATTATTATTATTATTATTATTATTATTATTATTATTATTATCATCATCATCATCATCATCATCATTATTATTATTAATGTTTACTGTACAAAATTGTGGCTATCTTGTTTAATTTGGTTCAAACCAATGACTTAATTTTTTTTTTTTACAATTTAATGCAAAAAGAAAAAAAAAGTAAAAAATAGTAGTTTTCATTCCTGAATTTGTTCAATGAACCAAGCATTAACAATAGTAATGATAGTCATTTTTCAAAATCAAACAAGAACCACAACAATGAAGTTCATGCCTATTGTCATTTCCTAATACTATCATTTCTATTTCTATTCCTATTTACATTCCTTACTACAAACCAAGCATCCCCTAAAGATCGAGGAGGAGAAACAAGGGAAGTGTTTGGGGAAATATATGGAGGTGGGGAAAAAGGGTTGAGTATATAGAATCCTTATTATGCATGAAAACATCCCCAAAATTGAAAAAAAAATGAAAAAAAGAAAAGAAAAGAACATATAAGCATGTATGTGTAGTTATGTAAATCTGGATTATATGCCACATCTATAGAATACACCAAATCTATTATAAACAAGATTATATTTTTTTTTTCAAAAACTGGATGTACCGTTGAATATGATCTAAAATATTACTTTTTGGCTAAAGACATACTTGTTTAATTGAAAAATATTGCTACTGATTTGTTACCTTAAAAAATAATAATATTTCTTAAGTAAACAAGTAATATTTTTTAGATAAATAAGTAATATTGTACGTCGAGTACACGGTACACACCAAATGTACATAAGACTCCCTCTTCTTTTTTTATGAATTTGAATCCCTGATTATTCACAATAAATATTGTGATCCATCCTTTCACGAAGGGCTAATACTTTACATTATAAAATATCATAATAAATTTTGTTCCATTAACCTCAAAGTTTTTTCTTATAAGGATCTGACAAAACACGATAGTCGGCAACTGAGGATCCAATTTGTTTCTTTTTTCTTTTACTTTTTCTAACTCCTCAATCCCTCAGTATAGTTACTCAAACTAAATATACTCTTAACAAAAGGTGAGGACCACGAGAGATTCTAACAGTTACAATTGTACATCTCGAACTAAGGATTCTAATGTCGCTAACTTGGATTTATTGTCCACCAAAACTAACCTCATTCAATGGCCTCTTTCCAACCTCACCACATGACCCATTATGGACGCTCGTACTTTGAGAAATGGTACTACATGTTTTTTATAAAAACGAGATGCATTACATGAGTTTTTTTTTTTTTTTTGCATAAATTGATGAAAAGAATAAGAAAACCAAAATAATAAATTACAAATTAGGAAAGAGAATAAGATGGTGTGTTGTTACTTGAAGATCCAAGTATGTCCTATCTTTTTTTTTTTGCGGGAAGGGGAAGGAAAACGTACTCCCCCGGCTGATTTTGTGGGGTAGGTTGTAGAAATCTTGATTTTCTAGATTTCTTATTCCAACATAAATCTGCAATTCGTTCTCAGCTGCTACGATTCCTTTAAACGTAGCCAGTGATTCACTTCTTGAGGATTACTCCAAAGCTGGAAGACTGATTTAAAATATTTTGTTATATAATATTATATTAAAGATTTAATGTAAAGTTAAGATTTTTAATAAAAAATAAACAACTCATATTTGAGGCATGTTTAAAATTTTAGTTTTATCTTTTAGAAGTATTTAAGTCGATTGATTTTTTTTTATTATTATAATATGATACTATCTTAGGTTTTATAGTGGTATAAAAAATATAAAATATAAATTGTTGTTATTTTTGCTATATATTAGAATGTTATGACATATCCGCCATCCTGTGAGCAACACAAAACAATCCAAACAGGATAAAGCAAATGCATGGCAAGTCAAATTATCATATTCATACCAAAACATATCGGGTATCAATAGAGTTGTCAAACAAGTTGAATTGACCTGACCTAATTCGAACCCAACTTGTCATGCATCGACCTTGAACTGGCTCACAATAGTGCCGAGCTATGTGGGATAAATTTAGTGGACTAAATAGGTCATAGTAGGCTTCAATTTTTTTTTTTTTTCAGACTAAGCCTATGAAAACCGAAGAATATAAGCCCAAACCCATAATTGGCTCACGCTTGGCCCCAGATGGGCATCCTTCGACCCATCTCGTTTATTTTTTTTTATACACATTTAATTATATATCAAATCAATATATCATTACAAATATTTACATCATGAAAATATCTTTTGATATTTATATTATATAATTTTTTATGAATATATATAACTAGTTTTTAGTATTTTTTATAGTATTTAAATCGAGTGTATGGATATTAAAAATATTAATCTTCATATAATATAGTAAATAAATAGAGTGATGTAATGTGTGATATATAAAGCTATATATATTTTTGAAATTGATATTAATGTATTATATATATAAATATAAAAGATAATATGTTTCTGTTTTAATCTATTATATTTTTGTGTAAAAAAGGACACTTTCAAATTGAAAAAAAAAATTAAGAAAAAGATCATGAATTAGCCCACTTGAAAGCCCACAAGCTGGCTCCTTGCCCAACCCATAAAGCTATAGCAGTCTGAGGCCCACCCACTATTTACAATTTGTGAGTCGAGCTGGTTCATATATATATATATATATATATATCTATAATTCATTTATTTTTTTCTTTAGCCCAACCCACTTAACTAGTACTTCATACTAATTCAATTTACTTTTCAGGTGGGCTCACATAGGATACGTACAACTCGACCCACTTAAAATTTATAATCAGGTTTAAAAAAAATACTAAATTAAAAAAATAAGTGGCCTAAATATATGATATTTAGCCTATTTGTAGTGTTAGTGAAATTATTTTTGAAAATTTATGTGTCAACTTTTGATTAGTTGAATTATAATTAACTTTTTAAATATATTACAATTTATGTATTACACCAGCAGTACTAGTGTGAATACCACACAATTTATGAAAATCATTATAAATTTGTAGTTACATAACCAATATTATTATGTTTTTGGTAAACCAATGATACATTTTCAAAGAAGAGTGTGACTGATTAATAGTAGAGGTATTAACCCTTGAGTTAAAATATATTATTATCTAACCGTAAAGATATCACATTTTGTGTTAAAAGGTACCAGTGTTTAACAGTAAATGTATTTATGCTAAGAGCCAATTTATGACTCTTTGGGTTATAATAATTATATTTAACCATAAATGTATTACTCTTTATGTTAAAATGTGTTACTCTTTTTCTTTCAATGTATTATTGAGTAAATGTAAATGTAAATGTATTGTTTGTTGTGTTTAAATGTACTACTCATTTAATAGTAAATATGTCCTTCTTTAATTGTAATAGTATTACTATGTGTGTTAAAAATATACTCTTCAACCGTAAATATAGTACTCTTTGAGTTTACAGTTATTACTATTTTTAAAATTAGCACAAAAGATTACATATACTTTTAAGTATACACAAACACAAACTCATATATATATATATATATATATATACTATCACAATCATTTAATCATTATCAGCATAATAAATATTACAACAAATCACCTTTTCCAACATTAATTCTATCATATAAAATTAAAAAAATATATCATTATTCAATTATATTTTACAATTCAAGAATTTCAAAGTCAAGATTTCTTATGACCAATTTAAGTTTAAATCAATTTAACCTTTAAAAATAATATTTTTGTGTTGAAATGTATTACTAATTTAATAGTAAGAGTATTACTGGTTTATTTATTTTTAACTATAACAATAATAAAGAACTACTTCAGCAACAATAATTCATTGGCTGGATGTATTCATTTTGTTTCTACCTTTTTCTTTATTTTTTTTTTTTTAATTCCAATAAATGCAAAATACATATTCTCTTACAAAGAAAAAAAATGAAAAGTATAAATATAAAAAAAATTATTAGTTGGAGGAATACACAAAATAAGGCTGTGTTTGAGTTAGGTTGGGCACAATCCAAATCTGTGTTTGGATAGAATTGTGAGATGTTGATCGCACAACCCAACACCATAGGTCCCATTTTTCTTTTTCTTTTTTATTTTTTATTTTTTATTTTTATTTCATAGGTCTTGTTCCTGATTAACAGCCATCACTCTCTTTCACCTTTCCTCTCCCCGGTTTACTCTTCTCTCTCTATCTCTGGCATTTTTTTTCTTCCTTGTTTTCCTTCTCTGCCATGAAGATTTTGCACACCACACTTTTCTTTTCATCTCTTGCTCTTGTTCATGGGCATATCTCACATTTCCCTCATCTTTATTTTGCAATGAAAATCTAGGGTTTGGACGATTTTTGCATATATATAGATTATTGCATATAATTAATATTTTTATTTTAATTAAATATTACTTATGTTCATTTATATATAAGAAATATATACATATGTATATCATCTTTCATCAACATCCATCACCAATCATTAAATTTACAATTTTTAATTACTAACTTTAATCATTAATTGATCATATAATCATTACGCACATAACTTTTAACAATATAATAATACTAAAATATCCCACTAAAATCTACTGATTTAACATCTAAGTAACAACTAGTCTATCACAAAAAATAAAAAAAACAAACACTACTTTTTACTATATATTTAGTTATCACAACCCCACAACCCATAACTGATTGTGCCACAAAAACCTACAATCTTTTCCAAAGACAACCTAAGAGTTTGTAATCCCAAGTTTTACATCAAGTTCTTTGAACATGGTACATCTTCCAAAATGCTTAGAAAGTGTTCAAACACAACCTAAGAGTTTGTAATCCCAAGTTTTACATCAGGTTCTTTGAACATGGTACATCTTCCAAAATGCTTAGAAAGTGTTGTTTCATGTGGAGACATTATCGATGGAAATCACTTTTGATTGTGTCATTGATGAAGCGCTTAGGCATTTTTATCTCACCCCGAGCTTGGTTCTTGAAAACCACATCATCATCCCATATTCTCTTCAAATTAATTTAAGTTGGACTATTTATCAAATGATTCTGTTGGTCATATATATAAATGCATGAGGAAGAATGGTATATGTTATGCATGCCATGCATGCCCAATGGTGACGCACACGTGAAGATAATTCATGAATCTGTTAGGTGGTTATGCTTAACAACCCAAATATTTATTTAGATATATATTAATTTATTACATATTTTTAATAAAAAAGTATAAGTTTTCGAATAAAAAATAAGTAAATAAATATGAAGTAATTCCGTCCTAATAACTAGATCGTTAAATAACATATAAAAAGAATTATGACTCTACTTGATTTACTACAAAATTTAAGTTATCAATGTAAATCATATTAAAAACGTGATTAAGTAACCCTACTACATTAAAATTTATAGCATCGAAAAATATAATTAATTCAAAGATAACCAAATAATTATTCAATTTGGGAAACTAATAGTTTCATATAATCACGAAAGTAGGCTTAAGCATTTATTTCCGAAACGACAACGTTTCCTAAAATAAGTTTGAAGAAAAACATAACAGACTCAATAAAATTTTATTTCGTTTATGAATGAAATGTAACCCATAATTCAAAAAAGAATATAAAAATATGCTTCATTCGCCTGCTCCCATTGCCTTAACAAACTCCATATCCTAAAATGCTCCCATTGCCTTAACAAACTCCATATCCTAAAAAGTAGGAAGGTAAAAGGAGGTGAGCTACACCTAGTTCGTGAGGTTCAGACTTGTCAAAATTAAATATAAAGTTGTAAAAGCCCAATCAAAGAGTAACTTGAACGTGTCAAGCATAGCATAATACATCCGTATCAAACGTAATATTTCGTATCAAAGCTTGGCCAACATATAATGGTGGATCAAATTAATGATCTCGTATTAGCGTATCAAAACATATAACCATCAAATTGTACTTTAAACAAACAGAATATTTAAAACTGACAAACCGTATAAAAATCCCACCTCTTATGTGACTTCTCGTAATATAAGAAAAATTTCATGCAAGTAGTATACTCCTAATCTATGTGACCTACCTCATAAATTAACCTGAGCTTACATCTAATTTAATAAACTAAATAAAGAAAAGAAAATCAAAGAACTAATTGTCAAAAGTGGGAATTGGGTTTATATATATATATCCCTTTCCCAACTCCATTCCCGCATCTGGTTGCCGCTTCCCCTTTCTTTTCTTTTTCAAGAAACTTTCTCTCTCTACCCATTGCTCCCCCAATCAAAAACACATACTTATGAACACATGACTAATTTCTAGGTAGATATTTTTTCACCTCTTCATTCTTTGCCATGATGTTAGCTAAAAATGAAGGTAAGAAAAACTGGATTGTTGATATTGGAGCAAGCAAACACATATGTTCCATTCCCTAATTCATCTTTAACCTTTAACCTTAAGAGTGTGAGGCCGCACGTCTCTTTGTTCTTAATAGATGGAAGTTCTAAGGCAGTTATCTGAATTTTTAACTCTGAAACATATCTTATATCTTTCATCTTTTAAATATAATCTTTTATCGGTCACTTAGTTGCTTGATAACTCAGGATTGCAATGTACATTCACTAAAACTGACTGTTTTGTGCAGGACCTCAATTCTTACTAATTATGTAAATGGGTCGGGTAGGGCACGAGTACGTCTCCCCCATGTTATACCCTAATACAAAATACCCTACCCTTACCCTACTCTATTACCCACTTATTTATCTCGGGTAGGGTACGGATAATACCCAACAGGTATTCGGGTATGTATGGGTAAATAAATTATCTGTTTATATGTTAGTTTATATGGATAAAATTGCCCTGTTTTGCGCTACCCACTCGGTCCGATCCTACCTTACCCGCCCGCCCTACAGAAATATACATATTTTTTGGAATAAAACTAAATTTTATTGACTTTCTCAACAATCACAAATTAACAAAATATAAAAATAATTAAATAACTAATTTTTTGAAATAATTAATATTATTTTTATTATATATATATATATATATATGAGATACACAGATAGGGTATATAGGTAGGTTACACGGTAAAATATTAAACTCATACCCTACCCTACCCAAACATAGTTGACGAGCATAGATAATACCCTACCTGTTATCTGAAATCATAAATTTTACCCTACCCAATTATCCGTTTACCCCTGAATAATTCTATATTTTGGATAAAATTGAGATCCCTAGTTCTAACAAGGTGGTTGTTGTTGGAAAAGTTGGAGGATATTTGGTAGTTTTTCCTGTAATAGCTTAAGTTTGAAAGGCAATTTGGAAGCCTATATTGTATGGCCTAAACAGCTAGCACATGCCCCTCATAATGCCTATTAAGCATATTGACTTTCTACAAAAATACAAAGAATTTTCAGCCTTATGTCATTGTTTAGTTTGTCATTTAGCTAAGCGAAGTAGATTTCCTTTTCTAAGTAGTGTTATTCACAACACCGGCAGTTTTGACTTTGAATACTCCTTTCATACTTACTGTTATAAATGATTTTAGTAGAGGCACTTGGATATATTTACTTACACACAAATTAGAAGTAGCCAAATACTTTGCTAAATTCATTAACATAGTCTCAAATCAGTTTCAAATCTATGTTAAAGCAATTAGAATAGATAATGGGACTGAATTTATCAATAAAAACAAGGAAGAAATTCTGTCAAAACTGGGGATTATTCATGAGAAAGCATAGACATATTCTTGATCTTGCTAGATCTCTTGTGATTTAGTCTCATCTTCCTACTGATTTTTGGCCTTACTCTTTGCTTAGTGAAGTCCACATCATTAGTCTTCTGCCTTCCCAAGTTTTTGAATTGGGGAACACCTTTTTAGCACCAATGAGGGGTTATTTACCCAAATAATGTTAAAAAAAAAAAAAAAAAAAAAAAATAATAATAATAATAATAATAAAATATGGTAGATTTGAAAGGTGTTTTGAAAATAGAGTAAAATATCACGCCCGGTGACATTTTTTGGTAAAAACATCACCGGGCCTTACATTTTAATTTGAAAAATAAAAACATCAGACCCACTAACGTTTTTATTTTTCAAATATATATATATGCCACATGCCTCATCATCATCCTCATCCATACACACACACACACACACACACACACATATATATATATATATCACCGCATATATATATATATATAAAGATATATAATTTTATATATATATTTATTTATTTGTAATTTGTTTGTATTAATTTTTTTATATTATTTATTAAGTTATATTTATATTACTAGAATTCAATTTTTTTTGTATATTTACTGAAACTAAATAAAATATAATATTAAATATATTTATATATTTTTCATTATATAAATATATATTTATTTCAATACTATATAAAATAATAATATAATTGTAAATCAATAAAAATTCTAAATTTAAATAAAAATCATACTATAAAAAAACATATAAATATCATAAATACTAAATAAATAAAAATACAACAAATAATTTTCTTATAAATAAAAAATAATCAATATATCTTAGTATTAAATTCTCTAAATATCTATATACCTTATACATTTTTATATATAATTAATATTTATAAATAGGAATAATTCTATTTTCTTATAAATTTTGAATAAATAATTTCAATAAATAAAAATTACAGAAATATTTAGAATATATATATATAATTTAGTTAAATTATATATATATATAGACATACATATATATATATATGTATATGTGTGGAGATATATACATGACATGGCACAAACGTCAGTGGGCCTGACGTTTTTTCAATTATTTTTTTTAAAAAAAACGAAATGACTAGGGGTTGTGTGGATTTGAACCCACAACCTAACCATTACAACATATCTTATATTTGATCTTTTAATGATTAATTGTATTTATATAACATATAATTTTAAAATATAAAATAATATATTTATAACATTTTTATTTTTAATTATATCATGTATTAATTTATTTATAATTTTTTACAAATAATTTATATTAAATTACAGTCAATAAATACCTATAATAAAATATATAATATATATAAATATTCATAAATTTTATAGAAATTTATTTATAATATGATTTAATTATCCTAATATATATTATTAATTAATTTGTATTAAAAAAATAGATTTGCTTAATGTATTTTTTTAATATAAATAAATTAATAATATATATGTACATAACTAAATCATATTATAAATAAATTTCTATAAATTAAAGAATATTTAAATAATTATTATATTTTTATTTTAAGTATAATTTCAATATTTTAAATAAAAAAATATATAAATATAAATATACATATTTATAAATATATAAAATATATATATATATATATAACGTCAGGCCCATTGACGTTTCTTTAATTTATATTTTTTTTCTATTTATTATATATATATATATATTAAAATATATGTAATAATTTAATTTGAATATTCATTTAATTTTTTTTTATTTTATCTATTTAAAAATATATATTTACGTATATATCTATATTATTTCTTATATAAATATATATTATATAATTATAAACCAATAAAAATTATATAGTATTACATAAATTAATTGAATCATATTATAAAAAAAATTAAAAAATTAATGAATATTTATTAATATTATATATTTTATTATATGTATTTATTGAATGTAATTAATATAAATTATTTGTAAAAATTTATAAATAAATTAATAGATAATAAAATTAAAAATCGAAAATGTTATAAATATATTGTTTTATATTTTAAAAGTATATGTTATATAAATACAACTAATTATTAAAAAATCAAATATAGGATCTGTTCCGGTGGTTAAAGACCTACAATCTCTTTAAGATGTTGTGGGTTAAAACCCACACAACCCCAAGTTATTTCGTTTTTAAAAAAAAAATTGAAAAATGTCAGGTCCACTGACGTTGCCATGTATATATCTCTACATATATATATATATATGTATGTCTATATATTTATATTATAAATATTTCTGTAATTTTTATTTATTGAAGTTATTTATTTAAAATTTATAAGAAAATAGAATTATTCCTATATATAAATATTAATTATATATAAAAATGTATAAGGTATATAGATATTTAGAGAATTTAATATTAAGATATATTGATTATTTTTTATTTATAAGAAAATTATTTGTTGTATTTTTATTTATTTAATATTTATGATATTTATATGTTTTTTTATAGTATGATTTTTTAAAATTAGAATTTTTATTGATTTACAATTATATTATTATTTTATATAGTATTGAAATAAATAAATATATATATTTATATAATAAAAAATATATAAGTATATTTAATATTATATTTTATTTAGTTCCAGTAAATATACAAAAAAATTGAATTCTAATAATATAAATATAACTTAATAAATAATATAAAAAAATTAATACAAACAAATTACAAATAAATAAATATATATATAATTATATATAGATATATATACTTCACACATATATATATGCTTAATATATATATATATATATATATATGTGTGTATATATATATATGGATGAGGATGGCAAAAAAAATATATATATATATATATATATATATTTGGAAAATAAAAATATCAGTGGGCCTGATGTTTTTATTTTCCAAATTAAAACGTCACCGAGTGTGAGGTTTTACCTTATTTTAGAAACACATTTTAAATCCACCCTGTTTTATCAAATGTTTTTTTCCACATTATTTGGGTAAATAACCCCACCAATAAGCTCTTCAATTTTAAAATGGATAAAATAAGTCCTTGAACTTCTCATTATGAAGAAAATCGAATATTTCTAAATATTAAAATAACTAAATAAATCTGAAATTATTTAATTAATACAAAATATACATAACATAAATAAAATTTAACAAAATATAATTTAGTAATAATTTGATAACTTAAAAATAAAAATAAGATCCAAACGTTATTTACTATATTTAAAGAATCTAAAACGGCCTCAAATTTATATAACCAAAAATATAACCAATCGCCGGAGTTTTAAGTTTAACTATTTAATCATGATTCAGAATTATAGTTTCCATGCTTAAAAGTCTCAATAAATTTTTATATTTAAATTATTAAATACGGTTTAAATTTTATTTTGTTAATTTATTGATTTATTTAAATATAGTTATGATTTAATTTGTTAATTTTAAGATTTATTACATATTATCACATTTATTTAGTTATTTTAATATTAAAGAGTATCTTATTTATCTTATACTTACAATCATGAGCTTATTTAGTCTATTATAAAAATTCAAATATTTATTTATACAAAAAGTAGTAGTTTCAAATCTAATTTGAGTTTGGAGTACTAATTCACTGGCTAATTTACACCTTTCCTTTCCTCGTAGGAATTATATGATCCCATTCACATTTTAAAAAATCTCCAGTCATTACATTTCCCAAAAAATTAAATGTATTTTGAGTTTTTTTTAAATAAAATAAATAATAATATACTTTTGTTTCAATATGATGAAACCCTTAGGCTGCGTTTACTTTCCTAATAAGGATTGGACAGGATATGACAAAAATTGAGATTAAAATCGGGATAGGGATAAGTTCAAAATTTTTATCCTACGTTTACTTCGTAGGATAACATTAGGATAAAGAAAGATAATTTTATACCATCCAACGTTTACTTCATGGGATTGGACAGGATAATGCGAAAATTACAAAATTGCCCTTAATACATGATTTATATATGAGGACATTTTTGTAATTAAGTTTGTGCATAAGGGTAAAACAGTAAATTTCCATTTCTTATCCCATCGGATAATTTTTATATCAGGAGTTTAGGTCGGATTAGTATCCGCCGAATTATCCCGAATTTTGTCTTTTATCCCGGGTCGGCTGGATTGACCCGGGAAATTATCCAACGAAGTAAACGCTGGATAACTGTGGACTATTTATCCAAATCCAAGTTTATCACCCGAAATAAACGGGGCCTTATGGGCTGAGGTTTGTATAGGCTCCTCCCCACGAAAGCCACCCAATTTGTCCACACACACACAATATATATATATATATATATATATATATATATATATTATATGCAGATATAATATGAGTAAGAAATGTATCTTTGTACCATCTGAAATCAGACAGTGTTTTACATCTAAGGTTACTGAGAAGAGTTCTAATATTCTCTCCATTATCAGTAAACCTTCCTGTAAAATGATCAATAATAGTGAGAACTAAAGAATAAACAGTGTTCTCCACTGGAATATTATTCTCTTCCTTAATAGAATTAAGAATAGTAGATTTTTGTTCATGAGACAAATAATTATCCCACCAACCTTTAAGTTGGCCAGTGAAACCAGCAGTAATCATGCCAGCAATATTTTTATCTGTATTACTAGATACTTTACACACAGTACTATACATCATCATACGGTGTGCAAGATTATAGATGTGCCTATCAGTGCAACCATCTAAATTCCATTCATAAATACTTTTTCCATTATAATTATTAGAAATATAATATTCTTGTTCTTCATGAATAATATCAACTGGAGAAGGTCTATTATAATAGTACCTGCTCTGAGTAGGTCTATCTGCCCACTTCATTTTATTTATTTCTTCTGTAATATTAACAGAAGTAGAAGAAGAAGGATTTTGAAATTCTTTTTGAAATTCTTCTTCATTATCTAAAGCTGAAATATTAAAAGCTTTTAATTTTTCTTCTAATAATTTTTCCAAATCGGAAACAGAAGATTTAAGTTTAAAATCCTTTATCAAAGGAGGAGATTGTATTGAA
Organism: Caryopteris x clandonensis; assembly: GCA_028749325.2. Classification (NCBI taxonomy): domain Eukaryota; kingdom Viridiplantae; phylum Streptophyta; class Magnoliopsida; order Lamiales; family Lamiaceae; genus Caryopteris; species Caryopteris x clandonensis. The sequence goes on from JAPYKT020000045.1 coordinate 1,435,886, forward strand.
GAAGAAACAATGGATGAAATATCCTTTTTCTTTTCAATGTGAACATCAGGTTTAATCTGATTAATAGCTGAAATAATTTTTTCAACTCTATCATGTAAAGAAATCATTTCTTCACCTAGAATAGTTAAATACAAATTTGTATAATTTTGATTTTCAATCAATTGATTTATATGCTTCGTAGTAATAGGAAGCATATCTGTTTCAAATATTTTTGAAAAAGCTGTAAAATTGAAAGATTTATCATTCTTTTCAATTTGAAATGGTTGTTGTGGAGGATAAACAGATTTTTGAATCTGTCCAGAAGTAAGTTTATAACTTCTTTCAATGACTGAAATGTAATCAGTAACAAAGGTTTTAAAAAACCAAGGAATGAAATATATAATTTCATTTTTTTCTTCACAGAACTCATAAAATTTTTCTAAAAAGAAATCATATTCTTTTTGAGTAAAACTTTTAAAATACCATTTTCTAAATGGTTCCCATTTGGGTAAATAAAATTCATCATTAATCTGCTTTCTCACAGCAGATCCTTTTGCAAAATCAAGTTTGGTTGTACTATTCATATTAAATAGTAAAATCCATTTGTGATACTGTATCAGTATCTTTAATGTTATAAACATTTTCATGTAAAATCTTGTTTTTATCAATAACAATATTTTCATTATGATCTTCTCGAGATTTATCATCTTCTTGAAAATAAGAAGACGTTGATGCTCTAGAAGTTTGTGGTAATTCCACATCATAATGAAAAGGAGAAATATAAGAATGGTTAGATTGAGATCTAGATAATGATCTCGAGGAAGATATCAATTTCCTTTGATTAGGAGCAAATTTAATTTGCACTGATCCTTCATTATTCTGTGTAATCTGTTGTAATCTATTATTAACAACAGGAATTTTAGGCATAGCCTGTGTAAGAGTCCAGTGTTCTGGGAACTTAATTTCTTCCCATTTAATGGCTCTTCTGGTAGTAATATTGGATTTTCCAAAATTTGTTTCAATCAAAATAGTCTCATTAGACTTTTTATCTACTCTTTTACACATAGGATTAAGAGTATATAATGGTTTAAAATATATGCGATAACATATGCATATAACTTCTGTTCCAGAAACATAATTATAATTTTCTGTACAGACATTTAATGTCAAAGTATCCAAAATATTTCTATTAGTTAATGAAACTGAAAGATTTGGATAAACATCAAAATAGACTGGTCCATGTGCCAGACTAGATTGGATCATTCCCATTATAGAATGGGTAAAATCCAGATTTCTAGCATCTCTAAGAGTTGCCATAAATATTTCTGGAAGACCTTCTAAAGTTAAAGGTCTGAATGCAATCTGAATGCATCCTATATGAATAAAATTATCAGTATCAATAAAAGGTTGAATATCTCTTTCATTTAAGAGACGAATAGTCATCTCTTTATCATTAAGAGATATAGCAGACTCAGTAGTTTTAACTACTTGTTTGAGACCTAATTTCTCAAAAGTACCTAATTCATAAACCAGATTTGGTTTTATCTTAGGAATAGTCCATTTATTTAATAAATCTAAATTATCAGGAATATCAAATTCCTCAATTCTAGTGTTTTTAACACTAGATTTCTTATGAAATATATTCATAAGGATAAAATGTGTTAGATCATAGATGAATTCAAACATATTTCTACTTCCATGACTCTGTATTATTATTATTATTATTATTATTATTTATTTATTTATTTATTTATTAATTAATAATTTTTTGGCCGGGGTGGGTATATCTACAGGGCCATCCTCAAAAGAGGTAAAAACTGGACTAGGGTGCACAAAATTATATATTAAGCCCAGAAATAGATATAGCCACTCATTTGGTATGTCTGACATTATGTTGTAGTTTGAGGATTACTACATTAAGGGTGATGGGCCATCAATTTAATGTTTGTTATTAAGTATTGAATATCTTTATTTTCAATGGAAATAATAGTGATTGGATTAATATATTGATAATTATTTCTTTGGCGGCGTTTACTTTTATGAATATGTATTAGGGATGATAAGATTAAGATGTATTAAAATGAAGGATTTGATAAATTATCAATCCTCTGTTTACTTTGGGGGAGAGGATAAATTATCATATCTTTCATTTACTGTATTGGTATTTATTTGATAGGATAACAAAAATTAAATACCCTTATATAAAATAAACTCACATATATTGTCTTTTTTCATCGATTTTTCTTTAATTACTTTTGAAAGTTGTTGAATAAAAATAATAATAATAATAATAATAATAATAATAATAATTGTCATGATAATATTAACGATAATAATAATAATATCCAACCTTATCCCCAATAGTAAACGAAGCCTTTATATTTTGTATCAATTTACATCCTTTAACATTCATATTCTTGTGATGAATTTATGATAAAAATCATAATTTCATTAATACTTTCTTACTTTGCTTCAAACAATAAGAGTTGCTAATAATAATTATAACTGTTACAATTAATCTGGCCTATTGAACGGACCCCCCCAATTCTCATAATAGATGTGTTGGTTGTGGCCTATTGAACGGGTCACCTCAGATAGGTTGGCTGTGGCTGCATGCCAACCCAATCCTTATAAATAGATGGGTTGGCTTGTAAGCCTATACAAAGGGAGTGTTTGAATGTGCAATTGCTTTTCTTTTTAGATTGGTAAAGAGTATTTGACGACTTATTTAATTATTAAATTACTTATTAAAAAAAATTAATTCTATTATTTTAATTTTTAAATTGTAGAGATAACGTGTAAACATAATCACAATCCACAATGTGTAAAGGGAGAAGGTGAACATTCTGGGTTCGGTTGGGCTGAAGTTTCAAAAGTCCATCCCGCTCAAATATTAGTTAACGAGATCGATTAGTTCAATTGGTTAAATCAAAAATTAATATATATATATATATATGATAATTAAAAAAAAAGAAAAATTTTGCTTTTTTCAGCTCAACTGGTCCAACCAATTAAACCAACACCAAATGGCTCAAGTGGGTCGCTCCCATAACAATTGTAACACCATTACTAATCACAGGAATTAGAGGGAATGATCAGATCAGATCAAATCCACAGATTTCAAATAAAAATAATATTTTCTTACTTCGTAAATATATTAAACCAGTAATAAATAAATTTTTACTGGTTTATATTCATATCAATTAAAAGTCCATCAAGTAATATTCAATAATAAATCCACTCAACTAGGATCAAATTTTAAATGAACTTATTTTAAATTCTTGAAACCAAATATAATTATCCAGAATATGGAGGTATGCGTAACCCTCATTTCTAGCAATGAAAATCAGGCTTTAAACACCACCAAACTTCAATATGAGGAGAGGCCAAACATACAACAAATATCTTCCTAACTTGTTGTGTAATCAAGAAGCCACCTCCTCCAAATAACAAAAAGTTTCAAATTTCAGATAAAAGTTTAACTAATTCAAATACAAATAAGATCAATGAGTTAATTACTATGGATTGCATACCCATCCAGAAATCCTTCACTCCAAACACGATCTTAAATTTTAAAATACTTTATTTCACGTCTGAGAAGCACTAGAAAATCAAATCAACTTATAACTACATAAAAATTAAAAAGTATTTGAAGAAAAATATAGAAAGAAAAAAGAGGTGGGAGCTCATATTCTATGGGTGTAAAAGAGTCTGTCAAGCTATGGCATTCAGTACGAGGAATTACGTTATAATCATCGCAACCCACCTCATAATTTCATCAGATGAAAACATATATTGGAAAATTAAAGATAGAAAATGGAAAACAGATGAAACATAAAACTAAAACCTCACAAGAGAAGCAGATCTGAACAGTGGGCGGCCGGGCTGGGTTTTATAGAGGAAGGGGCTAAATGAGTGGCTTCTTTCGAAACCCTAGCAATTCTTCATCGCCTGCTTCCCAATTCCCAATTTATTTATTTATTTTATTTTATTTTTCGGAATTGCTTTTTTTGGAAAGAGTCGTAAATATTGTTGGGCTTGGGCTGGGTTGTAAACTTTAAGCTTAACATTACGAACAGATGCTCTCGGATCGAAAAGGCATTTTAGGGCAGAGGTGGTATTATGCCTATCTATATCTACATTTTCATCTATCTATATTTATATTAATATAATAATATAATTATTTATAATTAGTACAATTTCATCAAAAAATAGTTCATAGTATAAATATAAAAGAATTAAAAACAATCTTTAAATTTTTTACAATTTTTGTTTCAATATAGGTTTTTAATTTTTAACTTGGAAAACTTTTTTTTAATATTAAAACACCCCACAAAAACATCTCTTGTCATTTTTAAGTATAAAATCCCTTTCTTTTAATATCTGTAATTTGACATTCTATTTCATATTTTAAAATAGGGTTAATTACTTTTTCCAACCTGAAATATTTTATCATTTTGATACCTAAAGTTTTTTTTTGGTATTACTGAACATATCACTATTACACTTACTCATCAAACCATATTAATTTTATGGACAGAATTAGACATAGCATAAATAACTTGTACAACCTTATTTTAAATTTTAAAAAATTAAAAAATAAATATTCTAAATTATGTTCGGCATATAGAACCAAATGCTTCATTAAACTTTCGACAAACAGAAATCAAACTCATAATAGCAATTTCTGCTATTGAAAAACAAGCGTCATATCTGACAAACAGAAACTGAATACTTTATAAAGAGTTTGATGCACAAAAATCAAACAGTGTGTTGTAAGGTCGGCTTTTCTTAAAAAAAAATCTTTGCATCTTTGTCTAAAAAATAAAAAAAAAATTAAAGCTTATCTTGGGGGGTTCCAAAAAGAGAAGATGAGGCAGACGGTTTGGGGGAGGGGTGATGGTGTGGGGGTTTGGGTTGAATAATTTTTTTTTTTTAAATAGTATAATAGGTAATTGTAGTGGTATATTATAGTAAAATTACTTTTTAAAATATATTTTTTCTAGTGTATGTGGTAAAAATAATGAAAGAAATAAATATTGTGGTGTGTTTAGTAATATATATATATATATATATATTCTTTTTAGATTGCAACCCATAGTATACAATCTATGCAGTAAGTAATCTACATCCTATTTTTCCAGCTAAATTACAAAAAATTAGGGGTAATTTATTAATTATTTTTAAAAATTAATTTTGAAATATTACATTTATTTATAAAATAAAATAATTATTTTAAAATCTTCAAATGATACTATAAATTTTAAATTATTTTTAAAATCTTAAAGTTTTTTAAAAAATATAAAAAAATCATAGTCTTATTTTTCTAAATCCTAAACATTATTTGAAAAATCTAAGAATTATTTTTAAGAAAAGTAGATATTTCAGAAAAATCAGATAAAATATACTTAAAAATTTGTAACTTTTCACACACATATATATACACTATATTCATATCAATTGACTTAATTTATTTTAGAATTATGAATGAAACTTGAATCTTCTCATTCGCTACAAAATTCATCTAAAACATCAAACATGATAGAAAGTGAAATGCGTGATGAATCTCCATGTCGGAAATGAACAAGAAAAGTTTCAATACTAAAGCCTCTTGTAGCTCCTAAATAACCATGGGGTTAGTATTGGGCACGTTATGATAGAGAGTTAAAGAAGTTAACATATGAAACAAATAATGGATATGCAAATATTGTAAAATCAAGATCCCAACATGTTATTCAAGTGCTAGCGGGGATTAAGTGCTAGTGGGGATTAAGAAACTACTTACTAAAGAGGTGCAAGTCAAAGTCCACTATACTAAGTGAATGGAAATGATAAAGACAAACATGTATTGAGCAATAAGACTTTTTGGAAAGAAAATGCCGTGTTCCTTATAATTTTCACAAAATATAGTGTGAGTTGAAGGTAAAAAAGTTTGTGATTATCGATGAAGTTTCATTTTGGGCTGTCGAAGGAAAGGTTTTGTCAGTGTTGTGCATGTATTACAACTGAAACACATAATTCTTGATCAAAAGAAAGTTGTAGGTGTGGTTTATGATTTATTCTCAGTTGAAAAAGTTGAGAGATAAAGTATGATTGGTGGCTAAAGGGTAAGTGCCATAGCTAATACTTGGACATTTATTCAAAATATAAAGTAAATAGTTGTCACAAGTCACCTTTGGATAGTGATACAAAGTTGCATAAAAGAATAATTAGCTTCACATAAATCACTAGTCATGTCGGGAAGAAATGGGTTGAGTTTGTCTGGGAGAGTGGCGACAAAAAATGTATTTTTGATAGTAGTGGATAATATTTTTTCTAGTGATACTGCAATTGATTACTTGACAAAAATATATAAAAAAAAAACTGAAAAATCAATGTGTTTTTAGGAAAAGACTTGCATTTGAGGTATTCGTGTCATATACTTAACTTAATTGTTAAGAATGGTTTTAAAAACTTAATGTTTTAATTAAATTATAAGGAATGCAATTGTTTTTATTAATTCTTGCTGTTCTATATTGAATAAATTTTGGTAGTGCGTTGTCCTATCCCAATTTTCTCATATACCAACTATACCTATGATATCTATCCAAATTTTCTCATATATCAACTATACCCATGGATATCAAAATCACTTGGAATACAACTTATAAAATGTTTCAAGTTGCATTGAAGTATATAAGGGTTTTTTAAAGGACGGAACCCCCAATTGTCGATGATCGAGAGAATGCTAAAGCTTTTGTGCATTTTCTGAAAAAAGTTTTTTCATGTCATTTAGTGCTAAATGCATAAAAAATTTCTACCTCCCAATTGATATACCAATAAATGATTGCATTGCAAATTGAGATTAAGAAAAAAAAGTCATGATAATTGAGATCCAACACTTAAAAATGTTGCAACTGAATGATGTTGAAATTTGACAAGTATTGGGAGTTGGAGAAATATGAACTATTTATTTTTTATCAGCAATGTTCGGACCCATGTAACAAGCTTCCGATGATCAAAGCAATATCAAGAAACTGGGAGGTACTCCTACAAATGTCCAAGAGTTCATTGGTAAGGTTAAAAAAGACTTGGTAACTTTGTGGATGGAGTACTGATAAATACAGTTTCAATGTTCTATAAGTATGAATTTCGCAAGTTTTTGTGCTAGGTTTATATATTTGTACTTTATTTTTTATGGGATATGATGATATTTGGGCAAGTACATATTCATGTGTATTTTAAGTGTTTTAAAGTTATAGTTTTAAGGAACATTTGACTCGTTTACTAACCTTGAAATTTATGAATTGAAATAAAATATGTATGTTGGCATTAAGGAAAATATGAATTCAATATTAGAAAAAGTTGTGTTACTAAATAAAAAAGATAATTTTCTGTTATGGCAAAATTTGATCATGCCTGTCCTCTCTAATCACAATCTACTTTGCCATGTTGATGGTTTCGTTGTGCCTCCTCCGCGCACAGTCACAGATGATAAGGGTTCTTCTGCTCTCAATCTGAAATTTTCTAAATGGTATGTTATGGATCAAAAAGTCCTCAGTTTGATTTTGTCATCCCTTACTGAAGAGCTGGTACCCTAAGTGCTCAGGTGTAGAACTACTATCTCTTTATCGTAAGCCCTCGCAGTCGCCTTCAGCCATTCGTCGACCTCTCGTGCTCTTCAACTCATAAGTGATCTTCTCTCTCTCCGCAAAGGAAACTCTTCTGTTGATGAATATGGGCGTAAATTTAAAATTATTTGTGATTAGTTATCTGCAATTGATCGACCTGTTGATGGATGCACTTGAGCAAAGTCATCTATTTCTTTCTGGTCTGGGTCCGCAGTTTACAAACTACTGCTATGTTTGGTTGTCCACGATTCTTGTCCTTTCTTTTTGGGACCTAGTGCATCAGGCAGAAGTTACAACACACTTTATCCTGTCATGAATGATTCCGCCATGTCTAACATTGCCCCTGCCACCTTTCTTGCTTAGTCTCGATCTTTTTCTAGCTCCGTTGGAAGGTATTGTGGGACTAAACAGTCCAGGGGTGGCCATTTCAATTCCCATGGCAGTAGAAATTACAGTGAAAAATATAATTCTTGTCGCAACTCAAGAAATTTTTTGGGTGGTCGTAGTCAGCTACAACATCATAGTGACTACCCTCCATATACACCAACCTGCTAGAATTTTTGCCAGAAAGGGCGCTATGCCAGCAAGTGCCCTGAACGCCATGGTTCGCAACCAAGTTCGGCCGCTAGCCTCGCTCAAGCCTTCCAATCATCATGTAATGTTTCATCAGCCAATTCTCCTGATTGGTTTGTGGTTGCAGGCGCCTCAGCACATATGACCGCGGATGCCACTACTTTGGACTCATTTTCTCCATACAACGAAAATGGTAAAGTTGTCATTGGTAATGGCGCATCACATGATATTTCCTATACTGGTTCTTGCTATTTATCTAATGATGTTATGTTGTTGGACACTCTAGTTTTTCCACATATAACAAAAAATCTACTTTCTAATTTTCACATGATGGTTAGTCAAAACGTTAAAACCTAATCAAATCAAATATTACTTTTTAAACCATCAACTTCATCATTATTATTGGAGGTCATAATGTTTGTATTAGACCTTATATATTTTATGTGAAGTTGTAGCCGCAACACAACAAGATTCACGCTAATTGGATGTGTATAGTGCAATGTATAAGCAAAATACTAAAGTTATGCTAGGATAACACATATAGAGTCAAACAATTTACAAACAATTTCCTGCTAATACGACTAGTGTTGAATAATGGTTCGCCTAAATCTACATGCTATCCTTCAAGTGTACATGGTAGTTTTTAGAATAGTGTTGAATAAAATAGTATCTAGAAGGATCGGCAGAGATTCTCATATACTATAAATTTATTTTTTACTTTATCTAGATGATCGAATGAAAAGGTTGTGGTTATCTAATTATTAATTAATGTAAAAGATATAAGATACGAATCGATAAACCAAGAGATAAATAAGCAAAGATATGGAGAAATCAAATAAAAAATGAGTCATAGGGCCATGCTTTCAACGATTAACAATTATATTGCTAAATTAGTTCAATTCAAGTTCATTCTTTCTTCATTCTTGTTTATGTTAATATTTTTAGTTGACACAAAGAATGAACTCCCAAAATAACCATGGTCTGACAATTCCTCATAAATATAGAAGACATACAGTTTTATAAATATTTATGTCATTTATATCAGATTTATATGGGTCTCATTTTCCGAATCTTTACTCAATATATATCAGACATACTTGAGTACTAGCCTCATAATTAAGCAAGGAACATAAAACAATATATATGAATAAGAAATCAGAAGAAAACTTGAATATGAACTAAAATAGCTCAATATAATCACATAACCATATCAAACATGTCATAAGACTATGAAGGTTTAGCTAGACATAACAGAATGAAATATCATAAGAAATAAAATATTATAAGAAATATAATTCTATCTATCTTTAGCATAAAGAAACATAAAAAGGAAAAAAGAAACTCTAATTCTTGATACGAATATTGAGAAATGCTCTGTTGAAGCACGTAGAGTGGATGACGAATCGCCTCTGCCTTTCTATCTCTTAGATGTATATTGTATTTTATATTCTCTTAGATGTATATTGTATTTTATATAATGGTGTGTGTTTGTATGGAGAGATATAAATTTTGAGTTCAGAGGTCACGTGTAGATAGATAAAAATAAGTTATGGTTGTCCCAATATTCAAATCTATCAAAATTCCGAAGATAAACATAAAATTCTGCACATGGTGCTCGGTCGAGCGGTAATTTTGCCTAGTCAAATGGGAAATGATTCAGTCGAGTGGAATGTTTGCTTGATCGAGCAAGAATCTGTTTGATTGAGCGCTGGACACTCGACCTTTTCCAGAACTAACCTGCCTCTACATTAATGACAACTTTAAAGTAGTTTTTGAAGACTTTATAATTTGAATTGGACCTTTTCTATTTCACACAGAAGTATAGCCTTACAGGTTTAGGTATTGGATTCAATTTTGTTTCAGTCGAATTTGATAATTTAGCTTATGTATGATCAAAATATCATAGATATGTCAAGGTGAATCAATGTGCAGTTTGCCTTTGATTGAATTTTGAACTATGTTGAAGGCACCATTGGTAGATATTTTACTAATGAAAGTTGTAGATCATTGCCTTATCTTTTCAACATAATAAGAACCAATATATTAGAGTACCTACATAGAAAATTATACTCATTATTTTATAATTGCATGCAAAGGCTTCATGACTATGAGTGCCGCTTTAGTTTTTTAAGCTTCAAATCCATGAAAATCATTACAAAACGAGCAAACATCTAACATCCACTCGATATAACAATTTTGGACTAAACAAAATGATTAAATATGATTATCCACATAAAATGTTTCTTAAATCAACCAAAAAATGTATGTATAAACTCCGTTTATCAATAACACAAACATACATGTTGGTGATTTTTTTTATTTTTTTTAATGTTTTTATCTTAGTTATTCATATCAACACGGTCCATATTGAATGACACAGCTGACCTTGGCTGGAATTGATTCATTTCTTCAATTTTTTGGTATCTAAGCATGAATTGTATTAGATTACACGGTGCATAACCAAAAACTCATCTCATCATGTATAAAATAAAGTACAAATACATAAACATAACACCAAAATGTGTCAAATTCATGTGTGTGAATCATTGAAAAACTCTGTTTTTCATGTAGAAGGGAATAAATGGCACCTTGAACATCGAGAGACAAAGTATGCAAATAGAAAGTGATATTGATGATAGTATCAGTGGTGGTGGTGGTGGCCTTTGGGATGAAGTGGATAAGTACCTAGCTGATAGATTGAAAAACAATCAAATCAATCTTTCAATCTTTTGAAGTGGTGGGGATGAATTGAACTAGTTACCCAATCCTTCCAATTATACTAAGAATATTTTTGCAATTCAAATCTACTATTGTCGATGAGTTTACTTTTAGTTTGGGCACAAGGGATGTAGAACCTTTTAAGAGTAGTTTGAGTCTGAAAATGATAGAGGCATTGGTGTGCATTAATGATTGGCTAAAAATGGATAAGTTCAACTTTTACAAGGATCCAACCGATAAGGACTTTGATTTATATAGGAAAATTGAAGAAATTTAAAAGAGTGAGAGTATCTTTATTTAATTAAGTTTAAATTAAATAAAACTTATGTCAAACTATGATAAAGAATTGAAGAAGAATCGAAGAAGAAGAAGAAGAAGAAGAAGAAGAAGAAGAAGAAGAAGCAGAAGAAAAAGTTGAAAAAGAACTGTTACACTCGTAGTACATGTGGTAAATGTAAGAACTTCAAATTTAAGATTTCTCCTTTTATTAATTTTATATTTTATATATTGACTAATTAATATAACTTATAATTAATAGAATTTATGAGTTCCAATTTATGAATATTTAACTTTTATTATTAATTATTAGTTATTGTATGAATTATTAATAATGGTAGTATTATATACTATTAATATTCACTAGATTTGTAAGTAGTTCAATAAAGATAATGTGATTTAAATGATATATATAAACTTGAATATAGTTACTTTTTTGGAATTGATTTTATTCAGTTTTAATTTTGTTAATGTTCGATTTTTGATAAGTAGGAAATTGTGCTTATTTTTAATTGCTAAAATTGTATTTTTCATAAAATTAATTATTGTGTACCCTTTATTTCCTACTTATTTAATTTTTCGATAAGAACTACTTCATTTTTATTTTTATGGTTATTTGCAACGAATTATGGATAATTTTGGACAATAACCCATATAAAAGGTGGGCTACTAATTGACCCACCCGAAGAAGGAAGACATCAATACTGCATTAAGAAGAAGTTTATGGGTTAAAGATTAAGGGCTTAATTAATTATTAATTGAGCCCATAATTAATTAAGCCCATAAAAGAATTAGGGCAAAGGAAAGAAAGCAGCAGCCAAAGCATTAGCAGTCACAATCATTCACGCGGGAAGGGGGGCAGCAGCTACCCTAGGGGAGATCAATTTCACGCATAGACAACCACAATTTTTCACGAAAAGAAACAGCAGCCAAGGGAGAGAGAAGAAAATTAGGGTTCATTGACTGGGGAAAGAAACAACAGCAAAAAGTGAGGAGATTCATTCCCAGGAAGAGAATTCAAGCATTCACGCTGGCAGCAAGCATGGAGATTGAAAAAATTTGTCGTCGGCTTTTTGGTTATTCGATCCAAATACTTTCCCATGTTTTTATTAATTGATGATTGTGGATTTCAAATTTATGATGTGTAATTAAATTTCATATTTCGGTTTAGGGGATGTTTAAACCTTATTTCTATATTATGAGATTAAATTTTCATGACACCGTATTGATTTAATAGGTGCGAATTTATTATATTGATTGTTTGAATGGATGTATGATATATATATATATATTGTTAATTGTGATTGATCAACTCAATTGTTAATTTATATATTTAGTGATAAGGTTTAAATTGCAATTTATAATTGTTGTAATGTTGAACCCATTTGTAGCAACTAATAATTATTATTATTAGAATCAACGTAATTCAGGATTAAATGAATCGAACGTATGAATTCAATAACCTGCCTACCTTATTATCCTAATTGATAATGCGTTTAACGAATTAAATTCAAAGAGCTTATCTTGGACTGTTCGATTAAATAGGTTAATTAGAGAGCTTATTCTAATTAATTACACTTAAGGAATAAAACAAATCAACATAGCTTATTGTTGGTTTAGGGGTAGGATTCCACAATTAAATTGATAAAGTGTTACATAATCATATAATTTGGAATATGGTTTAGGGGTAGGATTCCACAATTAAATTGATAAAGTGTCACATAATCATATAATTTGGAATAGGGGAAAAACTGAAGCGCGAACCGGAACTGCTATTATATATTATTGTTTGTTATTTATTTGCTTTCTTGATTTTTATTTATTAGAATAGATTGAATTTATGTTAGTGGTAGGGACAAATCAATCACAACCCCCCTTTCATAAACATTCGTAAAATTAACATAAAAAAATACACAAATAATTAAACCGTTCTTTATGGGATCGACTTTTACTTCCCACTACTACAAAATAGTAGAGTAAAGTGAGAAAAATAAATATAATTAATTTTAACATGCCCCGATAGCACGGTCAATTTTGATAAAAAAATAAAATAAATGTAGCACGGTCATTATCATTATTATTATTATTATTATTATTATTATTATTATTATTATTATTATTATTATTATTGTTATTATTGTTATTATTATTTTGGTTTATTATTAATGCATGTAAATTGCATTTTTTGTTTTATCAGATTAATATTATGTTTTTTTTTATCATTCATCATCTCCTAAAATACTTTTTTACTAATAATTCTGGATAATTGGTTTTCAAAGTAGTTATTATTATTATTATTATTATTATTATTATTATTATTATTATTATTATTATTATTATTATTATTTTTATGTTAACTATGTATTTATTCTTTGTATTTTTTTATTCATAATAAATTTTTTTTTCGTTGCAGTGCTTTGCATCTTTTAAAGTCATTTCATTCAAACGTATGCTATCTTTTATATTTTTTTTATCATTGATGCATTGTAATTGTAGTATTAACTATGTATATTGTAGTGGTTTATATTATTGTTAACTATATATTTGTAGTCAATTTTCAAAATGGATTATTGTTTTAACGTTGTGTGTACATTTATATTCTATATTTCTTTTATTCATAGTAATCCTTTTTTTTGTGTTATGATTAGCATTCTAAAAAAATCCACATTTACCAATGTATGTTGTCTATTTAATTTGATTTGTTTTTAATGCATGGAAATTTTATTATTCATTATTTATTATTTGTAGCGATTTTAAAATATTATTTTTATATTGTTGTGAAATCACGATATTACTATAATTTTTAAATCTTTAATTAAATGAAATATGTTACATGCAATTTCTATATTTTGATACATTACATTTAGATATAGATGTCTTCATATATTTTAATACGTTTATATAAAATTCTTTATATATTTAATATGAGATTTATTTATTTAATCAACTTTTGTATCAATATTTGAGAATTTAATTTATTAACTTAAAATCTGTACATAATTAATAAAATAAGTATTTTTATGCCAATAATAAATGGCATTATTTGTAGAATTATTGATCATCAATATATTATATAAATCAACTCTAATTGAGGGGTTTAATTTAATAATAAGTTTTAATTATATATAAAAAGTGCACAACATATAAAATCAGAATTTAACAAACAATCATTATAATGCATATTTAATTTCATTACTTTTTGATTTTTTGAAATATAGTGGACAGAACTTTATAATATTCATTATATCTTTATTTTATCAATATGTTTAATAATATTATGGATGAAAATTAAAAAATCATAATTGTTTTAGTATTTCGAATATTAATCATGTTTGAATACATCAATCTAATATAAAACGTGTGTAAAGTCTGACCAATACACAATTAATTGATTTGAATTAGTTTCTTGTACATCAGGTGTATGTTTAAAATATTACTTGTTTAACTATAAGGTATTACTATTATTTTTAAGTAACTAATCAGAACTAATACATTTTAGGTAACAAGTAATACTTTATACTTAAACAAGTAATACTTTAAATCATATTGCACGTGCACCAGATGCACATAAATTTTTGCGTCGATATATTTACTTGCATAGATATATATATATATTGTAATAGTTAATTTAATATCTTAAATTACGTAATTAGGTGATTTCTACAATCAAATAACAGAATTACCCTATAGATATAATTATTACTAATTTTAACATTACTTAGTTATTTTTATTTTATTTTTATATAATTAATTAATATTCTACTGTTTTTTTTTTCAAAACTCTAGAATATATATTAATTGTCTCCTACTTCATTTCTTCATTTCATACCAAGACTACAACAAGGTAAATACTTTTGGTATTATTCACTATTTTATGATAACATATTTTACATTTATCCTCATATATTTTATTGTTTTTTAATAATATTTTATATATACTACATAGGATTTTTAATTGTTGAAAGTGATTCTATATTGCTTTTGTTCATATATTTGAAGATTAGCATTATAATTTATCAACAATATATATTTTAATTAATTTAACATAGATATCTACTAAAATATATTTTATTGATTTGTTTTAATTTTAATATAAATTAAATTATTTGTTTTGTATATTAGTTTTAAAATGTCATCCAAATTCTCATTCATCAAGTACGACAAACCCACTACTATTACTTGGGCAATAAAGTTGTATTGTGTATCATGCACCTGCTTATAGTTTCAAAAATAATATATATAACTTTAAAAGTGTATTTCATGATTTTCAGGTAACATGGATTTTGATGCAATATATTTATAATTATTTTATAATATCAATTTTAATTATTTATATTTTTATATGATTATTATAATTAAAGTGGACGCATCCATATCGCTACAAGATCTGACGACGTAGATAAATTTAAAAAAAAAAAGCTGTATGAGAGATGTTTATATATAATTCGTAAATTTGTTGTCATCGGGAACAATATTTTGTTCAAGATAACTGAGAATCTGATGAAGATTTTATTCATTACTTCAATGAAAGTTATTGAGTTTTTATATGACAACTTTTCAAACTAGTTATTATTATTATTATTTATTTATTTATTTATTTTTTGTTTTGCTTCAACGATCATATTATTCAATAATTCTATGAAATTAATATTTAGTTGACTTAATTTGTTTATTTATTTATTTGTGTTTTAGAATTCGCTTATATTCAATCATTTTACAATTATGTTATAAATAAAAATGTAAAAAAGTTACATATTTCTAGAAGTATGCTATAATGAAAAACATACTTTTATCATTCATTTTTTATACATAGTATTATTTCTTATGTTGATAAAAAAATGAATATATTGTAGGAATGATAATGGTCAATTTTGAAAATGGTATTGGAATTACCATCCTCATACTAGAATGTTATTTTAACTACCATCCCCGCTTTTAGAATTTGGTACGAGGATGGTGATTCTCCGTGGGGATTTGAGGTCCCAATTCATTTATACTTAAATTAACAATAAATTTTTAATTATTTTTTAAGCAACATTAAATAAATAAAATATAGAAAAATCAATAAAATAGAGCCAAAATAAAAATTGAAGTGTAATATCAAACACAACTAATTGACTAACATATATATATATATATAAATATATTATAAAAAACTAACAGTGAATAGGGATGGGTATGGGAATCTCCGATTTAACTAAACGGGGATGGGGACTGATCGGGGCATAAATACCATTCCCGCAAATTTGCTTTCGAGGAATTCCCACCCCGACTCCATCCCTGAATTATTCGGGGATTCCCTGCCCAAAACATTCGGTTCCCAATGAAAATGGTTCCCCTCGGGAAATTGCCACCCCTAATATATTGATTATATTAATTTTGTCTATGATATCATGTTATTTAATATAAATAAAAAATATATTTATTGAATTTCATTAAAATGTGATTTTCCCAATATTTACAACAGAAAAAATCTAAATAAATGTATTTAATAATTTTAAATGTATAATATATAATATTATATATTTTTATATATGTCTAAGTAATATTTAATAACCGAGGCACGAGTTGAATACTATTGTATATGTGTTGTGCGTGTTTTTTTTTTTTTTAATCAACGAACAAACTCTGTGACAGGGTTGGGTGGATCCTGGGCCTTGGACGAGAACCCAGTCTGGTAGATCATGGGCCTTTAGATACAACTCCGATTTCGGTATTAGGCCCAATATGATTATGCACATTCGTCTGCTTTGAGCCAATCTGTTGGACGTTTTGTGAGCCAATGCACCCAGACTGGTAGTATCGACTCGGATTCGCCTCGCTCCTAGGGTTTATATCCTCAACGGAATTCTTCTTTATTTGAAATTGCTTCTGCCCGGCGATTTGTTTCATCGGTAAATCTTCATAATTGTAATCCTTTATTTCCAACTTTAGATGATCATCTCAATTTGGATTTTAATTCTGTCTACCTATTGATTTTTGTAGATAAGTGGAACCTTGTGGGCTATAGATAGTTTAATAGGTTGTTGTTTCACTAAAAAATGCATTAATTGATTCTTTATTTGATTATGGATGGCTAACTGCTTACGAACTATTTCTGCTGTTGTAAAGCAGCTTCCACTTTTTTTTTTTTTTTTTTTTTTTTGCCCCCGGAAATCTGAAATTTCATGTCTGGTCGATTCTGTATACCTATTGATTCTTGTAGATCCTTGGAACCTTGTGGCCTAGTTTAAACCGTTGTGTTTCAATACCAAATTCAGTAATTGACTCTTTATTTGATTATGGATGATTAAATGTTAATTAACTATTTCCGTTGTTGTACTGCAGCTTCCTTTTCATACTTCCTTGCCCCTCCCACCCTTTCGCTGAATTTTAATTTTTATGAAGTGTTTCTGTTTGCAGGTTTTTTTAGTATACTTGCCGTAGGCATGGCAAGTAACCCCCCACCATCTGGTTCACAGGTAGAGATCCCCAACAAGCATTTATATTAATATATACTGTATAAAATACTCCAGTTCTATTTTTTTCTTAGGAATTTGAATAGCATATAGAAAAAGGAAAGGGTGAGATCTTGTCATGGTTATGATAGCACCACACATGAGGGAATTATAGAGTTTTGTATTTGGATATTCCATAATTTCATCCGTTGATTAGAATATCATTGTGAACTTTGGGCAACTAAAGGAGAGATATAGTGTTATAACTCATGTGAGCCAATTCAGATATCTGAATTGGCTACTGGAGTAATTTTGGGCTTAATATATTTCTATAACATTTTGGTTGGCTTATTACAGCTAATGGTTTTTATTTGGTTAATTTGGGATTTTTAATAACTTTAGGATGTTGAGAATAAGTGGGTTCAATTCTTTCATTTTGAGGATCGTTTGGATAATCTGCGATTTGGGTTAATAAAACTTTGTTGTTAAATAAATATAGAGTTGAATGACCCTATTCCTTTCTTTAAAGTTTCTAATCTCTTCTGATGTTTCTATTGTCTTGGAATAGTCACTTTGGCCACATCCTGCATCTGGATCCATGGCTCCTCAGAGTTTTGTGCCTCCCTATCATATGCAAGTATGTAATTTAAGTATATATAATTAAACAATATAATGTTTGATCAAGTATCTGTGATTGCCATATAACTCAAGATGATTGAATTATTGGCCTTTTTGTTTGCAGCAGTTCCGTCCCACTACACAGGTACCACAAGGCCAACAATTTATTCCTCCACAAGGAACTCAGCAATTTCACCCAGCAGGACAAGCACAGAATCTTGGGATGCATCCTGGTCAAAATCAACCACCTACCTTTTCTCAACCGATGCAACAGTTTCTACCACGTCCTGTTCAACCTGGTCATGCTGCACCATCTTCTTACCCTCAATCAGGCATGGCACAGCCTCAGTCTACTCCCCCAAGCCATGGAGTTTCATATTCATCATCATATTCTGTAAGAAATAAGCAATCAATTTCAATTTCTGTTAGAAACGTTCTGTTTGGCTTTGTCTGATGTACTTTACTCCTTTCAAGTATGCACCATCTTCTTTTGGGTTGCCCCAGAGTAGCATGCCTCCTCAAGTTCAACCTTCCTCCCAAATGTCTGCACCCATGGGTCCTAATGGGGCACAACCGTGGATGCACTCAAGTCAAGGTACACCAGTTGTTGCACCTTTGCAGCAAGGCAGCCTGCAAGCCTTCCCCACCAGTACAACTATAGCAGTAAGTGTCCTAGTCCTGTTGCTCTTTCATCTCAAACTCCTTCAAGTGTTATATTTTATTTTGTTCTTTCTTGTTTGTTTGTTATTTTGTTTTTTTTGAAAAACTAATTTTAAGTTCTTGCCTTTTTGTAACTTTGTTTAAACTTCCTCCATCACATTAGAAGTTTGTCTACTGCTAAAGTTTCGGTTCCTTCTCTCTGCCTCTCATGGTACTGCGTGCCTTGTGCATTGGGATAATTCATTGATTATAATTTTTATCTTTTGTACGTGACCTTTTTTTTTTTTTTTTTTTTTTTTTTTTTTGCATGGGCGTTCTTTGGATTTTAGAAGTATTCTCCTTTTGTTATCACCAGCTAAAGAGCTAAGGTGTCATTTTTTTCCCCTGTTAGTAGGTGCATATTTGTTATGTCTGTTTAATTTAGTAGATTGTTCAAAACTATTTACTAGGGTGACATAAAATTAAGTAGGTCTTCACATTAAAACACAATAGCTTTTTATTGTGGTAGACTGGTTGTATAATCCATAGATGGACAAATAACCAAACAAATGTATGCTTAGGCTACAGTAATTGAAACCTTTAACTTGCAATGTGGTGGCATGTAGCAAAGATGAACTTTTGCTTATGTTGAATTTCTTATAGCTGCATGCGAGTTGAACTGTACTAGTACTTGCTTCTAATTGTAGAAATATTGACTTTGTTCTGGAGATTTTGGCGTCACATTCCTTTAATATTCCTTTTTTGTGGAAATTTGGAGGTAAATGAAAGTTTGTGATGATTAGGATTTAGACTGTGTGCTAAGCAATTAGGTGTAAGCTTCTACACCCTACCCTCCCCCCTTTTTTGTTTTGTTTTGGGGATAGGTAGGAGGTGTGGGCGTCATACTTGTTGGAGGTGCACCTCGCATAGATTTAGGGGGCCTGTGGCTTTGCACAATGGAGGCATGTTCGGTTCAAAAGGCGTGCACCTTTAAGCGCCTGCCAGGCACACCTTTTAATCAGATGCTCAGCACTTTCTAAAAATAGTTTTATGTAGTTTTTTTTATTAAAAACAGATAAACAATTTTTTTTTTTAATTTTTTATATTGTATATTTCTCAGTTTTTGGTCCTAAGAAGAAAGTGAATATGAAGAAGAGGAAAGTGAAGAAGAAAAAGAACAAGAAGAATTTAAGGAGAAATATATAACATTTGATGATGTGGAGGAGGAGGATGAGGAGGATTAGAATAGTGATGATTAGTTTGTATAGTTATTTTGTGTTTGATGCTTGATTTTTCAAGTACTATGAATACTTTCTCTCTCTCTTTTTTTGTTTTTTGTTTTTGTTTGTTTGTTTGTTTGTTTTTTTTTTTTTTTGGTGAACTATTATGACTTGTTTGATGCTTATTTAGCTCAAAATGAAAGATTTCTCTTTATCTTTTAGTTATTCTTCATGTTTTTTTGAGATTTATTTATTTATTTTTTGTGTGTACCAAGAGGTGTTCGCCTCACGTGCTAGAACACCCCTTGTGCCTCTGTGCACCATGCGTCTTGTGTGTGTGCTGATGTTTTGTTGCCATTGATGCATTTCACAACTTCTGAAGGCTGTCCTTAATAATTGTAGTATATATATTGATAGCAATTTCAAATAAAAAAACTAATTGTATCTTGTGCATAAACTGTATTTTCATTTTCCTATGCTTGTATTTCTTGCTCTGGTATAACCTTGTCTCGAAGTAAAATAACCTTGTCTCGCACTTTACTTCAGGCTATTAATGGTTCTGGTACAGCTCAACATTTTGCTTCCGATTGGCAAGAGTATGAAGCTTCTGATGGAAGAAGGTAATTTTATTCTTTCATTTGATTATGGGAACTTAAAACTTACATGACAATGAATTTCATAATTCCATGTGGAATCTGAAAGTTAAATTATAGTCCGTTCTTGATCTGCTAGCATTTCACTTTGAAGGACTGAATTCAACACTGGATTCATGAGGGCTTGGGCTTATGGGAGTTGAATGTTGTTTTCTATTCTAATTTGAGACTTCGTCTTCTTATGTATGTTAATTTAGGCTACCATGTAATTTTTTAATTAATGCTTTATTATTTATGTATGCATTTTCTCAGGTATTACTACAACAAGAATACAAAGCAGTCTAGTTGGGAGAAGCCTTCTGAGTTGATGACCCCTCTAGAGGTGAGCGATCTTCTTGATGTGTTACTTTTCAAGAGATATTGAGTAGCACCTATTTCTTTTCTTAATCAGTGTTTTATTTTCTGGTCTTGTGGAAGCTTTGTCCTATGCTGTGTACAATGAAATTGTAGACTTGTTTATGCATTCTCGTTTATTGCATGTCCTTCCACTGGTTTGTAGATGTCATGGCAAGTCAGGGGAATATAACGACTGCACTTTATCCTTGCTTTGAAGGCGGTTTCACTTTCTCGAGGCAGGCAACAATTTGCTTTTTTCATTCAAATGTAATGTTGGGATTTAATTTTCTTTGTGATGATAATATGATGTTGCCTAGCATTAATAGAAAATATGTTGCTCTATACTTGATAAACGGAGCATATATGACTGTCTTGCTGAATTATCCTTTCTCAAAATTGATATAACAAGATATGTTGTATTAATTATCTGAACTGGCTAGCAAATATACATGTTTTTGCTTACGTTTATGTTTAGTTAATATAGTTTCTGGCCTATCGTTTGAGAAAATCTTCATCTTTGAACTTTTTTATTCTTCTGTGATATGTTTTACCTATTGCTACATTCTGTTCGTCATCCAGCATTCTGAATTTCATTTTGTGAAGAACTTAATCAAATTTCTGTCCTTTAACTCTTTGGTCTGCAGATCCATCCATAGATGTCTCTATAGCAATTTTTTAATTTTGTCCATCTAGATATAGCAATGAGTTGTATGTTATTATTTTTTATTATTATTTTTTAATTTCTAAAATTTGCTTGCCTGTTTGTATGGATTGATAAATGTTATCAATTTTCAACTTGTGGTAACTGTTTATCTCATCCCTTCCTTTGTGGTTCTCAAAGATCTCTACAGGTAAAGGTTTCTTAAACTCAAAGTATAGTTTGCTACGTGTAGTGGAAAATAATATTACTGAAGATTCACTTGCATTACTGCCACAGAAGCTTCATAGTAAAGTCATTGGGGAATGAGAAGGAATATGACATAGAAAGGAACCTGGGCCAAATGAAGTCCTAAAATGCATCTGGGATTAGTTGATTAGTAAATCATGTTGAAATGGGATCTTTCAGTTAAGCAGCTTTGGATCACTTTAGGCGACTGATATGCTGTTTGCCACTTGTTGGTGCTTTCTCTGTTTTATAAGTTCAACCTATTGCACATGTGGAAGCATTGCACATATTTTGTTTAAAGTTTCACTTCCTAAGTTACACTGCTTCATGCAGGGGCATAGCAAGCCTCATGTCAAATAGGTCATGGAGAGTTCAGTAGTAATCATCACTTGCCTTATGTCTAATCATTGATTGACAACATATCTGATTGATAACTTGTGCCTGCACAGAGAGCTGATGCATCAACTGTTTGGAGAGAATTCACTACTCCTGAGGGTAGAAAGTAAGTAATGACTAGAATTCTGTGCAATTAAATTAGATCATTT
Organism: Caryopteris x clandonensis; assembly: GCA_028749325.2. Lineage (NCBI taxonomy): Eukaryota > Viridiplantae > Streptophyta > Magnoliopsida > Lamiales > Lamiaceae > Caryopteris > Caryopteris x clandonensis. Next base: position 1,458,376 of record JAPYKT020000045.1, read on the forward strand.
AGATTTCTTATGCTTAATTAAGCATATTCTTTGATATATCTGTTCGAAGATATACTGTCATGTTAATGGAACCTTGACAGGTATTACTTCAACAAGGAGACGAAGCAATCTAGGTGGACAATACCTGATGAATTGAAGGTTTGTTGAAAAGTGCTTTCATATTATTCTTCTCTTACATTGGTCTGATTTTTGCACATTTGCTTCCAGTTGGCTCGGGAACAGGCTGAAAAATCTGCAGCTGAGGGATTACATACAGAGTCAAATGCTAGCTCTCAACCGCCAACCACTAGTGGAACTTCTGGCGGACAGCCATCTGCTGCGGTTGACTTGGCCAGCTCGACTACATCAACAATAACTGCAGTCAGCTTGAGCCCTGTTGCAGTCGCAACTGTTGGTTCTGATGCTACTACTATGATGGTTTCTGAACCACCATCTGTTCCTGTAATACAGGCTGCTGTCGCAAGTGTAACTGGGAATTCAGTGGGAGAAACAGTTGCTTCCTCCCCTTCTGAAGTTCCTGTAATTTCTGGTGTTCCAGTGAAATTGTTAAGCTCTGATTCGACTCCAATGTATGGCGTTCAGTAACTGACCAGTGTATTGTTGTTATTATTATTATTATTATTATTATGATTATGATTATTATTATTATTATGATTATTATTATTATTATCATCATAATTTTTTCTTAGGAGGTTTTTTGTTGAGTTCTTCTTGACATTATTCAGGATCAGCACAGGAAATCCTTCATCTCATATCAGGGCAAGCCCCTCAGGTGGAGCATCTGTCCCAGATAGTGAGGTATGACACGATGTTTTGATTTCTGTCTTCTAACATGTGACTGTGCAATTACTTGGTAACAATAGTCTTTTGGTTGATTTTTCAGGAGGAAAAGAAAGGGACTGTTGTTGGTGGACAAATGAATGCAACAGCAGTGGAAGAGAAAGCAGTGGACGATGAACCTGTCATATATGCCACCAAGCAGGTACTTTTCTTAACATATTCTTTATCAATATATTTGTGGTTGGATAGGTATTTACTCATCTGTCTGTTCAGGAGGCAAAAAATGCATTTAAATCATTACTAGAGTCTGTGAATGTTGAGGCTGATTGGACTTGGGACCAGGTAAATTAAATGTGCTATTCTGTTCTTCCAATAAATGCTTTGAGGTTTCTATATGTTGATATATGCTACTGTATCAGGCCATGCGGGTGATAATTAATGACAAAAGATATGGTGCGTTGAAAACCCTTGGTGAACGGAAGCAAGCATTCAATGAGGTACTTGTCTGCTTGTATATATGGATAAAAGAGCATGTTGCGTATTCTAGAGTTCATTTACTTTGTGTAAAAGAGCATTGCAGACATTATCTTTGGTTTTTTCATTTTATAGTACTTGATGCAAAGAAAAAAAGTGGAGGCGGAGGAGAGGCGTCTCAGGCAGAGAAAAGCAAAGGAGGAGTTTATGAAGATGCTAGAAGTAAGGATTGAGCTTTTTCTCTCTACACTGTCACGTTTCATTGTATTTTTATTGCTATCTTTAAACATGCTGGGGTGAGACATCTTCCTTTTCTCATGTTCACAATGTATCACTCACTTTTTTTGCTGCTCCAAGCAATTCTTACAACCATTTCTGCCTCACATATTATTCATGTATACTTCCTTTTTTTTTTTTAATTTGGATTATTTTACGATGCACAGATTGCAATAAGAATATTTTACATACACAGATTTATAATTATGGAATCTCTTATAAGAAACTAATTTAAGTATTCTGATTTGCTCTTTAGGAATCTGAAGAGCTCACATCATCAACACGGTGGAGGTTGTTCACTACCCCCTCCCCTCTCTCTCTTGCAACCTTTATTATAAATATTTGTCCGGAAATCTCATTTTACTTCGTGTGTAATAACCAGCAAAGCAGTGACAATGTTTGAAGATGATAAACGGTTTAAGGCTGTTGATTTAGAAGCGGATCGTGAGGATCTCTTCAGAAACTACTTAGTGGACCTTCAGAAAAAGGTGCACAATATTTTGTTTTGGATGTTGAGACATTTTCTATTGATTTACATTATAATAGAAATAGTTTCTGGGTGGTTGATACTGAAGTTCATGAAGTGTGTACATGCTTGCATACTTGTACAAAATTTCCATGATTCTTATGGAAATAGGGGAGATGAAAGACTAAGGTTGTCAGCTTGAATGGATTAGTATGGGATTTATGAAGTTCTATTAGGTTGAGCCTCTCTCTTATTCCTATGTAAATGAATTGTGGCTTTCAATAGAAAGAATCCTGTGCAATTGGGCAATTGAGGTTGGATTTGTTTTCGATGTGCTGCAAGGCACTTGAGAGAATGGAATGTTAGGCCAGGTGTTCTGCTCAAGTTTTTGATAAGGCTTGCATGAATCAAGTTGAGTGGTTTCAAATTCTGAACGGACATTTTCCCCAAGTTTTTATATTTTGAGCACTAATTTATGAAGTTATAGTGGATGTGATGTGTATAACATCCCCTGGTCTCTTTATGCATTAGTAGTCGCATTTATTTGCACAAATCCTTGAATTTCTTTGTTTTACTGGAGTATATAAGTTCAGATCTGCTACACTACCTTATTGGTGGTATGCTTACATTCATGTAGCCAGCTGCAATAAAAAATTGGATTGCACTGTCCTTGAGCCTGAGGACTGTTGTTTTCTTTGTCTTTTTCAGGAGAAGGCAAAGGCTCAGGAGGAATATCGGCGGAATAGGCAAGAATTTAGGCAATTTCTGGAATCTTGTAGCTTTATCAAGGTATACTCTTTGCTCAATTTTTAAGCATTTATAGAATCGCATCCTGCTTTCTTTCAGCTCTAAGTGCCTGGTTGTATCCAACTAACTTTAAAATGATGGTTAAGGTGGATAGCCAATGGCGGAAGGTTCAAGATCTTTTGGAAGAGGATGAAAGATGCACACGCCTAGACAAAATAGACCGGCTGGATATTTTTCAGGTGAAATACTATCAATGACTGGTCAACATTCTATTCTCAAAGTCTTGATCCACCTTATGATTTGTCTTTTCACATTAGCTTTACATTAAATGAAGTGGTATTGGTTCGAATGCTTCCTGTGTTTGAACCTGCAACTACTTTGAGAATAGGTATGTATGAATGTACCCATTGATTTATGTTACTGCCGCAGGATTATATCCGTGACTTGGAGAAGGAGGAGGATGAGCAGAAGAAGAGACAAAAGGTGTTTTAGGAAGCAACTTCTTTCTTTGTGTTCTGTGGTCATATTTGTTCTTGATTCTGACTAATTTGTTTGCACATCAAGGAACACTTGAGGCGAGCTGAACGTAAAAACCGTGATGCATTCCGTAAAATGATGGAAGAGCATATTGCTGCTGGAACTCTTACTGCAAAAACTCACTGGCGTGATTATTGTCAGAAGGTATATCTTAATTCTTCTAATCCTACATATCAGTATCTCTCTATAGAATACTCTATTATTTTTCTTATTCGTTGAATTTTCCCCTCCTATTGGTTGATGTTTATATTTGTTTATATGTTTTTGTTCTTGTGTTTTATGTTCACTACGAACATTATAGGTCAAGGATTCTGAGGCTTACGAAGCAGTTGCATCAAACACTTCTGGTTCTACCCCCAAAGATTTGTTTGAGGATATAACAGAAGAATTGGAGAAAAAGGTACTAATGTCTGTAGTTTGAAAATTGATGTTCTGGTAAGGAGGAAGCTTTGAGATGTTACTAAATTTTGTCTTTTGCCACTATAAAAGCATTATAAATTTATAAAGTAGGGCATGTCTGCATTTTTGTTGAACTCTTCTAGTGATAATTAATATAATGCTAATGTTTCCGTACACGTGGCATGGCTTATCTTCTAACGTCTCCTATAACTGTTGATTTCATTTCTAAATTTCTTTTTATGTGTTAATTTCTAGCATATCACCTGTACAAGAGCCATTTTTCTTTATATAATTCAAAATTTCAAGTTAAATTCTTAGCCTTCTTATTTTATCGAAGGCTAGTTGGATCCTCTTTCCTTTTAACTTGAAAAATGGAAACTGTGATTGTTATGCTTGTTTTGCATGATTGTTTAGTTGAAATGTTAGTTTCTAGCATATCACCTGTACAAGAGCCATTTTTCTGTATATAATTCAAAATTTCAAGTTAAATTCTTAGCCTTCTTATTTTATTGAAGGCTGGTTGGAACCTCTTTCCTTTTAACTTGAAAAATGGAAACTGTGATTGTTATGCTTGTTTTGCATGATTGTTTAGTTGAAATGTTTCCTGTACTTGTCTCCTTTGATTGACCCCCTCTCAAAGTTACACCCTCTTACTGATGGTGAAGACAAGTGAACATGAATTGTAGTTTAAGCCTAAACCTGCAATGCATAGGTCAGAACATTTTCATTTTCTAACAAAAGCTAAGGAAGTATCTGCAAGATTCTTTAATTGTTTTCAAGAAACATCTGGGCCATATTGTGTTTTGTTTGTGTACTACTTCAATTTCTATTAAGCATGATTGCCAAGTTTATTTGGTGATATGAGCTTTATGGATTTCTTATGTGGAAACATCTCACTCCACAAGGATCCACCAAGTACTTAAATTGTTATTTAAGACATGCAAGATTGCCACCCCAGCGAATTATACTCCGAGATACTTTTCTGCTTTACTGCATGAGTCTTCATATTCTTTCTGTGAAATGATAATCTGATTATCTACTATGTTTTTAAGCAAAGTTTGCTACCTGCATTGGTCGGGTAAAGTGACATAACTCAGCATCACTCAAGCTCATACTTTGCAATATTACTTCTCTCTTTTTGATCTGAACTTTCTGTTATTTGGAATGGCTAATGATTATGTATGCTGCTGACATGCTTCTTTTATTGGTTGGAAGTACGATGATGATAAAGCCCGGATAAAGGATGCTTTGAAGCAGGAAAAGGTAGAACTCATGTTCTGGGATTTTTATTTCCTACATAATCTATTTTTGGCTGTTAATATTTTGAACCCACACATTTCTTATTCTTGTTTCAGATTACAGTTGCACCGACATGGACATTTGAAGATTTCAAGTCCTTTGTTGAAGAGAATATTGGTTCGCCCTTCATATCTGATATTAATTTACAGGTATCAAATTTCACTGCTGGTTTTCGGAAAGTGCACTATATTTTCCTTACCCAGATTGGTAAACTCGGTTTTTTAATATTTGAAAGCAGAAACCTTATTTCTAGTTCCTGTAACTATTCGAAGTCACCTGTGCGCGCAAATGCGCTCAAGTGGATTATATGACATTCTCAGGATGTGACATCATTCTTCGTATTTACCATTTACTTTGCATTACACTCAGTTCACACATAAATTACATTGATTAGAAAAATGCAGTGGCTTGAAACATTTCAATGGTTCTCATTTCTCAATCTTATTCTCTATACCATTCCATGTCTAACAAGAGGATGCCTGCTAAAATGCTCTGAAGTAGAGGGAGAAATACAAGGCAAAGTGCTGCACTATATTTTTCCAGAAGTACTTATAAACTATAATTATCCTCTTTTAGCCTGTCTTCTTCAGAGGCATCTTCCTTATTCTCAAGATGTAGTACTTTTGATACTTTCAAGTTTCAACCAAAAGATGATGAATGATTCACGTTGTTAATAATCTTTCAGTACTTAGAGTTGCAGATTTTTCTTCCGGAGTTTAGATTTGCCTTTTTTCTCAGATATTTTATCTTGTATCTCCAAGGTTTTTACATTTGGAGTTTTCTCGGATATTTAAGCTAGGCAGTGATTTTGTGGTTCTCTTGACTTCTGAGTGTGGATTTGAATATTGTAGCTTGTATTTGATGATCTAATTGAACGAGCTAAAGAGAAAGAAGAGAAAGAAGCTAAGAAGCGTAAACGTCTGGCCAAAGACTTCGCAGATAAACTGAGCACCATCAAGGTATGTGAGATGTCCCTGAGGATAGAAGTCGGGTACTTTCTGTCTATTCTCTCCCTGTAATTTTTTTTTTTTTTTTTTTGTTCAAGTGTTGCTTACTTGTTCCTTTCCATGTTCTGTATTAGGAAATAAATGTGCTTTCAGCGTGGGAGGAATGCAAACCGCTTGTTGAGGACAGCACTGAGTATAGGTAAATTTTTCTCAATAGAGAGGAAATGTATTGCGTTTCATTTGGAGGGTTATGACTATCAATCCATTGTACTGTTTGTTTTCCTATATCGGTTCATCCTTCTTGTGTGTTTTCTAGGTCCATTGGAGAGGAAAACTTGTGCAGGGAGATTTTTGATGAATATGTATCTCGCTTGCAAGAGAAAGTGAAGGAAAAGGAGCGCAAGCGAGAGGAAGAAAAGGTAATGAAGATTGAGATGCATTTGTTGGCAGTTACATATCCTAACTTAAATCATGTTAGGTTACAAGCTGAATGTCGTATCTTCAGGGATAAAGTTCTTTGTGTTTTTTTTTTTTTTTTGCTCTTTGAACTGGACATTTTGATATAGTTGAAATTTATTTGGGAGTTCTCATATAATTGCAATTTTTCCGTGGCATCTAGCAGTTTCTCTTTGAATGTGTTACTTTCATCTTTGAACAGATTATAGATGCTTAGTGTTATCCAACTTTGTAGCAGTATTTTCTAAATTCATCATATCTTATCTCTTTAAGAATTCAGCTATTGTCATGCTCACATTCCTTTAATATCCTTAGTCAGTGTCTTTCTGTGAATGGATGTCATTTGTTGTAATAGCACTTTGTTTACCATGAACTTTTTTATGCTCTTGATCTGTGGTGTTGGCAATTCTACTAATTTGTAGAACCCACCTTCGTCAGCATAGATATATATAACATTTTCCTGGGAAGCTAATCTAAATATCTTCTGATGATTTTTGGTTTTTAGTATTTAAATATTTTTGAATTCTTTTGGTTATTGTCTTCCTAATCCTGTGCTTGTTTGCAGGCCAAAAAAGAGAAAGAACGGGAGGAGAAAGAGAAGAGAAAAGACAAAGAGAGAAGAGAGAAAGACAAAGAGAAAGAGAAGGAGAAAGACAAAGATAAAGATCGTGAAAGAGAAAAGGAGAAGGGGAAAGAAACTTCAAGAAAGGATGAAGAGATTGAGAATGTGGATAGTGTGGAGAGTCATGGACACAAAGATGACAAAAGAAGGGAGAAGGACAAAGAGAGGAAACATCGGAAGCGGCACCAGAGCACAACCGATGATGTGAGTTCTGATAAAGATGACAAAGAAGAATCAAAGAAATCTCGTAGACATGGTAGTGACCGTAAAAAATCAAGAAAGGTACTTTTGGATCACTGTGGCAACTCATTTATTCGAAGGGATGATTACTGATAATAACCTTAAGATTTAGCCTAAATACAAGAAACTCCAGTGAAGTAGGGTATTACTAACAATCCCTTGTGCACTTTTCGTGTACCGTTTTTATTATTTATTCTTTTATTATTATTTTTTCCTGGGTGTAACTAGCCTAAACTTGAAAGGTAAATTTTGTAATTATCTGTTATTCAAATGACTGTCGACTGCAATAATCTGACACATTTATGTTTGGTTCAGCATGGATCACCTGAATCTGATAGCGAAAGCAGGCATAAAAGACACAAAAGAGACCACCGTGATGGGTCTAAACGAAGTGGGGGTCACGAGGAACTCGAAGATGGTGAACTTGGTGAAGATGGGGAGATCCAATAATCAAACCATTCCATTCTGCTGTCTCCTCTACTAGTAACCTTGTCATCGGTAAATTTTATGGTATTTTACGACACAACTAGTTTTGTGCTAGATGTATGTGCTACCCAAGCCTGAAGATGATTGTAACCATTTTTTCTTTTGCTTTTAGGAGATCTAGGCTGCCTTCGGAGTAGTATTTAGTCTTCTATCTGTTAATGCTAGCTCATATGATGAGATGTAAAATGCATTTTTACCGTGTATTTTTGTACTGAGACTGTGCTTTGGATGGGCTAGCCAGTTTTTAGCGTATTCGATTGCTATATTTTTTTGTAACTGCAATAGTTGGTCTGGAGTATCTAAGATTGTTCCTTTAATAAGCTGTTGCCCATAATCCCATTTAAATGGTTAGTGGAAAAAGAAAAGAAAAGAAAAAGATACACAGAAGAAACCGCCTTAGGAGAGAGAAACCGCCTTTTTGTTTTGTTTTGTTTTGTTTTGTTTTGTTTTTTTTTTTTGTTTTTGTTTTGTTTTGTTTTTTTTTTTGTTTTTGTTTTTGTTTTTGTTTTTTTTTAATGCGTGCTATGAGTATTTTGTCTAGGTTGTGGATGTGAGTTTGAATTTGTTTTTTTTTTTTTAATTAATTATTTATTTATTTAATTTTTTTTTTTTTGTGGCGTGTTTTTTGTTTTTTACTTGAATTAACGGTTATTCAAGGTAGTTGATCTTTACTGCCCTGTGATCATCGTTCGTGGGATGAAATTGTTCAGTACTCACAGTTTATTGGGAATTACATTTAACATATAGCTCGAGGATTTGATAGAGCAGTACTGAATTTCTTCAGACGGTAACATTAAGGGAGTGTTTGTTTTGGATCGGCCATATCTGGATGTGGTGATAGGCTCAGCCCAAATAAATTTTGGCCGTGGGATGTCCATTTACACCACTATTACTTCTTACTACTACAAGTACGACTACTGTTACTACTTACTACTGCCATCACTACCACCACAATAATGAAAAATGGCGACTATAATCAGTCTTAAGCTAAAGGTCCATGATTGGTGCCGCCACTACAACCACCACCAACACAACCACTACCACAACCAGTGCCACCACAACTATGCATTTCAATCTAACCAATCCAGATAATATATATTTTCAATTGACATCAAAGTAGGTTTGTGTTCTAACATGGTCTCGATTAGTCATGAATTTTTGTGAAAGTGTTGAACGTCTATTATTACATGATGGCTCAAAATACAACTACTTTAAATATCTCATAACATATCTTGAAGCCATGAACGATGAATTTTGGGATATTGTTGAAACATGATGTAAAGCTTCTACTTAGGGAACTCAACGTAACTCAAACCAATGCAGGAATTGTTTACTTGTGAGAAGAACAATTAAAATTTGAATCTAAATGAACTCTTCTTCATTGTCATTGCAGTTGATCAAAATCAATACATGAAAATCTATTACTCAAAAACTTCAAAGACGTTGACAATCCCAAGGAAAAGTACTTTGAAGGCGCTACGTCAATCAAGAAATTAAAGTTGTGAAATGTTAGGTCAATCAAGAAATTAAAGGCGCTACGTCAATCAGTTTGATCTTCTTGTGATGCAAGAAATGAGATGATTGAGGAGCTTCACCCAAAGTTCATGAGCATTGTCAATCAAATTAATTATATTTTCATTTCATGATCTTCAATTTGATATTTATTGATTACATAAATAAAATATTAATTTCTTTAAATATAAAATACTCTTTCTTAAGTTAATTATGATGTATCATGATATTTAAAATATTTTAATACAAAACAAAATTGTGATATTTTTTTAAAAATAAAATATTTAAAAATATATTTATAATTTATGTAGTAGACCACTTGTCCAGATTAGAACATGGAGAAAACATGTCAAAAAAAACTGACTTGATCAAGGAGACTTTTTCGGATGTGCAAATCCTTGAAATAAAAACTCAATTACCATGGTATGTTGATTTTATGAATCACTTGGCTTATGTAGTATTACCATTAGACATATTTTTTCATCGAAAGAAGAAATTCCTACATGATGTAAACTGTAAAGTTTTATATGTAGGATGATCTACTTTTGTTTAAATGATGTTCCAATTCTATTATGCAAAGATGCATCTCAGAGGAAGAAATCGGAGAAATTCTAGATCATTGTCATTCTTCCCCAGGTGGATGGCATTTTGGTTCCACATGCATAACAACCAAGGTATTACAATTAGGTTTTTATTGATCTTCAATGTTCAAAGATAGTTATGCATTTGTGCAAAGTTGTGAGAAATGCCAATGGATTACATTCTCCCAAAGATATGAATTGCCACTTCCCAGCATAATAGAGGTTGAATTATTCGATATTTGGAGAATTGATTTTATGGGACCATTTCATACATCCTTTGGCTACAATTACATTCTCCTAGCCATGAATTATGCGTCTAAATGGGCCGAGACAGCTCTAATTGAATGATGCAAAAGTAGTCCTCAAGTTCCTCAAGAAAAATAGTCTCATATATTCGAGGAGGATCCCATTTTTATAATAAATTATTTAATAATTTTCTTGCAAAATATGAAGTAAAACACTGAGTGACACTGGCATATCATCCTCAAGCAAAAGCATGCAATAAACAAAGATGTATAAGATGTAGGAGATGATCCGACATATTAAAGATTGGCATGTGAGTGCCATACACTTCACCTACTATCCTCCTCCTCTCCCTCCTCCTCCTTAATGAACAGATTAAAGTACTCCAAGATAAGCCACTCCTTATTTTCAAACTTGTTTATATAACTTACATCTTTGAACAAGTTTATTGGGGGAGGGGGAGTGTTTTTATCATGGAAACATTTGGCTCTACATTTTCCCCTTCTTTCATTCTTTTTATTTTCTTTATTTAAGATTTATTTGCTTTCTAGGAGTAGGAATTTCTAGAGCAATGAAAAATCTGATTCATTGAAAGGACATGTACGATAAAACACTAATTGTATGAATTGGTGGATTAATGATAAAAACTAGTGATGAAATATTTGAATTACAATATTAATTAGACATGATAGATCATTTTTAATGCATGTATGGATGAAATTGAAAGTATGCATTTGAATTATTATATATACCCGTGAGAATTGAACTGTCAATATAAGAAATTTATTCTTTAAGAGCAACAATTATGCATGTATATCTGTAGAAGTTACATTGGTTTGTTTCTCAAATTTTCTAATATGTGCAATAGAATTAAAGATGATTTAAGGCCATTATTGTTAGCTACTTAATCAAATTATCCTACCAAATAAATTATAATTTTTTTAGTCACCCAAATTTTGAGCCTTATGAACTCATTTTGTGAGCCTAATATGATCTCTAATATTTCAAGTATTTGATTAACTTAAATCATGTAACAAACTCTTTTTGTTGAGATAAAGGTTCGTGAAAAATATTGGAGAACAATTGAGGAGAAATTGGTTGGTTAGTTGAAAGTAGAATGAATGAGGTTAGTCTCAAATTCTATCTCTAAAAAAAAGTTCGTATATATCATGCATTTATACATTCAAAAGAGAGATTTTTTTTTGAAACCTCGTTCTTGATTAAAGTAGTTATGTAAAAAAGTAAGGTATTTATTATTGCACAAATCACGTCTTAACTATAGTTTTTCGAATTATAGACTCAAAGATTACCATTATTGTTTATAATATGACTGTATAATTTACTGTTGAAAGTCAGGAGATAATTTCTCCTCTCTACTGTATATTTATTAAATACCAAATGAATAAAAGAGATAACAATCCATTATATTTTCTTCAAAGGTGAGGGAGGACTCTCGTGCTCGAACTGGGGCTGCGATCTCTCTGTATGCTGCTCCAAGCCCATTAAGGGCATAAAGAGTAATATCATCATCATACAGAGGTTTATAAATGATATGTTGCAAATCCTTTAGAGGCACACTGGTGCAGTATTTTGCGCTATCTCAAAGGAACCATCACTCATGGACTACTCTTACGTCGTGCCTCCACACCGATTCTCAATGCCTACTTCGATGCTGATTGGGTGGGTAACCCTCAAGACAGAACATCTACTTCATCATACGTCATCTTTTTTGGGAGAAAATCCAATTTCTTGGAGCTCACAGAAACAACAAGCAATAGCGCGATCCTCTACATAAGCCGAGTATCGTGCACTTGCTACTACAACTTCAAAAATTCGTTGGATCCAAAATCGCTTCAATGAGCTTCTACTGCCTTTACGTTGTCGACCGACTCTCTTTTGTGACAATATTGGCGCAACTCACCTATCGCTTCATCATGTTATGCACTCTCGTATGAAACATATTTATGTTGATATTCACTTTGTTCGTGACATTGTTACAAAAGGACTCATCTCAGTTTCTCATATCAGCAGAAATGATCAATCAACAGGCATACTCCCAAAGCCTCTACATAGAAACCGCTTTCAGGATCTACGGTCCAAAATCGCTATTGCTGACGGAACAACGATCTTGAGGGGGCGTATTGCACAAATCACGTCTTAACTATTGCTGATTCAATCCTAATTATTGAGTCAAAGATTGCCTTTATTATTTATAATATGATTGTATAATTTACTGTTGAAAGTCAGGAGATAAATTCTCCCCTCTACTGTATATGTATTGAATACCAAATGAAAAAAAAATATCACAACCCATTATATTTTCTTCTCTCATATTTATGAGATTCGAATGAAAAAAGGTGAAAAGATAAATATGACACCTTACTAAGAACCAATCTCATATTTACGATTTTCGAATGAAAAAAGGTGAAAAGATAAATATGACACCTTACTAAGTGTTGGGTACCGCCGTCACCGTTTTCGGGCTCAGGGTATGCCTGGGCTTGCCCCGATTCGGACACACAAGTCAATCGGAGGATTTGGACAGATCACACAAGACCATTCACCGATCAAGACTACAAACCCACTTCCCGGTAGCACTTCACTCCCAAAACTCACCCACCCGAAACCCACTCAAGCCACACACCGTAAACCTCACCAACGTAGATAAACACACAGTATAGACACGGGGACAGTGGAAGGGATTGCAGTGAGAAAGCTGTTGAACTCTATTGCTCACCACCGAATGGCCGACGTCAATTTATAGGTGAGCATTCAACCGGAGAACCCCGAAGGGCCACGCGGTTTCAACACCGCATTGAATGGGAGTGAAGACTGCCTGGGAAAGGGGTGCGAATTCGTCGCAGGGAACGGGGCAGACATGGGGAAGACGAAGTGAAGGGGAGAGAGAGGAGCGGTGCAATCACAGTGAAGAGGGGAAATGAAGCCCTAATCAGCAAACTGGAAACAAAAAGGGGAAGGCTGGGCTAAAGGGCCTGGGCTTAATAAGCCTGTGCCCAGACATGAATTAATGAGCAGGCCCACAACTAGAAATTGGGCCAATACCCAATAACATTCTCCACCTTATTGGACCAACCCTCACACTACCGATTGACAAGTACTATCCGGGGCGCAGGCAAATCATCACTGCCCTGTACAGTCACACACACACCTGCACAAACCAAAGGAAAAAAATGAGAACAATACAAACAAAAAACAGAATGCAGGAAATACAAGATTTTAATCTAAGGAATCAAAATTCAGGGTATTCATGCAGTCCTTTGTTTTCTCAGCAGATAGGCATTTAGTTCCCATGTCAGCAGGGTTAAATTGTGAAGATATTTTCTCAAGTTTGACTGTTCTCTTTTCAACAATATCCCGAATAAAATGATATCGAACATCTATATGTTTGGTGCGATCATGGAAGACAGGATTTTTGCAAAGTTGAATTCCAGATTGGCTATCCGAATAGACAATAGTATCACCTTCTAAGTACCCAATTTCAGATAAAAGGCCTTTTAACCATATAGCTTCTTTTAAGGCATCAGTAATGGCAATGTATTCTAACTCAGTAGTGGATAAAGCTACAACATGCTGCAGTTGAGATTTCCAACTAATGTAAGAGCCACACAAAGTGAACACATATGATGTAGAGGACTTCCTATTATCTCTATCATTTGCATAATTAGAATCAGCATAACCAATCAGATTAACACCTTGAGCACATTTTGAAAATCTAAGACAAGTATTAACAGAACCCTTCAATTACTTTAACAGCCATTTTAATGCATCCCAATGAGGCATACCAGGGTTGGACATGTATCTACTCAAGCAACTTACCGAATATGCAATATCAGGTCGAGTGCTTACCATAAGATACATGACTGAGCCTATAGCATTAGCATATGGCACCTTAGACATTTCATGTATTTCAGAATCAGTTTTTGGGGATTGATCCTTACTTAGCACAAAGTGAGCAGCAAGGGGAACATTAACAGGTTTAGCATTAGACATGGAGAATTTACTCAAAATCTTATTCACATAAGAAATCTGATTTAAGTGCAGTATACAGTTCTTCCTATCTCTAACGATATCCATGCCAAGGATTCGTTTAACATCTCCAAGATATTTCATGTCAAAATTATCACTTAGGCAATTCTGCACATATTCGATATATTCAATGCAAGGACTAACAAGGAGCATATCATCGACATATATCAGCAGAAAAGTAGGAATAGATGCATCACACTTAAAGTAAAGACAGTGATCATGCACACTTCTTTTGAACTTAAGATCTTTCATGCAAGAGTCAAATTTCTTGTTCCATTGCCTAGGGGATTGTTTTAAGCCATATAAAGACTTTTTTAATAAACATACATGGTCAGGTTTTTGAGGATCAATAAAACCATCAGGTTGATGCATGTAGATTTGTTTGTCAAGTTCACCATGCAAAAAAGCAGTTTTTACATCAAGTTGTTTTAATTCCCAGTTAAAATGAGCAACTAAAGCCAACATTATGCGCACAGTAACAAACTTAACAACAGGAGCAAAGATTTCTGTGTAATCTATCCCCTCCTTTTGAGTAAAACCTTTAGCTACGAGTCTAGCTTTAAACCCAATGCTGTCAGACTCTTCTTTTACCTTATACAGCCATTTACATACAACCACAGAGCAATTAGAAGGCTTAGGTACAAGATTCCAGGTTTGGTTAACATGCAAAGAGTTCATTTCATCATTCATAGCATTTAACCAGTCAACAGAATTCTTAGAATTCACAGCTTCCTTAAAGGATTTAGGTTCTAGGTCAGTGGGAGATTCATACACATTCAGAGCATGCATATCCATGTGATAATCATTAAGTCTAGATGGCTGCCTAATGTTCCTTCTAGATCTGTCCCTAGCAAGTTGATAATTATCATTTTCAACATTTTCACCATCTCTTATATTATCATGCAAATTATCAGAGTTTGTATCAGATAAAACAGGTAAGTTTGGTGTGTGCTCCACCTCACTCAGAGTCGTGTCAAGAGCAACAGAAGGCACAGATATAGGCAGACAAGGGAATTCAGATTCATTGAAAATGACATCTCTACTTATGGTGACTTTAAGACCAGGTTCATTTTTTAGCCATAATCTGTAGCCTTTTACACCTTCAGGGTAACCAAGGAAAACACATTTTTTAGACCTCGGTTCTAACTTATCCAGTTTTGATGCACAAAAGCAGCACAGCCAAATATTCTTAAGTTTGAAAAATCAACAGCTTTTCCTGACCAAACAAGTTCAGGGTATTTCCCATTCAAAGGAACAGTGGGGGACCTATTAATTAAATAGGCAGCAGTGACAACTGCTTCACCCCAGAACTTCTTAGAAAGTCCAGAAGCTGCAAGCATGCTCCTTACTTTCTCAAGAAGAGTTCGGTTCATACGTTCTGCCACACCATTTTGCTGTGGTGTGTATGGAACTGTTTTGTGTATTTGAATACCAGAAATATCACATAGATTATCAAGTAGGTGGTTACAAAATTCAAGTCCATTATCTGTCCTAAGTTTCTTGATTTTCCCTTTACACACATCAGCATGTAAGTATTTAAGTATGCTAGTGCATTTAGACATATTGGGGGCAGGGGAGATGGGGAAACTGACCCTATGTTGTTTACCCTTTACACATGGTTCACAGAAAGCATGCAAGAAAGCTTATCATTGCCAAATGATCCTACTTTTTGCAACAGTTCAAGGCCTTTATTACTCATATGTCCTAGTCTACAATGCCAAAGTGCAGTTTTATCATCTTTAACTACATTTGCATGCAAGACAGGTTTGGTAAAACACATATACAGGTTATTACGTTTTTCAGCTTTAAGGACCATGATTGACATAACACCCTTACCCCATTTCCCCTCATACCCCTCATCTTCTAATGCAGCACAGGATATAAAATTACTATTCAAAGCAGGTACATATCTCACATTTTTCAAGTTAAGAGCATGTCCAGATTCACACATAAGTGAAATATTTCCTACACATAGGATAGGACATTTCTTATCGTTTTCCATGGATACAAAGCTATCTTTTGTTTCTTTAAAGGAGCAAAACAAATTTTTGAAAGGAGTCAAGTGAAAGGTGCAGCCAGAGTCAATTAACCATTCATTTTCACACAAGAAAGATGAATTTACAGAATTAGCCACAGAGGTTTCACAAAAATCTGTTACCATGAAAACATCTTCATGCAATTCCTTTTGAGATACATTATTGGCCTTAGGTCTTTTTGGTTGAGGACACACATTTGCAAAATGACCCGGTTCACCACAATTGAAACACTTCTTATTTTTATTTGTGGGGTTATTCACTTTTGCATATCCTTAGACCTTTCTTGACCATTTTTGTTTTCAGAAAACTTTTTCATTTTCTTAAAGTTCATTCCTTTAACAAACATGGCATCAGCATTGTTTTGATGTTTCATACCCATATTGGCTTTTAAATCTATCTCTTTACTTTTTAATCTGTTTATAACAGTGTCCAAATTAACTTGATCCCTACCATATTTTATAGCATATTTTACATCACTGAAAGAATCAGGAATATCATTTAAAAGCACAATAGCAGTATATTCATCCATAGATTTATCACCGATTTTCTTTATGTCATGTACATATTTTTGAAAAATTTCCATATTTTCTTCAATATCTTTAGACATATCAAGTTTAAACCGAAAAAATCTTTCAAGCAAGAACATTTTGCAAGGAAGTGAAGTTTCAATGAACAGTTCTTCCAATTTATCCCATAATTCCTTAGCACATTTTTGTTCTCCGACCTTTCGGATAACAGAATCTGAGAGGTGAATGATGATGGATGAGAGTACAATCTCATCCATCTCTTCCTTTTTCTATTCAGTCGTGGCATCAGAAAATGCAAGGGTGATACTTTTAAATACACGTTGCTGTATTACTATCCCTTTCATTTTCTGCTGCCATATGCCAAAATCAGTGCGACCATCAAATGGTGCAAGATTATAGGACCCCATTGAAGACATAATGCACACAACACGAAGTTCACACAATTCACACAAGACTCAAAACTGAGGATGTCCAAGTTCACAAACCGATTGATCGATTGCGCAGGGGGTCACTCAGATTCGATTTCCAGCAGTAAATATTCAGGTTATTACACACAAGTAATAAAACAGATTTCACAGACCTCCAGGAAACCAACACAGGTTTAGCAGATAGGCAAAACACAGTAGATAGGTACAAAGGGACAGTAATGCAGAATCACATAAACCTGCCCGGTTCGACCGGTATCTACCAGCAATCACTCCCAATCCCTATTTGATGCAACCGGTAACTAAAAGAGGATAGTTTTAGCCGCTTTACCAGAGTGAGATTTTGGAAGACCTCAAAAGGGACCTCCTGTCTGTGAATCGACGCATGTCGAGCAAAGGCGCGACCGGCGGGGGTTGATGAGCAGACGGCCCACCAGCCTTGGTACAATACCAAGGGGCAGATCCACCATCGGCGGAGTCGCGCGGGAGCGACAGCAGAGTCGTGCGGAGGTGTGGGCAGTGGAGTCACGTCGAAGACGACGGGCAGCGGAGTTGCGGCGACTGCAGCGTGTCGCCCAGCGGCGACGTCTGCACACGGCGACGGCGGCGGCGGTGCTCTGATACCACTGTTGGGTACCGCCGTCATCGTTTTCGGGCTCAGGGTATGCCTGGGCTCACTCTAATTCGGACACACAAGTCAATCGGAGGATTCAGACAGATCACACAAGACCATTCACCGATCAAGAGTACAAAACCCACTTCTGGGTAGCACTTTACTCCCAAAACTCACCCACCCGAAACCCATTCAAGCCACACACCGTAAACCTCACCAACGGAGATAAACACACAGTATAGACACGGGGACAGTGGAAGGGATTGCAGTGAGAAAGCTGTTGAACTCTATTGCTCACCACCGAATGACCGACGTCAATTTATAGGTGAGCATTCAACCGGAGAACCCCGAAGGGTCACGCGATTTCAACACCGCATTGAATATGAGTGAAGATTGCCTGGGGAAGGGGTGTGAACTCGTCGCAGGGAACGGGGCAGACATGGGGAAGACGAAGTGAAGGGGAGAGAGAGGAGCGGCGCAATCGCAGTGAAGAGGGGAAATAAAGCCCTAATCAGAAAACTGGAAACAAAAAGGGGAAGGCTGGGCTAAAGGGCCTGGGCTTAATAAGCCTGGGCCCAGACAGGAATTAATGAGGAGGCCCACAACCAGAAATTGGGCCAATACCCAATAACACTAAGAACTAAAATAGTGGTTGATGACAACAATTATTGGACTAAGAAAGAGAAATCTACAGACTAGTTCACAAGTGAGCCACTTAGCCCAAATTTCCCAAAGTAACCAAAAAGCCTACATTACAATAAAAGAAAATAAAAGACCTTTTTGATTCATATTTTGAGTATACAAATGAGCAATATAGAGATAAGTTGGCATTACAAAAAAAAAAAAAGACCTTTTTAATACATTACAAAAAAAGAAAAGAAAAAAAAAACCTTTTTAATCCAGATCTTGAGTATACAAATGAGCAATATAGAGATAAGATGATGTGCAAGCATATGGTAGAATGCATATTTTAATTAGCTTAGAGCAGAACCATTCTTATTTACTTGAGAATCATAGAGAAATTTTTTACCATGTGAGGTATTGGGATTCAATGCATGCATTCTTTTGTGATGCAAATTTTGTGAATGCCTAATTAGTAGTTTCATGCTTTAAGCGTTATTCATTAGCAAATCCATCCAATCATTCATTTTATTGTTTTCATTATTCGAGGATGAACAATAATTAAGTTTGAGTAGCTTGATAAATGTAGTTTATATATGTATTTTAAGTGACTTGAGATGCATAATATGTACCAAAATAAGTATAATTCCTATGTTTTAACTCACTTTTATCATATCCAGTGGATATTACGTGTTTGTTCATTTTGTAGTCATTTTGCTCCATTTTGAAGATAATGAAAAATGAATGAAGACGAATGAATGGGGGATGGGGCTTGAACCGTGCGGGTGTTGCTCGGTCGAGTAGAAGTTTCACATGTATTTTAGATGAGGTCGAGAAGAAATGGCACCCGACAAGACAATTTTTCGCTCAATCAGGCGAAAAAACAACCCTACCAAGCCCCATTTGGATGGGGTCGAGAGGATAAGTGCTTGATTGAGCATTCAACACCTGACCAAGCGAGAGTGATAGGGCTAAAAGTGCAGTTTTTGGACTAGGTTGAGCGATGAGGTGCTTGGCTGGCGGATCCCAGGTCACCCGAATGATTTCTGGCTCAATCGAGCGAATCCCTGCTTGATTGAGCGCAGTGTGCAGAATTTGATGCATATCTTTTTGTTTTCGATTGATTTGAAGACCAAAACAAACCTTAGGTCAATTTCTTATAAATAACCGCCCTACATACTCATAAAAGATACACTAAGATATACAAAATAAAAGATACAACTAAGGGTTGGATAAAAATAGGCAATTCATTGTCCACTTCACGTCTTTCAAAGGACAAATCGACATATTTCCTACGAAGATTTAATGTTTCATGGCTCCTATTTTTGTGTGATGTTAGGAATAATTAGAATTATATTTCTTATGATTGTTAATTCAACTATGTCTGGCTAAACTTTTCTAATCTTAAGACATGTTTGATATGATTCAATGATTATATTGAAGTAAATTAGTTGATATTCAAGTTCTACTTCTGATTTCTTATTCACACACACACACACACATATATATATATATATATGTATATATATTGTTTTGTATTCCTTGTTTAATTATAAGACTTATAATTAAGTATGTATGATATATGTTGAGTTAATATATAGAAGATGAGACTCCATATGGATCTGGTATTTATGACAAATAGTTACATGACTGTTTGTCTGCAATATTTATGAGGACTCATCAGTCTTTTATTCGTTTGGAGCTAATTATTCTTGTGAAATAGATATATTGGCATGAGTAATTAATTTATTTATATAGATATATTTCTAATTGATCAAATATATTTTAGATTTATTTTGTTATTTTAAAATTTCAAAATGGTCTCTTTATTTACTAATAAGAAGTTCAAGGACTTATTTCACCTATTTTAAAAGTTAAATGCCCTAATTGTACTGTAAAATAATTTAGGGTTCAATTTGAACCCGATGTACTAATTTATGGGCTAATTTGTAACTTATTTTTAATTAAGAATATTTCATACTTTTATTTCCTATAGAAATATTTTAAATATCAAAATATACCAAAACTAATCTAAGAAAAAATATTGTATATATAATATGGATATCAAGTTGAAGATCATCAAAAGAGGATTAATTTGATAAATTTTTATAAAATGGAGTTGAGATGAGAAAGTTATGAACTTTAAAAAATTTGGGTGAAATAACATGAAAACCAAAATTTAATTGGCTGCCAAATTTTCTAAAAATAAAAAATAATTTTGACGGAATAATTCTTACTTACTATCGATGACAAGTTGCTGAATTCTCGAACTAAATTTATTGTTATTGGTGATTGAAGAGGGTATCAAGCTAAGAATTCTGCTCTAAGGTTTCAAATTCCTCAAGAACTTTTCTCAAAGAAGAAGAGACTTAGAGATTATCCTATACTTTACGTTTTAATTATATAGATTTAAATTCCTTATTTTTTTTTCTTTTTTTTTTTCTTGTTCGTCGATTTTAGGGAATTAATTTGTGTTACAGAGAGACAAAATGCTAAATTCAATGATCTTGATTGATCATGTTCCTCTTGGCCTAATTCCTTGGGCAGCTGAAACATCATATCAACAATTTATAATATCAATCACAGGGATTTTGTGCTGCATCAGGAGTATCGATAAACTAGAAAAATCTTAACTGCTATGATAGTTTAATAACTTTTAAATTTTTTTTTTGGTTAGTAGACTTTTTTTTGGGTTGTACACTTTTAATATTTTGAATTTGAAATATGTTATATTACTTAAATTTTTAAATAAATAGTTTATAATTAAATCTCTTGTATATGTTGAAATAAACTATTATTTTGTAAATAATAAATATTTTGCAAAGGGAAATTGATAGATATTGATAAGGTAAATATTATTGTCAAATTATTCGAAAATTCTAATTAAGATATTCTTGATTGTAGATTTAAAAGATATTGTGGATATATTCTTGGAAGAAGATCACGGTTGAACGAGTAGAGAAACGAAAGGAAAGTCATGGCTAAAAATAAGGAGAATCAAGAACAAATCTGGGAACAAATCCTTGAAAGATATTAAAAGATATGAGATATGCATATCAAAGCCATTTATATAAAGATATACATATCACAACCTAGTAGGAGAAGATACCGGCAGATTCCTTGGAGGACAAGGAGAGACTATAAATACAACCTCAAGCCATAGAGGCTGGCAACTCTCCGAGATATTCAATTACCATTATATGGACAGAGAAAAATAGAGAGACTGGTGAAGGTGCTATTATATTCGGGAGAATACAACAGACTGAGAAGAACTCAAGAGCGAACCAATAGCGAACATCGCAGAGTCTGGATTACATTGAAAATTCACCACACGTTGATTTCGGGAGATCTCAACTTTGTACAAATGGGAGTTTGTATTCAAATCCATCTAGGGGACTAGGTGGTCAAGTAAGTGTTTTAGAAGGTTAAGTTACACGGGTAGACAAGTATTTAGGGGGAGCCAAATACGTGTAAGTTCTACTGTAACATTTGTGGGAACAAATATGTCTTCTAATAAGATTACTTGAGAGGAAGAAGGGATTTCTTTCTCGGTTAAAATCAAACTTTATTTTAAGCTTCTGCATGTTCATTTACAATTCGAACTACTGTTGAACAATTACACACGCGCACAGATTCTGATCTAACATTTGGTATCAAAGAAGGTTACAATTTTTTTTAAAAAGGTAGATCCAGGGACAGACACATGGGTTCACATGAAGGGACCTCACTATGCGCACCTTCACTCGATGGACAAAATTATCCGCTTTGGAAGTCAATGATGATTGTCTATCTAAGATCCAAACGATGTGGAGAAGCAATCCAAATAAAGTGGACGTGGCTTAGGATGCAGGATAGAACGGACATAACTAAGGTTGTAGACAAACCAAGGACATTATGGATGGAGGACGAAAAGTGTGCCGAAGAGGCAAACTACATAGCATTGTATGCTATTCTTGCTTCGGTTGATGTCATGAGATACAAGTTGACTATACACTGCCAAACCGCCAAAGATGCTTGGGATGCTCTACAAAAACAATTTGAAGGAAATGAGTCTGTAAGAAAATCAAAGTTGTAAAGATTGGCCACACTATTTGACGAAATACAAATGAATGAAGATGAAAACATTGAGATGTACTACGCTATGTTCAGTGACATTGTAAATCAATGTTACACCCTCGGTGACGCTATCAAGGAAGATGTTCAAATCATGAAAATTATGAGAACACTATCTCCTAGATTTAGAGAAAAAATCACAGTTCTAGAATCATTCATGAGAATCACACCGATGACATTAGATGACTTGATGGGAGAGTTAAGGACGTTTGAGTTAAACAATCGCATGGACACACCAAAGAACAAAGGGATAGCCCTAAAGATGGAGACAATAACTGAACAATTCGAGAATGATGTAGCAGTAGTTGCTGACAAAATGGCACTTCTCACAAAAAATTACAGCAAATTTGTGAAAAGATACAATCAGAGACAGCAGTTCAACAAAAGTCCGAACACTGAAGAGAACATCAGAAAAGGTGGAAACAAACATTTGAACACTTGGAAGGTAAATCGAAAGGACTCTAACCAATGCAGAGAGTGTAGTGGATACGGACACTATCAAGCAGAATGTCCAAATTTTCTAAGAAAGAACAAAGCACTAAAAGCCACTCAGAGTGAATTTGAATCTGAAGGAGAAGAAGAAACTAACGAACAAGAGATAGAATACCCCAATAACTTTACCATCTATACATCATTAAAGGCCCTGGGATGTCTCACATCTGTTGTTCGAACTAAGGAGGAACTAGAGTACACTGAGGAACCTGATTTTGACGATCCAACTCTGAAAGATCTGGAGAGATTGTATCTAGACATATCTGCCAGATGTATCATAGCTACAGAAACTATTCGAAGATTGGAGAATCAAGTAAGGGAATACAAAAGTAAAGGCGCACTAAGCACGAAAAATCAAGAACTCATTCACGTGAAACATGAACTGCACATCACTAGGGAAATAAATGAAAGATTAAGAGATGATTTAATTATGTCCCAAAAGAATGTGAGGAATCTCGAACATCAGGTCGAAGTTTACGAGAAGGAAATTGAGTCACTCAAAGCCAACTCAGAAACAGCCCAGACAACTACAACAAGCAATCACCAGGTAAACTCCTCACTTACCAATGAACTAACAGATTACTTCTCAAAATTGTAGGACAAGGATCATGTGTTAACAGAATTACGAGCTGAGCTGGACAAAGCAGCGCGAACCATATAAGGACTAAACAAAGGAAAAACCAAATTTGATGAAATCCTGGCGTATGGAAGGCCACAAAATAATAAAACAGGAATAGGATATATTGAAGAAAGAACATCGGGATCAACAGTCTTTGTACCAGCGACAATCCCTACGTTCGACCATGAAGGACATAATACTACAAGAGAACCTAGGAAACAAGACACAAAATGTATGAGAAAATTTATTCCTATTTGCTATTATTGTGATGCACCTGGGCACATCCGACCAAGATGCTACAGAATGAAATGTGACCTGCAATCAGGTAATATTTCAACTTGGAATATATATGGTGTTTTGGTAAAACATCATAGGTCACTGGACTCTTCGAAAGAAAGAAAATTCAAAAACAGAAAATCAAATATGAAAAAGATTTGGGTTGTCAAGAAAAACATGTGTCTTACTTTGTCAGTAGTCTCACTCGGGGAGAACAATACTGGAACATGGTTCTTTGACTGTGGATGCTCACGACATATGACAGGTAATGAAACATACTTATCAGATATCACCCCAATAAAAGGAGAGTCAGTAACCTTTGGAGATGGTAAGAGTGAGCGTGTCATTGGGAAAGGGACCCTCAATGTTAATGACATGCCTAAATCGTCTAATATGTTTCTTGTTGAAAATCTTAAAGCAAATCTGTTGAGCATTAGTCAAATTTGTGACCAAGGACTCCAAGTAAATTTCACTCATGACAAATGCTTGGTGCTAAACAAAAATAACGAATGCATGCTCACCGGAACACGGTCCACTAACAACTGTTATCTTCTTGACAGGAGTCATAAAAGCTACAATGTTAGCTCGGAAACAACAAAAATATGGCATAAAAAATTGGGACATATAGGATACAAATACCTCATTGCCTTGTCAAAATCACAATGTGTACGAGGACTGCCTAAACTCCCAAGCAAATATCAAGGTATATGTGGACCATGCCAAATTGGCAAATAAGTAAAAAGCTCACATAAGGTAACACAAGATGTTTGCACAAAACAGATCATGGCCTTGCTACATATGGACTTGATGGGTCCTGTTCAAACTGAGAGTGCTGGAGGTAAAAGATATATTTTTATTTGTGTTGATGATTTCTCAAGATATACCTGTGTAAGATTTCTTCGTGATAAATCAGATACTTTTGATGAATTTGAAAAATTAATAAGACTGATAGAAAATGAAAAACATGATTCAGTTGTTCGAATACGAAGTGACCATGGTAGAGAATTTGAAAATACTGCATTCACTGATTTTTGTGCCTCTTGAGGTATTGCTCATGAATTCTCTGAACCTAAAACACCTCAACAAAATGGATTAGTAGAAAGGAAAAACCACACATTGCAAGAAATGGCCAGAGCTATGATGATAGGCAATGATGTTGCCCAAAAATGGTGGGCTGAAGCCATAAATACAGCACGCTATGTTACAAATAGGGTATATCTTAGGAAGGGAATGGGAATGACTTCTTATCAAATCTGAAAAGGAAAAACTCCTAATTTAAGTCACTTCCATGTGTTTGGTTGTAAGTGTTATATATATAATGATAGACAACAGTTAGGTAAATTTGATGCCAAAAGTGATGTTGGTATGTTCCTAGGATATTCGACCAACAGTAGAGCCTATCGTGTCTATAATCTGAGAACTCAAACACTCATTGAAAGCACTAACATTATATTTGATGATTCTTTGATAAGACAGGAAGTTTACTTGGAAGAAGCAGGTTCTTCAGCTGGACGACCAATGGGAAACCAAAATAGTAAGGACATCACAGAAACTGACCAAGAACCATCTAATGAAAACAGTTGTAGAACCGAACCCTCAACAAAATTCATAAAGAACATGCCAAGGAACTCATCATTGGAGAACTTAATGAAGGGATAAAGACACGATGCAAACCAAAACCCGACTATCAGACAATGGAGGGACTGGTTCACCATGCTTGCTACACCTCTATGGTCGAACCCAAAAATATCAAAGAAGCACTCAAGGATGATAACTGGATACTAGCAATGCAGGAAGAATTGGAGCAGTTTGCTAGAAATGATGTTTGGACACTTGTACCAAGACCTGACAGTGCGAACATCATCGGAACAAGATGGATCTTCAAGAACAAAACTGATGAACAAGGTAACATCACTCGGAACAAAGCACGACTCGTGGCCCAAGGATACACACAGGTAGAAGGAATTGACTTTGAAGAAACATTCGCTCCAGTTGCACGACTGGAGTCAGTAAGAATCCTTCTCTCTTTTGCATGTCTTAAAAAGTTTATTCTTTATCAAATGGATGTAAAAAGTGCATTCTTGAACGGGTTCTTGACAGATGAAGTATATGTTGAACAACCAAAAGGATCTGAAGATCCACACTTTCCAAACCATGTCTACAAATTGAAGAAAGCCCTGTATGGGTTGAAGCAAGCTCCAAGAGCATGGTATGAAAGACTAACAAAGTTTCTGGTTGCTCAACGATACAAACATGGAGGAGTAGATCAGACCCTGTTCATCTAGTGGTCGAACAATGATATCATTATTGCACAAATCTATGTAGATGACATTGTGTTTGGTTCCACATCCAAACAAAAAGTGAATGACTTCGTCTTGGTAATGTCTCGTGAGTTTGAAATGAGCATGGTTGGTGAACTTTCCTACTTTCTTGGTCTATAGGTCAAACAATGCAGAAGTGGAATCACGATACATCAAGAAAAGTATGCCAAGAACCTGGTAAAGAAATTTGGACTTGAAGGGTGCAAAGTAGCACACACACCCATGGGGACAAATACCAAGTTATCCAAGGACGAAGGTGGAATAAGTGTTGACCCAACTCTCTACAGAAGCATGATTGAAAGTCTCCTGTACCTCACTGCTAGTCGACCTGACATAAGTTTTAGTGTTGGACTATGTTCTATATATCAATCAAATGCTAAGGAGTCTCATCTTAAGGCCGTAAAAAGAAGCATACGATATGTGGCAGGTACCACTAACTACGGCTTAAATACTCCTTTGATACTAAACCCTTCCTTGTAGGATACTGTGATGCCGACTGAGCCGGCGACATGGATGATAGAAATAGCACTTCTGGAGGATGTTTCTTTATTAGAAACAATCTTGTATCCTGGTTAAGCAAAAAGCAAAACAACATTTCACTATCAACAGCAGAAGCTGAATACATAGCTGCAGGAAGCTCATGCTCTGAACTGGTATGGATGATGCACATGTTGTGCGACTGTGGTATGAACCTGACTTCCATGACTCTATTATGTAACAATCTGAGTGCTATTAATATGTCTAAAAACTTTGTGAAACACTCCAGAACTAAACATATAGACATTAGACACCATTACATCCGAGAGTTGGTTGAAGATGGAGTCATTACCCTTGAACATGTTCCTACCATAAGTCAACTGGCTGATATTTTCACAAAGGCCCTAGATGCACAAAAATTCATATCCCTGAGAAAATCTCTCGGGATCTGCTGTGCTATGTAAATGCTGTATCAATAAAAAAAAATAATAATAAAGGGGAGGTGGAAATCTCGGATTACCTAGGATAACTATAAGTCTCGTACAGGTTTAAAATTTTGTTTGTCTTGAACTTTGAATCCATTATTTCTTCTCCCAGTATAAGGAAAAGAGCTGCGACCTTGAAATAATGTTGTGGAATGCTGTCACCAATGTGATAGAGCACCAAGCATAGAAAATGATAGGTCCGTGAAAGCTTCCTTAATAATGTTCACCTCTAAGTTGCACCAAATATAGGGGTTACAAGGTTCTGAGCTCGTCACACAGAGTTTTTCCAGTGTGGTACTTTATTGTGTGGTTTGCGAGCTACTACACAAGGATTCGGCAGAAGGAGCAATAAGGAAAAATCATATAACTCACTTAGCAATCAAAATAGGGTGAACATATACTGGAAGAGAAGACTTGAGGATTTTTCTTAGTGCATTTTCAAACATTGTTGCCTGACTGAGACTTATGTTTAATATGGTGATCTATGATTTCATTCCTCCAATATAAAAAAAAAAATTATTTCAGCCTCTCTAATTTTTTCATGGGATTATATGAATCATTTATGCATAAACATGGTCTGGATGATTATCTGGTCGTGGCTTGGCTTCGAAACACGTGTCAATGGGAACATGGTCTTCCCTTCTTCAACTGTCTGGATGTGTGATTGTGTTTTTAATGACTATATAACTGTAATGAGTGGGAGCCGTAAAAGGGTTTAATTGGCCCACATAAAATCTCGCAAAATTGACAGGAATCGAGGCGTCTACCGCCCTCACTTCATATCATTGTCAGTTTATGATTGACTATGCCTGACCACTTTCAAAGTTCACCTTCATGTCTGTGTTTGTGTGCTATTTCTTCAACATCTCTTTATAGAGTTTTCATAGCGGACCAAGGAGATTCACCCAGCGGAAGATGACCAAGCTGGATCTTGGTTCCATTCTTGAATCCAGAACCATTAGAGACAATCCCTTTGCCAGAATCTGATGAGCAGCCATCGGCCGACCAGGGCAAGAACCCGCTCCCTCCCGATCCTTCGTCGTCTTTGTGCGCCGACGCCCTGCAGCCCAAAACCGCTCCAACATATGTTCCATTACCTAGTGCGACTACTCCGCCTCCTGCTGCCTCAGTTCCACAAGAAGGGGATCCTTCCCCTATGGAGGAATCTCCACTTCCTCCTCATGATCTCCCTCCCAAGATGACCTCACGCCCATTCCAGAAGCCAAAGGTCCACCATAAAGCAAAACCCACAGAGAAGACCACCATTCCTACACCACGGCATCGACATCTCATTGATGAGTCCTCTTCAGAGGAAGAAGAGGCGAAATCTCTGACCCGCCGTTCTCATCGTCGCAAAAGGCCTTCTCCTGCTGCCTTTCCTGGGTCCTCCCCAGGGCGCCTTCACAACGAAAATGATAAGCTGATGAGAGGTAAGGCCTTCTGTAAGTCATTCTACATGAAGGCTGCATTCGATCGATACAAGTTATTTTCTGGTATGGATTTTTGGCCCAAACGAAACCTAGATCTTAAGCA
Source organism: Caryopteris x clandonensis (assembly GCA_028749325.2). NCBI lineage: Eukaryota > Viridiplantae > Streptophyta > Magnoliopsida > Lamiales > Lamiaceae > Caryopteris > Caryopteris x clandonensis. Next base: position 1,487,026 of record JAPYKT020000045.1, read on the forward strand.
TTTTGCAAAAATATCTGTTATGGAGTTTATCGAAAATTCCGGATTAGAGGTTACTGTGACAAATTTGGGAAGGTTTTATGGTTCCATTGTTCATGAATTTTATGCTAACTTGGTGTCTGGCGTTCAAGATACCGAATCACCTTGGTTTGGGAAAGTTTTTGTCCGCAATAAGATTGTTAATTTCATAACTAATGCCATAAACGATTACTTGGAATTGACTGGCCTGGATGCAGAGGAAGAGGTGGAAGTCGACCTCGGGGAGGTGGTCGACTTCCTCAGTGACGGGAAGCTCACCAGCTGGACTAAGCCTGGGATTTCTCCCTCCATACTGACACATGAGGCCAACTAGCTTCACAAAATAGGGAGACAAAATTGGACACCTACATCCAACAAGTCTCACCTCACATCGGCCCAGTGTCAGTTCATCTTCAAAGATATGAAGACCATTTCCTACCCTCATTTGGGGCCTCCTATCGCATCAGGGCATCCAGGCTTAGTCCACTGATGTCCACCAAAATAAAATAAAATAAAAGAGCAAAACACAATCACAAAAAATAATAATGATAAAAAAAACAAGCTAAATAAATTATAGGTTCCTTGCCTAAAGCAATGTAAAAATTGTAGGAGTTGGGAAAGGGAAGCTCTTAACCATTAGGCTACAGAATAATTTATATCATATTTCAGTCTAATATATATATATGTATAATACATATATATAATAATTTTGTGCCCCTAAAGTTTTGTAATTTTTTGGGGCTCGAGGCGATGGACTCTTCTGACTTACGGAATGTCTGGCCCTAAGTTGAACGCCACAAGATCTTGCTCAATAACCTTGATCAATTCTCGAAAAACTTGAAAATATTACAAAGAGAGTAATCAAAGTGACAGAAGAAAGTGCTTATTCTTGAAATTTTCCACAAAGTCTAATTTTACATACATGTTATGACATAATTATAGTTTAGAAAAAGTAACTCTTGTTGCCTTACATTAATATAATAGAACATTAATATAAATCAATTAGCAGCTCTCAGTACCATTAAAATACAATAATAAGCCATATAAACTCAATTGATAACTCCTTGTAAGTAGCAATGTTATTCCCTTTAATACTCTCATCCATATAGGTCCGATCAAACTCACTTAGGCTAACCACTTGTTGTGGCATGATCAGGTGATCACCATGCTTAAATGCGCATACCTCTACCCCTTTATTGATGGTTTAGATGCCCAACTCCCGCCTACCATCACAAATGACTATGACAAAATAACTCTAAATCCAAACTTTGCAGTTTGGTCCAAATGCCATGAACACATTTATGGTCTTTTATTGACTATCCTCATTGAAGAATCTATGGCAGAGATTGTAGGTATCTCCTATCCCCATCTCAGCCAGATTGGTTTGTTGACATGAGACTCTTGGCCCATATGGCGTCCTCTCATTGTCACTTAGATGATTTTGAGCCTTATACTAGTAATGGTCGTGTTGTTGGTGATGGTGACACTCATTCTATTTCTTATATGGGTTCTTCATTTGTAACTAATAAATTTCCGTTGTTGGATGTATTGATGGTTCCTCACATCACGAAAAATCTTATGTCCATTAGTAAATTGACAAATGATATGCCAGTTGATGGTACTTTCTTTAATTCTCATTTGAAATTTAGAATGACAAAGGACGTCTTGGCACAAGAATGAACTAGAGATGGAATTTATGTTTTGGAGCATTATGTTCGGCTTTTATAACTACTTTAAAATTCTAGTTATTTAATTGTATCCTTTGAATTATGGCACAATCATTTGGGGCATGTCCTAGTTTCTATTCTTCAGATGTTAATAAGTTGGGTCAATTAGCCATTACATCACTTTTACCTAAACCCTTTATTTCTTGTTGGCCAAGAGCAAACTTTACCATTTATGTTGAATGAAAAATGCGCTCTATCTATTTTGGATTTGATAGATTGTGACTTGTGGGGCCCATCTGCTATTGAATCATTTGATGCTTTTTGATACTATGCAGTATCTGCAGATGAATTTTCACACTTCTCCTGGATGTATTCTATGCATGCGAAATATGATTTTTTTTTCATGTATTGCAATGTTTCACATCTCTTGTTTGCAATATGTATAGTGCCACTATCAAAGTTTTCCCATATTGATGGGAGTATTGAGTTTACCTCAAGTTCAGACTTTCTTTAGCGCTTGTGGTATATTGCATCATTTTCTTGCCCATATACTCCATAGTAAAATGGTAGGGCGGAGTGTAAGCACATATATATTACTGAAATTGCTTTATCTTTATTATTTCATGCACAAGCTCCCGCAAAATATTGAGTTGATGTTTTCTCGACGACCATTTACATTATTAATCATTTGCCATCTACTATGTTGGGCACCAAGTCTCCTTTTCAGATGATTTTTAGATCGACTCCTAACTTTGCAAGTTTCAAGGCATTTAGTTGTTAGGTTTATCCTTATCATTGGGAGTATGCTCCTCGTAAGTTTGCTTCGAGAAGGCATCCTTGCATATTTCTTAGTTAGAGTGGAGTTCCAAGGGTTTTCGCTGCTTTGATCCTTCAACTTCTTGGGTTGACATCACGTGTCATGCTTAGTTGATGAATGTCTTTTCCATTTCTCAGTCACTTTGAATGATATTTGGGACCTTGTTCCCTTATCTGCCAGATTTGAATATTGTGGGATCTAAATAGGTGTTTCACAAAAAGTTTAATTGATATGGTTCTATTGAGGACTACAAAGCTCATTTGGTGGCTGAAGGATTTACTCAAGTTCCGGGGTCTAATTTTTCTCACACCTTCAGTCCTACTGTTTAAGCAGCTACTATTCGTGTGATTCTATTTCTCAGCTAGTTATTGCGACAGCTTGACGTCAAGAACACCTTCTGCATGGTTTTCTTGACAAACTAGTTCTCATGGCCTAACCATCGAGTTTTATTGATTCAAAATTTTCGGCTCATGTTTATCACCTCGAAAAGGCCTTATGTGGTCTTTGTTAGGCTCCTCTTGCTTGGTTTTACCGCTTTAGCTATTTCTCTTCACCTTAGATTTTGCTTGCAGTAGGGCGGACACATCCTTGTTTTATCGTCATCGTACTGATTGCACTATTTTTCTATTGCTCTATGTTGATGACATCATCATCACTAGTGACAATGATGTGGCTCTTCAACATTTCATCCTCGTGTTAATGTTAAATTTAAGGTGAAGGATATGGAAACCCTTAGTTATTTTTCTTTGTTTGGAAATTACTCATACTGCCTCAGGTTTTTTCTTAGGTCGAGCCAATTATGCGCATGACATTCTTAGTCTTGCCACTCTTTTAGACCCCCAAGCTTGTTTCAACTCCTCTAACAGCTAGGGAATCTCTAACTAGCTCCGGTGTTCTTTTTGAGGATCCTATCTTGTATCGTTCTCTTGTTGGGCCATCCAATATCTCATGATCACCCGATAAGACTTATCTTAGGTAGTTAATCATATAAGTTAATTTCTGCAGTCACCAACCATGTCTCATTTCATGGCGGTTAACTACATTCTTCGTGATGTAAAAGGCATGATAAATTTTGGTCTTACTTTTTACCAAAGCATTGATTCATCTATTTTGGGCTACTCCTATGTCGATTGGGCATGTTGCATTGAGACACACTGCTCAAACTATGGATACTCTATCTTTTTCGAATTCAATCTTGATTGTTGTAGTGCAAAGAAACAACCTATGCTGCTCGTTCCAGCTGTAATTTTGAGTATCATGAGGTTGCCAACACCACTTAATAATTGATTTGGCTTACTCATCTACTTTGGGAGATTTGTGCTTTGCCCTCCTCTCAACCTCTTTTACTTTATGACAACAAGAGTGAACTTTTTGTGAGTCAAAACCCTATTGCTCACAAGAGGGCTAAGCTCATTGAGATCGATTGTCACATCATTCTTGAACTTGTCTCTTCTAGGCGACTTCAGACGTGCTTTGTACCTTCAAATTTATAGCTAGGTGACATCTTCACCAAGAGTCTTCCGCGTCCCTCCTAAGTTCCCCCGTGTTGATGTTCATCCCACTTTTCACTTGAGCAGGGAGGGGGTGTAATAAGGAAAGTTAAGAGTTGATTTCGTAAATATTTTGCCATATATTTTTGCATATTCTTGTTGATATTTTATTCGATTTATTCCGTGCACATCTATTGTATTCCCATTTAGTAATATGAGCTAACCCATCATCCAAGTCACGGTGATTGACATACCAATTCTCACACTGCAGTATCGAGGATTCTGTAAATGGGATACATTTAGATAATTTAAATAGATTAAATATTTTTTTAATATTACAATTCAAACTTACAAAAAATAATGTTTTATTTATTTAGTTAATTTGATACAATTGAAGATTTTTTTTCTCTTTTAGAAAAATGACTATTATCCAATTGCATTAAAAAAACAATTATGTTAATGAATTGGCCTGGAATTCAAAATATGACACAAAAGATAATTTACTATAATACATAATTAATTAATTAACCAATCGGATAAAGATAACTGGCTTGGAATTAAAGATTACAGGGCTAAATGAAATTAATAATTTTGTACAACAATTATAAGATTAATAAATTAAATGGGTAAAAGTGACAATATTTTTAATAACCCAAACCATTGTTATCTTAATTATTCACTTGAGCATCTCGTGATCAAACTCTAGGTCTAACATTTTTCTTCAAATTTTTTTAAGGTAGACTAAAAATATTTGCCAAACACATGCAACCACTAAGAATCGAACCTTGGTCGGTTGATAACAATGCCAACATTAACAACCACTAAACAAATAAGATAATTAAATATTAAAGCAGTATCTATTATATATATATAGCTTGGAAAAAAATACTTTCAAATTTAGTAAAAGAGAAGAAGAATGTAAAGAAGATTAAGATTATAGCTCTTTCCCACTTTCAAAGCAAGGCACGAGGAAAATTTTAGCTATGGGGATTACACGAGGGAATATAGGCGCAACTAGTGAATTATCTCCCACTTCGCCCTACTAACAAATAATACGACAGGAATTGACATTTAAGAGAAAGCAAACCAAACATTACAAAATTCAATGGGAGCCCCACATCATTGGTTAGTTTGACAAAAAAGTTGCATGTCAACTAGTAAGACAAACTTAATGGTGTTAGTTCAAAGACCTGAGGCCGCTCAAGATTTTGACCTTTTCATTAAAAGAAGAAAAAAAAAAATGTGTTTTCTCATATATGATAGATGTAGATATATTTGCAGTTTAAGAACATATATCTTGTAGTTTATAAGTTTTGTGATATGTTAGTGTATATCATTTTAATTATATGTTATAATTATACGAAACAGTTAACATATCACTTTATGAACTTAAAAAAGTATTGAAGGTGACGAGATCGAAAGAGTGACTCTTAAATAAATAAAGAAGTAATATATGTTTACATGTGATATTTCAGAAAAATCTATAATAATCAAAGTGTGAGATTATTTTTACCTGCAACGTCACTAATTAATAGAGGCTTTTAAAGGGACTCTAAGAAAAATATGAAAATGTTGTAATTGAGATCCAAGTCGTCCAACAAAAGACTTGGAGGAAAAGGTAATAAAGCAGTAGTCTCTCTCTCTCTCTCTCTCTCTCTCTCTCACATATACTGGCTTTAAACCCTAAGGATAGATATATGTAAAATTAGTCGGGACCATATCCCTATACACATTTGTTTTTATCGAAAAATATCCAACAACTTAATATTGTCAAATCCTTAAACAGCCGTGTAGTTCCTAATTTAAACGAAATTCCACAAAGTTGAAGACCTAAAACAGAGAAAAAAGGAGACTTAATTCTATACAATGGTAAATCAAACAGTTGAATTAATTTTAGTTTAAACAAGGACAAACCCTATCCTAAAAGCTCTTATCACACTAAATCTCATATATAATTTCCTCCAATATAGCATTCTCAATCTCCTTGCAAATTTCCATTTTCTGCTGCTCCGAATCAGCATTCCATTCATCTTCAGAAGCCAAGAAATCACGATGCAGCTGATGAAATATGTTGCTTTCATTTATTGAGTCTTGGCTCCACATCCACACATTTTCACACGCAAGCTTCCATAGCTCTTCAGCTCCCAAGATTTTCTGTAGCTCTTCTCTACTGTTGTCTCCTCTCTGGTGCTTTTCAATCACTTGTCTCACGCAGTCAATCAGGAGTTGCTTTCTTTGCTGCAAGGCCCTCTTGTTTATATTGTACTGATCGTAAGAATTCGAGCCCTCCAGTTCTTGCGATTTGCAATGCGCTGCCTTCTTTAACTTTCGTTGTGATATTGTGTTTGATGATTCTCCTTGTTCTGTATAAAGTTAGCACAACTGTTTACAATCTTGAAGCAGAAAATCTTGATGCAACCCTCTCTCTCTGCCTCTCTCTCAACAGAAGCAGAAAAACATGGTTTAAACTTACTGTTATGAATCGGTGAATCTCCATCTGATTCAGTTTCTTCTAGGACTGAGATAGGGCTGAGCTGTTTACTATCTTCAGCACCTCTCCATTTAAACTTTCTATCTGCTTCAATCTGTTAGCTTCATAAATAAAGAAAAAGAAAAAAGAAATCAAAAGAAAAAGTTCAAGAAAAATTTAATTAACATGCAATAACCCTTGCATTATCAAACAAATCAATAGAACAGTAAGAGCCCATTCCATGCCTCTCCCTGTAAGAAAAGACTTCCACTTTTCATCATATCTGCTGCCGGACAATGTGTGGGCCCCAAATCGCTGTCTGTACAAGAAAACCTATCTTCATGGCTCGAATTTTCTTGTCTGCACTTCAAGATCCCCATACGGGCATTTAATTTGAGTTTCTGGATGCTATTAGCCATGACCAACTGACTGAACACAGCTTTAAGATAGTCCGTACAATTTGGGACTGCATAGTACCGTCTCTTCTTCTTAATGCTGCAAAACTCACCAGAATTGTACCTTCTAGAATTTTGATTTCTGCCTCTTTCAAGAAGGTAAACTTCCAAGGAAAATGGCTCTTGTTGCTCTTGGAGAAATTCTCCAAGCAATTTGGGCATGGCTCTCAAAGTTGAATTGGAGTTTTTGACTTGGGTGAATTAATTTATATTGCCAGAAAGAATAAAGATGTGATATTTCAAGGGAAAGGATCACTTGCTGTTGTGTGCCCTAAAAACGATATTGTTCTGGCAAAAAAATAAAAATAACGTTGGTTTTGGGACACGGAAAAATGTGCAGCAGAGAATATGGATCCTTTTAGAAGCAGCTGTGGTGGATAAAGTTTAGGACAAGAGATAAGAAGCTGTTGGGTGCAGGAGTGTGTGCTAATGAATTGGAGAAAGACAAATGCATTTCATTTCTGTTCAGTAGCAGAAGATTGGAGACTCTAAAACCCAGAGACATAAATTTGAGGGATGGGCCGAGACAAGTTTTTTTGTTTTATTACAATACTGAAAAAGTTGTCACTTTGTTTTGCTGATCAAATTGATGTCACAATGCAGCTTCATAATTTAATGTACAGGTGCTTGTCTCTTCTCTTAACTTGGAGTGCCAATCGTGGTACGTATTCCAATTATGACACTTGTACTAGACTAACATTCCAACTATTTAAACTTGAAAGCTTACTATACTTAATTATCAACACCAAGAATTAGCAATCTCAGTGTAGAGTTTCCCAGAAGTGCAATATGTTGTAGGGATTACTATTTCTTTGTGGTGAATTCTCGAATATTTTGGGGATTGAGCTTTTCAACGTATTCAGTAGTGGGGATGAGACGATAATAGTCTTTATACCCCTGCACCATTTCCTTACCCGAATGTATCCCTGTTTAATTAAAAGGGGGAGTCCTCATTTCCCCATATTTTTTAAGGTTTTGATATATTTTTCTTCTTGACACTTTGTAATGTTCCAAAATGTTTTGATGATATTAAATGTATATTTTTTAATTTCAGTTTCTATTGTTGTGTTATTTATTGACATTTGTATTGTTTTTCTTTAAGTTTTACTTAAAAGATAATTAAAAACCAAAACATTTACCAACTCAGTTCAATTTATCCATCATTAAAGGTATCTAAAGCAAATTAAGAAAATCATTTAGTAGTTATAATTATGTGTATGAAATAACCACTTTACCCTATAATGTATATATGATTTATATGCTCGTAATAGCCATATGATTTCTAATTTATTTTATTATGCTTAAAAGGTTAATTCTTAGTTAAATTAGGGTAAATATAATCAAGATTACACTTACAAATACATTCATTTTGTAATCATAAATTCTCACATTAAATAATTAATTCCAATTTGTTTCTAGAATTCTGTAATTTGATCTACGATATGAATATATTAATTATTCTCCCAACATTTAATCTTTGAGCGAGAATTATAATTTTTTTAAAAGAAAACGACATAGTTGAAAATAAATTTAACGCTTCATGACAAATAAAAAATAACAAATAAATTAAAACAAGTTTTCTTGTTTAAACCAACACTTAAGTTGGAACGAAATGATTTTCTTTTAACATTTACATACACACAAACATATCAGATAGCAATTGGTATGCAGTCAATATTATGAGAAAGTGTAAATAAAAGTTGTACCGCAAATGGATGTTTGATACAGCTACACAACTGTCAGTTGGAACTGGAACTGCAACGGTCCCCCACATGCATGTTGTCCTAACAAAATAACATGGCCATGGCATTGATTGTAACACAGCCACTGCAGACTTCCAAATACCCTCTGGTAGGGGACTCATCACATCTCCTCCTCTTCTTCATATGTGTCTCTTTATTTATGTACTTATCCAGCCTTTAACGCTTAAAATAAAAGTAAAGTCAAATTAAGTTCTCGTTTTTTTGTGTTCGCTTTTCTCTTATTTAACGCTGTTAACATTTTCTTAGTTTTCTAATTAAAATTCAAGGTCCAAAAAATTAAAAATAAAAATAAAAGTAAAGTCAAATTAAGATCTAAATGAAATATTGGAAAATTATGTGTTAGGATTTGCATCAACATCCGCTGGACAAAGTAGCTAGAATTTAGATCAGAATTCGCGCATGTTTGATTTTTGTATGTAGTACTAACATAAAAATTAAAACTGTATTAATAATGCGGAAGTAATACTCAATTCTTTAACTTTTCTAGAGAGAATTCCTTCTTCGTTAGAAAAAAAAAAAAAAAAAAGAGGTGTTGTCACAATGTATAATTAGCACTTACTTACTTGTAACCTCACTGTATAGCTAGTCATAACAATACACACTCCTATTAGCTAGTCACAACATCGCAATGAAACACAAAATCAATAAAATTGACATCTAGTCACCTAGTTACACATCTTGTATATACAATACAAATTTATATTGCATCTAGACTCAATACACAATATGAATCAATTTTCGTCCTCTGTCTAGACTTCCTTGTGACAGGAAACTGAACGTGAAAGTTTGGATCTCCTTCCTCAGTTTCTTTGTGCATTAAGGATTTGATGGATAATGGCAGCCAACTCCATAGATATCTTCTTTTTATATGTGACATATTCGGATGGATATGACACTCTTGATTTCTTAACTTGGAGTTTTGATTGATATGTTAATAAAATCGCACTTCAACTTGAAAATATAATGCTTAATCACTTGGTAACAAATTTTCAATAAATCTTTTCGTGTCTTAAAATTCGCAATCATAATCAAAATCCACAAAATATGAAAACATAAGTATTTTTGATAAATGATGTTAATTTATAAATAATTCAGGACAAGATATTTCTTAACACAAAATGTAAAAACATAACATAAGAACATATTTAATTTAACATACTTAAATGTATAACATGTTATCAAAATACTAAGTCTACTAATTATCATGCTTCCAATAAAATAATTGAAACCTATGGTACTAATAATTTATGACAGTAAAAATGTAATAATATATTTTCTAATCATCAATAAAATTTGCATTCTGTTTATGAATCAAATTTGCATTATTGTAAAACACATAATGCATAACTAGCAACGAAAATAAGGTATAAAACATATGAAATATTCAATAACTTCATAATCCATTTTATAATCCTAATACATTCATAAACCAACTTCATAACAAGCATCAATTAACATGTAAATTTTAAGTAGTTTCGTATACTTTCACCTCACCGCCCTCCTCCTCATCAACTCCTCAACCTAAAAGGGGTAACATAATAAGGATGATCAATATCTAGTTCGCGAGAGTCAAACTTGTCAAAACCAATTACACATGTAAAGACATAATATTTAAAATAGTTATAAACTTGAACTTATAACTTAAAGTTGTAACTTGTATACCTTGTACTTGAATGTATAACAGTAAACAAGCCATACATTTAACAAACATAATTAGTAATGATACAGTAAGAACCCTTACCTCAAAACTAGTTCATGTGATATGCATATGCAAATTTTCTATTGTTCATAATCTTTGATTGCCTCATTCTTCTTTTACTCAACCATGATATTAAACTTAAAAATTGAAACTTAAAAAATTAGAACTTGGTAGAGATTTTGGAAAAGTTTGAGGATGAATTTAAAAGGAAAATATAAAATTTTCAACGTATCTATTCACTTTGCAGTAGTAAATAAATATTTTATATCTCATAAAATATTACGAAGAAAATTGTAAACATAAACTATAGATTAAAAAAAAAAAAAAAAAAAAAACTCATATAGAGTTATCATATCCAAATTTCAAAATTTTCTAAGAAGAATAAATGTTGGTTTTGAAATTTCCCAATCAAAATTGCTGAAACTATGAATTTTATGCAGCCGTGGGAAAAACTTTATAAATTAAAAAAATTCAATATGAAATCCCTTGAAACTTTTACAGACACTAAAGACATATTGAAAAATAATATATTCAAAAATCAAAAGATTTGAAAACCTATAACTATATATTTTGAATTTTCAAATGACAAACGTAGAATATTTTAAATACATTTTTTTTTTTTTACTAGAATACAATTGTGAGTTTTCATAAAATTTGGATGTGTCTATATAAGACTTATGAATTTTTTAAATCAAAATATATGAAGATTGACTAAAGAGAAAAATGAGATCGAGATGATAGTGATGACTCAATCGATGGAACCAAGAGGAGATGAACAATTTTAAATGGAGGAGGAGACAATTACTTTATTATATCTTTTTTGTTTTTTGTAATTAATTAGTTATAAAGCTTTTTATTTGTAGGTGTCAATTTGAAGATCCTTAATTCTTGTACACATATTGTTTCTTGTTAATCAAGAATTAAACTCTTCATTCCTAATAAGGCTTACAATTAGTTATGTTACCTAATGACTTTCTTATTTATCCATAAATTCCCAAATCCTACTGTAAGAAGATAATTGACTCCTTGAGGCCTGATCGTATATTCCCTTCATATAAATATAAGATTACAACATGTTATGGGAATATAGACTATACAATCATTACTATAATTACACTGCTATAATTGTGCATAAAATTAAGGGTATACAATACTTACATATTTACATACTAACACGCCCTCTCAGTTAGAGCAGGAGGAGTGCGTATGTTCAGACTGGAACGGAATACATTGAACAATGGACTATGAAGTCCTTTGGTGAAGATGTCTGCATATTGATAGCTGGAAGGAACATGAAGAACTTGAATGTGGCCAAGAGCAACTTTTTCCCGGAGGAAGTGAATGTCCATTTCCACATGTTTAGTACTTTCGTGATTGACCAGATTATGAGACAAATAAATAGCACTTATGTTATCTTAATATACAATAGTGGCCTTTAGCAACGGACAATGAAGTTCGAGAAGGAGGTTGCAGATCCAACAAGACTCAACAACAACATTGGCAACCCTGCGATATTCAGCTTCAGCACTAAAACCAGATAGAGTAGCTTGTCGCTTAGATGACCAAGAAACCAGGTTATCACCAAGAAAAACACAGTACCCAGAGGTGGAGCGACGAGTATCCAAGATGATGTAAGATACTAATCTAGTGGTTGGAGATGATGTAAGATGCATTCCAAGATCAATAATGCCTTTAATATAACGAAAAATACGATGCAAAGCATGAAGCTGTTGTTCGCGAGGATCGTGCATAAACAAGCAGACATGTTGGATAGCATAAAAGATGTTTGGTCTCGTAAATGTGAGGTATAGAAGTGCCCCAGCAAGTTGGGGATAGAGAGTGGATCCTTGGTGGGCGGACCACTGCTAGCACTGAGTTTGGATTTAGTGTCAACCAGAGAGAGGATTTCCTGAGCATATTGGCATTGAGATAAAAACAAACCATTGGAGGTTCTGTGAATAGATATGCCAAGGAAGTGTGAAAGTGGACCCAAATTAGTGATTGCATACTCTTTACTGAGAAGAGAAATAAATTGTTGCTTAAGTGTGTCTGAAGAAAATGCAAGAACTATATAATAAAGAGGGAAGTGTTACTTTTACTATTAACAAAGCCAAGTGAAATTATATAATTGGCAAAATGTTGATACCAAGCTCTTGGAGCTTGTTTCCGCCCATAAAACACTTTTCGGAGGAGACAAACATTTCGGATGGATGGGGTCAACAAAACCATAGGGTTGATGCATGCATACAGTTTTCTGTAAATCACCGTGTAAGAATTCATTCTTGACATCCAACTGATGAATAGACAATTTACGTGAGACAACAAGACTCAAAACAGTTCGAATGGTGGTGGGTTTCACCATAGGGCTAAATGGTTCATCACAATCCACCCCGATTTCTTCAAGTTTTCCATAGCAACCTAGCGAGCCTTGTATCTGGCAAAGAGCCATCCCTATTCTTTTTATGGCGAAATAACCACATACCCCGAATTATATTGGCCCCTTCAGGTTGAGGCACCAAGTCCCATGTGTGATTATTAAGCATAGTATTCATCATTCATAGCAGCATCCTAATTGGGGTCTGCAAGGGCATAATTGTGGGATTTAGGCAAGGGTGAGAGAGAGGAAGGTGAAGTAGTGGTTAGAAAATATTTAGGATTAGGCTTAACTATGCCACTTTGGCTTCATGTTTGCATTTTTGGGGCTTGAGTAGGTACAATGTCGGGAGGTTGAGCTAAGTTTGGATGCACATTAGAAGGAAATGTGGATGGGGAAATTGCGATGTCAGCAGGCTCGATAAAAACATAGGTCGTGAGTGGCTCGACATGGTGGAAGGGATGTGAGGACAAGGATGAGGTGGGAAATATGCAAGATCGTGGGTCATCGAGATGTTCAACGGGAAGAATGGATAAAAAATGTGGGGTCATGGTAGGGGGTGGTACCATGTTTTGACTAACATTGGAAGAGAGCTTTATTGCTTAAATAAGCATAGTCATGAACTTGTGGAGTGTAAGGGGTAGAATATGGAAAAACATTCTTGTAAAAAACCACATGACAGGAAATCATGACCTTTTTAGTGTGCAAGTCATAACATCTATAACGACGTTGGGAAGATGGGTACCCCAAAAAAATGCAAGGGGTGGATCTAAGACTCAACTTGTGTGTGGTGATTTCAGATAAATTTGGGTAGCACAAATAACCAAATGTGCGTAAATGAGTATAACTAGGTACACTTGGAAAATAACTTCCAATGGAGTGTTGTTATTAAGGAGACTCGTGAGGTGAATATTTAGAAGATATATGGCCATGTGTAAGGCTTCCACCCAAAAAGAGGGGGGATGGAAGCATGAAATAAAAGAGAGCGAATAATATTGTTAATAATACGTATCATTCGCTTAGCTTTCCCATTTTGAGGTGAAGTGTGAGGACAAGAGTGATGATAAATCATTCCATTTGAATCGGAAAAATTTGTGAAACTATGATTATCATACTCTTTACCATTATTGCACTTCAAAGCTTTGAAGGGAATCCCAAATTGAGTGTTGACATAGGAGTGGAAAATAGAGAAATTAGAAAACACATTTGATTTTTGTTTGAGTGGAAATGCCCATAAATAATGAGAATAATCATCAATAAACAACAATAATATTAAAATTGGAGAAGTAAACAAATCACTATGGATAATATCAAAGGGTTTTATAGTCATAGAAAGAGAAGTAGACAAGGACAATTTGCAATGCTTTCCCAATTGACTAACATGATAAAGCCTGGAGGTAGTCTCCTTATTACACACAATAAAATTATTTTTCTTAAGATGACTCAAAACGGGTTCGCCATGATGACCCAGACGATTGTGCCATATAGAAAGAGGTAGGACAACATTGCAAGATGCTAAGGTGGAAAATGGGGACGATGGAGACAGAGGATAAAGATCACCCACACTATTGGACCTCGTCAAGATAGCCCTCGCTCGTAGATCCTTCGCAGAGAAACCAAAATGATCAAATTCAACAAACGCATGATTATCTTTAGTAAACTATTAAATAGAAATAAGATTTTTAACTATATTAGGGGCATAAATAATATCTTTGAGAGTAAGGTTATGGTGGAGGTTAGGTAGAGTGGATGAGTCCGAACCACAAACTGGAATTTTAGAGCCATCACCTACCTAAACATTCGAATTGAGATTGCACCAATTTATAACAGAAGGAAGGATACCTGGATTGTTCATGACATGAGAGTTGGCACCGGTATCCATATACCAATTCTCATCTGGTTGTTGAAGAGACAAAGCATTAAAAAATGTTGGTAAATCATGCAGTTGGTAACGATTTGTGAGGAGTTCGTGGGGCTGCTATTTATTAACACATGGAGCAGGTCCTAGCGGACCATGGCTATGGCCTGGAGGTATTCCGCACCATTGTGGAGATTGGGTAGGATAAGGGCACGGGGAAGAGGCCTAATGTGCTGCCCATGGGCCAGCCCATCCATAGTATGATGAGTATCCAACCCCACAGCCATATCCGCGACCACTGCATCGGTTTGACCACTTTTTGCCTTTATTGTTGTGGTCACTAGTATCATGACCACCATTATTACGGCTGCCATGACTACCACTGCCCGAGGGTGGCTGTGGGAGCGGAGTATTGGACAAATGGGAGGAGTCATTAGATGCAACAAGAATAGTAGAGGAGGGATAATTACCCTTTTTATTGTTGTCACGGCTCCTGCGATCCAGATCAAGCATCGAGCAAGCTTTGTCGAAGGAAGGTAAGGGATTTGATTGTTGAATAATGGTGGCAACTGTGGCATATTCATTGGTGAGATGAGCAACTAATTGAAGAACAAAACGCGCCTCCAAAACTGGATGACCAATAGTAGAAAGTTGCACAGAGATTGTCTTAAGGGCTTGACAGTATTCAGCAAGAGAAGAAAATTTTTTGAGGTGTGTAGCCCCAAATTGTTGTTTAAGTCATACAACACGAGTGCCCTTGTTATCTTGGAAAAGATTGCATAAACAGTCCCACGTCACCATAGCCATAGCTGTTTCATCAAGTATTTTATATAAGAGATCATTGGAGATAGTACTATAAAGCCATTGTAAAACAATTGCATTAAGATGATTCTATAGATCATCATCAACGTTTGTTGGCTTTGGTATTGTTGGATCAATATGGTCCAAATAGTAAAAGCCTTTGCAATGTTGCGGAACAGAGTAACCCATGGAGTATATTACACTTTGTCAGCATCGAGAATGGGAGGAACAAGGTTGCGAATGTTGGTGATGTTCAGTGTGGGATGAAAAACAATGGAGACAACTGTGGTCTGACCATTATTGAGTTTTGTTCATCACCAACCATTGAAACAAGAAGAAGAGGAAAGAGAATGGATCAATGGTGGCTAGGGTATAGCCGATACCATGTAAGAAGATAATTGACTCCTTGAGTTCTGATGGTATATTACCTTTCATATATATATATATTTATATATATAAGATTACAACTGTTATGGGAATACAGATTATACAATAATTACTATAATTACACTGCTATAATTGTGCATAAAATTAAGGGTATACAATATTTACATATTTACATACTAACACCTACTACAAGTCTAACATATTGTTAGGCTTGGACTTGACAAAATATATTTGAGTCATGCTTGAATTAATTTTTTAAAACTTGACTAACCTAAACATATTAATTGATCCAATGAATGATGTAAGCCCTAAATAAATAATAAATCTTTTAAATTAATAATTTATGATTTATGGGGCATTACATTAGATAGACATGTTTATTGTGTAGGTGCACTTCAATTGGATTTTTCTCAACATGGAGCTAGAAGTTGTAGAGTTGAACTTTATTGTACATGCACAAACTCTAAGTTTCTAACAATAAAAAAATAATTTTATTTGAGTGCCTATATTGAAAGATATTCTTGTTCTCCTATAATTATGATATTCTTGTTCTTTCTATAATTATGCATTAAAGCTCAAAAACTTTGATAGCCAATTATTTATGGGAAATCGATCTTCTCATTATGCGCTCGAAAACCTACAAATTAAACAAAAAAAAATATTTCCAAGACCAATTAATCAAGCTTAAAACAAGGCAAAATGATGTAAACATAAATATAAAATGTGCTTAATTCATGTTCCCATACAATGAATGGATCTTGTTGTTAAGACATGATGGACAATATAGGATAAGTAATTCAAGCATCAGAACATTGGGTGAATGTATTGGATGAGGAAAGCGGCAATAATGATACGCATATATTAACTTCTTTGAGCTGAGTATAGTGGAAATGGAAAAATTCCAGAGAGATTTCTATTAGGGAGTTTATGGAAGAGGAGGACTCAGAAAGGGAAGAAAGCAGAATAGAGAAGACATAAGTAAGTAGAGAATCAACAACTACAATTCTCATATTGTAAGCATAAGATTTACGTAAGTACAATTGAGATCATAGTTTAATATGAATCTTAAAACTTCATAATTTTCACATTACATATGAAAGATCATAATTTTTACATTACATATACAAGATCATAATTAAGGCACTAATACTAAGAAAGCTTAACTTTTTCTTTTTCTTTTTTTAGGATAACGAATCACAAAGAAACCTATGTTTTTTTTAATCATAGAATAAACTACATAGTTGATAAAAGTAATATAAATATGTATTCCTTTTATAGACAGATTTCTTAAGCAAATATAACTATTTTTGTAGTCATGTTCAATCAATATGATCTGATCAAAACTTATTGGCATATATTATTTATTTAAACCATAAACTAAAGTATTTAATATTAATGATAAAATATCTTAATATTATAACTTTGATGGAATGTAGGGCACAATAATCTTACAATTTACCATTATTCCTACTCTATATTAAGCATAACTCAAGCCTTTGGGTTGGGAGATCACTAACAATTTAGTTGTTATGGAGGAGAGCACAAATGAACCACCATAATGTTGACCCTATTACATAAATTATTGTCCATATCTATAGGTCAAGTTGAGCCTTCCAATTTTGAATTAGTTCGTCTTGGGCTTCTAATGTTTTGGGCTACTTTGTCATCAGCTGGGCCATATAACAAAAGTAGAAAAAAGTACAGATAAAAAAAGTTGGAATATGAGTTGGATGGAAATAATTGGTAAAAAATATGACATTTTAAAAACAAAATCCACAATTTATAGTGACTTGAGAAGTATTTCCCAAACTATTATAATACATCAATGAATATAATTTTTAGCTAAAACATCACCACACCTACTGACTTTATATTTGGTAGAAAATTTAAGAATAAAAACATCACATTCTATGATTTTTTTTCTTAAATTAATACATATGCATAAATAACAAACACACACACACATACATATACATACATATATATATACATATATATATAAAATAATAGAAGCACCATCTTTTTTTAATAGTCCATTAATTTTTTCGCTCATTTTCTTTCTACTAATAACTATTATATTTATTTATTATTTTATCATAATTTTAGTTAGATATTTAAAAATTGAATGATATTTATAATATACTTGGACTATATTTGGTCGATATTAAATCTGTGATATATAGAGAGAGAGGTTTGATAGAGGAAATGATTAGTTGATGATCTATCGAGATGTGCAAATGATTGATAATATTATATAACTTTTCTAATATTCAACTTTTAAAGATCATAAATTTCATGCATTAGTCTATTACTTTTAGTTGAACTATATATAATTACTTTCTTTCATCCCAAAACAACGAATTGAAAGAAAATAAAGGATATTATTTTTTTTAATTTCTTAAAATTTATTCCATTTTACTGATTATATATATTATATGATTTTATGTATAATATTAATATCATTATCATAATTATGCTATATATAAAAATTATTGAATATAATATATATATATATATATATATATTAAATATTAATCTATGAAAAATACGAATCGCAATTTGAAGAAAGGGTGGGTTGTGATGGATCACCACACCGTTTGGATCATAGATAGATAAACATCATGGATTTCCAGTACGTGTAATTTCTTCCATCCAGGTATAGAGAGCGTAGCAAGTGCATCTCGTGAGTGCTCATGGTCCCTGAATCTACCTGTTGATAAAGTGGAACCTACTCTCGTGCCAATTGAATTATCAGAATATTAGTGTACAAGTTGAGTTCGTACTCAATTTGGTACTCAGTAGTAAAATTTGCGGAAGTTTAAATAAAAGAAACATAATTGAGTTATGTTTCAAGGAAGAACTCTCTTCTTCCTCAGTGAGAACATATATTAGAGAAATATCTTGTTTCACAATAAGGTGAAATGATGAATTTACAATAGTGTAGACTCCCTCTTCACCATTTGAGTTATTAGGGTGAGGTTCATCTTCATCTTGAATTTCCTCTTCATCTAGTTGTTCCATCTGATTCTATAATCATCATAAAAATCATCATTTATTATTAAGTAATAAAAATATTTAAGAAGATGAACAAAGATAAATATATGAACTCACAACAGGTTCCTTTAAGACTGAACATATACATGGATCGTCCACTCTAAAACAACATTCTTTAAACAATTCAGCTCTTGTTGGATATCTTCCAAACTTTGTTTTCTACTGATATGTCATATGTTAATTCATAAAATGCATTATAACTAGAACAAATATATATTTATTTTGAATGAAAATTTACCGAAGCTTCCCTGACAAGTGCATAACTCTTCTTGCCCATGCGATGGAGTAATTTCAGGTCAGCACGTGTCTGTTTATTCTTTTCACTAATTACCTATGGGGTGTGGAAAATTAATAAAATAAATTTAATAGAGAAAAGCCCATAATGATAACCAAATTTATAACCCATCTTAAAATTATATATTTTTTACATTAGTTTTGTCAGACATCCAATATTCAATTAATTTCTTGAATTGCTCATCTTCAACCCTATCAGGTTTGTTTAAAAGTCGACTCGCAATAGGTATATATGGATTAAGCTTCTTCATCTTCACAAAACTCTTCCAAATTTTTCATTTCCTATTGATGGAATTTAGAATGTAAGATTCATTTCCTTGTGGCAGGTTAAAATTTTCCTACAAAAAATAAGAGTTAATGAAGTGATATAAAAATGATATATATATAGTATAGGTTGAGAACTATCATTTGCTTATCACATTAACATATATTAACATGTATATAGATATGCGAGCAGACACACACACACATATATAGAAAAAAATGCCACCTAATGCAGTAGTAACATGACCAAGTTCAACACCAATATCAGGAGAATCTTCATCAGCTAAATTCACATCAGAAGTTGGTTTAGAATCAGTCCTATTTTTTTCCTCTTTTTTTCCTTCAATTGAGATGCTAAATCTATACATATTGAAATAGGAAACTGAATGTAAGAACCATTGAAAGTTTAAAAAATGTAGCACCCTGTGCTCGAAAAACAAAGACTTTGGTTGCCACTGTGTGACTTAGACTATACTCGACCAAAAATCATTTAATAAAACACATTTAAAAGCCAGCGAAAGACTTAAAGAAAATATGAAAAAGGAAGTTGCACAATATGACACTCTTTAAAAGACCCGACTCATATTCATCCACAATTTCTGAGTCAAATGACCACTATATAATATAATACTGCCCAAAAAGAACTTAGTACAAAACATAGCATCCACAACGCCAACATTTTTCACTTAAATAGACTACAAGTTCAAAATTCTACTTAAGTATCACAAAACGATAAAACACCGGAAAGGAGCCCTGCCAGCAGCTACTCATCTCTTTCAGCCGTCGGACCTAAAATTTTAAAAATAGCATCATGAGACAACTCACGGAGGAGTAGCCTAGTGGGATAACTAATAAAAATATTGTACTAATTAGACTAATAAACAAGTCGAAGCTGTTCAACCATCCAAACCTGTATGTATTGTATGGTGTTAGCTGTGAGCCTGTATTCTCACTAGAGGACGCGGTGGGCTTGTGTTCCCACTCACATCGCGGTGGGCCTATATTCCCAATTTTGTTGCTATGGGCCTGTATTCCCTTTAGCAGAGTCTACGGTTGCCCTGTATTCCTACTCGTAGATGGTGCGGGCCTGTATTCCCTCTACCTGGCCCAATGGCAAAATGAAACACCAGATTCAAAATATCAACCAATCTAACTAGTGTAAAATATTTAAAGTTACCCACTTAATCTGGTTGGTATGCGGGGATAGCTTCGGGACAACACGGACTTGCTTGTACTGCACTCGACATGGTTTACACTTAGACGATTCACGTAATTTTAACTTATCAACCAAAATTATTCTAACTAAGTTCATATGATTCATCTACTCAAAACATTGCACAAATAACACATTTAAGAACAATTTATACAAATCCACACTAAATCAAAGATTTCAAATAATTAGTATGTCACATATCATTTAGTCACATTGTCACATTATAGCAAATAATCTATTAAAAATTCTACAAAGCTTATTTAATCATGAAATTAAACATACATGTGAATAATCCATCACATAATAACATGGTAAAACAGTTTATTAAAATATAAGTCATACAATTTCATAAAAATACGTTTCTAGCTTAAGTTTTACAAAATCGATCGCCCGGTTGGTGTAACTTGTAAAATTCACCATGGTGTAACTTGTAAAATTCACCATTAATCTTACACATCTCCAAAACTTTCGAAATTTTTAATATAAGTCCCTAATGTACTCAGTAATAACATAGTAAAACAATTTTTAAAAATTATCAATATATAATTTTATAAAAATCAAATCTAAGGTGCTGTCCAGTAGGTTTTAATACTGGACATATTTTCCTCCAAAAATCATTAAATATTATACAATGCTCCAAAAATTCTCACATTTTAAACAGACTCCTAACATCATATATTAAAACATAGTAAAATAGTTTTGAAAATTGATAACCACATAATGTTATAAAAATAAAAAACATAAGGGTTGTTTAGTGAGTCTTCATCCAGGACAGGTTTCCTTCAAATAAATTACTAAAACTTCCACAGTGTTTGAAAAATTCTTAAATTTTAAACAAAGACTCCTAACATCATATTTCAACTGGCTTTCTTTCTTAGGTGAATGACACTATTTCGAACAGATACACAACTCAAAAGGGTTTCCAACTGTGGAGAATTCAACTGGTGAGAGAGAGAGAGAGAGAGAGAGAGAGAGAGAGAGAGGCAGGGAGTGAAAGGGATGAGCAATCGAGGATTTGTTTTAGAGAAACAAATTGGGGAAGAGTAGATAGAGAAAATGCGTGAATGAAGAAGGGTTGTTTTTTGTTTTTCCTTTATTTTTATTAAAGATAAAATAAAATAAAATAAAATAAAGAATGTAGCGGCAACTTACAATTTTGGTAGAAAAGAAGGTGGGTCAAAAGTTCTACTTTCAACAAAATAAAATAAAAAATAAAAAAATCTGATCCCTTTTCTTCAAATTTTTATGGAGCATATTTTAGTGTCCCATAAAATTGAGATATCGTCCTCGAAATCTTAAGTATCCCAATGAATTTTGTTAGAGACACATTATATTAAGTGTCTAAAACAAAGTGTCCTAATAAGAAATTTTTGTTGTAGTTAATAAGACAATCAATTTTCTGAGTTATTAGTTAGATGCAAATTGATTATTTGAGATGAAATTCCCATGGTTTATATAAATTGCATAGAAACCCTAGATAAAACATTGAAGAACATAATGCAGTTGAGTAATTCAACATGTCCTGATAAAATTTTGGGGAAAAATTGTTGTTTTGGATGAAGATTTTAGACAAATTCTTTGATTATTCCCCAAGGAAGTAGGCAAAATATTTTTCATAAAACAATTAATTCTTCTTATATTTAGAATGAGTGTATTGTCCTTAAGCTAAC
This sequence comes from Caryopteris x clandonensis, assembly GCA_028749325.2. Classification (NCBI taxonomy): domain Eukaryota; kingdom Viridiplantae; phylum Streptophyta; class Magnoliopsida; order Lamiales; family Lamiaceae; genus Caryopteris; species Caryopteris x clandonensis. Next base: position 1,509,317 of record JAPYKT020000045.1, read on the forward strand.
AAAGAATATTAGACTACTAAATAATAATTTAGGTAATGATTGAGATGATTTGAAGCAATTCTCAGAATGGTTGGCGGCATTAGGTGATGTATAACTAGTGATCCTTATGACAATAGTGTTAAAATTGATATTCTTGAAGATATTTTGTTGTAACCAAAAGAAGATCACATCAGAACAATTGTTAGTAGCACTTACTATAACTTTCAAAGTATTGCTGACGATCCATCATTTTTCAAGGACAGGATCATACTTGCCCCTCATTTAAATGTTTCCAAATAAATAAATGATTTCATGACCAAAATGAACTTTCATGAGACAAAGACATACTTGATTTTTTATACTACGTGCAAGTCAGATGCTAATGTAGATGTTTTCGCTGGGTATTAATACACCAGAGTTCTTGATTCTTTTAAATGTTCTGGTGTATCTAATCATAATCTCATTTTCAAAGTTGGACCACCAGTTATGTTGTTGAGTAACAGTCATCATTGGAAGGGTCTGTGTTATGGTACGAGATTGTTGATAACGAGGCTTGAAAATCATGTTCTTGAAGATAATGTTCTAACAAGATGTAATGTTGGTCCTCTAGTCTTGATTTATCTCTTACACATTCAGATCCAAGGCCGACTTATAAGATTCAAAGAAGACAATATCCAATAATTGTATCATATGCAGCATTGATCAACAAGAATCAATGTCAATATTTCTCATATTGGAAATCACTTAAAAAATCAATGTTTAATCAAGGATAATTATGTGTGGCCATATCCAAAGTTACTAGTAGAAATGGTTGCAAATTTTTGTTGGTTCTAAAGATCATAGTTTTTAAATAAGTTTCAACAAAAAATGTAGTGTTTCATAATGTTTTCCGAAATGTATTATCTTTTTACCATATATATGTGTGTATATATATATAATAAACTCGGTTATTATATAAAGCTATCATTTTTATATCTTCTATAATTTGCATATTTAATTTTGTGAATATATTTTTCTAATTTATGCAACTTCAGTCTATCAAATTTTTGTATTTTTCTAGAATTTACATATTTTTAAATATGTTCAAGTATGAATTTGAAATTAAAAAATGTTATTCTTAGATTTTATAAATAATAAGGATTAGTGATTTCATTTTTTTCACATGTAATAAACAATTGTTTTAAATTTTATCTATTTTTAAAATATCATAACAAATTATTTGAATTTTTATATGTATATACATATTAATAGATTGTATTGTATTGTATTACAATAATATAAATTAATAATTTTATTCATTTAAAAATAAATATAATAATAGTTTCATATAATAGTAGTTTAATATAAATATATTGTTTATATTTTAAATTAAAGAACAATAATAATATAATATCAAAATAAAAAATAATTTTTAATTATTTATACATGACAAATCATGCAATACGCGATTGCAATACTAGCATAAATACAAAGATATTATACTTTTTGTTGAAATACATTAATAATTAACTATAAATATATTACTTTTGATCTGAAATCAATTATTGAATATTAAAAAAATTAAAAAAATTGTCATTTGCATATAGCACTATAGCATTTTAGAACCTACATCTCCAACGAGAAAGAACCCAAGAGGTCGCGGGTCTTTTTTTTATTAACGTTATAGTTTTGTATTTATATTAAATGATTGTATGTTGAACTAAATGTTTAGGCAGTCCAACTGGCAGGGCATTCCATGTCCAAGATGAAGGTCGTGTGTTCAAAACCTCTTTTTGCGATATTGTTCGAAATCTCCTCTCTGTTTCATATGTATTTCTTGTAATTTTCTACATTTTTTTGAAACTTTTTAATTCATTTTCTGCAAAAATATAGTTTTATGCAACCTAGGGTTTTTTTAATAGTTTTTTTCTTCGTTTCTATGTGAATAGTATGTTACTTTGTGATTTTTCTTAGATTTATATAGGATCAATGTCATTGTTCTTCATTTTTTTTACTGTAGGTATGTTTCTAATACGATTGTTTTGATCTGATGCTAATATGTTTTTGAGTAAAATGTTTGATCACTCTGGAGAACCTGTAGTGCCTAAATTTTCTTCTCGATATAAAGCAATGGCAAAACGTTCGATAGATAGATCTAGGAAGAAGAATATTGATGAAAATAATGTGGACGATAAAAATAAGAATATTGATGAAAATAAGAAGTGAAATGAGAAGTAAACTGTTGTTGATAGGAATAAGAGTGAGAAAAATAAGAAGAATGTTGATGAAAAGAAGAAGAATATTGCTAACAGGAAGACGAATGATGTGAAGAAGAAGGTGGAAGAGAAGAAGAATATTCCTGAAAAGAAAAAAATTGGGAAAATGAATAAGACTATTGATGAGGGGAAGAAAACTGATGAGAAGAAGAACTTCGAAGGAAATGAGAAAATAGACGATAAGACCAACATAAAAGTAGTAAGGTCTATGAAGTTTTAAACCATTTTGTTGTATTATTGTAATATATTATAGTATTATTGTAATATATTAATGGTATTACTGATTAATTTTAAAAGTATTACTGTAATACATTAAAGGGATTACTATAATAGTGTTAAAGTATTATGGTAATTGATTAAAGTTTTATTGTAATACATCAAAAGTATCACTATGATGCATTAAAAGTATTACTATAATACATTAGAAGTATTACTATACTACATTAAAACTCTTATTGTTATATTAAGAGTGTTATTGATAAATTTATCCCATTCCTTTATTTTCCAGTGGGTTTGTTTCACAATGTAGACCAAAAGGTTTGCATAGTCTGATTCAAACCTTAAATGATAAAAAAAAAAAAAAAAAAAGGCTGTTGTTGAAAATATTGGGTTTGGTGGTCTTTTACATTTATCTATGACTCACTGCTGTGATGGTAAGATGTTGTAGTGGCTGATTATAAATTTTAATAGTAGTAGTCGGATGCTATCTCTTGATAGGAACCGCAGTTTTGTTATTACAGCCGATGATGTTCATGATGTTTTTATGCTACCTAGGAATGAAGGTTGCACAGTTGTTAAGTATGTACGCAGTGAAGATTATGTTATGTTAGAACGTATGAAAAATTATGGAATTCAACCCAATGCCCCTTTAGGTTTGTTGGTCGATGTTATTAGAAATCATTTTTCCGAGGGTGGTGATGACTTTAAGTGGTTATTTGTTCTCTATTGTCTGTCTTCTTTTTTGATACCATCCTCAAACTGTCTTCTAAATGTTAATATTTTGAAATTAGTTGAGATGTGGATAATATTTCTAAACTTGACTGGTGTACGTATTTGTTGAATAAACTTTGTGATGCTGTGAATAGTTTCAATAGAGGTCAGTCTAGAAATGTAAGTGGATGTGGTATCCTCCTACAAATTGTGTATTTCAATAGAGTAAAATGGCAAGGGGTTGCTGAGCCAATGTCTCTTCATTTGATCCGACACTAGACTAATTTGAAAATTCAGTCTAGATGTATGCAAGAAGCTATTGCTAGTGTTTATGGAGATGGAGAATTGATATTAAATAAATATACTCTAAGTTTCAATGATGAAATTAGAGATGTAGTTGAAAGGAGAAAGGATGAAAGAAAAGACCTCAGAAAGATAGTTGCCAAGATAAGAACCGCGACACTAATGAATCTGAAGATTCATTAAATTTATATTCCCAGATGGTGAGGTGGATGGTGATGACATTAAAAAATCAGCCACAGATGTGAGTTTATGTATTTTTTATTCAATGAAAAGCATTAGTTTTTAATTAAATGCTATAATTACTAAAAAATTTATAATGCTATTTGTTTGTAGGAGTTTCATTAAATGTTGTTATCTTTTAAGAGAGATATTTCAGTGGTTTCTAATCACTACACAACTAGGCCGTTGGAAATGAAAAGAAAATCAAAAGAAAACAAAGAAGCTGGTAATTCATCACCAGAGATGAGCGAGTCATAGAAGTTTTTTCTAATGAAAAAGTGCATAAGTTTTTTGATGAAGTGGTCCAGAATTTCAATATGATGAAAATATTTGAATCTGAAATGCCGAGTTTAGAATTGCTAAAGCTAGAGACACAGACTAAAGATGTTGGTGAGAATGATGAAGGGCAGACTAGGTTGTAAAACAAATGATACATGGGAAGATGATATCTGCAATGGAGATCTATTGAATGCTATGAAATCTGTTGGATCTCGAGGAAAAAATAAGAGTAAAGATGATGTTAATGAATTGTTAGTAATGAATGAGGATTATGGGTATGTTTCTGTTTTAATGAATTCAAATAAAAATAATTTTTCTGGGATGCGTCGATTGCACAAGGAAGTGCTTGATTATGTGTTCTATGTGGATGACAAGGAACATAATCTGGAGTAAGTATATATCTTTTTATATAAAAGTATTACTTTTATATGCATAAAGTATTACAATTTTTGTTAATTAGTTTTATTTTTTCAGGGATAATATATTTCATCATGGATACTTTTATATCATACCTAGAGTGGATATGATATCTTTGTTTCCAAAGACAAATATTTACCTTTCTGTTATTACAACTTGATGTTTGTTGATTAATAATGGTGGTGTTGGTGGAAGTCAACATAGTCACTTCGTATTCAATATGGAACACAATGTAAGTTATATGATTTTGAATGTTTTTTGTTTTGTTTATTAACCTTTTGTTTATTAGATTTTTATGTGTTTGTTAATAGGGACCGTTGAAGAACATTATTTGTTTGGAAGGTGATTTGAACGAGAATGAGAAACAAATCAGAGGATCTTAGGAATTTTGGTTGACTTGCAAAAAAGATTTTATCAATTCGGTTGACATGGTTAGAAGTTTTGTTATTTATATATGTGTTTTTCTATTTTATTCTTGTGTTTTGTTTTTAACTTTTTATTATATTTTCAAATGTAGATTCTAGTGCCATTTTGTTTGTTTGAACACTATGCTGCAGTTGCAATTAACTTTGTTCAAGGCAAAATACAGTATCTTGATAACATGATTTATGCTGATGAAAAAAATGAATTTTATGAGAGTGCCAAGAGTTTGGTAAGTATTATTCTTAACAAGAAGTTATATTCCAAAGTGCTATATATGTTTTTATTTATAGTATGGTAATTATTGGTATGTTCTATATTTTTTACAGGTAAAGCAAATGTCAAAATTTCTCCAAAACAAGAAGCATGCAAAAACTGAGGACATTATCCAGTATGAGTTTGAAAATGTGTTGTTCAAATGACAGTCTGACAAAGTTGACCTTGATTGTGGTGTATATTTGATGCATCACTTGAAGCACTTTAATGGAGAACCTTACTCAAATCCAGACTTATCTAAGGTATTAGTTTATATTCTTTAACATATTTGCGAGGTAATTATTTATTTTATATTCTAGTGATGATTTTTATTTTCTAAATGAAAGCTGTTATAAGACGGGTATTGAGAGCTGAAATATGTGCAAATATTATTCTTTCTGACATAAATAAACTGAGGTTGGATTTGATATCAAAGATTCAACAATTTTACTTAAACAAGCCTGATTTGAAAAAAAAGAATTGCTACTGAAAAGATTGCTGAGCAGAAAAAGATTGTTGAGCAAAAAAAAAAAATGGCTGAAGAGAGGAAGAAGATTGGTGCTAGAAGAGTTTTTGAAAGAAAGAAATTTTTTGATGACCAAGAGAAAGAAGATGGAAAAAAAAGGAAGAAAATATGATTGTAACAAATTATCCATGTCATTTTTTGAAACAATAGTGGTTAATTGTTTATTCTAATCATATAGAAGTCTACGTAATTTTTGTGTAGCAGGAAATGATTTTGTTAATCTGAATAGGTTAGGTTTCTTACAATTGTGCAATATTACATGGTTAGTTTCTTATTAAAAGGGTTAACTTTCTTATTCAAAATGTATCAGTTTATTATTCAAAATGTATTAGTTTCGTATTCAAAATGTATTAGTTTGTTATTCAAAAGGTATTAGTTTCTTATTCAAAAGGTATTACTTTGTCATTCAAAAGGTATTATTTTTTTATTCAAAAGGTGACAAACAAATGTATTACTTTCTTATTCAAAATATATCACTTTCTTATTCAAAAGGTATTAGTTTATTATTCAAAAGATATTACTTTAAAGTTCAAAAGGTATTACCTTGTTATTGTAAAGGTATTAATTTGTTATTCAAAAGGTATTACATTGATATTCAAAATGTATTAGTTTCTTACTCAAAATGAATTACTTGTTTATCGAAAGGTATTACTTTGATATTTAAAGGGTATTAATTTCTTATTCAAAAGGTATTACTTTGTTATTCAAAATATATCATATCTTATATTTAAGACAAACAAATGTATGACTTTCTTATTGAAATTGTATCACTTTCTTATTCAAAAGGTGTTAGTTTGTTATTCAAAAGGTATTATTTTAAAGTTCAAAAGGTATTAGTTTGTTTATAGTAAAGGTATTAATGTGTTATTCAAAAGGTATTACATTGATATTTAAAATGTATTAGTTTCTTATTCAAAAGGTATTACATTTTTATTAAAAAAAGGTATCACTTTTTCATTCAAAAGTTATTACGTTGTTATTCAAAAGGTATTGCTTCCCCATTCATATGGTATCACTATGAATAGTATAAAATGTAAATACAAATACTTCAACATTGATCAATGTAATATAAATATTACTAAAACAAATGAGCATTTGGAGTTGTAGAACTGAATTCCTTGCGTACACTCGAATTAGATGACGTTGATCCACTCTTCTTCTTTTTTTTCGAAACCTTTAAGTCTTTGTCTTCGACCCTTCATGATTGAACGTTTTAGATCAAGAACATTATTGGATGAATCTGAAAAAATGCAATGAAATGTCCAATTTCTGTACAGAATTCACTGAATTTTGCATGAAATTAATAGCAACACAATCTCTATTGTAACCTTCTTCCAATACTTTCCTTGCTTCCATATTTCCTTGGAATTTCAAGATCAAATTATAATATTTTCTTGCCATTTCATGTCTCTAAGGAATAGAACTATCCAACCTTCTGAGTTTCTTGTCGTGATCTTCAACTTTTCCCATATCCTTATTTTTGCAAGTTTTGTCCATCTGTGTTTGATGTAAGTCTCTGTTATGGTTTGTACATAATTGATATGAAGTATTCTTAAACAATGGTAACACAACATACCTGTCTCTTTAAACTTTTTGCAACTACATGTGATCATCTTCATATAAAATCAAACAGTACTCGATTTGTATGGCCGATAGAATTATCAAATGAAACATCATAAATCATCATGCTGCCATCAATTGCTACAAAAGTAGAATGACTAGATATGCACCTAATGAACACATCTTCAAAATCACTGAAAATAGTTTGTGTATATATCTCAGAAGCATGTTTTAATAGCCTAGTCATTGGCAGTTTAGATTTAGGAACTGATCTACAACACTTGAACTCATCATGTTCTTCTTTAGTTTTCCAATGCTTTACTGTTTCCTTGAAAATACAATAAAAATCTATCAAACTTGTGCTTTTTTTAGCACTGAATCCAAGTGCATGATTTGTACTTTCACTTCTTTGTGAAGATCTTATCCCAACAAAGAAAATATCTTTACCTAGTGCTGTACACCATTTTTCTTTTAATGCATACAATCGAATAAACCACAGATGACATTGAAGATCATATTCAGTTATGAAACTTTTCCAGCATCTTTCAAAGTGATTTTCATCAATACAACCTAACAAACATTTATTGAATGCGTTCTTAAATGAAGTATCACTCTTTAGCTGAGCAAATCTAGTTATTGCATTTTGTTGAAGGTGCAAGAGGCATAGCCTATGCCTTGTCCGAGGGAAAACCTGTAATGTATTTTGATTAATAAAAGTATTATTTTGATACGAGAAGTATAATATGTAAATGTAATACTGTAATACACTTAAGGTATTACTGTAATAAACTTAAGGTATTATTGTATAAATGTAATGTATTACTGTAATAAACCTAAGGTATTACAGTAACACACTTAAGGTATTACAGTAACATACTTAAGGTATTAATGGAATACATTAAAGCTATTACTGTAATACATTGGAAATATTACTAGAAAATGTGTACCTTTTCTATTGCATTAGCAATTGCAAGATCTTGGTTGCTGAACAAAGTTACTGGATATTTTTCCCTCATGGACTTCTTGAATACTTCACACCCATTGAAATGATTCAGTTTTTTCATTAGACATAAAGGCACAAGCAAACATCACATTTTTCCTATGGTTATTTACACCAACAAATAGAGCATTATCAAGTTATATTTGTTTGTTCTATATGTTGTATCAAAAATCAGTACATCACCATATATGTCGTAATCTTCCTTCATCATAAAGTCCATCCAAAAAATACTAGATAATATTCCTTCATCATCTAATCTAACTTTATAAAAGAAGTCTTCTTCCTCAGCAGCTTGCTCTTGTATCATTTCTATTATTTTCTGTGCATCGCCTCCTTCTATTGATTTCATCTTTAAACGATTAATGTAGTTCAAATGATCTTTCATTGTATGACCAACATTTTCTTCACCCCCAACATCATGCACCATGTAACGAAATGAGTCACTTGGTTTTATCCCAGAAGATAACATATATTCTATGGCTTTACCTTTCTTACATCTAATTGATCTCTCTGATATGTGTAGGTGGTTCTATTCTGCTATTGTGAGTGGATGGTTATGATCTAGAACATGACTTACAACTTCATAAATCCTATCATCATTCAACTTGACGTTCATCAAAGCCATACAATTTATTATTGTATTTCCCAATTTTTTTGTTCTAATTATTCTTGTACCAGCTGATTTCTTCAATCCAGCATTAGAACAAACAAATAACTTACCTGTTTGAATAGGGATAGTGTCTGTAGTGAATCTGCTTGTTGATTTTCTAACACTAAACCCTACTAAACTTGCATTCTTATAATAGAGTTCTTTCATTTCATCAATTCTTTTTTCTTTTAATCCCAATTAGAGAACTAGTAATACTCTCATAATAATTATTCTTATCTTCATTGGTTGTCACAATATTCTGTTCATCTTCTTCATCTTCATCAGTGGATTCAATGACTATTGTATCGTTACATTGACTTATAAATAGATACAGAACAACAACACTTTATTCTGAATAAGCATAAAAATCAACATAAGTATAAATGCAGTTTTCAACATAATACTAACATTATTCTGAATAAGCATAAATATCAATAAGTTTAAATATCTCTTGTTCTACGAAATTATTTGCAGAACACTTACATAAATTTGTGAATAATAAGAAATTACCTTCTTTATTTATACTCTGTACTTCTTCATCAATTTCGGTGTGATTCACGATTACGTTATTTTGGAATGACTCTGTGTTGTCCATTGTGCTCATAACGCGATGAAACAACTGCAGAGATGAAACAATCCGTTGTTCTTCTTTACCTTCAAATTGTTGTTCGAATATGTGTTCTTCGTAGTGTTCGAGATTCCATTGTCGACTTTAGAGATAAATCATCCTGCTGAAACTTTAGAGATGAATCATCACCATTGTCGACTTTGAATACCCTCAAATTCTTGAATCCAAAATCTTTGTAGTGAATTCCTTCAAATTCTCCTGATTCTTGAGTCTGTGCGTCAATTTTCAGAAAAAATTTCTTTTATGGCTTTAATTTTCAGAGTTTGTGTTTCAATTAGGACTTAAATTTGTAGTTTTAGGTATAATTTTAATTTCAGAGTGATTGTTTGCTTCCTTAATTAAAAAAAAAAATTAAACTTTAAAATGATCAGATCAAATCAGGTCGGACTAGATCCAACACTTGTTGCACGAATCTCACGAGCCCTACTCAAGAGGCTAAAGAAAAATAACCCAGGACTCGGATTGATCTGTAGAAAAAGTGCCCAGAACTTTTTGTGAAAAACGACATTGTATGCTGTGGACTTAGCCTGATGGTCAACTTCTGGAAAATGGGTACAACTTCATACAAAGATCGATGATAATAATATTATAAATTTATATCTATATGTGTAACAGACGCGTGTGGCATTCGCTGTCGGCTGTCGAACTTTAGAACTTCACCTTAGTGCAGAAGGAATCACATTCGTCTTCGAGTAGCTTCATCCGCTCTCGCAAAAACACGCACCTACCATGCATTTAGAATATTGCACAAAGGAACCAAATACGTCTGTAAGTGGCTTCACTTCATCTCTGCAAAAACACGCACTAGCTAACACACATAGTAGCAGAAAATGGACCTCTGAGAATCCATCCTCAATCAATCCGATGTTTCATTTTCACTAGCAAAGCACGTCATCTCCACCAAGGCCAAAGAAGCAAACCTCGTATTCTCCCCGCTCTCGATCCACGTCGTATTGGGCTTGATCGCGGCTGGGTCGAAGGGCCCGACCCAAGATCAGCTTCTGGGTTTTCTCAAGTCAAAGTCAACAGAAGAACTCAATTCGCTCTCTTCACAGATCGCGACGGTGGTGTTCGCAGACGGTGCCCCTCTTGGTGGGCCCCGTTTGTCCTTCGCGAACGGCGTTTGGATTGATCAGAGTGTTAGTTTGAAGCCTTCTTTCAAGGAAGTTGTCGAGAATGCTTACAAGGCTGCTTCATCTCAAGTTGATTTTCAGAATAAGGTTTGTTTCTTTAATCATGCTGTTTTATCAACAAAATTGGGTTCTAGGGTTTGTGTGAAAAAATTTCGTCGATTTGATTTGATAAATTTTTAAATTCTTTTCAATGTCACCAAGTTCGAAGTTTTTTTCTTTTTTGTTTACGGGTAGAATCTACACTATACCAACTCCACCGCGGTGTATATTTCCCAATAAATACCGGTTCCTCTCTTCACAGCTTGCTATTTTCATGTTCTGCTTAAAGTTGAAATCTAGGTAGATGGTCTTCCTGGAGTTTTGACATAATTGTTCGAGTCGTATAGGTGAAGTTGAATCAACTACCACCTCCTTTTTATATTTTCTGAGGGAGTACTACTGAAGTTTTCTAGTGTGATCTTTAAATTGAAACAGGGCAACAATATTAAGCCACCTCAAATTTGTATTTTAGAACCAGTGTAGATGGACAGGATGATATATACGATCTAAGCGTGGGAGCTGCTGTACCAATTGAGTAGGATTGTAGAACTTTTATGGACAATTGTTATTTATGTAAATATTCGTCTTTGCTAAGCTGGATTGGGAAGTTTAACGCTAGTCAATTTGAAAAATAGTTCTGTGGAACATAATCGGGCATTAAAAATTACTTGCACTGCTGAGAATGTAATAACTAGATTGAAAATTACAACTATAAGTCTATTTGAAACGAAAGAAATGATATTAGAACTTGATTGAAGTTATCGTTAGGTGAAAATATAAATAAGCTCAATTGATTTTGTGTGACATTGACTTAAATATAAAATGAACGTTAACAATAGATGGACAGAAAGCAGAATAACGAGCATTGATTTAGTACTACAGCATAATTACATTATTCCTAATATAAATTAAGTATAAACCTAAGTTCATATCATTACTTTGATACATGTTGTAAGTAAAAGATGCGAAAATTGTTATGTTTTTATCTTTTGCATTACCATGTTATAATTAAATTTAGTTTCAGATCAATATTGTGAGCTCAGGAGTGTTTTGTAGATTTTGTTGAATCCTGTAAGCTGCAACCTCCCTGCTTTCTTAAGCTTGGGAATGATTTAGGAAGCTAAAGGCATCAAGTATAATTTTGGGTATATCGTGTGGAATAAAACCAAAAATTCTGATTTAGTTGTCGAGGTTTCTTAGGTACTATAGATATTTAGCAACATGAACAAGACAATTTATTAATTTTAAAATTAGGGGGATCATCATTCATTTTTGTTTTATATGACTGTTGGTGGTGCTACTGGCTTCTTTTTTAATTTTTATTTTCCCAATGAGGTGGGGGTGGGGTGGCATATAGAAGGCCCATACTAGCACTGTTGTTTGTCTGCTTTCACATGAAAAAGATGATGTTCGCTGAATGAAACTGAATGGTTGCATCATAAGGTTCCTATTGTGAACTCAGACGAAAGAAAAGCCTCATCCTTTGAAAAAATCTTGTGAAATTTGTCACAAGATTAGGAGAGGTTACATATGTCAATAAAAACTTTGACTGTGTGATCTGGAAACTCTCTGCATCCATAAATGGATAACCGCTTTTGGCTATGGATTAGCAGTTTTATTTTAAGTGTGGTCAAGAAAATGCATCCCAGGGTAACAGTATTATGATAGGAAGAAGAAAAAGTTTATTGCTAATTATCGAGTAATACTTCCCATGAAATGTTCTATGTGAAGTTATCTTTATCAACGAGATAACTATTGATCATATAGAGCTGACATCTTGTTCACTGTTCCTCTGGAATTGTTTGTATTGAGTATATTTATATTATTAATATAAAAAGTATTTAAACTTTCATGAAATTTAGAGCAGATTGGTAATTATGAACAGATAAGGGAATTCTCTGTTCATGACACTATTCAAACATTATATTATGCAGTTATATACATCTTGAACTCAAAATAGAAGTATCCTAATGTTGATATGTCTTGAATCACACACTTCGCAGAGCTATATATATCAAGGAAGAAAAGGCATGGCTAAAAGTAAGGAGAATCAAGAGTAAATCTGGGAACAAATCTTAGAAAGATATGATGAAGATATAAGCTAATTTCAGTGTTTTAGGTTTTCCTCAATACTATATATATGGTTTTTGAGATCTGTAATCTGTAACACACATACCACATAATAAAATCCGTTCTCCTCTCTGCCCGTGGACGTAGCCAATTTATTGGTGAACCACGTAAATCTTGTGTCTTCTTTACGTTTCTTGTTTCTTGTTTATGCTCTATAACCATATTCTGTCACAACAAACTGGTATCAGAGCCTGGTCGTTTCGATCAGGGTATTTTCCGCACTGTTAGGGTTTTTGGAGCCGATCAAAAATGTCTGCTTTCAACGTAAAGGTTGACAAATTCACCGAGAGAAATAGTTTTGGCTTATGGCAGATCAAGATGCGATCTCTGCTGAAGCAGCAGGGTTTGTGGGCGCCGCTATCAGGAAAACCTAAATATGAGGATGTAGATGAAGAAGAGTGGAATACCCTAGAAGAAAAGGCCCACTCGACTATCATGCTATGTCTGTCTGACGATGTTATCATCGAGGTTGCGGATCAGGAAACTGCCGATGGTCTCTGGAAGAAGTTAGAGAGTCTCTACATGACGAAGTCTCTAACCAACAAATTGCTTCTGAAGCAACGTCTGTTCCGTTTACGCATGCAGGAAGGTTCATCTCTTCGGGATCATCTAGATAAATTAAACAAAATTTTACTAGATTTGCGTAATATTGATGTTAAAGTAGAAGATGAGGACGCTGCTTTAATTCTGTTAGTATCTTTGCCTGAATCGTATGAGAATTTTGTTGAATCGTTTATTACTGGGAAAGATACTCTGTCTCTGGAAGATGTTCGATCTGCCCTCCACAGCAGAGAAGACCGTCAACAGGCAACTGGCTCGGCCACAAAAAATCAGGCATCGGGGTTGCTTGTCACGGGTAAGGGACAAAAGAAATCTGGGAAGAAAAGTGGGAAGCCAATTCAGAAAGGTTCAAAAGGTCCTAAACCCGATGACATCTGCAATTACTGTAAAGAACCAGGGCACTGGAAGAATGATTGTCCTAGGAAGAAGAGGAAATAGGAGAAGAAAGAGGGTGTCGGCGGTTCTGCAGCTGTTGCAGAAACTGATACAAATTCTGAAGATGATCTGGCCTTGGTTGCAGCTGGACATTCACATCGTAATGATGTGTGGGTTCTTGATTCTGGGGCATCATATCATATTTGTCCTAACAGGGAGTTTTTCTCGACCTATGAGCAGATAGATGGAGGAAATGTTACCATGGCTGACAGTGCTGCCTGCAAAGTGGTTGGGATTGGCTCAGTCAGGATACGGACATATGATGGGGTATTCTGCACCTTGAATGAAGTCAGGCATGTTCCACAGATGACGAAAAATCTGATATCATTGAGTCTCCTTGACAGCAAGGGTTTCAGTTTCAAAGGTGAAGGTGGAGTTATGTATGTCTGTCAAGGTTCAAAGGTGGTTCTGACAGGCTTGAAACGTGGTACCTTATATTATCTGCGAGGTTCCACTGTGACAGGTTCTGCTGATGTTGCATCATCTGAGGTTCAGACCATGGATATGACCAGGCTGTAGCATATGAGGCTCGGTCATATGGGAGAAAGAGGGATGCAGATTTTGTCAAAGCGGGATCTTCTTTCTGGGCATAAAGTGCAGAGTCTTGAATTCTGCGAACATTGTGTTTTTGGGAAGCTTCATCGCAGTAAGTTTCCAAAGAAGGCAGTTCATCAGACCAAGGGGACTCTTGACTACATTCATATGGATTGTTGGGGTCCGTCACGTGTTGAGTCTATTGGAGGCCACAGATATTTTGTGTCTATGATTGATGACTACTCTAGGATGACTTGGGTAATTATGATGAAACACAAAAGTGAAGCTTTCAAGAAATTCAAGCAGTGGAAAGCGTTGGTAGAAAATCAGACTGGGAAGAAGATCAAGCGACTGCGAACTGATAATGGCCTGGAGTTCTGTTCGTCTGAGTTCAACGAGTTCTGCAAGGATGCAGGGATTGCTCGACACCACACTATTCGACATACACCGCAGCAGAATGGTGTGGCAGAGCGCATGAATCAGACATTGCTGGAGAGAGCGAGATGCATGCTCTCGAATGCTGGTTTGGCTAGAAAGTTCTGGGCAGAAGCAGTAAACACGGCGTGCTATCTGATCAACCGTGGTCCTCACACTGGCATTGATTGCAAGACACCTTATGAGGTATGGTCTAATAAACTTGCAGATTATTCACTATTAAAGGTTTTTGGTTGTAATGTTTACTATCATGTTAGTGAGGGTAAATTAGAGCCAAGAGCTAAGAAGGGTATATTTGTAGGTTTCGGGGATGGAGTTAAGGGATATAGAATCTGGTCACCTTCAGAAAATAGAGTTATATTCAGTAGGAATGTGATTTTTGATGAGAATTCTATGCTTAACTCCACTGTGAAGTCCATTTGTACAGAAAATTGTAGTAGTGTTGATAAACAGGTGGAGCTGCAAGTCACTCTCGATGAGTGTAAATCACAACTCCAAGGTGGAGAAGATCAACATACTACAGCTGAAAGTGCAAGTTCAGATGTTCATCCAGAAGCTCGCCAGACAAGCATAGCGGTTGATAGAGCTAGGAGAACAGGTGTGAAGCCTCCTGTGCGGTATGGTTTTGAGGATATGGTGACTTACGCATTACAAGTCGCTGACGAGGTGGAAGAGGAAGAACCATCTGCAGGTGAACCATTCACATACAGAGAGGCTGTTTCAGGTAGTGAGTCAGCCCAATGGCTCGCTGCAATGAGAGAAGAGATGGAATCACTTGCCAAGAATGAGACTTGGGAGCTGGTCAAACGGCCTAAGGAGAGAAAGATTGTTACTTGCAAATGGATATTCAAGAAGAAGGAAGAAACCATACCTGGTGAGGGTGTGAGATACAAAGCTCGGCTAGTTGCAAGAGGGTTCACACAGAAGGAGGGGGTTGACTATAATGAGATATTCTCACCAGTGGTAAGACACACTTCCATCAGAGTGTTACTAGCAATGGTTGCACATCAAGATTTAGAACTTGAGCAACTAGATGTGAAGACAGCTTTTCTACATGGAAAGCTCGAAGACGATATCTACATGACTCAGCCAGAGGGGTTCCAGGTTCTGGGGAAGGAAGATTATGTTTGCAAGTTGATGAGGTCTTTATATGGGCTAAAGCAGTCTCCAAGGCAGTGGTATAAGAGGTTTGACAGTTACATGATCCAGTTGGGATACAACAGGAGTCCGTATGATTGTTGTGTGTATCACAACAAAGCTGATGATGGTTCCATGATCTATCTCGTCCTGTATGTGGATGATATGCTCATAGCTGCGAAGTCCAAGTCTGATATTCAGAAGTTGTAGTGTTGTCAGCAGGTTCATGGGACAACCTGGAAAGGAGCATTGGCAAGCTGTGAAGAGGATTTTCCGTTATCTCAGAGGTACTTCTGATGTTGGTCTCATTTATGGAGGTGATGCTCACGTTTCTGTGACTGGTTATTCTGATTCTGACTATGCTGGAGATGTTGATAGTAGAAGATCTATGACTGGTTATGTTTTCACTCTTGGTGGTTCTGTTGTTAGTTGGAAGGCAACTCTGCAGGCTACAGTTACTTTGTCTACAACTGAAGCAGAATATATGGCACTGACAGAAGCTGCTAAAGAGGGAGTTTGGTTGAAAGGGCTTGTAGGTGATCTTGGTCTACATCATGATCAATTTATTGTATTATGTGACAGTCTGAGTGCAATTTGTTTGACCAAGGATCAGGTCCATCATGAGAGGACCAAGCATATTGATGTGAGGTATCATTTTCTGAGGAGTGAGCAGAGAATCAAGGTGATGAAAGTAGGTACCGCTGATAATCCTGCTGACATGTTCACCAAGCCGGTCCCGCATAGCAAGTTTCGACATTGTTTGGACTTGCTAAATGTCACAAGCTGTTAGATGCCCAAGGAGGGCAAATCTGAGGCAGAAAGGAGGAGTCTGTTTATCTGGCATTGTAATGATGCATCTGCAAGGAAGATTCAAGTCAAGGTGGAGATTTGTTGATATGTCTTGAATCACACACTTCGCAGAGCTATATATATCAAGGAAGAAAAGGCATGACTAAAAGTAAGGAGAATCAAGAGTAAATCTGGGAACAAATCTTAGAAAGATATGATGAAGATATAAGATATGCATATCCAGGACAAAGATATGCATATCACCAATTTCGGTGTTTTAGGTTTTCCTCAATACTATATATATGGTCTTTGAGATCTGTAATCTGTAACACACATACCACATAATAAAATTCGTTCTCCTCTCTGCCCGTGGACGTAGCCAATTTATTGGTGAACCACGTAAATCTTGTGTCTTCTTTACGTTTCTTGTTTCTTGTTTATGCTCTATAATCCTATTCTGTCACAACACCTAAATTGATAGTTTTACGAAATAAGGACTCCCATCTATTTCTTAGCGCATATTCAAAACGGAATATGTGGGAGTGTATAACCGATAGTTGGAAAGTTCAAATGAACAGCAGGAAGTGATTTTAGAAGCATACATATATATATATATATCATTAATTTTACAGATTTCAATTATCATCTTTCATACATGCATTTTTACCTTCACGAAGCACACAGATTCCACACAGCCGGCACTTTTTGGTGGACTTGTTGTTGAAGCTTCTCAATAATTTTATTGTGGGTGTTAGTTAGGTGTAAGAAGAACAAATACGTAAATCAAGAATTACTCTATTAATTAGTATTGTTGCAATGTTGTTGAATATCAACAAAGACCCTTTTGTTCTCTCTCTCTCTCTCTCTAATTGTTACATTTGTTTATCTTAATGTCTTACCAAGGGTGTTGAGGTAACCAAAGAAGTAAATACATGGGCGGACAAGGAGACAAATGGCCTAATCCAAGAAATACTTCCATGTGGTTCGATTGATGCTTCTACAAGACTTATCTTCGCAAATGCAGTGTATTTCAAAGGAGCTTGGAATGAAAAATTTGATGCATCTGCAACAAAAGACCACGAGTTTTTTCTCCTGAATGGAAGCTCAGTTCAAGCACCGTTCATGACCAGCAAGAAGAAGCAATATGTTGGTGCTTTTGACGGTTTCAAAGTTTTGGGCCTGCCTTACAAACAAGGAGAAGATAAGCGTAAATTTTCAATGTACTTTGTTCTCCCCGACGCCAAGGATGGGCTGCCAGCTTTGCTAGAAAAAGTCAGCTCCGAATCGGGATTCATGGAACACCATATGCCTCGTCAAAAAGTGAAAGTTAATAATTTCCGTATTCCAAAATTTAAAATAGGTTTTGGTTTCGAGGCAGCTGAGGTTCTCAAGGGTCAGGGTGTAGTGCTACCATTTTCCGGTGGTGGTCTGTCTGAGATGGTGGCCTCCAGCGTCGGCCAAAATCTCTATGTTTCTAGCATATTCCATAAGTCGTTCATCGAGGTGAATGAGGAAGGCACGGAAGCTGCAGCTGCTTCTGCTGGTGTAATTAAACTAAAGGCTTTGCTGATAGAGGAGGAATTGGACTTTGTTGCTGATCATCCATTCCTGTTCGTCATCAAAGAAGATTTGACGGGGGTGGTCCTTTTCGTCGGCCAGGTACTTAATCCGCTTGCTGCTTGATGTATTGTAGTTAAAAAATGTTTCATGACGCTGCTTCTAAAATCATAAACTAGTGTTACAGTTGGATTAGAGGACAGATGACGGATGTATGAGCTGCTCTGTAATGTAGTTTTTTTTTTTTTTTTTTTTTTTTTTTATCTTTAATAATGTTGTTACCCTATTTATGTGTTCAAATTAGCCACATATGTACTCTAATGGGACAGAAATAGTTGATTAATTGCATTCATCAAGAACCCTATAAACGTCCGACTTCTCTATTATTGCGCTCAATAATTTCAACTTCATAGATAATTTTAAATTAGTTTTATTGAGTTGGAGACTTTGAATAATTCACAAAAAAAGGGGTATGCATTGTGTTTTAAACCAAAAATTTACCTAAAAAGTGATAGACATGCATGGGTTTTAGCTGATCTAACTCAGATGTGATGCATGTTGTGCACGCCATTTTTTCAGCAAAAAATAAATACTTTTTGTGGACTGCTAAAAGATTTACCCCCTCTATTTTCGAAAAATAGTCATGTTTTAAGAATATCTTTTGTTCCAAAAAATATTATATTTTATAATTTAAGATCTTATTATATTAGTTAAAATAATAAATAAAATTAAATTAAATTATTTACAAGTTATATATAATTGACTAAAGATAAAATAATAAATAAAGAATTAGTGTAAGTCTTATGTAACTAAATAAAAGGTTGTTCCACATATAACTAAACAAAGTTAAAAAAGAAAATTACTTTTAAAAAATATAACTCTTTTTTGAAACATAGAAAGTACTTTTAATGAAGAAGGTATTTTTGTTAACTAAAAATATATTATGCATTAACTATACTTGTTTTTTAATCAATAAATAAAAAGATTATTTTTTTCTTCAATAAAATTATTTTCTCTTTTAAAATAAGAGTGTTGTCTGAAAATTGTATAAATTTTAAGTATTTATTAATAATTAGAAATGTAATTTATATAAGATTAATTTTCACTAGTTACCATGCAACGCACGACTTTT
Source organism: Caryopteris x clandonensis (assembly GCA_028749325.2). NCBI lineage: Eukaryota > Viridiplantae > Streptophyta > Magnoliopsida > Lamiales > Lamiaceae > Caryopteris > Caryopteris x clandonensis. The sequence continues at coordinate 1,528,619 of JAPYKT020000045.1, forward strand.
CACGACTTTTTTTTTTAATTTAACTACTATTTATCATGTGCGATCCACGAATTTAAATATACTTATTTTTTATATATAAATTATTTTATATCGTGCATCTAAAATATAATTAATGTTTATAAATAAACTATTTTATAAAATAAATAAGATAAAATATTAATTATAACAAATAAAAAAATTATTTTTAAAATTAATTTATAGTTATATAAAACTCAAACAAACATGTGGTTGTTAAGTATTCTTGTGTACATATGTAAAAAACCATATATAGTCCACAAAACTTACATGCTAATTAAATAGCACCCAACTCACAGAATAATCATATTAGATAATTAGTCTCCCCCCCCCCTCTTATTTAGGCTATACTATTGCTCATAGAATGGATAGTTTGTGATTATTATATTAGAATAGAAAACCTCATATCTTTTATTTAATAATTAATTGGTTAATTTTACATAATTAATAACATTTATGTTTATATTGAAATATTTAGGTCATATATCATACGAAATGTGCTACAGAAGTAAATAATTAAACTTATTTCTACGATCTATACCTAATATTGCACGCCAACATATACGTAATTCAAATTAAATTTTAGCTAACTATGATCATATTTTTAGTAAGAATCTACAGATGACCGGTCACAGATCGATCAACTTTCTCTCCAATTTATCCATGCGCAATCTTAAAGCTTAGACACGATGTAGTTTGATTATCATATGTCTTATGTAGAATGAGATGAATAATTTAAAATTAAAATATAATTGAGAATCTCAACGCATGAGAAGAGATAAAAGAGAGCACACAAGAAAAGAGAGGATCAAAATTCCTCTCCTATGTGTGAGTGCGTATGGGTTGAAATCCTTTTACGGGCATCAATTTATATTGATTCCCTTAGGTATCTTTAGGGACCAATGTTTCCTTATCTCCATGTGTTAAGACTTATTTTCATGACTAGGCCTTTCAATTCAATTAATTCTTAGAATTAATTCTTAAACCTAAAAAACTATTTCAAATTAATTATTTATAATTCTCTAGATTATTCGGGCCTAATTACTTATTTGTCAAACAAATAAAATTAACCCAATAATTATTCTCTCTATGATCATTTAAATACCTAGCTTAAATAATTACTTTTGTTCAACAAATATTTATTAGCCTAATAATTAATTCACTCATGATTAATTAATTACTTATCTTCGTTCCAATATACTAGAATCTGCGTAAGCGTGTGACCCTTTAGATTCATTGTGATCCTTTAGGTTCATTACTACACTTAGTCCAAAAGCAAACAATCCAATTGAGAGATTAAACAATCCAATTAATTCATTATCTTTGGATTTCTCAATCCTTACATACTCAATACATTCATTCATGTCCATCAAATACTATTAGAAGGACTCATAGGCAAAAATGAATTTAATGTGCAAATTTTTCATCTGTAGTTATCGTGCGGATATAGTCCATTCACATTGTTCTCTGATTAATATCTAGGGATTTGATCATTTATTACGCACCCATAATTGACATTAATAAACTATAATAATCCTCACAAACTCTCTTGATCCGTTTTGCCAATCACGAGATCCATCTCTTATGTTCTAGTCAGTGTCTTGCGCAAGGCTTTCATTGGATACGACAAGTGTAAAAATTATAGAGAAACAATCCCGATCGGTTACTATGTGGGCGAACGAGTTATGTCTTGTCACTACACTAATCTTAAATATAGTTTCATTGTAACGAACGAGCCCTCGTTTCATCTCTCAAGAGTGATATAAGGAACTAGTCAAAAATACTGCTTTCCTTATGCAGGACCATGTGCATGCTTACAGTGTAAGAACTAATTAAAGCACTTACAAAAATTAGAACATCAACTTTTCTGTTGCCACTATGACTCTCAAATAGCTTGAGTTTTGACGCGAGATCAATTCAATGTGATCGTTTGGGATATATATCACATCCACTAGCCTACGTGGTGTCTCAACACAAATATTCACGGAATATCCACTTTTGAAGGACATGTTGTTCAATGCAAGACTATCTGAGTTATACGATATTCCTTCTCGTAGATTTTATGGCTTAAAATATTTATAATGTCAACCATCGAGACTTATTCTATGACCACCAACACGTGCATGACCAGGTCTCCTAGTATCGATATAATATAATTTCAATATCATATAACATATATATATATATAATTGAATACAATAAGCCTTAAATTTTCATTTATAGTCATAATGATTGTACATGAAATGTTTCTCTTTAGGCCATCATAACATTTGATTGTGAGGACACATATTCCTAAAAGAACAAATATATATATATATATATATATATTAACTTATTGAAAAAAATAAATAAAAATAAAATAATTAATTAATTGTATTTTAAAGATAAATTATCTATAAAATTATTATATAAAGAATTAATTATTATTCACAACTCGAACTCAATATAAATAGTCTACTCACAATAAATAATCAAATATAACCCAAATTATATATTAATAAATAATTAAAAATCTTTGATCTAATATTCTATTTATAATATAGGCTATATGAGTATTAAACAAAGATTGTGGAAAAATGATTATTTTGATATAACAAATAAATGAAAAAAATAGCTAGAGTCCTAAGTGTATTCAATTATTGTCTAGATACAAATTCACTAGTAAATTTTGTCATATAACGAAAAAGCAAAATATAATAAAATGATAACTGCAATGATATAAATAATTTAAAATAAACTATGACACACATGTTAGTATACTTTTCTCGTAAAATTTTATTCAAAGTTATTCCATCACAGATTAGTATAATAGGTTTCCTAAAAGAAATTCATTTTTTTTTTATGATATGATCCATAAAATCTTAACTATATTAAATTTACCAATTTATAGGGAATATATATTATATTTATAAGGACAATAAATAAGTAAAATTTTAGATTTATATAGCGTAACTAATTTTAATAACTTGATAAGAATTTTATGCATTTGAAATAACTAATTATTTAACAAATATAGATGGCATTTCAATTAATATGACTAAGAAGCATATAGCTGATTACATGAGTTGTATTTCTGCTGCAAAACTTAAAAGATTGTTTGTATTTGATATGATAATGTGACTACGAAGCCAAAAATTGTAACTTTTCTTATTATGTTGGCTATTCAATTTACATTGTATGAAAGATTAAAATCTTTTGTGAAAAGAATGTGATGGATAACAACTTGTGTCTCACCATTTATATGCATACTTGTTTTTTTTCTTAAAAGAAAAAAATAAACCCTTAAATTAGGGAATCAAACAACAGAGTATATATGTACTGGAATATAAATATATCAAGATTATAATAAAAATATAACAAAATTTTAACAAAAAAAATAATAAAAATAAAATAATAGAAACCCCAGTATCTCTGAAAAGTGCTATAATTTATTTATTAAAAGTAAGTATATATTCAGATTATGAATTGCATGAAAGAAATATTAACCTTTATATAATAATAGAAGCCTTAATATTTCTGGAAAGTGTGTGTTTTTACACCCGTTTTTCCTGTTTTTTCTTTAAATTTCTAAAATATATGTTATATACATAAATATATTAACTGGTAGTAATACCTCATTATGCCAATTAAAAATAATCAAACTTTATTTCTAATAAAAAATATTAAATATATATTTTGTACTCATATTTAAAGTTTACGAACTCTTTCTCTTGCCACTCCTCTCTCATCATCAAAGCCCCCTCTCTTCCTCCTAAAATTTCCCTGCCCTCTCTCTTTCTTCCCCTTCTTCTCTCTCATTTCTCTTCGTGCAGGTGTCCCTTCAACCTACATTTTTGTTTCTCTTTTACCGATTAAAATAAATTATTATTTAAACTATGCCTTGCTCGATTATGATAGTATAATAATACATGATTAGAAATAATAACATGCTTACATATTCATGTAAGGCAAAACAATGTTAAGTATTTTTAATAATTATTACTAACCAATTACTATAAATTTTAATTTATTATATTAGCATAGTCGGCCACAATCATAGTCTCTTAAAATAAAAATGTTAAATCATTTTATATCGTATATTAATTATGTTATCGTATTTTCGTTTCATTATTTTATTTTCCTATTAATATATAATTTAGAGGAAATATGCTATTGTATTCATTTACCAAAAAATAAAAAAAATATGTTTTCTACCCATATTTATGTTTTATGAACGAATGTATCCCTTATTTATTCTTCTCTCTCCTCTCTCTTCAGTTTTTCAACTTTGTGGTGAATATGGTTCTTTCTCGTCACATCTCTCCACTTTTCTCTCTTCTCTCTCTTCCCTCAGTCATGGAAGATATTTTTCCTATTTTCTCTTCTCTTTCTTCTCTCCTCCCTTGTGATAACCCAAATTTTTATTGCATTGTTAGAAATGCTTCTATGAAAGTACTAATGATCGTAATTTCATGATTCATAATATGAAAGTTTTCTAAGATTTCATGTGAGAATTCTATAACTTTATAATGAAATATTCTAATTGATATCGTTATGATTTTAGGTGTGGAATTGAAGTTAGGAATGATTAAGTGATTCAATGGAAATTTTCATGATTTTATGTGCACTTATAAGATCTTGATTTCATGGTTCATATATGACTAATTGAATTAAATTAATAGAATGATAATTTAGATTATTAAATGTCATTAAATTTTATTATTTCATGATTTTATAAAATCATTCTATGATTTAATTTGCAATCTATGAAATTATTGCAATTAGATTATTTTTTTATGATGATATAATTTTTATGTGGAATTAAATTGAGAAAAAAGATGATTAAGTTATTTGATAAACATTTGGCCATGATTTAAATTTATTAAGCTATAATTGAGCTTAATAAAAATTGATTTAATATTTAAAGTCTATAAACTGAGGCTCAGAGCCAATAGGATGACAAAACCGAATACTTAAATAGAATAAGAGCATTAATTATTGATTAATACTCATTAATTAGGGTATATCAGTTTGGGATTCTCAAGTGAGGTGCCATCTTCCTTCTTCCTTTCTTCCTTCCTTCCAACTTCCAGTTGCTCTTATCGTAAAAAATTCAAAAGCCATGGTTAAAATTTCAATCTGATTGGATATGTATTATATTTTATACGAATTTTCTCCCTCTTGCTATCCAGATTTACAAATTCCACCGTTTATGATTTTAAAATTCAGAATATATGTTATAAATACCCAAATCCCTTGAATTTTGAATATTTCGTTCATTCCTATGATTTCAATATACATTTTATTTTATATGAAGTTTCTATTACTCATGATCCAGATTTATAAAGTCCTACGTTTCTGATTTGAACATTCGAAATAAAGGTTTATAGTTATCCAAATATCTTGAATTTTTAATATGACATTCCTATAGGTGTTATTCATCTTTCCTAAAAACTTCAAGTCAATCCAATTTATAGTTTATGAGTTATGATTTATTTCCTATGGCTGTGTAGGTTTTACAGCTTTAACTATTTCAATTTTAAAAATCCAGAATCAATATTAAATATTTTGAAAAAGATATGAAAACTTTTTATAGCACATGACCGTGCTGTCAAGGCAAGTCAAAATTAATTATATTGTTTTACCTCGCTTTTCTCTACTATTTTGTAGTAGTGGGAAGTAAGGGTCGATCCCACATAGAACGGTTGAATTATTTTTATATTTTTTATGCCAATTTACGAATGCAAATAAGAGGGGGTTTGTTGATGAATTTTGTCTACTAAACTAATAAAAGAAAATCTACTATAGTAAATAAAAATCAAGCAAATAAACAGAAGGCAACAATAATAAGAATCAATTTCGGCTCACGGTTCAATTTTTTCCATATTCCAAATTACATGGAAGAGAAATTGGATTATTTAACCGAAAAATCGACGACAAATCATTATCTCTCCCTCCTCGGCAAAGCCTCTATCTCCAATCTTTCCTTCTCTCCAATATGAATGGCTGGTGGAGTCACTGCTTTTTCCTCGGTCAATGCATGAAGCCTTTCCATCCCCTAGCCGTTGTCCTCCTTTTTTGGTATCTCCTGGGCGGCTGATGCTCCCCAAATAAATAATGGCCACGTTAATTCTTTTTCTGTGCTCAATTAATTATGTGCTTAATTATTAAATAATTAAGCTCTTAATCTTTAGCCCATAATCTCTTCTTAATGCAACAACTATTTCTCCTTACTCTTCTTGGCCCACCTCTCATGTAGGTTATTACTAGAAATTTTTCATAATTCGCTGTAAAGAACGACAAAAATAGAAAGGATGTAATTCCTGTCGAAATATTAAATAAGTAGGAAATAGAGGATGCACAAGAATTAATTGTATTTAAACTACAATTTTATCAATTAAAAATACGCCCAATTTCCTACTTATGAGAACACTTTCACATAGTTCTAGTTTCTACAGTTCAAAATTCAGCTCGTTCCTCCATATAGTTTGTGAATTATAAATTATTCATTCCTTGTTGCGCAGTGGAAATATACATTGAAGAGTCATTAAATCTTCATTTTAAGTCCGATTGGACTCAAATAAGTGGTAAAATGTCACAAATTTCATTATCTATAGTTGGTGTTGAGAAAATAGAAGTTTTGTATTTATATACTGTGAACGAACTTCAAGAACAGAACGAGGCTAAGTTCGAATAGAAAGATTATTTTCACAACCTTTATAAACATTAGTCTCCATTTCCACTTCCTAAAATGTTTTATGTCAATTTATACAATATTTCAGTCAATAGCATCTAAGTTTCTATAGATTAAGATTTTATTTAATTAAGGGGTTAATAGTAAACAATTCATCCATATTGTAGGAGCTCCGGAGACCTTAGGTTTGGGACAAGACATAATTGAATATATCATCACTGCTACTTTAAGAGGTGGGTGATACTCTCACACTAATCATGTGTTATAGTTTGTTAAATTAGCCCATAGAGAAATAGCATGATTATATGTCAATTATCTATGATGTGCATTGATATTGTGAATGCTAAATGTGACATGATGATGGTTTGATGACATGATTCTATGAACAAAATGTTTGACATATATATGTGATGTCTTAGCTGCAAGATTCACGGTAAAGCCGCACAATTTGTAAGGTATACGGATAATACCGTATATAAATATGGCTAAAATTTTCAGGTATGACCCATACAAGATTATGATCGAAAGATAACTTTGGGTAGCTCTCGAACTCATGATGCTCGAGCGGGACAAAGCGCGTCCCAAGAAAGATTATGTGCTCTTATGTGTACTATAATAAGTAAATAGTATACATATTATAGGATTTATGAGTTATGGTCATATGTGAAGTGCTTCAATATACAATGTGTCTTCATGCGATTTAAATTGTCATGTTGTCATGTGTATGTACCCTTGTGGGTAAAAGAGTTAGCCAACAGAGTGTTTTCCAACACTCACCCCCTCACATTTTCAGGTAAAGAGGTCACAAAGGATAAGCTTGGCCATGGTTTCGACTGTGACTGTGTAGGCTTCTCCAATTAATCAAGTGTTATAAAATTTAATTATTTGATCAAAACTGTTTGTTTGTGTAATGAAAATTTTGCACGAGCTATATTACATTTATTTCTTCCATATAATTTCTCAATTAAGCTTTTTTGTTTTAAAGTAAGATCTTTTGGAACATTGAAAAATATTTAAATTAAGTGTCAAGTAGTAATGTTCCAAATGTAAACTTGGGACGTTACAATGTGGTATCAGAGTGGGGTCCACTTTCTGGGACTAGCTCACTTACATTTTTAAGAGAGAGAGTTTTTCTATAATGTAAAGTTATAAAAATGCTTTGAAAATTATTATGTTTCTTGGAGAAGCACACTCAAGTCAAGATCACAGCCAAATCATCCTGCCTCATCAACTCGGTATGATCATTTGAGTTGATTTAATTGTTTAATATTTTTGTTTAGTAACAATGAGATTTCCTTATTAGAATGCTATGATAAGTTTGTACGAGCAAACTTGTATTTTGAGTCTTTAAGTTAGATTGAAAGGCATAATTTGTAGGATTTGATTACGAACACAGACACCTTAGTTGAAAACTTTAAGGTGGACCACAACTAAGGACAGATGTTTAGATAACTTGTAGTAAGTATACTCAACAAGACTATGAATTAGTTGTTTCCACCAATCAAACTTTTTTCCCAAAGAGATCCATATTCTCTTTCAATTTCATGTCCAGAGTCAATTTTTATCAAGTCAGTAACTCAAGTCTTTCTCCTATCTACTAAAATTTCAATTTCATTTTCGCAATCCTTGTCAAAATGATTCCGAAAAAAAAAAATTCTTCATTTAGAATTTAGAGCCTATTTCAAAACTCCTATTGAGAAAATTATTTTTCGACTGTATGAGCTCTTTAATCTTTGATTTTTTCAATGGACAAAAGCTAAACTACAATTTTATATTTCTAATGTTCATTCGATAGTGAATTTTAATAAGTCGTATGATATTCAAGAACATTGTTACAATATTATCTAAAGAGCTACTTCTAAAGTGAGATTTATCAAATTATTTAAATTTGTATTCAATGTTTCAAATTTATATTTATGATGTAATGTGAAAGCTAGTTTTATGCAAATCTAGGAATTTTTTTTGTAGTACGTTGTTATGACTAAAAGTTTGATAAAAGCATAATTTTCTATAAATTGTAGGATTTTAAATAATTTTTTTGAAAATTTGAGTTCATAACAAAAATCAAGCTTTTTTTAACGTCAGAAGGATATTGTTTATTATTATTCTTATATATATATATATAATAAGTCAACATTTTTAATAAAGTTATAAGTTTCTCTTGTTTGGTGAAAAATAAATATGTATTTGAGGAAAAATCATTTTTTTCAGATTTCATAATTAAAAGAGTAGATTTATAAAGTACTTGTATTGTGAAAAATTAAATTATATTTTGAAAACCCAACAAATCAGGTAACAAAGAACCCAGTTCCACAAGGACACCCCCCATGTCCTAAATGTGACAGAAATTAATGTATGTTTGGGTCTGGTTGGTTATCGATGCAGGAAGCCATGTCATAATCCGCATAAGTGTCCTTATCCAGGCTTTAAGAAGATATTAATATTTTAAATTAAGGAAAATATTTTTGTCTTTCGAGTTATTGAGTTAACAAATTTCACATTTTCATAAAATTGTGAAATAAACAAGTAAGTTATTGTTATTATTTTTTTAAATAAAGTAGAGTAGGAAAATGTAGAGTGTAAAGATAATGATTAGTAACATATGGTTCATTATGATTTATTCAATAATTTCAATTTTCCCTTGAAATGTTTTCCAATGATTTTGAGAATTTCAAATATCTTTCGAGTTGATTTTATTATGAAAGAACCCACCTTTCTTATTCCACTATTTGAAGACAAAATCAAGTCAAGATTGTTTTATCAACTTCAATTAAGGAGACTTTATTAAATTTCAATTTGATTTAGAAGTTCATCTCGAATTATTTAAGGGTTTGAAGGATCTCAAATTATTTCTTCCTTTTTAAAGTGTACCATCATCATATTTCGACATGTTTCTTCCATTTTGAGTCAATTTGATTTCGAAAAACTTCTTTCCCAAAATATTGTCGTTTTAAGTATGGTCAAACCCAAACATTTCTTTTATTATTGATACTATTTTTTTTAAACAAGTCATCAGATTGTGATTAAATCACTATTCCCTGTAGGATGTCATTTTCACTTATTCAAAATTATCAATGAGTTAGAAATATGTATTCATCTCAGAATATACCCTTGAGATGATTTCCTCTCAAAGTCCAACAACAAAAGGAGAAAGAAGTCTTCTAAGTATACTACAAGCTGCCTATATAGTCGAGGATCCATCATTGAGTTAGTACTTGAGGTTTAAATGAACTGTTGATGTGTAAGGTGTAATCATACAAGTTATGTGATCCTACAAGATGCTTCATAATATGCTAAATTGTTTAGTTAATATTCATGATATGATGATAACTTATTCATGAATGATATGATTTTTTACGATTGGTGCGTGCACCACATGATTTAAAAGGATGCATTGAGTTGTGATGCTATCAATGAGTGATAATCTATGTGTTTCTACAAGATGATTTTGAACATTCTTAACTATTTCATAAGTATTCTGGATATGATTACAATTTATGCATGAACTATGTGATTCACGAAAATTTGTGCTTGTATCACATATCTGTAAAGATGCACGTCATTATGATGATTACATAGAGCTAGAGTTTATGTGAATTATATGTTCAATATGTATATTGGGTTTCGATAATGCCATTAGCAACTGTCCGCATCAACTTTCTAATGTGCTTATCTTACCTACACAATGAGTTATACTGGGCTCAAAATAATCACAAGCCTCTGTTTGCGGCAATGTGTTCTGGTGTACTTGTTTCGACCTACATGACACCTTTCTTATATATATGTTAATCATAAATATAATCTTACTAGTTATTACATGATTTATATTTCACTACTACACGAAATCATGACTTTTAATACACTATACTTGACTACCGTCACGGGACCGTTGACTGCAACAATGGGTACTCGTGTACGTGTATGAAAGGTATATTTATCTTTGAGAGTTCGTGTCACAAATCAAAATTTATAGGCATTCATGCATATGTTTTAAAGATCATTGTAACATTCTTTATAAAAGGATATCGCTTGCATTTGAAAGCATAAATGTCATAAATGTTTTATTTGATATAATTTCTAAAATAAACAAACTTACCCAACGAAAAATTCTCGTCCTCCTCATAGACAATTATGTTTGCAATCACCAGTGTTGTACCTATACAATTTTCAATATGTAACTTTGTGTCAATTACTTTGCCAATCTCACCCATTCATTATTCAAAGCGTTTCATTTTCACAAAATTCAATCTTTCAAATTTCACTTATATGATCTAAGTTTATTTCAAGGTCGTATATATCTTGAAAGTTCAGTTGTCAAAACTTAATCTTTGAACTTCAAGGTTTTAAAAAATGTTCTTTAGAATTTGGTTCTAAACCAAACATGGTCCTATATATATATATATATATATATATATATATATATATATCCAAACTTCCCACTAAGTTTACAAATTTTCCATGGTACTCAGTGAAGTGCAAAAGATTCGTTATTCTTTAATTTATTTCCAAAATTTGATCAAACTATGGTTTTGGTTTTAGTTAAAGTCTAGTCAATTTAAAATTTCATACTCTTCTTGACAAAACTCATAATTTTCAAATGTATTAAAAAAAAAGAAGAATTTATTAAGTTTCCTTTGTATCAAATTGGAAACAATTTTTTGATTTTAAGGTCCACTTTCAAATCTTTGACAATTTCAAATTCTATCCTAATTTTTCATCTTTTTAAAATCTTATTTAATTCCAAGTTTCCTCTATATTTTATAAAACCATAATAAACTATTTAGTATATTCAAGGTATTCCAAAAATGTGTTTATTTTTTAATTTCGATTCTTGAAGTCCTTATTTACTTTTAAAGTAGCTCAAAATTCACATATCCATCCTTCAATTTTTGGTACTCCACTAAGTTTACAAAATTTCAATGGTACTCAATGAAGTGCAAAAGATTCGTGATTCTAAAATTTATTTCCAAAATTTTATCAAACTATGATTTTGGTTTTATTCAAAGTCTAGTCAATTTAAAATTTCATATTCTTATTGACAAAACTCATAATTTTCAAATGTATTAACAAAACAAAAAAAGAAAAAAAAAGGAATTTATTAAGTTTCCTTTGTATCAAATTGGACACAATGTTTTGATTTAAGGTCCACTTTCAAATCTTTAACAATTTCAAATTCTATCCTAATTTTTCATCTTTTCAAAATCTTATTTAATTCCAAGTTTCCTCTATATTTTATAAAATCATAATAAATTATTAAGTATATTCAATGTATTCCAAAAAGATGTTTATTGTTGATATCAATTCTTGAAGTCCTTATTTACTTTTAAAGCAGCTCAAAATTCACATATTCATCCTTTACTTTTTGGTGCAATACCAACTCAAAATCTAGTAAAAAATAAGACTCACTTTCACTCAGTAAGATATACAATTCCAAGGACGAAATTTTTCGTAGTAAGGGAGGGTGTGATAACCCGAATTTTTATTTCATTGTTAGAATTGCTTTTATGAAAGTACTAATGATCATAATTTTATGATTCATAATATAAAAGCTTTCTAAGATTTCATGTGAGAATTCTATAACTTTATAATGAAATATTCTAATTGATATCGTTATGATTTTATGTGTGGAATTGAAGTTAGGCATGCTTAAGTGATTCAATGGATATTTTTATAATTTTATGTGCACTTATAAGATCTTGATTTTCATGGTTTATGTATGATTACTTGAATTAAATTAATCGAATGACAATTGAAATTATGAATTGTCATTAAGTTTTATTATTTCATGATTTTATAATATCATTCTATGATTTAATTTGCAATCTATGAATTTATTGCAATTAGATTTTTTTATGATGATATAATTTTTATGTGGAATGAAATTGAGAAAAAAGCATGATTAAGTTATTAGATTAACATTGAGCCATGATTTAAATTTATTAAGCTATAATTGGGCTTAATAAAATTAAATTTAATATTTAAAGTCCATAAACTAAGGCCCGGAGCCCAATAGGATGACACGACTGGATATATAAATGGAATAGGAGGATTAATTATAGATTAATACTCATAAATTATGGTATATCAGTTTGGAATTCTCCAGTGAGCCACCATTGTCCATTCAATATCCTTCCTCCTTTTTTTCTTCATTCCTTCCAATTTTCAGGTACTTTTATTGTAAAAAATTTGAAAATCTTAGTTATTCATCTCCGAATTCTATGAAATTTTAATATGTTGTTCCTTATAATGATTTTGAGCCATGGTTAAAATTTCAATCTAATTGGATATTTATTATATTTTATAAGAATTTTCTAACCTCTTCCTATAAAGATTTACAAATTCTAGCGTTTATAATTTTAAAATTCAAAATATATAGTTATAGATATCCAAATCCCTTGAATTTTGAATATGTCATTCAGTCCTATGATTTTAATTCACGTTTAAAATTTCTAATTTGAAAATTTGAAATAAAGGGTTATAGTTATCCAAATATCTTCAATTTTTAATATGTCATTTCTACAGGTGTTATTCATCTTTCATAAAAATTTAAGTCAATCCAGTTTATAGTTTATGAGTGATGATTATTTCCTACTGATGTGCAAGATTTACAACTTCAAATATTTCAATTTCAAAAATCCAAACTCAATAGTAAATCTTTTTTAAAAAATACTAAACTTTTATAGCACACTTCCACATAATTCAAAAAGAGTTGGCCCACGAAGTGTTTTCTAACACTCATCCCCTCACCTTTTCAGGTAAAGAGGTCAGAAATGATAAGCTTGACCGTGGTTTCAACTCCAACTATGTAGGCTTCTCTAATTAATCAAGTGTTTTAAAATTTAATTATTTTATCAAAATTGTTAATGTTGTGTAATGAAAATTTTGCACGAGCTATATTACGTTTATTTCTGCCATATGATTTCTCAATTAAACTTCTTTCTTTTAAAGTAACATCTTTTGGAACATTAAAAACTATTTAAATTAAGTGTCAAATAGTAATGTTCCAAATGTGAACTTGGGACGTTGCATCTCTTTTCTCTCCTCTCTCTTCTTCCCAATTGTAAATTCATTTTCCCCTTTCTCTCTTCTCCCTTCCCCTGAGTTCATCTTTTTCCTTTTCTCTGGTGAAAGTCTCTCTCTTGTTTTCTCTCTTTTCCTCCGCCCTGCATTCACGATTGACAGTAAAAGCAGAGTTTTCACGATCCATCATGAAAGCCATCGTGAAAGGCGTCGTGAAAGCTGCTTTCATTATCCATCATGAAAGCCATCGTGAAAATTGCTTTCACGATTCATAGTGAAACCCATCTCTCCAATTTTCTCTCTTCTATGTCTTCCTTTTCAGTCGTGGAAGTTATTTTTCCTCTTTTCTCTTCACTTTCTTCTCTCATCCCTTTCTTTTATCTTCCTAATTGTAAATTATTTTCCCCTTTCTCTCTTCTCCTTTTCCGTAAGTTCATCTTCTTCCTTTTCTCCTGGTGAAAGTCTCTCTCTTGTTTTCTCTATTTTTCTTCGCCCAACTTTCACGATTGACTGTGAAGCCATCGTGAAAGCTGCTTTCACGATTGGTGTAAAAGAAGGAAGGTGAACCTCACTTTAATTAAGGACAAAATTGGAATCTTAAACATAAAATATTAGTTGTTATATTTTGAACATAAAATAATTTTTCTTATTTTAAAATAGTACAGTGAAATGTGCCCCTATATTAAGAGTAGTTTAATTTAATCTAAAATTTACCTTATCAAGTTGTCCTATTACATCATATGCTATTTGTGTCATTTTATCTCTATATCGCAGTGTAAATGATCATTGACATATTCATGTCACATTATGTCAGTATTGCCAGCTCCACCGAAACATAATTAATTATATAAATTCTTCATGATGTTAGTAAGTCAATCGTATTGATTACAATATTGTATTCCTAGATATATAAAAAAATGATTTGTTATAAATAATTTTTGTAAGACGATGTGAAATAGCTAGGTAGACAACTTTAAAACTTGCTGACATGAAAACATCTCTCTGAAATTCAAAGGGGAGAAATGTGTTTGACAACAATACATGATCATTTATATTTTTACAAGAGCGGAAATAGTTAATAATTAGATTTTTTACTATTTAAATTGCATATTTATTTTTGTTGTGAGTTATTGTCAATTTTTTCTCTAATATAAAGAGGTGTTTATAGTTCGATTTAATCAATTTGCACCAAGTACTTAACGATCATTTGCTAAAGTTTGTTGTTTTATTGAATTGAGCTCTAAATAACTTATGCGCAAATGAGCAAAATATTATCAAACTTGGGTTGAGTTATTTGTATATATATAATAGTAGAAGTAGTACATTTTTTGAAACTATTAAATTTTTCATCTTCAAATACCTACTAATTTTGGGAGTATGCATATCATCATATAATTGGTTAATTTTTATATGAGTAACTTTTTTTATTATAAAAATGATCTTAAATAATTAACTAATTTTAAGGAAATTTAGGTTTATTTTGATTGCATTATACAACATCGTTTTTGAATTTAAATAATAAGTCAAACTTGGCAAGATCTAATTGATCCACTGATTTTGATTAATTTGTTTGCTTTAAATCATTTAAAAATTTACTTATATAAATGGTCAAACTTTTCTTAAGTTCTTTTCATGAAAAAAATACAATTAATGTTTAAAAAGTTTAAAATAACCGCTTTGAAAATCTAGGTAAATGTTCAATTAATTTATTTTCATTCACTATTGTCTATTTATTAATTTTATTAGGACTATAATTAGTATTTTATCTATATATATAATAGCAAAACTCATACATTATTAGAAATCCATGCATTTTTCTGTCTAATTTTTTTATTTTTTTATTTTGGAATTACACATGCCATAACAGCAATTTGACCTCCTGTGGATTAAAGAAAGGAGTCAAAGAGAACACATTTTCTAATTCGTCAAACTTTTCTTAGGTTGTTTACATGGAATAAATCCGTATATTAAATTTACAATAAATACTTTTAAAATATAGGTAAATGTTAGGGATGTTAAAAGGGAAATTGCCTGATGGGCCCGAAAAATTCTAGGGTTAGGGCTTGATTTTATTAGCCCGAGCCCGATTAGCCCGAAACCCTATAGGGCTAACCTACTTAGGGTTAGGGCTAACCCGATAGCCCACCATTTTCTTCTTATTTGTCTCTTTCTTAATATCGAAATAATATAATACACCATTTTAAATTATTTATTCATATGACATATTTGTTTTTTAGTACAAGATATTAAAATTATGTTTTATTACTAAAAGATTCTAAATATTATCATTTAAATTTTATAACGTGAATGATCTTAAAGTTAGAATTGAGAGTGTGAAATAATATATATCACTTCAATGTTTGAATCTTTAAATTTTTTATAGTGATAGAAAGATTCTAAAATATATAATTTTTTAATATTATCTAAAATTATATTTAATATAATATTATATGTATTTAATTAAAATTTTAAATTAAATATCTAATTTGACTATTTTGACTCATACCCCGATAATGGCCCAATTAATCCAAAAATTGGTAGGGTTAGAGTTAGGTTTACATTATTACGAGCCCGTTTAAAATAATCTGGTTAAACCGAAGCCCAATTAACCCAATTCCCATTAGGGCTAGCCCGTTTAACATCTTTAGTAAATGTTTATGCATTTAGTATTGTTAACAATAATTATTGATCTAAATTAAATTTATTAATGTAGTATTTATTTAATATAATATTATTTTTTATTAATTTATCATTCCTAAATTAATTGTCTTTTCACATAATTCTATTTTTATTGCAGGTACAATTACTGTATTTTTAAATTTAATACTTTAGAACATAATTTTAAATAAAATATTTGGAATTGAAAATTTATGATATATATATATATATATATTTATTTATGTAGTATTATAGTTAGTAATCGGTGATAAGATTTGTGCACATAATTATAGTTAGTATTTAGTATATCTTGGTAATTAGGATATTTACAAAAAA
The DNA here is from genome assembly GCA_028749325.2 of Caryopteris x clandonensis. NCBI lineage: Eukaryota > Viridiplantae > Streptophyta > Magnoliopsida > Lamiales > Lamiaceae > Caryopteris > Caryopteris x clandonensis. The sequence goes on from JAPYKT020000045.1 coordinate 1,545,321, forward strand.
AATTCCTCAGATTTTATTGCTTCTAATTAGCAAGATAAATAAGGAAGAAAACTTTCAAGTATCCCTAATTTTTTGGAATAGGAATTGCATGCATAATTTTTGGGGACATATTTTTTAAAATTAGGAATATTATTAGTATTGATAGAATTTTATTATTAGTATTATAATTTTATTTATTAAACTGTATTTTTATATCATAACACTCTCTCTCTCTCTCTTTTTTTTTTTAATAATGTAGTAGTTATTTTATATAAGAAAGTATCTAAATAACGACATTAATTTTAGGCAATTTGTTGAGAAGATTTTGAAAACATATATTTCTTGGCAAAAACTTGTGTGAAACGGTTGGATGGATCCAAGATTTGTGCGACCGGATCATGGATCATGGTTGGATTGAAATTAAGTTATATTCTAATATATGAAGTGTATAGGCTATAAAATTAATTATATGATTTGAAGATAGATTTTAATCCATTCCTAAAGATCATGCTTTTTCACCCACATCTTTATCGCTAAAACAAATAATTTTTTTAATTAGATATAAAAATTATATTATATTGTAATATAAAAATTTGATAGATTTAAAAATAAAATATTAAAATACCACTCAACTTTATTTTTTTTGAATTTTTTACAATTACTAATCAATATAGATATATTAAAATTATAATCACTAATAGAAATATTTAATATATTTAAAATAAAATTATTTACATGAAAATTAAATTTACTAGTTTGTGAATTTATTTATATATTTTGTTGATAGGTATAAAAATTCATTCCTACAAATTATAATCTCTTAAAATTTTAAACTTTACACGTAGTGAGAAAAAAAAAATTGATTAAACAAATAATATTATTACACTTAAATAATATTGCTTTTTTTTTTAATAATATTACTCATTTTTTTTAAATATATTATTTTGAAAGTAATATTAATTTTTTTAATTAAATTTAAAAATTATATTATATTTTAATATACAATTGGGTAGATTCAAAATAAAATATTATTAAATCCTAATAGATTAATTTGTAGAATTAATATCTAATTAATTTTGATATGTCGCCATAAAAAAATCTATTAGAATATTTATTATGTTAATAGATATATTATTTTAAAATATGAATGAAATCCTAATTAATTAATTTACTTTTTTCTTTGTTTGAAAAATCACATATTTATATTATGTGTTTAGAAATTGAACCAAAAAAATTATTCGTTGTTACTACTTATTTTTTAAAATAAACAAACACATGACTGTTTTTTAAATTCTAGAAAATATTTTATAATGGAGGGAATGTTGTTTATTTGTTTATCTGGAGATGTATATGATTATCATTTTTTTCGAAGATTAACTGTATTACTTTCTTATTGAAAGTTTTATTTAAAAGGTATTACTTTATGATTTAAAAGGTATTACTACTTATTTAAAAAACAAATACACGACTGCTAGTTAAATTTTAGGGTATATTTTATAGTGGGAGAATGATGTGTATTTGTTAATTTGAAAATGTGTAGGATTCTCGCTTTTGTCGAATATTACCAATATTACTTTCTTATTGAAAATGTATTACTTTCTTGTGAAAAAGGTATTACCTTTTTATTCAAAATGTATTACTTTTTTTATTCAATATGTATTACTTTCTTATTCAGAAGGTATTACTTTTTAATTCAAAAGGTATTACTACTTATTTTTTAAGAGAAACAAGTACATGACAACTTGTTAAATTATATGATATGTTTTAGTGGTGGAATGATGTGTATTTTTTAATCTGAAAATGTGTAGGATTCTCACTTTTGTCTAATATTAACAGTAGTACTTTCTTCTTGAAAAAGTATTATTTTCTTATTCAAAAGGAATTACCTTATTTTTCAAAAAGTATTACTAATTATTTGTTAAATTGAAAAAAGTAATAATACATCATAATTTATCATCTATTTACAGTGATAAAATAAATAGTATGACTAATACTTTTAAGTTAACACAATAATACGTTTTAGCTAAACAAATAATATATTTCAGTTAAACAAGTAACATTGAATAATTTTTTAGCTATACTAATATAATAACAAAGTAGTCTAAAACAATTTTTTGCCATCTATTTATAGTAAATAAATCTTATTACATAATTATTTCCTTGAAAACTTACTAAAATTTTAATTTTAATACAAATAATCATTTTATATTTTAATATTAGTTTCAAATTAATATATTTAAGAAAATGAGCTTCACCCTTAGAGGTGATCTCCACCATCATCCAAATTCCGAGACAAATCAGCAGAGGTGATCTCCAACGACTAGTTCCTACCGAATGGATCCCTAACTATGAATCTCTCCACCAGGTGAGGAGGTCGGTTCGTGCCACAGAGTTTAGTTTTCAACGACTGAAGGATGGACGAGTAAAAATAATATATAAGACGGAACCTGAAGAAAACTCTAATCTTATGTTCCAACTAATGATTCGTCCTGTCTTTAAAGAAAGGGAAAAGAATATCCCCATCTCGACATTCGAACCAGATGGAAGCCATATAGACACAAACCAAATTAATGGCCATTTTATCTAAGATGTTGACCTTTCCATGTGTGATCCCTGATGCTCCTATAATACTTGGGAAGATAGCGATGATGAAGATGAAGAGAAAGTTCCCAAAAGAAGAAGGAGAAGACATTGTAAGACCCCTCATAGTAAATACAACGACCCTCTTGATCCACCTCCACCAAAAATATCAATTCCACAAGAAGTGTATTCATGCAGACATGAAGAGAGACCATTACCTCCAAATCCCCGAGCTCCCCAACCATGCTTCATATTCAAAAGTCATGAAGAAGATTTTCCTCCTCTAGAAAGACTCGAGGATCAAACTTCTAAGGTAACCTCAAGACCATATATTTAGAGTACTGTAGTAGAAACAAGTGGCCATTTAAAGTCTCTGAGTCAAGGAGAGAGAGTCCTCAATTGGCAGACCACAAATGCTCGGGCACAAAATCAATCACTACAATGTATTGATTCCAAGGTAACTCAAGTTCTCGACAGGGTTCATAATTCATATAATCAAATGAGTTACTTGCAGACCCAACTTCTGAGAGTGGAACAGAAGCTTACTGGGAGGATAACCCAGTTGGATACAGAATTCAGAAGCCTTATTGCAAATCAGTAGTATGGCTTAGGGTTCATATCAAAAGAAGTGGAGATTAGGCAACTCAAAAAGGAGCTTGCAAGGATCGAAGAAGATAACACAGAAAGAAGTTCAACCTTTATGTCCACTGATAGAGTCTCCACGTTTATAACTTCACCAACCTTATATCAATCTCCAAATGAGTCAAAGATATAGTCCCAACTGTATGCCAAACATTTTGGGATGATCTCCAGTATACCCTTACCACCTTCAAGATAGAATGAGGCGGAAGGTGATCAATCAAAGGCTGAAGACAAATAATCCATTAATACTTTAATGGCCCATCCTATGTTCTCTGATCTCCCAGGGGAAACAAGTGATCCAGAAAAAAGCTATACATCAGATTCAACTGAAACCTTTCCAGCATCAAGTGGAACAGAAGAAGAGATAACTGATGTTTCAGCAATCCTTATGGCTGATGCGGGAGAAAGTCAATCCTTCACTGAACCTATTTTTGATAACTTAGATCAAAAGACTACTGATAGACTATATGTGACATATCCTACTGAAAACCAAGGTACTAAACCCTCTATTGGTCCTTGGTTTTCATTTGATGATGTACCTATTCAAAAGCGAAGAGAAAAGATGCATATACTATCAGCCTGGATAGATATCAACTAAACAGAGAAGGAGCTGATTTAGGAATAGTTCTCAATGAATTAACATCAAGGTTTCTTGGTGTCCTAAGAGAATGGTTCTTAAGCCTTGGAGAATACCGGCAATTACAACTGATCGATGCACAAACGCCAGCTAATGTACTTGGTGAGATATATAGAGAATTTATCGGTGATATTTCTTTGTACACCAAGGCTGTTTCTCAAGAATACTTCTCTATGAGGTGCTACTCGCTATTGAAAAAGGTTCGGGACAGGCATTTCAAATGAATGTCTGAAAGATTCTACATTTTGAATGGCTATAATGATCCCAATCTAAAGAATGTCTACCTTGCATCTTTACCACAAGAGCTACAACCAGAAATGGCGAGGATGTTTCAAGCCATGAAGAAAGACATGGCCCAAACCAGCATGAGACAAATCCATCAAACCTGCTTGGCTGCTCTGGAGAAACTCTGCGAGCAACAAAATCTCTTTAAAAAAATGATGGAGAGGCAGAAGATTCCTATAAATGTATGTGATAATCCTACCTTGAAATAAAATGCTATGAGAAAGCATGCCATTGTTCCAAGAAAGATAAAGAAAAAGATAAGCAAAAGGTCAGAAGGAAAAAGAAAAACCAAACATACAGGTTTTTCCGAATGAAGCCATTCAGGAAGAAGCCCACTGACAGATGTTATCTATGTGGACAAAAAGGACATTTCGCAAAAACCTGCCCTACAAAGAAAGGGAAAACAGCTAAGCTGGCATCACAAACCTTTCACTATCATGAAGAAGATGTTGATGAAGCAGACATAGAATCTCTCTATTCAGAACAAGATAGCCAGGATTCTGATACAACCTTCGTCCTACATGAGACATCTGATGAAGAAGATTTAGAAGAGAATGTCCCCATTCTTATGATGAACCAACCGCCAATGCTAAGAACCAATATGATCATACAAGAAGGGATACCGTCACCTCATCTTGAAGTCAAGGTGTTTCAGTTAAAGTATGACAGGCCTATCAAAGTGATCAGAGTTCTTGATACAGGAGCATGAAAAACTATGATGAACCCAGACATCATTTCCAGACAAAGCTTATGAGTCTCATCAAAAATATTTCTTTGCTGCAGATGACCAAACCTTTCATATTGCCTTGATATCTAAACAATCAGTTGTAATTCAAATCCTTACAGACTGTGTTATTTGGATCAAAATCATCGGAAGCGAACTTCACGGAAATGATTTATTAATGGGCTTTGATGTTTTCTTCAAAGCTCATAAGCTACAAATATTTTCCCATGGAGTTAAATACAAGAGGACATTCCTACCATTAACACCAACATAAAAGATGTTCATAGTAAATGAGATACCTGAACCTGATCTACTTATCAAAAGCCGAGTCGCATGTAGACTTCGCCAATCCTCTTCCGCTTTGGAAGAACTCAGAATTCAATGTTCGACTTCCTTTCTAGAAGAATGAGTATATTAATGCCACTAAAGCCACGAATCCTGGCATAACACCAGAAGAACTGAATTTGCCCCAACATGAATGCAGCGAGTTATTATCCTTGGGCCTAATTGAAGCCACCAACTCAAATTGGGCTTGCACAACTTTTTATGTCAATAAGATGGCAGAACAAGTTCGAGGAAAGAAGAGGTTATTCATTGATTACAAATCTCTCAACTATTACTTGCTTGATGATAAATTCCCCAGGACAAAAGTCATGCTCTCCTACCTCTTAGAAGCCCAATTCTTTTCCAAATTTGACATTAAATCTGGTTTTTGGCAAGTGGGTTTACACTCAGATGAAAGGTATAAAACAGCTTTTTGCCTACCCACAACTCAATACCAATGGACAGTTCTGCCATTTGACCTTAAAGTTGCACCATCCCTTTTCCAAAAGACTATAAGGAAAATCTTCGAACCCATACTAAACAGTACCCTTGTCTACATAGATGATATCCTCTTATATTCCAAAAATATAGAGGAACATTAACACCTTCTCAACATTGTTCATAGACTTGGTACAAAAATATGGTATCATACTATCCCAAAAGAAAAGTGTGATCAAGCGAAAATCTATTGATTTTCTGGGCATCAATATGGAGAATGGGGAGTATGAACCAGGATCCACCTATCCCAAGAACTACTTAAGTTCCTAGATGAACATTTATTTGTTAAACAAGTTCAACAATTTGTTGGGAACATTTACTATAGTAAAGATTATATCCCCAAATGTTCAGCCTATATAACCAAATTGTCAAAGCATCTAAGAAAAAGTCCACCTCCTTGGGATGTCGACCAAACTGTAGCAGTTAAACATCTTAAAGAAGTCTGTCAAAACCTCTCACCCTTCAGAATTTCAGGAGATGGCCAACGGATCTTACAAATATATGCCAGTGATAAATATTGGGGAGCCATCTTCTTAGAAAGCGAAGGTAGGAAACTTCAGTATTGTGGACATGCTAGCGGCCAATTCCAAGAATCTGAAACACATTATCACGCTGTCTACAAGGAGATATTAGCTGTAAAATATGGAATTAAAAAATTTGAATTCCATCTGGTGGGATACAAGTTCATTATCTAACTGGATAATACATCCTTCCCAGCGATTATGGAGCTCAAGAATAAAAAATTCCTAGAAAAATAGCTACTCAGACTCAAAGACTAGTTTTCAAAATATTAGTTTGAAGTCCAACACATAAAGGGCAAGGACATTGTTGTGCCAAATTATCTCTCTAGACAATTTCAGCTTCAACTCATATCATCTACCAAGGTACTGCCCGTTATATTTATGACAGGGAAATGAAAGAAGATAATATCTTCCAAAATCATTTTTTGGAGATAAGCTCCCATCCATCTTATCAATCCAGATTTATCATTTTCTCCTCATGATGGCCTTTCAAAACTCATGGAGATATCCAACAACATGAAACAGCAAATTTATTTCGATATCTATCGAAATATATTTCAGAAGAAGGAATCCAAGAGGAACAAGCCTGCTATCATCTCCAGAAACCATTTTTTGGCATAATACATGATGATCTTTATAAAGATCTCACCTTCAATGGTTTATGGTACCTATGGTGTTTGTCCACCTTATACTTTCATCTGATTGAATTCTCAGTATAGGATACACTCATCTTTTTCCAAGATACTGAAAATGACTCTACCCTCTGGTGGTCATTCCTGCTATGGTATGCAACTGTGGAAGAATGGATACAATTGCTCCAAAATGAATATTAGGATGATGAAGGCCCTCATGTTATATTCCTCTGTCATAGGCCATATTCTATAGGAATCCAAGAAGAACTACGTCCGATCCCCTACACTATAAATGGAAGACAATCAAGGGTCCAATCTAAGATAATAAGGAAGAGAGCTAATAACTTTATGTCCATCTATGTTTTGCCAATAAAAGTTATCCACATAAAGATATTGAAGGACTTACTTATAAGTTATTTGTAGTTAACCCTATCACTGAAGAATCCAGATCAAACAAACTTGGAACTAGTCAAGATCAAGAGTTTGAGTATGAACTCGAGTACGACCCAAGACAAGTTCAATCATAAATTTAAACCTTGTAATAAATACCCATATAATAAGGGTAGTCCTGTATTTTCCTAGGCATGACATCTCATCTTGTGAGGTGTACTTAAAGCCATGTTTTATGTTTAAAATAATGTAGTACCCATGTTATAAGGGTAGTTGTGTACTTTTCTAGACATGACATCTCATATAGTGAGATGTCTTTAAGATAAGTTTCTTGCATATAACCTAGCATGACATGTCCTACATGCAAGCTTCTCAAAGTGAGGAGTCATTTGATAAAGGTTTCCACTCTGACACGTGTCTTTGTAAGGGTTCATGAATCTTCACTCCCAAAACTCTATAAATAAGGGAGTTGAGTCTATTGTAAAATATACAAAAATAAATAAACACTCCATCTTCCATACTTATGACTTTCTAAGTCTTAGTTATCTTCTCCAATGCCCTTAAGCCAGTCTATGGATCCTTGTATTCTCCATCTTATTATACTTATAGAATAAAGTATGTCTACCTTGCCTCTTTACCACAAGAGTTACAACCAGAAATGGCGAGGATCTTTCAAGTCATGAAGAAAGACATGGCCCAAATCAACATAGGACAAATCTATCAAACCTGCTGGGCTGCTCTGGAGAAACTCTGTGAGCAACAAAATCTCTTTAAAGAAATGATGGAGAGATGGAAGATTTCTAAAATGGAATGTGATCAATCCTACCTTGAAATAAAATGACATTAGAAAGCATGCCATTGTTCCAAAAAAGATAAAGAAAAAGATAAGCAAAAGGTCAGAAGGAAAAAGAAAAACTAAACATACAGGTTTTTTCAAAGGAAGCCATTTAGAAAGAAGTCCGCTGACAAATGTTATCCATGTGGACAAAAAGGGCATTTCGCAAAAACCTGCCCTACGAAGAAAGGGAAAGCGGCTAAACTAGCATCACAGACCATTCACTATCATGAAGTAGAAGTTGATGAAGTAGACATAGAATCTCTCTATTCAAAACAAGATAGCTAGGATTCTGATACAACCTTTATCCTTCATGAGACATCTGATGAAGAAGATTTAAATGAGAATATCATAATTCTTATGATGAACCAACCTCCAATGCTGAGAACCAACATGATCATACAAGAAGGGATGCCATCACCTCATCTTGAAGTCAAGATGCTTTAGTCAATGTATGACAGGCCTATCAAAGTGATCGGAATCCTTGATACAGGAGCACGAAAAACTATGATGAACTCAAACATCCTTCCAGACGAAGCTTGGGAGTCTCATCATGAATATTTCTTTGCTGCAGATGGCCAAACCTTTCATACTACCTTGATATCTAAACAACCAGTCGGAATTCTATGTTCGACTTCCTTTCAAGAAGAATGAGGATATTAGCGCCACTAAATTCATGCATCCTGTCATGACACCAGAAGAGCTAAATTTGGCCCGACAAGAATGCAACGAGCTATTATGCTTGGACCTAATTGAAGCCACCAACTCAAATTGGGCTTGCCCAGCTTTTTATGTCAATACTAGAGCAGAACAAGTTCGAGAAAAGAAGAGGTTAGTCATTGATTACAAACCTCTCAACTATTACTTGCTTGATGATAAATTCCCTTTGCTTAGGACAATGTCATGTTCTCCTACCCCTCAGAAGCCCAAATATTTTCCAAATTTGACCTTAAATCTGGTTTCTGGCAAGCGGGCTTACACCCAGATGAAAGGTATAAAATAGCTTTTTGCCTACCCACAGCTCAATACCAATGGACAGTTCTGTCATTTGGCCTTAAAGTTGCACCATCCCTTTTCCAAAAGACCATGATGAAAATCTTCAAACACATACTAAATAGTACCCTTGTCTACATAGATGATATTCTCTTATATTCCAAAAATATAGAGGAACATGAACACCTTCTCAACATGTTCATAGACTTGGTACAAAAATATGGTATCATGATATCCCAAAAGAAAAGTGTGATCAAGCGAAAATCTATTGATTTTCTAGGCATGAAGATTGAGGATGGGGAGTATGAACCAAGATCACACCTATCCCAAGAACTACATAAGTTCCCGGATGAGCATTTATTAGTTAAACAGGTTCAACTGTTCTTTGGAATCATCATCTATCTTAAAGATTTTATCCCCAAATGTTCAGCCTATACAAGCAAATTGTCAAAGCTTCTAAGAAAATATCCACCTCCTTGGGATGTCGACCAAACTGCAGCAGTCAAACAATTTAAATAAGTGTGTCAAAAGCTCTAACCCTTGAGAATTCCTGGAAATGGCCAACGGATCTTACAAACAAATTCCAGTGATGAATATTGGAGAGCCATCTTATTAGAAAATAAAGGTGGGAAACTTCATTATTGTGCACATGCCAGCGGCCAATTTAAAGAATCTAAAACACATTATCACGCTGTTTACAAGGAGATATTATCTGTCAAATATGGAATTAAAAATTTTGAATTCGATCTGTTGGGATATAAGTTCATTATCCAACTAAATAATACATCCTTCACAGCGATTGTGGAGCTCAAGAATAAATGAGTCCCAAAAAAACAGCTACTCACACTCAAAGATTGGTTTTCAAAATATCAATTTGAAGTTCAACACACAAAGGGCAAGGACAATGTTGTGCCGAATTACTTGTCCAAACAATTTCAGCTTCAACTCATATCATCTACCAAGGTGCTGCCCGTTATCTTTATGACAGGGAAACGAAAGAAGATAATATCTTCCAAAACTGTTTGTTGGAGAAAAGCTCATGTCCATCTTATCAATCCTAATTTATCATTTCCTCCTCATGATGAGCCTTTCAAAACTTTTGGAGATATCCGACAACATTCAACTGCAAATTTGTTTTGATATCTATCGAAATATATTTCAGAAGAAGAAATCCAAGAGGAACAAGCCTGCTATCATCTCCAAAAACCATTTTTGGGCGTAATACATGTTAATCTTTCTAAAGATCTCACCTTGAACTGTTTATGGTACCTATGGTGTTTGTCTACCTTATACTTTCATCCAATTAAGTTCTCAGTATGGGATACTCTCATCTTTTTTCCAAGATACAGAAAATGACTCTTTCCTATAGTGGTCATTCTTACTATGGTATGCAACTATGGAAGAATGGATACAAGTGCTCCAAAATAAATATTAGGATGATCAAGACCCTTATGTCATATTCCTCTGTCATAAGACATACTCTACAGAAATCCAAGAAGAACTTTGTCTGATCCCCCTACACTATAAATGGAACACAATCAAGATTCCAATCTAAGATAATAAGGAAGAGCACCGCAAATTTTATGTCCATCTATGTTTTGCCAATAAAAGCCATCCACATAAAGATATTGAAGGACTTATTATATACCTCGTTTGTAGTCAACCATATCACTGAAGAATCTAGATCAAACCAACCTGAAACTAGTCAAGATCAAGAGTTTGAGTATGAACCCGAGTTCGACCCAAGAAAAGTTCAATCATAAATTTAAACCTTGTAATAAATACCCATATAATAAGGGTAGCCTTGTATTTTCCTATGCATGACTTCTTATCTAGTCAGGTGTACTTAAAGCCATGTTTTATGTTTAAAATATTGTAATATCCATGTTATAAGGGTAGTTGTGAACTTTCCTTAGCATCTCATCTAGTGAGGTATCTTTAATATAGGTGTCTTGCTTGCAAGCTAGCATGACATGTCCTACATGCAACCTTCTTAAAGTGAGGAGTCATTTGTTGAAGGTTGCCACTGTAACACGTCTTTGTAAGGGTTCATGACTCTTCATTCCCAAAACTCTATAAATAGGAGAGTTGAGTCAATTGTAAAACACAGAAAAATAAATAAACACTTCATTTTCCATACTTATGTGTTTCTAAGTTCTTAGTTGTCTTCTCCAAAGCCCTTAAGTTAGTCTATGGCTCCTCATATTCTCCATCTTATTATCCTTATAGCATAAAGTATGCTCTATACTCGCCTCTTATGAAGATCATGTATATCAGAAATATGTTGTAACCCAGAAAAGAGTAACAGTCCCTATAGTTCACACGAATATCACAATCCATGCTTTCAATTGCTTTTACTCGGTGGATCTGAGCTTTGCTCGATAAGGCTAAGAGTGTCAAGGGAGTGGAAGTTCAGAGTCAACCTGTTCAAGGCACTTTGAATACATGGTGGCCATGGTCCTCTAAGGGTGTGAACAAGAAGGGTTCCCGTACCCGCTTAGTATCAGAGCCAGGTTGCTCTCGTCTTGTCAGCCCATAGAATATTTTGAGAAGTAGATATGTGCTTGAGCGGTGATTGAGAGTGGAACAGAAGCTTACAAGGAAGATAACTCGGTTAGATAGAGGACTCAAAAGCCTTATTGCGAATCGACAGTATGGCTTAGAGTTCACATCAAAAGATGCGGAGATTAGGCAACTCAAAAAGGAGCTTGAAAGGATCGAAGAAGATAAGGCAGAAAGAAGCTCAACCTTATTTCCCACAGCATTAATAATTAAAGAGACCCGATTCAAAACCAATAAACTCTGACACAAAATTACTGAATTAAGACTGATCTTCCCTTGATTCTGAATAATCAATATACAACTAATTAAATCTAAACCATAATTACGGATGGCCGATTTAATTGGCTACTAATTAATCCCAGACTATTGAATATTTTGAACTACCCAATAAACCCGAAACAATTAACATCACTAAACTCAGAGAATCACAGATATTTGCATAAAATAAAGTATACGAACAGATTTGATCTTATAAAATAGATTAGCTAAAGCTTCTTTAATTGTTATCGAAATAAAAGAGTTTAGCTACAACCCATAATACGATCAAGAAACCAAAATAAGAAGATAGAAAGATAAAACCGATCAGCTGCTATGGAGAGGGAAAACGGCTGCGTCCTTGGTTTCTTGGAGTAGGGCTAAATGTAATGATGTTTCTAATCAAACCCTAGTTTAACTATATATACAAATCCAAAACTAAAAAGGCCATGTTTAAATGTTAATGAAGCCCATAATTATGAGTTTAAGTTGATATCATGTTGTTAGTCTCGTGGGGAACCCATATGTGTAATGGAATTGGGCCTTTAAATTAATCTTGGGCCACTTAAAAAAATATGTTCAGGCCCGACTGGCTGGTATGGTCATACTGCCCGTCCACCAAGTAGATCCCCTGCTCGATTCTTCCAGAAATTTTGCCCCTTTTCCTCCAAAATTGAGTATCCACCTACAATTATTTACCAACTGGAATTAGGTCGAAAACATATGTGGTGAAGGGATATTGATCATCAAAATTACACCAAAACTCTCCAAAAAGAACTCACCAAAAAGAAAAACCTGACTCGATACTCAAAAGAAAAACCAATCATTGGCAATATTTTAATGGACAATAATCAAAGCATGATCATCCATAAAACACCAACCATTCTCTTGTGTCAAAAATGTGTATTATCTCTTCATTCAAATCAAATTTATGCATAGTCAATCCTGCCTTTCCAAGTTTCACTTCAATTCCCTCAAATAAGAAATAAGGACAATTTTCATTCACTCAAATCACAACTTGATAGTATCAAACTCAGATTTGCCCTTATATTACCGTCTCCACCCAAAATATGAGATAAATGCACAAATCAAAAGGTCTTTGCAGGGTTGTAACGGGGTTGGGAAAAAGGTAGGATGGAAGGATAGAACGGTTAAAATTATAAAAATATACGAGCATATCAAAATATCTGAGCCACTCTCTTTAATAATATTCTCTTCATAAAAACAAGCTGATTTTCAATTGGACAAGGCATGACCGACATCAAACAATTAACATCCACAGCCCCTTTATTCTGTTTTTTTATATATAAACACATAACAGGAGCTGAACTCTCCATTCCGTTTTTTTTCGATTTTTCAATCAACTTTTTATTTTTTTCGACAGAATAGGGGCTGGATGTTCATATATATATTTTTTTATTTTAGCAGGTCAGCATTTTTTTATTCACAAAACAGGAGCATATTTCCACAAAAATCAACATTTCAGCACATAACATCTTCTAAGTATAGGAGCTTTCATTTTCAGCATATTCCAACATACTTGTATATTTCCATGGGACAAAAGCAGGCTAAAACAGGTTTTAGCTTAATGGTTTAGTGGCTATAATCAATAGAGAACGGCTAATGCACAACACGCTCACTAGTGGTATGCAGGGTTCGGATTATATCTTCAGGCCAAAACTTGGTTAATCCTACATGCCTTAATCATTTTCATGCATGAACCTTAAAAGGGTTTCAAATATGGCAACCGGACAAACAAGAAATCCAGTATAAAAGTTCGATACACTCATTAAGAAATAAATGGAGCAATTTTCAGATATAAAATCATGCTCGTCAGGCTCAATTCTCACAATATATAAAGCTGTAATCATGTGATCAACTGCGCAATTTTTGTCATCCTAGAACACATACGAGTATAGACACAATTTCACCACAAAAGAACAAAACCAAGCAAGCCACAACCCAACTTTTCATATAGACAAAATATGTATGCGCCCCCCTCCCCCCCCCCCCCCCCACACTTGGAAACTTTAGTGTCCTCAAAAACAAGAACTAACAAAAGGGAAAAGAAATGAAAACTCCCCTGGATTGGTTGTCAAGGCTTCAAGGAACGTGAGAGCTGGCGAATGGAGCGGTGTGAGAGAGAGGCAGGTGGGCGGTTGAAAATTAAGACTTGAATTCCCCAAATTAAAAGTTTCACTTCTTTTTCAATTGAGTCCCTGGACTTCCCACTTCATTATACATCTTTGGAAAGTGCCAGGAGCATTGCATAAACCAAAACGCATACGACGGCAAGCAAAAGTACCAAATGGATAGGTGAAAGTTGTTTTTTTTTTTTTTTGATCCTCTTGTGCCACAAAAATTTGAAAATTTCCCGAATAACCATCAAGAAAACAAAAGAATGATTTTCTAGCCAATCTTTCAAGCATCTCATCAATAAAAGACAATGGAAAATGATCTTTCCTAGTAGCATCATTCAATTTCCTAAAGTTTATGCACATACGCCAACCAGTTTGAAGTCTCATTGGGATCAATTCATTATTTTCATTCTTAACGAGCTGAAATCCAAACTTTTTGGGGACCACATGAATAGGACTAACCCAAACACTATCAGAAATTGGATAAATAATCCTTAACTCTAACAATTTAAGGATTTCCTTAAGCACAATCTCTTTCATGATAGGATTCATTTTTTTTTGTGGGTCTCTAGAAGGTTTACAATCAGGTTCAAGTAAAATTTGATGCATGTATATAGAGGGGCTATATACCTTTTATGTCGGCTAAAGTCCAACCAATTGCCATTTTATGCTTCCTTAAGAGCTCACCAGCCTTTCCTCTTTCTCCTTGAAAAGATCATTGCTTATGATGACAGGCAGCGACTCCTTTCCACCCAAGAATGCATATTTCAGATGCTGGGACAGTACCTTCAGTTCCAGCACTGGATCTTTCACTACAGATGGTAAAATAGGTTCTAAATTGGTCGGTATGGGCATTCTGCTCGACAGATACCAAGTGGGGAATTCACTGGTGGAATACAGCTGCATCATGACATCTCAAATCTCATCATCGTCTTCAGTTGCTGCTTCTGTTCCAGTTATCCCATTAAGTAGTACCTACTCCAGCTTGTCTTCCCTAAAATGATTCTCAACAAAATCGTCAACTAAAGAATCAACAGCATCAAATCATATACAAATCTTCACGATCCTCAACATGCTTCATAGCTTCAAAAATATTAAATGTAAAAATATCACCATCAAATTCAAAGCTAAGAATGCCTTTATCAACATCAATTTTAGTTCTTGCAGTTTTCATGAATGGCCTTCCTAAAAGAATCAAAGACCTATGTGCAGAAAAAGTATCATCCATGTCAACTATGCAAAAATCCACCGGAAAAATTAAGTCATTTACCTTTACTAAAACATCTTCCACCACACATTTAGGATATGTATTAGACATATCAGCTAATTGAATTACCACACAAGTTTCCTTCATATCTCCTAACTGCAGCTCTTTATACATAGAGAATGGCATAACATTGATGGAAACAACTAAATCTAGCATAGCTCTCTCCACTTTCTTAATATTAATGATGCAAGGAATACTAAACATGCCAGGATCCCTACATTTTTTCAATAATTTCCTTTGAATAGTAGCCGAAACATTTTCACTAACCTTGATTTTGCATCTTTCCCATATCTCATCTTTTTAGCACATAATTCTTTCAAAAAATTTGCGTACCTCGGCACTTGCTAAATGGCATCAATCAAGGGCAAGTTAATTTCTACCTTTTTTAACAAATCCAGAATTTCTTTCTCATCATCCTCTTTCTTATTTCGAACCAACCTAGAAGAAAAATGTGCTGCCATAATAGAATGAGAATTAGAAACTTTAGAATTCATGATTACCTTATGGGGAAGAGGTTGATCTGGTTGTTGTGTCTCTTCAACAACTTTCTTCGTTTGATCTTCAACCTTATCTTTCACTGCTATGCGCCAGAGTCTTCAGAATATCGTTCATGCTGGGTTTTGAGCAGTCAGGATGTATATACTGCCCGACCTACGGTTGTCTGAATGATAAATTCCCAGTTATTTTTTAATTTTGTTGTTTCCAGCTGAAATTGGGGTGATTTCTCCAGCCTGAGTTATATGTGTTTGAGAATGGATCATTTCTCTTATTCCTTAGTGCATCGTATTGGGCATCCTTCAACCCATAGCATACTTGTTCGGGCTGAGAATTCAACAAAATAGGATAAAAATCAGTAGTATGACCATTTTCTGAACAAATTTCACATATAATTTTTTGAGTTTGAGTGACAGCAAGTCCTCTAACTAAAGAGGTGAGAGCATCAATCCTATCATTGACACTTGAACTCTCTATTCCTTCAACTCCTTTCACATGACGATATCTATCATCATTCTCATCTTCATATTGTTGGCCATTGGAAACCATATCCATAATGAGTTGCTTTGCTTCAACCAAGGTCTTGCTAGTTAAGGATCCTCCACAAGCAGCATCAATGATTTTCCTATCAAATGGACACATACCACGATAAAAATAATTAGTTAGCAATTGATATTTAGAAAATTCATGGTCGGGGCATTTATGACATAGCTGCTAAAATCTCTCCCAATAATCAGCCAGGCTCTCTCTTGATTTTTGTTTTATGCTACTAATTTCCATTCTTAAATTAGCAACCCTCGATTCTGGAAAGAATTTATGCAAGAACTGCTCCTCCAAATCATTCCAAGTCCGAATTGAGCCCGAGGGAAGATCAACCAGCCAGTCTCTAGCCTTTCCTTGCAATATATGAGAAAAAGTTAGTAATCTCAAATTATTTTTCAGAAAAACCTTGAGGGCATAGAGTGAAGCAAACTAAGTCGAATTCAGCAAGATGTTTGTGTGCACTCTCTCTGGGTATATCACCGAACTTGGGCAGCACCTAGATAAAACCACGCTTAATTTCAACAGAGCAATATATGGCAGCACAATGCAAATTGGTTGATTTTTTCGGTGACGACCCAATTTCTTTATAAGAGGTTCAACTTATTCTCTTAGTAAGATTCCACATTCTTCATTATCAGCCATATCTTCTGATTTTGAAATAACAGCCTCCTATAGTTGCTTGGCTCTTTTCCTCAAGTTCTTGGCTGTTTTCTCCACTTCTGGATCAAAAATTAATTTTCCTGTACGTAAAGAACGGGGCATAAAACTAAAAAAATAAAAAAATTGTCAAACCAGTAGATCAGAATAATCACTGCTTAAAACCAGTCCCCTGCAACGGTGCCAAAATTTGGTAGCGTCGTTTCTCCACCAAAAATAATCCAACCAGTTGTCGGTATGCCCACACTGAAACAGGACAGTGGCAAGCAAGATCGTCTCCCAAAGGTGCGGCGAGGATATTTCTAATCTTTTGATCTGCTAATTAACACAAAATCAGTAGCAAGTATTTGTAGTTTGATAATGTAATATAATAGCTAAAATTGAGAAAAGTATTTTTATCAGATATGTAAAACATTCCGGGTTCCAATTAATTCCACTCTAGCTAACTATTTCAATCATCGATGCAAAATTAACTTTAATTCATGCAAATAAATCAGTTATAACCACCGAAGATGCTTCTGATGCGGTCTTACCTCTCCTTAATTTCTTGATAACCAGGAAGACGCTTCACCAATTATTTTCCTAATCGACTGACAACCCGAAAGACACTCTACGGATTTAATGAGCCGACTTCATTAATAATTAGAGGGACCCGATTCAAAACCAATAAAATCTGACATAGGATTACCAAATTAAGATTGATCTTCCCTTGATTCTGAAGAATCAAGATACCACTAATTAAATCTAAACCACAATTACGGATGGCCGATTTAACTGGCTACTAATTAATCCCGAACTAATGAATATTTCAAACTACCCAATAGACTCAAAATAATTAACATCACTCAACTCAGATAATCACATATATTTGCATAAAATAAAGTATACAAACAAATTTGATCTAATAAAATAGATTAGCTAAAGCTTCTTTAATTGTTACCGGAATAAAAGAGTTTAGCTACAACCCATAATACGATCAAGAAACCAAAATAAGAAGATAGAAAGATAATACCGATCAGCTGATATGGAGAGGGAAAACAGTTGCCTCCTTGGTTTCTTAGAGTAGGGGTAAATGTCATTATGTTTCTAATCAAACCCTAGTTCAACTATTTATACAAATTCAAACTAAAAATGTCATGCTTAAATGTTAATGAAGCCCATAATTACAAGTTTAAGTTGATATCATGTTGTTAGTCTCGTGGGGAGCCCATAGTGGAATTGGGCCTCTAAACTAATCTTGGGCCGCTTAAAAAAAATCTGTTCAGGCCTGACTAGCTGGTATGGTCATACTGCCCGTCCACCAGGTAGATCCCCTGCTCAATTCTTCCAGAAATTCTACCCCTTTTCCTCCAAAATTGAGTATCCACCTACAATTATTTACCAACTGGAATTAGCTCAAAAACATATGTGGTGAAGGGATATTGATCATCAAAATTACACCAAAACTCTCCAAAAAGATGTAGTAATTAATCACCCATCAATATCCTTATCACCTTCAAGACAGAAAGACGCAGAAGGTGATCAATCAAAGTCTAAAGACAAAAAATCCAATAATACTTTAATGGCCCATCCTATGTCTCTCGTCTGCCATGGGAAACAAGTGATTTGGAAGAAAGTCAAAGCTATACATTAGAATCAACTGAAACCTTTCTAGCATGAAATGGAACAGAAGAAGAGATAGTTGATGTTGTAGCAATCCTTATGGCTGATGTGGGAGAAAGTTAACACTTCACTGAACCTATTTCTGAGGACTCGAATCAAGAGAGCGGTAACGGACCATATGTGACACATCCTACTGAAAAGCAAGGTACTAAACCCTCTATTGGACCTTGGTTTTCATTTGATAATGTACCTATTCAAAAGCAAAGAGAAAAGATACATATACTATCAGCCTGGATAGATAATCAGCTGAAGAGAAAAGGAGCTGATTTGAGAATAGTTCTCACGGAATTCACATCAAGGTTTCTTGGTGTCCTAAGAGAATGGTTCTTAAGCCTTGGAAAATACCAGCAATTACAACTGATTGATGCACCAATCCCAGCTGCCGTACTTGGAGAGATACATATATAATTTATCGGTGAGATTTCTTTATACACCAAGGTTGTGTCTCAAGAATACTTCTCCATGAGGTGCTGCTCGCTATTGAAAAAGGATCTGGATAGGAATTTCAAATGAATTTCTTAAAGATTCTACATTTTGAACGGCTGTAATGATCTCAATCTGAAGAATGTCTAGCTTACCTCTTTACCACTAGAGCTACAACCGAAAATGGCGAGGATGTTCCAAGCCATTAAGAAAGACATGGGCCAAATCAGCATGGGACAAATCCATCAAACCTGTTTGGCTACTCTGGAGAAATTATGTGAGCAACAAAATCTCTTTAAAGAAATGATGGACAGATATAAGATTCCTAAAAAGGTTTGTGATAAATCCTATCTTGAAATAAAATGCCATAAGAAAGCATGTCATTGTTCCAAAAAAGATAAAGAAAAAGATAAGCAAAAATTCAGAAGGAAAAAGGAAAACCAAACATACAGGTTTTTCTGAAGGAAGCCATTCGGAAAGAACTCCACTGACAGATGTTATCTATGTGGACAAAAAGGGCATTTCTCAAAAACCAGCCCTACGAAGAAAGGGAAAGCGGCTAAGTTGGCATCACAAACCTTTGACTATCATGAAGCAGATGTTGATGAAGCAAACATAGAATCTCTCTATTCAGAACAAGAAAGTCAGGATTTTGATACAGCCTTCGTCCCTCATGAGATATCTGATGAAGAAGATTTAGAAGAGAATGTCCTCATTCTTATGATGAACAAACCTCCAATGTTGAGAACCGACATGATCATACAAGAAGGGATATCATCACCTCATCTTGAAGTCACGGTGCTTCAGTCAAAGTATGACAGGCCTATCAAAGTGATCGGAGTCCTTGATATACAGGAGCATGAAAAGCTATGATGAACCCAGACATCCTTCCAGATGAAGCTTAGGGGTCTCATCATAAATATTTATTTGCTGTAGATGGTCAAACCTTTCATACTCCCTTGATATTTAAACATCCAGTTGGAATTCAAATCCTTCCAGACTATATAATCTGGATCAAAGTCATCGGAAGCAAACTTCACGGACATGATTTATTAATGGGCTTTGATGTTTTCTTCAAAGCTTAGAAGCTACAAATATTTTCCCATGGAGTCAAATACAAGAGGACATTCCTACTATTCACACCAACACAAAAGTTATTCAAAGTAAAGGAGATACTAGAACTCGATTCACTTATCAAAAGATTGAAAAACTGCTATACCGAGACGCCTGCAGACTTCACTAATTCTTATCCGCTTTGGAAGAACTCAGAATTCTATGCTCGACTTCCTTTCAAGAAGAATGAGGATATTAATGCCACTAAAGCCACACATTCTGGCATGACACTAGAAGAGCTGAATTTAGCCCGACAAGAATGCAGCAAGCTATTATCATTGGTCCTAATTGAAGCCGCCAACTCAAATTGCGCTTGCCCAACTTTTTATGTCAATAAGAGAGAAGAGGTTAGTCATTGATTGCAAACCTCTCAACTATTACTTGCTTGATGATAAATTCCTTTTACCCAGGACAAAAGTCATGTTCTCCTACCTCTCAGAAGCCCAAATATTTTCCAAATTTGACCTTAAATCTGGTTTCTGGCTAGTGGGTTTACACCTAGATGAAAGGTATAAAACAATTTTTTGCCTACCCACAACTCAATACCAATGGACAGTTCTGTCATTTTACCTTAAAGTTGCACCATCCCTTTTCCAAAAGACCACGATGAAAATCGAACCCATACTAAACAATACCCTTGTCTACCTAGATGATATCCTTTTATATTCCAAAAATATAGAGGAACATGAACACCTTCTCAACATGTTCATAGACTTGGTACAAAAATATGGTACCATGCTATCTCAAAAGAAAAGTGTGATCAAGCAAAAATCTATTGATTTTCTAGGCATGAAGATTGAGGATGGGGAGTATGAACCAGGATCACACCTATCCCAAGAACTAATTAAGTTCCCGGATGAGCATTTATCTATTAAACAGGTTCAAAACTTCCTTGGAATCGTCAACTATCTTAAAGATTTTATCCCTAAATGTTCAGCCTATACAAGTAAATTGTCAAAGCTTCTAAGAAAAAATTCCACCTCCTTGGGATGTTGACCAAACTACAGCAAGTAAACATCTTATAGAAGTGTATCAAAAGCTCTCACCCATAAGAATTCCTGGAGATGGCCAACGGATCATACAAACAGATGCTAGTGATGAATATTGTGGAGACATCTTATTAGAAAACGTAGGTTGGAAACTTCTTTATTATGGACATGCCAGCGGCCAATTCAAAGAATCTGAAACACATTATCATGATGTCTACAATGAGATATTAGCTGTCAAATATGGAATTAAAAATTTTGAATTCCATTTGGTGGGATACAATTTCTTTATCAACTGGATAATACATCCTTCCCATTGATTATGTAGCTCAAGAATAAAGGAGTCCCAGAAAAATAGCTACTCAGACTCAAAGACTCGCTTTCAAAATATCAATTTGAAGTCAACACATAAAAGGCAAGGACAATGTTGTGTCTGATTATCTCTCCAAATAATTTCAACTTCAACTCATATCATCTACCAAGGTGGTGTCTGTTATCTTTATGACAGGGAAATGAAAGAAGATAATATCTTCGAAAACTGTTTTTGTGAGACAAGCTCTCATCATTCTTATCAATCCTGATTTATCATTTCCTCCTCGTGATGAGCCTTTCAAAACTCTTGGAGATATCTGACAACATTCAACTGTGAAATTGTTTCGATATCTATCGAAATATATTTCAGAAGAAGGAATCTAAGAGGAACAAGCCTGCTATCATCTGCAGAAACCATTTTTGGGCATAATACATGTTGATCTTTCTAAGATCTCACCTTCAACGGTTTATGGTACCTATGGTGTCTGCCCACCTTATACTTTCATCCAATTAAGTTCTCAGTATGGGATACACTCATCTTTTTCCAAGATATTGAAAATGACTCTACCCTCTGGTGGTCATTCCAGCTATGGTATGCAACTGTGGAAGAATGGATACAAGTGCTCCAAAATGAATATCAGGATGATGAAGACACTCATGTCATATTCCTCTGTCATAGGCCATATTCTAGAGGAATCCAACAAGAACTTCGTCTGGTCCCCCTACACTATAAATGGAAGACAAATAAGGATCCAATTCAAGAAAATAAGGAAGAGCGCCGAGAACTTTATATCCATCTATATTTTGTCAATAAAAGCCATCCACATGAAGATACTGAAGGACTTACTTATACCTCGTTCGTAGTCAACTCTATCACTGAAGAATCCGGATCAAACCAACCTGGAACAAGTTAAGATCAAGAGTTCGAATATGAACTCGAGTTCGACCCAAGACAAGTTCAATCATAAATTTAAACCTTATAATAAATACCCATATAATACTGAAGGACTTACTTATACCTCGTTCGTAGTCAACCCTATCACTGAAGAATCCGGATCAAACCAACCTGCAACTAGTCAAGATCAAGAGTTCGAATATGAACTCGAGTTCGACCCAAGACAAGTTCAATCATAAATTTAAGCCTTATAATAAATACCCATATAACAAGGGTAGTCTTGTATTTTCCTAGGCATGACATCTCATCTAGTGAGGTGTACTCAATGCCATATTTTTTGTTCAAAATAATGTAATACCCATGTTATAAGGGTAGTTCTGTACTTTCCTATAACATCTTATCTAGTGAGGTGTCTTTAAGATAAGTGTCTTGCATGCAATCTAGCATGACATGTCCTACATGCAACCTTCTTAAAGTGAGAAGTCATTTGATGAAGGTTGCCACTCTAACACGTGTCTTTGTAAGGGTTCATGACTCTTCACTCCCAAAACTCTATAAATAAGGGAGTTGAGTTAATTGTTAAACACACAAAAATAAATAAACACTCCATTTTCCATACTTATGAGTTTCTAAGTTCTTAATTGTCTTCTCCAAAGCCCTTAAGACAGTCTATGGCTCATCGTATTCTCCATATTATTATACTTATAGCATAAAGTATGTTTTATACTCGCCTCTTATGAGGATCTTGGTGGCCATGGTCCTCTAAGGGTGTGAACGAGTAGGGCTCCCATACCCGCTTGGTATCAGAGCCAGGTTGCTCTCGTCTTGTCAGCTGGAGAATATTTTGAGAAGTAGATATGTGCTTGAGCGGTGATTGGAGAAGGCCCTTCCATAATCATGGAAAACCCAGGTGCTATTACCTCACAAATTTTATCACAATCTTCATCTCTTTCATATCCTAAACACTGTTCTAGTAGAATAGAAAACCTTGTAGAATACTCAACTATTTCTAAAGATGTTATCATATAGAACAAACAGTTCCCCCTCCCCCCTTGTTAGTCCTTACAATGTATACAGAAAATATGGTAGCCTTACCAAGAGCATCAAGGCTCTAATTTCCTCTCGAAATCCTCCAACCTAGGAGTATGTCCAATCATCCAGGATGGATCACTGTGGACTTCCAGCCACAAATCATGAACAATATGTCACACTGTCAATTCCTCCTGAATATTGAGACATGGAAGCGAGAAGGATACACCCATCACCATCTTGGAGTCGTGAGGCTGGTATTATCATACCATGGTAAAAGAGGGCTTCCTATAACAGTAAGGATTGCCCTTCTCGACACGAGATTTCTCAAATATGAACATGGTGTCGTGGGAACGGTTCTATCCACACTCAACGCCGGAAGTGTGGTAATAACTTTCTTCCCCAATTTAGCATTATCCTTGCAGGATGCATCATTGGTGGATGCATTTAAGGTGCAGATCCAAATAACCGGTGCTGAGCAAATTCCCAACTCCATCATGGGAACACTGCATCATCAAATTGTGTACCGGCTACATAAACATGCCCTTGATTTGAAAAATTCAACAAAAGTGAGAATCCTGGACATTGAGATTAACAAATACACATAATTCCTCTCGCTATAAAATATTTACTAAATTAATAAGTTGTCATGTATTTATTTTTTAAAAAATAAATAGCAACATTGAGCAATTTTTTAGTTCAATTTCCATACAATATATAATTATGTGAATTTTTTCAGACAAAAAAAAATAAATTTTATCATCTATTTACAGTAAGTAAATAAATATTACCTAATAATTTTTCAGAAAAACTTACTAGAACTTTAATTTTTAATACGATTAATTATTTTATACTTTAATATTAGTTTCAAATTAACATATTTGAAGAAAACGAGTAATACTGTTAAAAGATAAACTAATATCTAATGGTAACAATATTATTTATTTAAATAAAAAAATTCTATCACAATGTGTGAAGTTTAGAATTTTAAAGGATAATAATTTATAGGAATGAATTTTTATAGCTAACAACAAAATATATAAATAAATTCACAAACTAATAAGTATATTAATTTTTTATATAAATAATTTAGTTTTAATTATATTGAATTTTAAGAAAAATATAAAAAATTATTAGTGTTTAAAATTGCAATTTATATATATTGTAAAGTAATTTTAAATAATTAAGAAAATAAAATAGTTGAGTAATATTTTAATATTATTGTAAGCCTACTCAATATCATGATATAAGATAATAGAGTTTCAAAATGTATATAAATGTTTTGGCTAGCCTGATGGTAAAATTGATGTGGATCATTTGTTAGGTCTAGGTCCAACTCATATTTATTTATAATTGTTATATGAATATTAATATCCATATCTTCTCATTGATATTGTTGTTGAAGTTGACAAATTCTTCGGTCAGTATTTTCTTTTTCGAACTTCTTCTTCCATCATATTATCAACTCACTTAATCTTTTTCTCAGCTCTTTCTAAATTTTCATCGAGGTCACGATGACGCTAATTGAATAGAGATTAGAGAAATTTGAGTAGAGGAGTTCCATGAGGAGATGGTGGTTGATCCATCTAAAAATAACCCTAGACTTCTATTTTCTTTTCTTATTGCTTTTTCTTTTCTTTTTCCATTTTTTTTTTTTTTTTTGTTATGATCTTTTAGATTTTGTTAAAATTAAATACAAATAAAACTGATTTCTTTGGGGTGCTCATAGTGTATGATACAAGGGTAGTTGTGGATGTTCCGTCAACTCCTCCAAAGCTTGACTTGATTCTTAACCAGAACAGATAATTCTCAAATGTTTTATTCTTAGTTGTTTTAAATATTAATTTATTTTATTTATGCAATTTATATTTTAAATTTTATATGAGTTTTTAGCCTTCTTTTTTCTTTTTCTCTTTTTATATAAATAGTGGTAAAGGCATTCACTCACCTCACAATAATTTAAAACCCTAAGCGTGAGTTATGTTTTGTTCATGGCTGAAAAAACATGTTCTTTAATCATCTATGTCTTACCTTTATATATATATATATATATATATATATATGTAAAATACAGATCAATCTTTTTTAGTTTTTGTACACCTTTTTCCGATCTTCAGATTTACCTGGAGATAGAAATTTAAGATAATATACAATAATTTTTTATTTATTACTGTGTTTTTTCTTATTTATATGTTTTAATTTTTGTTTGATTTTTATTTATTTATCATATGTATTTTTTGTTATAAATCCATAAATATTTTCTTTTGCTTAATAGTATTCAGTAAATATATAAATCTGTATTTTCTGCATCCCTTTTTTTAATTTTCAACAATCTGTAAATATGTATTTTTTGTTATTTTTCAACAATTCGTTTGGTTGAAGATTGAGTCGTAATGGATTTTATGCAAAATGATATATTGAGGTTTTTGGTTGACAATAGAAAAGGCTTTGGCAGTTAAGTTTGTTCAAGATGTGTCGGAGACGACATAACTTTTAATGTATCTATTGGATTATATTTTAATATTTTTTTATCTTTTATTAATACATTGTATTTTTGATGTTGTGTGCTACTAATTGTGTAGTTTCTTTATATTTTTTTATAATTTTATATTTCACATTTGGCATAATTTAGTTATATTGTTTGTTGAAAACATCTCAATTTGTTGATATTGAAAATCTGACTAAAAACGATAATTTTAAGTCTAAATTGAAGTGTTGGTTCATTTTTAGTATTGTTAGTTAGTAGTTATTTAATTAAAATATTATTAATAAATTAGCATTACCTTTTATATTATGAATTAATCAGGTAAGTTAAAATTATTTATTCTCTATGATATATTAGTATCTTTATTTTATGCAGTTAATGACGCAATTTAATTTATTTTCAATAACTATAAGAAAATACAAATTTCTAATAGGTAAAATTTTGTAAATTCAAATATATTTATTTAGATCACTTTAATGTATTGCCAACTTAAAAAAATAAATAAATAAATAAAAAAGGGTTAACATAATTGAGTAAGAAGGATATACAAAACATGTATTTACCATATTTGCTCATATGGACTGTGAGTAGTTATAATATTCATATATTTTTTGTTAAAATTTATTTAAATTGATAATATATATATAACTATTATTATCAAACCTATTTTTCAAATACTTAATATAAAGTCTACATAAGTGAATTATAGTGTTACAGATGGATAATTTTTCTTTAATTGTTTTATATATATATATATATAATAACATAAGCCGCACATTTTTATAAGACTTAATTATATAAAAACTTATGATTTCAAACTACATTTGTTGATTTGGAACCCAAATTTCATATCATAGTCCATATTGCTATAGATGTTGAACAAATATTTTTTTAAACTGCATCCTATCATAACAACTTTATTTGTTAAAAAAATAGAATTAATAAGTGGAATTTTGTTTCTAATATGTGAAATAAATAATCATCGTACTGAACCCCCTCCCCTTTTTTTTTTTGCATGCTATCAACATATCTTTGAACTTTTTTTTAGCTTCATATGATATTACTTTTGTATTAATACCAAATTGATGCATATTAAATGACATTATTTTATATTTGATAGTAATTAATTTCAATCTAATACATAAATGTTTTAAGAAAGCTTAGGGGTACTAAATGAATCTCAAAAGTTGATGGTGGGGGTTGTTTATTTCATGACATGAAAGTAAAATTGTTCCCATATTTCTATTAAAAAAGATCATTTTAATTAGTTCGAATTTAATAAACTAAAAATTAAAACAAAAAACAATTTATTCCATGTGCATAGAAGTGGGACCCTGAAATAATTTGGGATCAATTTAAGTAGTTGGAGCCCAAAATTGACTCATTTGAATAGAGTTGATAATATTTTTATGTAAATTTTCAAAATACATATTGTAAATAATAATTAACACAAAATTCATGAATTTACATGTAAATTAAAAAAAAAATTGAGTTACGTGTATAATAGAGGGCTCAAAATATAACTTTTTTGGGTTTCATATCAGCAATTAAAACCCAAAATTGGCTCACATGCATTAATTGAAAAAAATTATAAAGGTTATGCACTTCTTTGTTATGTTTGAAAGGTAATGTTGCAATTGGTAATTAACCAAAAAGTCATGAATTCTTATGTAATTAAGCCTTTTTTTTTTAAACCAATGCATTTTTCTGCGTAATATAATTATTAATTATGGGAGTACACACGACAACATTTAATTAGACATTTTAATATAAATATTAAATATAAATAATTTTGTATCATAATTAAACATCTTAAATAATTATCTGATTGTACGAAAATCTTGGAATATTTTGAATGCTAAGTTATAAGTCAAACTTCACAACATCTAATTGGACTATTTTATATAATTAATTTTGTTATATAAATATAAATCTTAAATATTGTGATGATTGATCGAGACTGTTAAATCACGCATGTTTTTACTTAATAAAAAATGTTAAACTTTTCTTAAGTTCTTTTCATGAAAAAAAAAAATCAATTAATGCCTAACTGTTTTAAATAAACGAATTTATTGACAAAATAAATGTTCATTATTTTGATCGCTTGCATTATTATTAAATTTTTTTAATTTAATGTTATAGACCATATTTATTAATAAAATCTAATAAATGTGTGGGTGAAAGTATATAAAATTTAAATAAGTTTTTAATTAAGATTATAATTAGTATATATTAGCAATATAATAGTTTTTTTATTACTTATTTTATCATACATAGATTACAATACTTTTTTCTGATTTTTTTGCTTTCAATTAGTAAGAAAATTATGGAATAAAAATTTGATATATCTCTAATTGTCTAACTAGATTAAAATTTCTCCTTCTAATTTTATTGCTTCTAAATTTAGGAAGATAATTAAGGAATAAAATTTTGATATATAAGTCTGCTTTTAGTGTTGGATATGTTAATAAATTGATATATCCCTAATTATAAGGTTAATGATATGAAGAAATTTAGATATAATTTTATTTTGTCATCTCTCCTTTTCTATATATCATCTTCTCCCCTTCTGTTATTATCTTCTTCATTTTCCAATTAAACCATCTCCCTCATCAGCTTTAATTTTGTTTACATTTTGTCAATATCCAAAGCTAAAATTGCCTCTAACTTTATTTTATTTATTTTTATGAGTCTTTTTTTATTAAACAGGGAACATAATAAGACCAAGCTATGTTTTCTGTGAACTTTTAACTGTATTCATTCTCAATCAATGGTGCAGAAGTCGAAAGTTGGTAGTCAGACGTTTTCCAACCGCCTAGCATCTAGACCGTTTAGGCGCCAACTAGGTGAAGCGATTTATTTTTTTATTCTTTTTTATTTTCTATCAATCCCATAAAGCTAATATATGATAATATGACGTAATTTTTATTCTTTTTATTTTTTCAATTTAAAGTTCAATATAAAATATAAAGATGGCATAATAATTAATCTCACAAAAAACAAAACAAATAGCAACAAAATTCAAATAACACTAGTTACAGCTTACGAGTTCTAACCACAAAAGTTATAAACATTAAATTAAAGTTAAACACATAGTCAAATTCATCTGACGTCTGAAGTGAAGAGTGAAGATATTAAAATGTATTATTCTTTTTTAAATTATTCATTTATTTTAAAAAATATTATACCATCTAGGCAGCGCCTAGACCGCCAAGGCAACCCCTATCGAAAAAAATTAAAAACGCAAACTAATTTGATGAAAATTGGGTCAAAGCACCAGTGCCCAGCTTCTAGCCCGACTTTTGCATCAATGTCCTCAACTAATTATTTGAATTACTTTTATATTTTTCTTCATTATATTTTCATTGAAATTTTTCTTATATATATATATATATATAGATTTTTGAACTTTTTTAAAAATATATAATATTGCCTCCACATACCATAGATTTCATTCGCATCATTTCCATTTGAAGGTATGTTTCTATTCTACAACAAATTTATAATTTAGTATAAAATTTGATCGAAGTGTATTCTCATATATTTATTTGTTTCTTTTTGTATATCTTCATATACAATAAATTTCATTCACCT
This sequence comes from Caryopteris x clandonensis, assembly GCA_028749325.2. NCBI lineage: Eukaryota > Viridiplantae > Streptophyta > Magnoliopsida > Lamiales > Lamiaceae > Caryopteris > Caryopteris x clandonensis. The sequence goes on from JAPYKT020000045.1 coordinate 1,574,777, forward strand.
CTTGAAGGTTTGCTTGATTCTCCAAAAAATAATCTTATATTTTTATTGTAAATTTTCAAAATATAATGTATATTTCTTAACTATTTTTTGTATAATATTTTGATTATAATATGCACAACTTTTGCCACGTATTTCATATTACAGTTAAAATATTATTGTATGCATACAACTTTAACAATCATATTTTAGAAAAAAAAAACATTAATTTGTTAACAAAATTCAATAAAGTGTTCAATTATTTTGATTGCATACACCTTTTATTAATTAAACATATTGTTGATGAGTAGTATGCTTTAATATTTGAATCAAATATAAATGAGCCCTTGACCCGCAACAGACAGAGGAGAATTTATTCAATGATATAGTTTGGGCTCCTAGAATATGGCGCCCTTGGGGCTTTCTATCTGATTGTATCGAAAGGCCCAATGAATTGGGATTTCCCTATTGGTCCAGGTCATGTCAGGGCAAGGGGATCATTTATAATGAAGAGGATGAGCTTTAAGAGAATGATTCGGAGTTCTTGCAGATTGGAACCATGCAATACCAGACACGAGATAGATCTTCCAAAGAACAAGGGCTTCTTCGAATAAGCCAATTCATTTGGGACCCTGCGGAACCGCCTTTTTTCCTATTCAAAGATCAGCCCCCTGGCTCTGTGTTTTCACATCGAGAATTATTTTACAGATGAAGAGATGTCAAAGGGGCTCCTTACTTCCCAAGCGGATCCTCCTACATCTATATATAAACGTTGGTTTATCAAGAATACACAAGAAAAGCACTTCGAATTGTTGATTAATTGTCAGAGATGGCTTAGAACCAATAGTTCATTATCTAATGGATCTTTCTGCTCTAATACTCTATCCGAGAGTTGTCAGTATTTATCAACTCTGTTCCTATCTAACGGAACGCTATTGGATCAAATGACAAAGACATTGTTAAGAAAAATATGGCTTTTCCCGGATGAAATGAAAATTGGATTCATGTAACCTAGAGAAAGATTTCCCATTCCTTAGCCAGAAAGATATGTGGCTATGAAAGAGGGATTAAGTGGAACAGAATTAGCTAGGTGGTAGAGTGGTGGAAATGCTTTTTTCTTCCATATTTTGGACCTTAGCTCCATGGAACAATATGTTACTGCTGAAACACGGAAGAATTGAAATCTTAGATCAAAACACTATGATGAAAACACTATGTATGGATGGTATGAACTGCCCAAACAAGAATTCTTGAACAGCAAACAACCAGTTCAGATATTCACGACCAAGAAGTACTGGATTCTCTTTCGGATAGGCCCTGAAAGGAGAAGGAAGGGTGGAATGCCATCGAGCGTCTATTATTGAATTTGCCCAACCCGATAGTACCCATTTTGGGAACGTCCAGTGCCAAAGTCACTGAATGGGTAAGTCACCAATTCCTGGACTATGTAATGTTCTTTATCCGTTTTGAATTTTTCAAATTTATTAATATTATACTATAATAATATGTTCGCACATCATACAGGATAAGTTACTAGTACATATAAACGTAGTAATTGAGCAGGAAATAATTTGACATCTCTTCTCTTAAATAAAAACTAGTGTAAGACCCCGTGCGATGCATTAAAAGTTATTTTTCTATATTTTTATTAGTTAAAATATGTTATTTAATACTAAAAATATTAGCAAAAACATAATAATTATACCTAATATGTTACTTAATATAATTTTATTTCATGTTATTAAATTAAAACTTAATTAATCACTTAATGATATGATTTTCACATATCCAATAATTAAGGAAATTTTATATTTCTCATATTTAGGAAATAATCAAGTCAATGATATTAATTATTCACATATTTTTACCAGTTAAATATAATAAAGTAAATTATAATTACAATATCAAAGGTAATCATAAAAATAAATTTAATATGTAAAAAATATATTTAATTCCTTTGGATTTAATAAATCACTATTTTTATGGATATGATTCACAGTTTTTAAGTTTTCATATCTAAAACCTTTTTTGTTCCTAATTAATACGAATTTGATTTGCAATTTTTTAGCTAGTCATAAATATATTTCTATCTAGTGTGGACACCGTGATGCAGGAAATTACTGGTGTATACTTTTATTTTAAAAAATATATATTATTTAGTAATAAAAATATCAACAAAAAAATAATAATTATGCTTAAAATTTTACTAAATATAACCTTTTTTGCTGTTAGATTAAAACTTAATTAATCAATTAATGAAATGATTTTCACATTTATGATAAGTAAGAAAATTTTCTATTTTTAATATTTAAAAATATTAATCACGTTAATAATACTAATTATTTACATTTTTATTAGTTAAATATAATAAAGTAAATATAATTACAATATTAAAGTTAAAAAAAAATAAACAATTTAATCAATAAAAAAATATTTGATTCTTCTGAATTTTATAAAATTACTAATTTTATGGATATATTTTATAGTTTTTAAATTTTCATATATAAAAACATTTTCATTTTCTAATTAATTTATAATTTTTAGATAATTAAACAAATATTTTTATTTAAAATTGTAAGTAGAGAGAGAGAGAGATGAAACATTCGAAAGAAACAGAAAGACGCCCAGAAATTTAGGTACGATAGACCTCTCACCTTTTCAAAGAGCCTACTATACACGTGTCAATCAAAATAGTGTAAACACAGTGTTGAAGATTCGACGCAAATCTTCCACGTAAATAAAAATCAAAATAGTGGTTCAAATTTTCTTTATCAACTTTTCTGGAGAATCCCTTCCACCAACAATAGCCTAAATGCACTGCATCAACATAACATATATATTAAAAAAAGAAAAAATATATATATAAGTGCTTCCAAAATTATTCTTACGTGTTGCACAAATTTATTTTTTCTTATGCAATGAATATTCTAATAAATATGAAAATAAACATGTGACTTGTGATGGAATATTGAGACATAATTGAAATTTGAAATTCAAGTCAGTGATGAATCAATTCAAAAAGAAAGGAAAGAAGAAGAGGTTTTCTTAACTCTTGAATTGTGCTCTCTTTCCTTTTCTATGATCAGATCGAAAGTAGGTTTCTACATCTCTTTCTTCCTTACTTTCCAGGACCAATTTAGATTCAAATTGTAATGGCGCGTATTGAAAATTATAGTTTAAACAATATAGAAATAATATTTCGATTTTAATTTTATAAGCCTTTTATTAAATTTTATAGGTAGTTTTGATTCAAAATTCAACGGATATGTATGATGCATTTAATAATTATCGTTAATTTTTATAAAGTTTAAACAAAATAAATATAAAAATGGTGAGATCAAATAAGATATTCACAAGATTAAAATGGGACAATTGGACAAGTCCTATTTCTTGTAGGGTCAAAATTAATTTATCCATTTCTCAATTAGAGAAAAGAATGGGGGATCTAGTAAGAAGCAGTGTCATAAACTGGATTTAGAAAGTTATGTGAACATTATTGTTGTTTTTGGTTGGTAACTCAACTTTTGTTAGGTAGGTAACTCAACTAGTTCATCTTTTATATGTTCAATTTCTCCACTCACCTCTTAAATCTTTTGGATTACATCAGTTTTTGTTCTCGAGTTCGTGCAACATTTTTAGGGTCGTCTATTCTCTCAAAATATCACAACCATCACCCTTTGGACAGTTTTGAAACTTGTATCCTTCGCTGTAAATTATTCGAACAGACACAACTTTACAAATTTCCCACGACGGCAACATTTGGTTGAAGAGATATAGAATTGGCTTGATTAAGATATTGTTTTCTTAATCTTTGGATGTATGCATGAAAGGTATTACTAGCTAGGTCACAAATAATTAAATAGAAGTTTCTTTTTAAATTATTGAAAATATTAATGTTCACAAAAAAGATTTTATGTTCTGCCTGTGTACAAAAAGATGGAGGGCGAATCACTAAGTGTCCATGTTTTGAAAGAATCCACCCATTTCTTAAGGATATATTTGATTTTCATTTGAAATATTCAAATTTCTTTTGAAATGTAAAATTAAAATTTTCTATTATGAATACACACAGAAGAACAAGTCTTGGAATCAAAATCCAGATATGATTACTTAATCCCAAAAGTCAAAAGAATCCAGCATGTATTATGAATATTATCATTATCTTAACACCACAAATTCACACGCATATATATATATATATATTATGTTTAATTATATTAAACAACTAGGCACAAAGTAATTGGATGATGAGAACAAATTCATGATCGTGTATTTTTCTAGTATATTCAATTCACTTTACTGAAATATTAAAGTTTGTATAATCATTCAAAATCAACTTTAAAACTTTGTAATTAAGATGTAGAAAGCCTTGTCCCCGTGTGCAAAAATAATTGCATGTGACTATAGACGTCAAATGTGCTGAATTCTGAAGAATAACTACAATTCTTTTTTTGGAAAAAAATAAAAGGAAAAGGTGTCAGTGTAATGGATATGCAGTCCCATCAAATCAAGAAAAGTTTGAAGGTGGGACCAAAAATAAAAGAAAAGATGCTGGGAAGGACAAAGGGTTGGTCGATTTCTATCTTTCTAAAAGAATCTTTTTTTTTTTCTTTCTAGATTTTGAATTTTCCAGTTTATAAGTTGATTAGTACATGTAACATAAACTCATAATATTACTACGTATTTATAATTTATAAATTCATTTGGATAATCTGTGAAATAGTTGGTAGCTTTTCAATATATATCAACATCTCCTTTGAACTTGGTAAAGAATTTGAGAAGAAAATTTGGACACATGCTGCTGAAGACCGTCTCTATCAACTCACATGCATTAACTGCAAGGATCACCTTCTACCTAAAAATGATAAAAATATGTTGATTTTACTTGATTTGATCCAAATTCAAAGAAAAATGTATGGATTTATTGTCTGCTATGTTCGTTCGTGTCTTTTTTCTTATGCATATTTTGAAAATAATATTTTTTTGGAAACAAGTAGTACCTTTGGACTAAAACGTCTTACTTTGCTATAGTAAAAATATTACATGTTGTTGAAAAAATAATCTAGTGTTAACTAAATCTTTTGCAATTAATCAAATAAAAAGTAATATTTTTATTGTGAAAATTAATATTTTATTATAAATAATTAAATATTTTAAACAATTTATTAAATTACTTATTTTTTGAAAATATTATTTTTTATTTAAAAAGTATTGTATTCTACATGATGTGCCAAATTCATTGGACGCCACCTTAAACCAAGTTTATGAGACTTCAAAACTTTTTGGGATCTATACATTTGGTTTGGTGCATAGACTAACCTCTTTTCAAGCTATTTAAATGTAACTAACCTGTGGACAATAAGATAGCTATCTAAATATAGAGAAAAGTGTCACACAAGGGGCTTAGTAAAATACTTTTACACTACATTGTAATGTCCACACATTAAATTATATTATTTTTCTGTTTAGACTTAATAAAAAAAATATTTGTATTTTTTAATTTAGGCTAGGCAATTTATAAGGAAACCAAATAGCTACGAGGTTTTGAGAGTAGTAGTAACTTTTCCGTGTAATGCACCAAAATATTGTTATAATTTAATATTATTAAATTTAAGAAATATATAATATATTATTTTTTTAAATATAATTATATTTAATAATTTATATATGTAGTGTAATTCTGATAATGATATAAATATTATACATAAAATCACATATATATATAATCAATAAAATAAAATAAATTTACTTACACTTTTTACAAGTTGCACAAATTCTTTATGTTAAGAAAATTAAAAAATGGTATATTTTATTTTATTTCAATTTACAATTTTACGACGAAATATATATTATATATAGTTGAACTAAAGATAATGGGTCAATGTATGGATAAGAATAAAATTATGAATATATGCAAAATCATATGAATTTTATCATATTTTAAAGTTGCATGTGAGCAAAACCATACAATATTATCAATCATTTGGAGCACATCTTAGGAGATTATCAACTAACCATTTTTCCTATCAAACCCCCCTCTCTCTCTCTCTCTCTCTCTCTCTCTCTCTCTCTCTCTCTCTCTCTCTCTCTCTCTCTCTCTCTCCTATATATATATATATGTATATATATAATTCTAAATAATATTAAAGATTTAATATCGATCTAATCTCTTAATTTTCAAACTTATTTAATATCATATAGTTTCAAATATATTATAGATATCATAAAATCTTAAAATATTTAACTAAAAATCTGCTAAAAATAGCTGGTACTTCTATTATTATTATTATTATTATTATTATTATTATTATTATTATTATTATTATTATTATTATTATAGCTTTTTTATTTATTAATGCCATTGAAGTGTGAGATAGTTCGGTGAATATGTATAAGAAATATGGATATATAAGCTCGAAATGCATATGCAGATTCACATGGAACTCACATGTTTCAACTGTTTGGAACTACCAGAAAACACAGTACAGATACTCGCAATAATTTTCCATATAAAATTCTCCATCCACATCTTTAGCAAAAGGAGCTACTTTTCAATCAAAAAGAAAGATTTGGAATGGGACTCAATAAAGACACAACTTATGATTATATACAATCCCTGGCGATTAATTATACATGGCATCCCCTTAATTACGTTCAGACAACAAAAGCTAATGCTGTGTGTGTGTGTGTGTGAGAGAGAGAGAGAGAGAGAGAATCTCAACTTCTGGCCTCAAACTTATCATTAACTGCCTAACTACGAAAACCCTATGAGAGAAGAAAATATTCTTCAAGAAAACCCTAGTAAAAGCCAGCCTCAATTTTTACACGATCATGCAGCACAACGTGGCTCATTCAATTACTCAAAACCACCTATAATGCATGCATGACAAAGAGAAAAATTAAAAGGGAAAAGTTGGGCTGTTTAAGGATTAGTTTGAGCCGTAATTGTTCTTGTTTTACGTTAGTCTTGATGGTAATTATTGTAACTGCATGGTTGGTGCCAAAATTTGGTGTAAACCGGTGAGTTTGTGATGAAGGTAAATCGACTCGAACAACAACTGGTTCGAGTCTCTTTGAACCAAGTCGCTATCCCGGGTGAGCGTGCACAACAGATTTTTCATTTCCCGGTTCTCAAGTTTAAGCCGGTCCGCTTCGTTTGTGAGATCTTCCATGTGCTTCTTCTTTCGCCAACGGGACCGCCGGGCAGATTCCCGGTTCGAGATCATCCGCTTGCGCTTCCGTTCTTCCATGGAGTAAACCGTCCGGTTATTTTCCGAGCTAGATGTTGAATGGATTGTTGAGTCTGGTTGGAATAGGGAAAACAGTGCATGGATTTCAGTAGGAGTTATGGTGTCTTCAAGAACCGGGTGTTGGAAGTGAACCGGGTTTTCAGAGGACATCATGGTTTTAAACAATAAATATTCTTTTTCTCAGAGAATAGGAGGGAGGAAAGGAAGGGAAAAGGGAAGAAATGAGGTGTAGGAGCTGGGTATTTATGGAGGATGGAGTGTGACATGTGGGCCCCACTTAATTCTGAACTTTCAAAAAGGAGATTATTTTCGAAAAAAAGAAAAAAAAAAGAAGAGAGAGAGAGAATATTTAAAGTAGAAATCTTCATTAACGACAGGTTTGGGGGAGACGATCCTCTAGGCCCTACACATCTGTAATTGTAATTAACAATGGGCATTATATATATATTTTTGTAAAATGAATATTTATACTTGGTGTATTTACTACAATATTGAAGTGTAATCCAGTTAGAAAAAGACTAATTGAAGAGCTATCAAGATTTATGGTTTATATTTATTTAAAATTGAATATTACGTACTACTGAAAATAGCGTGGTTCATAATAAAATATATTTAAGTTTAAAATAAAAATATAATATGATCAGCTTTGCATTGATGATGTGAGCCATTCATGAATCAAATTTAGCTTAACTTGTTAGGGTGATCCTTAGTTACCTTCCAATATTTCATCTATAGATTCAAAACTAAGGATATAGAGATAGAAGGAGACCGGAAAGAAATAAAAGCAGATGACTATTGGAGGTGTCAAAGGTATCTATAGCACCTTTGTAAACATGCTTTGCTCATATATATCTGTTTGTTAATCAATTGAGTCGTTTTTGTTTGAACATTTAAAAGGTATGACAACTTAAAAAATATATGAAGTTGTTCGTTATAATTATACTATAAGTTTATAAGGGTATATTTGCACTATTCCTAACACATTTGAATGACGTCGTGCCGATTTAAATCTTGTATTTGTATTATGGCTCATTCTTGGGGAGGGTAAATCCTACCCTACACTAAAACAAATTGATACCTATTACATTTTCTCTCTTCTTTTGATTTTTCTATTTTTTGTCTCACCCAATCATCTTATAAAATCAAATAAAGTAACACCTTATTTAATACCAATCATAATATAATATAAAACAAATTTCAATAATTTTCGTCACTCTTACAACATAATGATTGCAAATTTTACAATTTTTATTTTATTAAATTCTAGAATAAATACATTATTAATTTTAAACGAATATAATCCAAATTTACATTATTCTTCTAAATTAAAACGATTCAAATTTTTAGAGAAGAATTTGTCGGGTGCCACTCCAATCTAGTGCAAGGATAGCACAAAAGCTTCCAAATCATTGAATTTGTTAGCAGAAAATTTTATGGAATTCCATGTTTGGTGTGTGTGTGTCTCTCTCTATATATATTGGTATCTGTTCATTCTGTCTATGAAGTTTTGTATATGATGACCAAACAATACAATATAATAAGATAAAACTTGCAAAGCAAGACCATGTGTGTTATTTGGGGTCACATAAACTGATGGCCCTGCCTCATAACAAAGATTTAACAGACTTTTTGAATTTTCACACCTTATAACAATGGAAGGCAATTTATAGAAATCCCACCAAATTCTCTCCTAATCAATGAGAGAGTTGTCAAAACAAATTAATTAACAAGTCTAATTAATTGTATAGTGTTTGAATATTTTCTAGTACACTATAATAGCTTTATAGCCACTATATTTAATGCAACATACGAATTTCAAGATACATATAAGTTTATATATTTATTATGCATATTGAATAACACATGTAAAATATACTTTTTTCATTTCATAATTTTTAGTTTTTTTAATAAGTTAATACAACATAGAATGAAATGGGAGCTGCCAAGACAATGAATTTACTACGATACAAAAATAATAATAAAAGTATGGATTCAAATTTTAATTTCTGTTGTGAGGCACCCTAATATGCTGTGTTGTGTTCCTAAAACAATATTATTTCATTTAAAAAACATCATTTTGATAAATAACTAAAACAATATTGTATTAATCACAAACTAAAGCAACATCACTTACGACAAAATATGGTTGTTTTGAGTAGAACAAATACTGTATTTCCTAAAAAGCATTGAGCATATGTAGCACGTATAGATATAGCATATAATAGAGCATAAATAAATGTATGGTGGGAAGTGGTTGGGGGTCAGAGTCTGCTTTATTCAGGTGGGGCTGAGAATTAGCTTAATGACGAAGAATGAAAGAAGAAATGAGATTAATAAATGGTGCACCCGCCGAAGTCATGTGGGTTACGACTTAATTTAAAAGGAGCCATGTGGATTACTACATTTTACTTTTAGGTTTTGTCCTCTCATACCCTCACACATATTCAATTCCATAATTTTAAAGGAGCCTTTGAGGATTATGTTTACGTTTTTTGTTTGAAAATTATACCCTCTCTCTCTCTCTCTCTCTCTCTCTCTCTCTTATTTGATCTTTTGTATTCCTTGCATCATTTGCAGTGATCATTCTGGAATTATACATCAAGAATTAACATGGTTTAAACAGATAATTTGTTATAGTTTAAATCATATATATATATATATAATTATATATAATTTTTATATTTTGAATCATCATTGTTGAAGATGTTTATTTAGTTATTGACGAGACATACTTATTTAAAGAACCCTTTCTTAATTAGTATAACTATGTGCATGTGACGTGGACAAACATTGTTCTCAATTTCTATTTTATTTTTACTTAATGTGATATTATTTAACACCATCAAATGAGGGTAAATATTGTCTATTCAACATCTCAGAAGCAAGAAAGACAACCATATTCACAACTTGGGCGTGTGCGCATCACTAATGTTAAACTTGACAAATTTTGAGATTTTACGTAGAGTTTACAAAAATTTAAGTGTATTTTTTTTTTTTTTAATTTTGAAAACGGATAGAGATAACAAACAAATTTTTATACTGCACAGGAGTTTGACGATATGATATTTGAAATCATGCAAAGCTAATTGATATTCTATTAACAATAAGTGGTTCAAAGTTTATTTCAATTCGATTCAATAAATATTTCAGAAGAAGTTAATCATGAGTTATTTCTCCTCTACGCTTCTCCTTAGTACAAAAAATTGAAGACTCGATGTACTATTTTATTTTGGCTTTTGCTTTATGGATATTTAACAAGGTCCATGTAAGCTAAATCAAAATGAGTGTATCACGGTGACTGAGGAAGCCCTCCATACAAATTTCAATATGTTGCAACATGTACACTTCACTATTTTTACATATATTTTATAATTTATATGCTTATATGAATTATATTTTCCAACAAAATTTGTACCTAAGAGTTTTATATATTATGCGATTTAAACTATATAGCTTGAATGGTTTTGTCCGAAAATTGCTAGTAAGGCTTTGTCCTATTAAATTCATGTCAAATATTAATTTTCTTGGGGAACTTATCTTTATATTTTCTGTCATTATGATAACTTATTTTCATAGTTACTTTCATTTTTTGCATTTATTTCATTTTTGGCATGTACCTCTAACTTAGTTAAAGCTACATTATAAGAAATTTGAGAATTAACAGCAAATTCAGCGAAAGAACATGCCGTCAGAATGACAACAAAAAATAATTAAAATTTTCAATTGCAATTTCATTAACATACCAATGGATTACCGGCGAATTTTATGAAAATGACACAGCTCACTCTTTTTCATAATTCCTACCAAAGAAAAAACCCTCAATTCTTTTTCATTGGATTTTCACACTGATACGGTACTCTCTCTCTCTCTCTCTCTCTGTGATAATTAAATAAGACATATTCAGATGGGTGATGGGGAAGGAGAGAAGAAGAAAGAAGATCTCTCCTCAATTAAATATTTTGCATTTTATCTACAAAAATATAGATATATATGCATCTCTATTTTTCTAGGGAAGGTTATATGGCGTGCGGTATTGTTGAACGAAGAATTGCATTTTATCTACAAAAATATAGATACATATGCATCTCTATTTTTCTAGGGAAGGTTATATGGCGAGCGGTATCGTTGAACGAAGAATAAATCAAATAAGGGCAGCCATTAGTTTTTATGATACGCATAGCCACCCACATTTTTACGGTAATTCTGCGCGGACCATTCTTTCTCAAATTTCTGTACATTGATTGATTTTATACGTTAAAATAATAATAATAATAATAATAATAATAATAATAATAATAATAATAATAATAATAATAATAATAATAATAATAATAATAATAATAATAATATTAAATTAAATTAAAAAAAATTATTCATCGAAACTTTTATAATCAAAATAAAACAACAATTTTTCATTTATATTAGTGAAATAACTGTGATTTACTAATTTTTTTAAATCAAAGAAAAGAAAACAAAAATCAAAAGGTTGATGGTAATTATAACCTATATTTACCAACAAAAAATAAATTTTAACGAGCAAAACTATTTTTCTCATTTAAAATGGTGTTAGCTAAATGTCGACAATGTTAGATTACTCTTTCTTCAATATTCAATTTTATAATTAGTAAAACCTATTTCTTGTCTTTTCATATAAAGAAATGTATTTTTATCGTGAAAATATATTTTTTGTTGTCATAATAAAAGCTTAACAAATGAAAAACGAAAAAAAGAAAAAATAATAATAAATAAAGAAAATAGAAGAATAGAAACTGAAATGCAAAGAATAATTAAACTTAAGAGAAAAAAAAATTCTTGAGAATCTGTCGTATGAAACCACGTGTAAACATGTATTAGTTAATGTGTAATGACATTGGAAATTGATATCAAATTGTAAGAAAATGTAATTGCACACCCTAAGAGGAAAATATTGTAGCCAAATAAAAGATCAGTTTGGTAATTTCAATTTAGTTTCTTCATAATTAATGTAATATTTAATAATTATTTTAAGTTTAAACTAGACCTTAAATTATTTTTTGTACAAATATTTGAAATAGGTTGAATAAATCCCAAACTTCTTATCACCAAATAAATAAATTATTTTAATAAATTAAAATAACAAATAAAGATAATTAAAAATTATTAAACTAAAATAAAATATATATTTAAATATAAAATGATAAAATTTAAGTTATTTAATATATAAATATCGAAAGACCTTAAATTATTTAAAGATAATAAAAAATAGAATATCTAAAACACATAACAAATCATCAAATCTCAAAACCCTTTTTTGTATTTAAATTATTGATAAAAGTTTACTTTATTAATTTTTTGATTTATCTAAATATATTTATGATTTAATTTGTTGATTTGAGATTTACTTAATATTTAAAAAAAAATTATTTAGTTAATTTAATATTTAGGAGGGTCTTTGTTGTCGTATACTTAAAATTTTTGAACTTGTTTGATTTATTTTAAAAGTTTAGGAGCTTATTTAACCCATTTTAAAAATTAAAGTTTTTATTTTGTACGAAAAAGTAATTTAAAATTCAATTTAAATCTGAAATATTAATTAAGAACTTATTTGTACCTTTTCTCCTAGTAACAATTTGTTGGTGTAAATATAATATAATATATAAATTTAATTACCATATAAATATATATTATCGTAATAGCAACATTATAATTATATATATATATATATATAATCAGCACGTTCAAGACAATAATAAAACAAAATTCAAGTTATGAAGTTTGTGAAGTTTCACGTGTACACTGGTCCTATAATTTGGTATGTTCACTGCGTTCAATCTGAGATCCACCTACCTTTGATTAATCTTAATTCTTACATACTCTTTTTGTCCAAAAGAACTTGTCTTGTTTTAATCTATGATTTTAGTGAATTGAAGTGAAATCGAAATATCTCTACAGTATATTATTCCAAATCAAATTTGATGTCCTAAATGGGTACTACCACCGCCACCACCACATCACCAAAATTGGAGGCATGTCTCAACCATACTAGTTAGTTGGAGGATTGTCTCTAATACAACTCATCTAATAAAATTTGAGGTATGTCTATGCCATCCAATTACATTTCAGGCCTATCTCTACTATTTGAGTAAATTGGAGACTTGTCTTTAATATAACTGTCAAATTCCTCAAACCCGTATGGACACTCTAATCTATCAATGTGATATTTTTTATTTTAGGCCTCCTCAAATTTATATAATTTTATTTTTGAGTTCATCCTAAAATATCTCATATTAATAGATATATGCATTCACACTTGTAAATTAATAATCATCGTCGTATTTAATTAATGCAAAACTTTTATTTGCGAATCTCAACCAACAATTCGTGCCCTCAAACACTCAACTGCCCAATCAAATTCTTTAAGTTCCTCGAACATGGTGCCCCATCCACTAACTTCCCAATCAAGTTCTCCAGGTTACTAAAATATCTATGTTTCTTGTACTCACTTGCATGGATCCCTAGTTTTTGTTTTTTCTCATAATTAAAAGGAAATGTGAATGTCGTTTTGCGCCATAAAAGCTTAAGGAGAATATTCCCAATCAGGTTATCTAGTTATATAAATTGATTTGGCAGTTGGTATCATGTTGGTGCTATGTATATCTTTATGAAGGTAAGAGTGGAGAGTAACATGCCTTCAATCTTTCTATATTATATATATATATATATATATATATATATATATATTCACACACATACATATGGGTGTGTGTGTGTGTGTTTTAATAGAAAAAATAGTATTGAACTTTATTCAGCATGCCTATACATTTGTCTTTGGATTGAATAGGATTCATGTGCTTGGGTTAACTTAGTTGGCCTCTCAAGTTACTGCCGCTTGGGACCTTTTTACTTTGTTTTCCTCATCGAGAAGGTATCAAACTGCAGTTTAGGTTGTAGATACTAATTTTCAAGATTTATGCTTAACAACTATTTTTGTCGTGCTATGCATGGATTAAATATATATTTTATGAATATATTTTTTAAATTAATTAATTTTTCTTTGAAACACACACAAATCCATGATGAGTGTATTATTTTTAATATATGTGAAAAATCACAAATAATTGAATATACAACAAATATTAAAATCAATACAAATATATGATTATAACACAACTCATCAAAAAAATATTAAGATAGAACAATAAATAAAAATACACTAAATAATCTTATTAGAAATTTAGTTATCTCCTCTCAGTCAATAATCTCATAGTTTTATATAAATTATTAATTTATTAATTTTATATTTACAATATAAGGCCACCACAAATAGATCAATATTAAAATATTTAATTTTAATTTGGACAACTCTAAAATATATAATCATTCAATGTATAACTCAAATTCAGTGTCAAATTGGGGAACAACTTATTTTCCTACTAACAAATTCAAATTGAATTCCAAAATTATTCAATTATTGTTGTAGATATATGCATCAATATATTTTGGCGTATTAGCCATTTTTTGTTACTAATTCATTTAAATAATCGTTCATTTTTTATTTTTATTTTATCAAGTTCATTTAGAACTAAAATGGTCAAATATTCAACATATATCTATAAAAGAATTAAAATCGAAAGAGAATTACCACAAGACATAATTGAGACAAATTTAAGTGAGTATATGTGGCTGAGTCGGGCAACTCGTCCAAAATAGTGCATGGAAACTCAGCCACCTAATTGGGACGCTCAAGTGATGGAGTTGCCCAACCTTCAATTTTAAAGATCTTGAGATTTAATTTAACGATGGATATTTTTTGATAAGTTATAACCTTATTTATTAACTTTCAATACCAATAATTTAACTCGAGTTTGGATTAATGAGTAATTTCTCCTTTTATTGAATTGTTTACTGTTAACTTTTGTATAAAAATAAAATTAAGCCGTCGAGTGAAAGATGTAGAGCTCTTTCTTAATGTTTTTAAAAGTTAAGAATAATTTAATTTGAATATTGATATCGAAAGACTTGTTCGTTCTTTCATAATTGCATATTGAAACTCAAAAACTAAAAAAAAAAAAAAAAAGAAAGAAAATAAACCTTAAAATTACACAAAAAGATGGGGCTTTAAGACCAAGTTATTATGCATAAATTATTGATTCCTATTATCCGCTCGTAACTGGTAGTCTTTGTCGACCTTTAGATGTGAGATAGAAAAATGAACCTCTCTACGTCTGCCGACTAACTCCTCTATTCTGAACAACCGTTGTTTATTGGCTTACCTAAAAATATATATTTTATATATATATATATATATGAAAAATATACTTTTTATATGACTTTACCAATAAAAAATAAACAAAATTTATAAATATATCCAACCTTTTCAGCACTTTAATAAGTTTAGCACAGCATTTCAATAATTCACCCCCTATCTTAAACCATCAATTCTACACCTCCTTCCTTTTTCATCCATGCACTAATTTGAACCTATAAAAATAAACAAGTTAATCCCAACCTTTCACATTTTTACAATTATCTTATTCATTTAAATTTAAATTTAAATTTAACTTAATTATATGAAAATAATATAAAAATAAAATAGTTTTTAGAAAATTTGAAAAGTATAAAACAAGATAAATACATATTTAATAAATGTAAAAAAAATTAAATAAACTTTTGTTAATTATTGAAAAGAATAATTAATAATTATTATAAAAATATTTATATTAACTACAAATTTTATGATAGCTTGAAAATTATAGGAAAAAACCCTGAAAATCTAGAAAATTATTTGATTTGAAAAAAATATAAAATGAGATCAATAATAAATTTTCAAATCATTTAAATTAAAATAAAATTATGAAATAAAATTTGAAAATATATTAATTAGTTTTGTATTAATTTCAATTTTTTAGTATAGAAAATAAAAATATTTATCAAAATTCCAGATTTATATATATATTTTGCGCAAAAATAAAATTTATTTAATATCACCATTCTAATGCTTAAATTTTAGTTATGCTTGTATAAATAATTATCAAAGTTGATTTCATAATTTTCCTATTCATTTCATATTTTATTAACATGTTTTATGTTTCTCAAATTATAGACATAATATTTTATTTTTATTTTTTTTTGTTATTTTCCTATTTTAATTTTTAATTAAGTTAAACTTTAATTTTGCACGAACGAGATAGAATCGTAAATATATGAAAGTTTGAGATTAAATTGTATTTTTTTCATAAGTTTAAATAATAGTCAGACGAAAAAATGGATAGATGATATAATTTATATTTTATTGAATGGGTGTGAAATAATTGATAGTTATTGAAACATTTTTCTGGAAGTGTTCAAATTGAAAAATGCTGGAATATATTTGTAAATTTTTGTCTAAAAACTAAAATATTTTGCATATTCTTATATATTTATTTACTAAAATTATATTATAAATATATTTTTATTTTGTTTTATTAAATATACTATAACACGAAGCAGTAATAGTTATAAATAATTGTACGTGTACTTTTACAAATATTAGTATTTTTTCCGTGCATTGTACGATTTGCAATATTTATAAAATATTAATAATATAAGTATTAAATATACATTTTGTTTTGTGTCGCATTAATGTATCGTGTAAAATTTGTTAAAATGATTTAATTGAATAAATAATTTTAAAATAAAATTCATAATATGTAAAATATATTTTTCAATATAATTTTATTTTGTATAAAAATATCTTACTAATTTTATGTCAAAATATTTACAATTAACCTATAAAAAGTTAAATTTAAAAAATTATTTTTTAGATATTAAATTAAAGATCTCGAAAAAATAATTAATTTAATATATTTTTTTATGAAAAAGTGAGTTGAGACGAAAAAATTGTAAGTATTTAAAATTTAAGGTAAAAAAGAAGAAGAAAAAAGTGATTGGTTAGAAAACTATAACCATAATCCACTCTTCTCCTGGCGCGTGCACTCCACGCGCTAAACTATACATATATATTTATTGTCGTGCTTTTATGTAAATAAAGATAGTTTATGACAATCCAACGATCATGCCCTATTTGTAGAACTGGGAGGCCCAAATTAGAGTCCAGTGCATATCTCAAACATAGGACCTCTAGTGTGACAGTTTCAATGGGCCCACATATTTTTGTAGTTTACAGCTCAAATTTAATTCTGTAAAAGTCCAATTCTGTTTTAAAAAAGAGACTTTCATTTTATTGAAAGGGCACTTTCATAATATTTGAAGCCCATCTATAACTATCATGTTCTTACCAATTTCAGCTTTGAGTACAATTTCCATTTTTTTTTGTAAAGCTTTAATTTAGCACAAAGGATAAATATCAACTAGTTTATCAAGGCGTATGTTATCGACATATTTTGATATATCAATCAGTGTTTTTATAATTCGAGTGGATGTTGAACTAGTCAAGCCATTGGATATCGGTTCAATCGATTGGATCTTTCGGACAAACAATTCAACCAAAAAATAATAATAACCTATTTTTAGTTTTTTTTTTTGTTATTGCATATAACTTAATACATAATGAACCTTAAAATAAATAAATAAAATAAAATAAAATAATAATAATAATGAAAACTCCTAAAATATTATTCATGATCATCTTATTTCTTCATCTATTTCGTTTGTAACAATACGGAATTCTTGAACCATTCTTGCCACAATACTTTCCACATCATCCCCTTCCTTGAGTTCTTCCAATTGAATTTGCAATTCACTTCCTTTTCCAAATCTATAAGGTTACGTTTACTATAGTTGATAAGGTTGAATTTGGTTATATTATCCAACGTTATCACTCGTTTACTTTTATAATGATAAAATAGTTTTATAACGAATATCTAGGATAAACACAACTTTCGAAAAAAAATAACTCTCAAGGGCTCATGGTTTATCCCTCCGTTTTGAGTGGAGTAACATATAATCTTTGGTAAAATTTCTGAAAATGACAAAAATACCCCCACTCTACCCCTACTTCCCTTTCTTCAATATTATTATTATTATTATTATTATTATTATTATTATTATTATTATTATTATTATTATTATTATTATTATTATTATTATTATTATTATGACTCTTGTTGTTGTTGTTATTGTTGTTGTTGTTGTTATTTTTATTATTGTTGTTGTTGTTGTTGTTGTTGTTATTATTATTATTATTATTATTATTATTATTATTATTATTATTATTATTATTATTATTATTATGACTCTTGTTGTTGTTGTTGTTGTTGTTATTTTTATTATTATTGTTGTTGTTGTTGTTGTTGTTGTTATTATTATTATTATTATTATTATCATCATTACGATTATTATTAATATTTTTATTATTATCGTTATTAATTTTTATTGTTGTTGTTGTTGTTGTTGTTATTATTATTATTTTTATTATTAGTACTTTTATTATTCTTATTATTGTAATTATTTTTTATTATTACTGTTGTTGTTGTTATTCTTCTTCTTCTTCTTCTTCTTCTTCTTCTTCTTCTTCTTCTTCTTCTTCTTATAGTAGTAATAATAATAATAATAATAATAATAATAATAATAATAATAATAATTATTATTATTATTATTATTATTATTATTATTATTGTTGTTGTTGTTGTTGTTGTTGTTGTTGTTGTTGTTCGCTATTTTATTTCACTTAAAATACGACTCGCAAGTGCACGAGATAAGTTATAGTAAAATATGGTGAGAACAAGTATCGTATCCACAAGGACTGTATATTGTAAAATCAAGTGAGTATTTGTTTATGATATTTTTCTTTATCTAAAAAATTCAATTAATGGAATGAGTTTTATAAAATAAACTAAAACAAATAAAGAGAAGAAATAGATAACAAAGAAAGTAAAACAACTAAAGATATTAGAGATTATATGAATTTTCGGAACATGCATTCACATGGTTTATATGAGTTTCTTTTAATGTATCAAAGCATATTTAATTCCAATATTTGTATGAGGATTACTAAGATATTTGGATCCTCTCTCTTGAGTTAGATTTAAAATTAGATTAGACAACACTGATCATTCTCAAGATATTATCCAACTCCCAATCGTGACTAAGATCTAATTCTCATCATAATACTTACCAATCTCTCGATCTAGCAAGTTTTATGTTATGCATTCCTAATCCGTTAACCAATTACTCCCTCTCGGGTAATAATGGATTAACTACACATATGCAATTAGTCGTCACATAATTCTATACGATATTCAAATCAAGCAAATATAAACAAATATAGGAAGAGAAATAATATTATTGAAGAAAAACTTATGAATCCTTATTTATGTATTCCCTAGAATCACTAGATATTTAGCCACACATATTCAATACGTAACCCATAAGAAACATATTGATAATCATAGCTAACATAAAAAGAACAAAAGAAAGAAGACTATTGAAGCCCAAACGATCTTCATTTCTCTCTCTCTCTCTGAACTCAGTTGGTTGATCCTCCGTTGTATCCTTATTTCTAACCCTAAAATCTGTTGTATATTGTATTGTCTGATGTCTATAATCTGATATACGGATGAGGAATTTTCTGCTCTTGTTAAGAATGACACGTGGGATTTAGTTCCATTTTCTGAACATATGAATTTGATTATTAACAAATGGATTTTCACAACTAAGTTCAAGGCAAATGGTTCTATTGAAAGACTTAAAGCTAGGTTGGTGGCTAGAGGTTTTCAATAAAATGTTGGCATTGGTTATTTTGCCACTTTCAGTTATGTTATTAAACCTATACTATTCGTATTGTTATGTTTCTTGCTGTCTCTTATAGTTGACATATTCATCAAGTGGACATAAACAATACTTTTCTCAAAAGAGATTAACAGGAGGCTGTTTTTATGAATCAGCCTGAAGGTGTTGTTCATCCACAATTTCCTACTTATGCGTGCAAGCTTAAAAGATCTCTGTATGGTTTGAAACAAGCACCTGAAGCCTAGTATGACAAGTTCAAGGGTTTCTTATGTAGCCTTGGTTTTCTTAAGTTAGAAGTTGATTCTTCCCTTTTCCATAGAAACACTAATGGTAATCTTCTTTTGGTACTTCTTTATGTAGATGACATTTTTCTTATAGGAAGTGATTCTTCTGGGATTCACAAGCTTATTGTTACCTTAGATAATCAGTTTCTCTCAAAGATCTTTGATAGGATATATTTTATCTATATTTCTTTATCTTATTTTCCTTGGTTTTGGTTTATAATCATGCTTAGTTCTTGAATTTTGATTAAAGATTGTGTTTTGTAGAGCAATTGGATGGATTGATGCATCTTGGATATAAAATGGTGGATTTGAAGATGTGCAAGGACCAGCCAAAGTTTTTACATAAGGCATGGGCACGTCTTACCTTCGGACGAAGCAATCAAAGAAAAATCGCGTAAGGCGTGGACATGCCTTAGCTCGAAACGCCCACCAACAGAAATAAATATAACCGCCCATTCTTCTTTCTCCACTAAGTGATGGTAGTTACTTCTGATTTATAATTATAATTATTGTTAGAATTGGGGGGATGGGAAGAGATTTTATATTTTGGAGAGTTATAGAGAGGAGGGACACCTAGAATTTTGATACACTCTTTTGACTTTGGAATTTGCTGCAATTCTCCATGGAAGGCTAAGCTTCATCTTTTCATCCAAGGGAATTACATAAGTCTATGTTCGTCTTAATTGTGAGATCTAATTAGGCTTTATTTGTTCTTTCATTCTTCATTATTCATATATCTTCTGTGAGCGATAAAATCTTATTGTTTTGATGATTGAATGAGGTGGCCAATCTTTTGATGTTGAAACAATATGTTGCTAATTAGATTGTTAAATCCATAATTGTTTAACCATTCTAATATTTGTGGTACAAGAACATGATTATTTGAACCAATCTGTTATGGAGATGTATGATCTAGCTTAAATAAACCTACATGTGCGTCTGTTGGCCATAATTGGTGGTCTCTCTCTACCTAATGCTATTGGTAAGTTAAATTCTACGATCGTATCTAGAATTGTTTATTGACAAGGGAAATAATTAGAGGTCGTATCCTGATTATCGAATAACTAAGGAGAGATGGGTTGTTTCGGTCGTATCAACAACTATAACCAATTTAATGATTGAATGAAAGAACCACTTTTGTATCCATGATCGATTCTATAAACATATTCTGAAGTTATCCATTGGTTGAATTTACTTAAACTGAATTGCATTCACATTACACATTGTTCTCGTTCAATTGAATATTGTCATTCACCAAATCTTAAACCCCCATGATTTTAGTTACAACAAAAGAATAAAAACTATCAGTCTTTGTGGATGCGATCCATGTTCATCACTATCACAAATCTTTAAAAACAAGTGTTTTATTATTTGTTGGTCTTGACAGCCAACAATCTTGTTGAAGTTAACTACTTTTTTGGTATTGAGGCACACAGATCATCCAATATGATTGCTCTCAAACAATCCAAATACATCCGGGATCTCTTGCACCAGACTTCCATGACAAACTATAAACCAGCTTCATGTCCTTGTTGTCCTAAACTCACTCAAGCTTTCTCTTCATAATAGCTCCTATTTTTATAAACCTACTCTTTATAGAAGGGTTGTTGGTGCACTTCAGTACTTAACTCTACCAGACCTGATATAGCCTATTCAGTTAACAAGTTGAGCCAGTTTCTTCATAATCCAACCATTCAACACTGGAAAGCTTGTAAAAGGGTTTTGCAGTATCTTCTTGGCACTATCAACAAAGGCTTGTATTTACTCCTGTTATCACAAATTTCTTGCATGGATATGTTGATGCTGACTAAGTTAGCTGCATTGATGAAATGAGAAGTACTAGTGGATATTGTATCTTTTTTCGCTCCAATCCTATTGTCTGGTGCTTGAGGAAATAGAATGTGGTCTCCAAAAGTAGTACAGAAGCTGAGTAGCAAGCCCTAGCCTCGGCTGCTACTGAACTCATTTGGATTCATGGTTTGTTTCAAGAGATTGGTTTTTCTCTACAACAACCATTTATTCTATGGTCTGATAATTCAGGTGGTATCACTTTACCTTCGGATTCTACTTTTCACTCGCGCACCAAGCATATAGAAATCGATGTTCACTTCATATGGGAGAAGGTTCGTGGAAAAAAAAATTGATGTTAGATATGTCACAAGTTACAGATCTTCTTACTAAAGATTTGACTGTCACAAGATTCCACTCTTACTAATAAGTAGTCACTCAAGGATTCCTCTGGTTGAACTTGAGTGGGAGCGTGTTACCGTTATTCAGCTATTAGCTTATCAATAAGTTTATTAGGGTCAGCTTTGTAATTAATGAAGCTAGTTAAGAATATGTTAGTTTGTTATTTTTTTGTTAAATAGTTAGTTAGGCTTCTGTTTGTAGCAGTATATAAATATTGCATGCATTATGTAATTCATCATCTGAGCAATATAATATCTTTACTTAATATTTTCTGTAAATTCAACAAGTTTGAACTCGGACAATTTTTGGATTGTAGATTTGGAACCCCTGATACCCAACTTCGAACCATTGAACATGCCCATAGTTGCCCCTCTGATTTAAAAAGCTAAATCCTACATTGTTATGACTTTACCTGCTTTAAGATTAAATTTATACTTTTTTTTTAATTTTCTTAAAAAAAAAGGATTATTTTTATTTTACTATAAATTCGAGACATTCTTCTGTTACACATTTTTTATGTGGGTCTGGTTTAATATTACAAGCAAGCTTTTCTTGGATCTCCATGTTTTACTATACTGAATCCTGATGCTTCCATTGTGTGTGGAAGTGAACTTGACAGAGTTGTCAAAGCTTATTTTAGGTTGTTTGTTGATCTAAAGTTTCCATTGAAGTTGCAAAGAGGCTATCGCAGTTCATCTTCTCCCTTTGCCGTTAAAATAGACAGCCTCCCTCAAATGACCCGAATTGACCAAATAAGAGGCATATTAATGATCTCATGTCTTAAAATAGAAAAATACAAAATAACTTTCTTTGTTTATTTTTATTCTCTAATTAATAATGATCCATCATTCATATGAACTGCAAAACTCAATGAAAATCATTCATATGAACTACAAAACTCAATGAAAAGTATTTCCATATATTTTCTAATATATGATTAATAAATATATTTTCAATCATTTTCAAGTTATTCTATATATTTTATAAATAGTATAAGATATCAAAGATAGTGTGTAATATATATTGATGTGGCCTAAATCATATATACCGTTCTATGATAAGAGCCGAACCCTCTCACTATGGATTGGACAACTAAATATTCATTTGATAATTTATCCCAGAATACTCAGATTTATTGAACTACCCGACAATTGTTATGACAGAAGTACTCGTATCACAGTTAAAATCAAATTTAAGCAATTTGTCTTTGATAAAACAAAACAGTTCACTGCTGCTCAGTTTAAATCTAAGTGAAAATATTGATCCTATTTCATATTTCATCTATTATTTCAATATAATCATTATACTCTACGTATATATAATAACATCATTAACTAATATATGATATATATTAAATATTTTAAAATACATAATAGAATCCGCCAAAAATATCAATGCAAAGTAAGTTGGTGAGTTCAGTTCTATGCTGGACTCTAAAATGGTCCGACTCGAAAATGATAACTATTAATTTTGCTATTTCTCTGTAATTAGCCTCTTTGGTGTTTTATTTATTTATTCTTGATTTTATTTCTATTGAGTTGAGACAGTTTGTTTATTATAAGGCTGGTGGCGTGTGATAACTGTTATATAATAGAAGATATAATATAAAATAAAATAAAAGATTTTAAATCTGTTAGTATCTAATGGACTCCCCTTCTCTGGGAGAAAGAATAAATATGAAAATATAATATTTAAAAAATGTAACGTGTTTTTTGTGAATTTCAAAATTTCCAACTCAGTTCCACCTAATTTTCTCAAATATTAAATTACATTATCCAATTTGAGGTGAGGAGACAAAGTCCGGGTCAGATTATTATTATTATTGTGTTGGTGCCACGCAACTTCTGAATTGAACTTCACATCATCTGCCTAAAATTTCAAACTTGCCCAATTTTAAATTAAATGAATAAGGGTAGTGTCTCTATTTTGACTAATATATTATTTTTATTCCATCAATTCATGAACATTTATTTATACATATAACATTATTGTAAATATTGTTTTAATGATTAATTTGGGTACACAATTTCTCTTATTTTTAAATATTAATACAACTTGTTCCAAGTTTATCCCTATTTCTATTTAAAAATATATTATAATACCTGTGAAATTCACGAGAGGTCCACTACTTTATAGCAAAACGAATTGATCAACTACCAACAACATTTATGATTTGAATCTGAAATGAATAAATAGAAAAAGGTTGGTTTTAAAAAAGTTTTGTAAACATCTTTTATTTATTAATTAGGCTTTAATAAATTACATGAAAAATATATCATGTAATGAATATTATTTACTTATTGAATATCTTTCAAATAAAAAAAATACATTTTAATTATAGGATCTTATTTAACATAAATAAGATACTAAATAAAATATTTTTAAAAACTTTTTATTGGATAATAGAATTGAGGATCTTCAATTTTATGACATTTGACATATTTAATGACTCTTTTAATGATATAAGTAAATGGATAGATATTATTTTCAAAATCTATATAAAAATGAATCCAACTTATTTACTTACAAGATAAATGATATAATAGTATAATAATTATGAGGTTAAGAGAAAAATATTTTATTGATTAATAAAGAAATGTAATACTTATTTTAAAATGTTTCTTAATTTCTAACAAAAACTCAAAACAAGACTTAAGAGAATAGGTAGGTAGGGAGGGAGTAGAATACAAATTTTATCAATAATAAGATAAATGCAAAAATTTATGTGCGTCATACAACTCGATATACGGTATTACTTGTTTAATTAAAATATATTATTTGTTTACTTAAAAAGTATTGTTTTTGTTTAGTAATATTTTTTAAGAAATAAATAATATATTTTAATAAAATAAGTAATACTGTATATTAGAGTCTATAAATGACCAAAGTATCCTAGAGAGGTGATGCAAGATGAGATCAACAGATTTAAGTCAAATTTTGACAAAAACGAAAATTCAAGTCACTTAAATGCTATTCATTTGATTTTCAAGTTTGCACACTGTATTAAAGTGCATACTATGGGCTGACTCTATATTTCCAGCTGCCTGCCTTAGTTGAACTTTTCCTATCTTTCTTATTTTTTTGCAATTAAGTCCCTCTCACACAAACCTGTCATCCCTACGCCACCTTAAACAAACATAAACTAAATAAAAAATTAACGCATTTCCACCGTGTGTTGTGTGTTTATATACAATCATTTGGCATTCCATTGTATCTATCTCTAAACAATTATTTCATTTCAATTTTTCCTAACCAAAACTTTGAAAACATATTCTTCTCAAACCTTCCACCAAGAACCATTTATATTACAATTTGCTGCTTCTTCAAGTAGATAAACACAATCATTTGGTGTTCAACTTTTTTTGTAACAAGAGAGAGAAAGAAAGAGAGAGAGAGAGAGAGAGAGAGAAGAAAAGAAGAAATTGGAGCAAATTGTGTTGCCTTAGAATATAGAGGCAAAGATGAAGATAAAAGGAAGCCAACACAACAGGTTTTTTCGGATTATCACGACGCCATATCGGGCCCTCTGCAAGGCCCGAGACTTTTACGTGAACAGCATGATAAACTGCGCGAACATGAACGCCACAGGGATGCAGCGAACGTCGCACGCGCCGAGCCTGCCGAGGAGTTTCAGCGCAGCCTCGTCCCGGTCCAACGACGACGAGGACTTCCGGGAGCTAGTTCGGGCCGCGTCAGCGCGGAGTATTGGAAGCAGGATCGATCTTGACACGCACGTCACGAAGATGAGAACGAGCTCAGGGCCGCGGACCTTGCCGCCAAGAAGCATCAGTGTTGCCATGGGTAGGATTGATGAAGAGGCGCCGAGCAGCTATTTTGGTGAAGACTTTGATGGTAAAATTGTTGGTGGCAAAAATGAATTGAAGTATCCAAGAAGCAAAAGTCATGCTGTGGCAAGAACTGCTTTCTGAATTACCCTTTTTCCTCTTAATTTGTCCAAGGATTTTTAGGTAAGAATTGGGGGTTGGGGGTGGCCCCCATGCATGGTTGAATCCCAGCCCCCAACTTTTTAATTTTTTTTTTTTTTTAATTATGTTTTCCAGGAAATTAATATAGGTTGCAGAAATATATATCACCAAATTGGATATGCTCCCAGTTTAGACGTTGGTTGTTGAAGTTATTTTTTGTTATCTTTTAATCTGAATATATATAGTTATATATATATATATACTGTGTATTTTAATGTTGAGGAAGTAATACTCTGACCTAACTATGATGATTGTATTTAAACTTTGTATTGTGAGATTGCAACCTAGAAAGAGGGCCAGAACGAGTCATATGGATGAAACATAAAATTAATGAGAGAAATCCGAACAAAAATATGGCTTGAATATATTGAAGAAATTTCCATTAATTTAGTGAATATAATACAGTGACATTGAATCAATATGTTTTTCTGGATCAGTATCAGTAAACATCATATCCACTTTCATGAAAGAAGGGATGGAGTAATTGCTTTATGTGCTGAATTTCAATTAATGTGGACTAGTAATCTATATATATCTATAAATATATACAACTAAAATGCACTTTTTTTTTCCTACTTAAATATTATCTTTCATTTTGCATATATATATATATTATTAAAATATTCTTTCTATAATACTAAAATATAAAAAATTATGTTACATTATTGACAATAATCGTACAAAATCTATAACCATATAAAAGCAAGACAATTGACTAATTTAGAGAAATATCATTTTTTGCCCAAAATAAGTTTTTTATTTTTAGAAACTGTGATAATCAATCAAATTTTTTTTAAAGGCTTATAACTTTTTCATCTTCGTTCTCTGTGAAAAATATATCAGATTAATAATTTTTTCATGATCTACAATTTGATATCCATATTGCATATGTAATAATAAAATATTAATTTTCAAATATAAAATACTATTTTCAGACATTAATTGTGGTATCTTTTAATATTTAATATATTTTTATTGTTGGATATTTTTATTTTAAATATTGTTTATAAAAATATACTTTGTATAATTGTGTATTTTATTTTAAAATTATATTACTATTTTTATAATAAGTTATCATATTATAAATCATGCATTGCACGGAAAAAATACTAGTTCATAATAATTAGGAACAAAAGATTGAGAAATTTAAAGGAAATCTATATATATAATGTGTTTCCCCTTTTTACATATATATTGTTATTAAGATATTCTTTGTATAATTTTGAAACATACAAAATCGTGTTAAATTATTGAGAAGATATCATCACATCAAATCCCTAATAATTAGAAATAAAAAAAATTATCCCTCTCTCTCTCTCTCTCTCTCTCTCTATATATATATATATATATATATATTAGGAATTCATCTATATATCTATGTGCACTAGGCATATATCTATATACCAGTAATTTCTGCAGTACATTGCACAGTTATTTATTTCTATTAGTTATTTATGATTTTACTTTTGAGAATTTTAAGTTTGTAAATTTAAAATTCGAAGGTATTAAACAAATAGGATTAAGAGTCTCAACTTGAACCAATTCAAATATTTTTTTATGATTTAAGTTGATAAATTTTATATATATATATATTATTTATGAAGTACTACATTTGTTGAAAATAAAATTATATTTTAAAGACATATTTTGCTCTGATATATTTACTAATGACGCACTGAGTAACAAACATAATTTGAATTATAAAAAAATTAAAATAAAACTAATATTTATAGAATGACAAATTAGCTTGTACTTATCTTTATATATATATATATATATGTTAAATATATCCCAATAGACTATACAATATATAATATTTTCTTCTTTTTGTGACAATTTTTCTATCAATTTTTTTTAAAATTTTTGTAGTTGTTAAAAATTTCAAAAGTAAAATATTAAATTTTTGTTCTTTTTTTAACATTAAATTTGATGAAAATAAAATTGCACAAATTAATCCTATTTTGTTAAATAAATATTAATTATTTATAGTTTTAGATCAAAGCGATTGTAATCTAACTTATATATACAAATATATTGGTCATCTATATCCCAAAATTGACGGAATGGATAGGATCTACATTGAAATACGATTTATATTTACAAAATATAAGTTTGTTACTATATACTCTTATAGTAAAATTACTAAGCTAAATATAAATAATAATATAATTATTTTTATTGTGATTTCTAGTAACCATTAAATCATGACTCTATCAATTATTTTATTATATCTTATATAGATACATATTGATATATATATATATATATATATATTTGTATAAAAATAGATATCATAGTTAAAAATAATTTAGGGAGCAAAAAATTATTTTTTTTCTATTTAAATACATATCACAATTAACTTAAGAAAAAAATTATATTTAACAATTAAATTTTAATGTATGTATGTATATATATGTGCAATATGGATGTCAAATTAAAGATGGTGAAAAGAATATTAATTAGATATATATATATATATATTAAATTGAAGTTGAAACAAAAGAGTTATAAGTTTGCCCAATTTTTTTGTGAAAATAAATAATAAAAAAGACAATCAAATAAACATAATTTGATAGATAATAACTTGAAAAATAATAGAATTGCATAGTTTTATTAATCAAATATATATAAATAGATATTGATATAGATTTGCATACATGTTAGTAAATTCCATATGAATGATTAAAATCACGAGTTAATCTTTGTTAACAAATTATTAAAAATTACCAAATTTAAAATATAGCATTACTTATTGTAATTTTCTTTTGTAGAAATAAGACAGAAAAGCAAGCAGATGTGAAAGATAAATATGTGATTCTTATTATATGCCCTAATGAGTCGAAGGTTGAGAGTGATTGGTGGAGGATTTGTTTGTGAATGATTTATACACGATTATTGTTAACTAACAAATAAAAAATAAATAAAAGTAAGTGACCTCTGCAGAATCATGATCAATACGCTACCAAACATTTTAGCACAATATTATATACAAAACTCTCAGAAAAATAAATAAAATTTCAAACTATGCTTGGGCTCTAAATAGTAGGGTAGACAGACGAAAGCAATAATAACTACATATTTGTAATGGTTTCAAATTAGGGTTTACACCAACAAAAAAAAAATATAATTATTAATTTCGAATTAAATATGAACAATTTTTTTATGTTAATTCTATTATTTGTTTCTTTTCAGTTATGATCTATCTTGTACGGCAATCTTAATATTTTCGCTATTCAGTTATTATTTGTCTAACATATTTAATGAAAAATTAGGAACTTATTCAATAAATAAAAATATATATTATAAAATTTACAATAATATATTTTAGGAATGTTCATTTATGTGGAAATACAAAAATAAAAGTAAAAAAAGTATATATATATATATATATGTTATATGCATACATTGAAAACAATGGACATCTATGTTGGATAAAAAAACTGGCTGACTGCAAAAACTAGTGACATAACTAAAAAATAAAAAATAAAAAAGGGGGAAAGAAACTAAAAGAGGAACCGTATCTGTAGATAGTGGAATGATCCTTCTGGAACAAAACAGAAACTGCTAACAGCGGCTACAACAGGGTCTCCCAGTTCGCCGCTTCTGATCATCCGCGCTCTCGAAAAGGAAAATTAAATAATAGAAAAGGATCACAAAAACCCACTTCAGATTTCAACTTACTTCACAAAAGTCGAAATGGTTGAGTTTTCGAAAGTGAACATTAAAGACATTGAAGAAGACGACGAAGAAGAAGAGGCGGGAGAAGAAGTCGAATCCGCGCCGCCTCTGAAAGTGGGCGAAGAGAGAGAAATAAGCTCAAATGGACTCAAGAAAAAGCTCATCAGAGGGGGCATTAATTGGGAGACCCCTCAATTCGGTGATGAAGTTACCAGTAAGCAATTACGCCATAAAAGTTTTTTGTCACTATATTTTCTGTTGGTTTCTGTCCAGCAAAATCATTAGTAAAGAACAGTTACCTCATTTTTTTTAGAGGGTGCTTTCTCATTCAGTTAGAGGGTCACACTTTATTCGTTAAACTTAGATATTTAAGTTTTACAGAAAATGTAAGTTTCACGTAGCATTGTAATTATGCTGTCTAGTTGCAGGAAATTAGTTATTCGGATATTGGTCTCCAGAAGTATTATGTTAAGAAATTTGCATCTTATGGGATCCTTGTCTACAGTTTAGACTAGTAGTCTAATCTCACTTGTAGTTTTCATTTGAGTTTGAAGCTTATCCTTGATCATCATTCATGACAAAGAGTAGTGGGATGCTTTTCCTACAGAATTGATTCTGTCTTTCGGAAATGATAAAGTTTTTATTTTTATAAAAAACATATATTTATGTAATCTTTTGTGGTGATGTTTTATGTTAAGTGTAGTACACTACGTGGGAAGGTTGTTGGACGGCAGCATATTTGTGTCAACAAGAGTTAGCAATGAGCCCATCACTTTCAAGCTTGGACATGGTGAGTTTTTGGGTTCTAGTATTTTATTTGAATTCTTGCTTTTTGATCTGATAATTATTTTTACTGTATTATTGATCCAAACCTCTTCTCAATTAAGTATTATTTAGTTACGTGAGACTTTCTTCTTGCTTCTAATTCTGTTGGGTTTATAGTAGGCAAGATTTTTCTCCTTCAGTTTCTGTAGAAATTTATTTATTTATTTACTGTGGTGGGTGGTTTAGGGGATATACCTGATGGATTGGATCGTGGAATTGTTACAATGAGGAAAGGGGAAATGGCAA
Source organism: Caryopteris x clandonensis (assembly GCA_028749325.2). NCBI lineage: Eukaryota > Viridiplantae > Streptophyta > Magnoliopsida > Lamiales > Lamiaceae > Caryopteris > Caryopteris x clandonensis. The sequence goes on from JAPYKT020000045.1 coordinate 1,605,920, forward strand.
GATTCACACTGCCTCCAGAAATTGCATATGGAACATTAGGAATAACTGGTCTGCCTCCAAACTCCGTTGTTCAGTTTGAAGTAGAGCTCTTATCATGGATTACTGTGGTAGATGTCTGCAAGGACGGTGGAATTATCAAGAAAATTCTGGAGAATGGAGAACAAATTGGGCCTCCTGGTGATCTAGATGAAATTCATGGTATTTTAATTGATTTAACTTGATGTTCAAGTTTTACTTAGTGTCTAAATATTGTATGATGAGCTTGACATTGCTTCTAACAGCATTTACCATGTCTTAGTTACTTACAAGGCAATGCTGGTCGATGGGACTGTTGTTGCTGAAACACCTGAAGAGGGCATCGAATTTTATGCTAAAGATGGTAAGTTAAAGTTCATTGGTTTGCACTTTGGCCTTGCTGAAATAGCACTCAAGGCTTCTCTGAACCGACAGATGTTTGTTCATTTAGGTCATTTTTGCCCGGCATTGGCCAAAGCACTTAAGACCATGAAGAGGGGAGAGAGAGTCAATTTGGTTGTTCAGCCACAATGTAGGTTCTCTGAACTATTCCATTTATTAGTAATTATAGTCTGTATAGATCCATATTTTTGAGGTTCTCTTTGTGCTGGCCATATTATCTCAGACTCGCAGCTTTGAGATGAGCAATTTACATATATAAATATCTGAGGATTTATGCAATATACGGAATTCCATTTCCGAAGCAATGCTTTTTTCCTTACACGTATGTCAAACTAGTGAAATTACTGTTTGTAGCTCATATTTTATTGTCAAGTTTATAAAATTAGTACAGTTGATCATTGCTGTGAAGACTCGTGCTCTATTCTTCATCTTCACGATAGAGGACAAATGTATTTCCTAGTATTTTCTCAATTAGTCCCTCTGGCCCACAAAGAGTCTTGTTTGAGTAATGTACATTTTTTTGTGTTTGGTCTACTAAATGAAAGTACAACTTGTTATAAACCATCAATTTTCACTCTTGCACCTTCATTTATTTGTTAGTTTGACTTTTTCAACCACATTTGACTTCAAAACATCATTATCATAAGAGTATTATTGTAACTTCAACTAATGACTAACTTTGACTTTTCAAACAAGGCTTTTTTTTTTTTTTTTTTTTTTTTTTTGGGACAAACAAAGTTGTGAACACGGGACTTTTTTTGGGACTGAGGGAGTATTGATACTGCTCACCATATCAGAATTTGGAGGAAGAAAAATGACTGAATATTCTGGGTTCTGTGAATTATATTATTGGGCTTGCAGCTTGTGAATGATATTTTTGGAACTCTTCCTGTCACAATATGGGGACTGATCTGAAATCTGAATCCACTAGATCGAAAATGCTCATCATTTGGCTGCCCATGGTTTTCTTATAGGTATTATTTGCAAATCTACTGCCATCTTTGGGCGAGGATGACATGGATGCTTGCATGCTGATTCTACGTTTGTGTTTCGAGTCAATCACATAGGCCAGGGTGATTGTTAATAACATGAACTTTTGAGATTAGAAATTTTGAACGGTGAAAGTCACTCCTTTTGGAGCACTTATATTTGTTGGCCACTGAAGCGTAGTTAATTGATATAGCTAATTTGATAGTCACTGGAGCAATTGCGACATGTTGAAATTGTCCTTTCATTTACATGAAGCAGTTCTTTTGTGTGCCCTCACAGAACACCTGAACCAAACTTCTTTGCAAGAAATATATTGTCAGTGATTACATTACCTGAACTGTTCTTGACTGTAATTTGGTTAAAATTATCCAAGCACCCGGTACAATCTGTACCAAATGATTATAGGGCTAGCTTGGTTGGTCTGTGCTCAAACGTTCGTGCTATTGAAGAGAAATTCCTCTGAGAGAGAGAGAGCGAAAGCTCTAACGTGAATATATAAATTACCATTAATTTTAATAAGTAGATTACTTTTAAAGTACTAGAGAGCGACACTGATACAATGTTGCTTTAAGATGCACTATAAGATAAGCCACCATCAAATCACAAATTTTTTTACTTTCATGTTGTCTCGTTTGCCATATCAAAAATCTTAACTACCACTAGGAACATGGAGATTGGTCTGGCTGCCATATCAGCACATGTTTCATTATTTGGCTAGCTGAGTTACTTTCCATATTCTTAAGCATAAAGCTTGTTTGTTAAATGTTTAATGGTAACAATCTGCTGAAGTTAAGGAAATCATCTTTGATATGGTACGTAGGCTAAAATTGTTGAACAGTATCCCATAATATTTGCAAATATTGGACATGCTTGATAGTTTTGTGCAGAGAAATCATTTTGACTTAGTGGATGCTTAGTTTTATGTATGTAATTACATGGAATGTGTGTAGATTCTACATTAATAGACTTGGCACCTAAGCTAGCTATGTATCATGATTGTTACACAAAAGGTTAAAACAGTGCTTGTGTGAATGCGATCTGATCTCTCATCTCTATTTTAACTGCGGAAGACAGTAATTTAGCTTAGTCATTTAATCATTCTTTTGTTTATCATCAGTGATGATTTATTCAGAGCTATGTGTTCTAAAGATATTTGTTGATTTCTGAATTTATCTTTTTTTATCACTCTGTTATGTTTGGGATTTGTCTTTTAATTGATACCATTCTTTTGTCTAATAACTTCAGATGCCTTTGGGGAGGTTGGTAGGAAGTCGAACAATGAACTTCCTAATATCCCACCTGATTCTGTCCTGAGCATCTCTGTGAAGTTACTTTCATTGAAGCAAGTCATAGATATAACTGGCGATTTGAAAGTAAAAAAAAAGGTTGTAAAGGAGGGCGAGGGCACCATCACTGCAAATGAAGGGGCTGCTGTTACTAGTAAGTTTCTGAAATTTTCAGTCTTCTTTATTTTTTGTTTCAGACACTGGGATGGATTCTTAGATAATCTTCTCTATTCATGCAACATCCATGAAAACAATGTTATGGTTCTAGAATTTGTCTAGCGGAAATCCTCTTATCTCAAGTTTATTATTTTTTTATCAATGAAAATAATTTGAAAGAAATTTCTTCCAAACAATATGAGAGTGTTGTATTCACTTAAGAAATTGCGTTTTATGGGACAGAATACAAATTTGTTCTACTAATTCCTTCCTTCCTTCCTGAATAAGGCTTTAGTTTTTCTGTACTTCTAATCTAAAACCCACTGGACTATCATAAGGAAGCTAATCAGTCTATCAGGTCCAAAACTGTCCCGCCTAACTCTGGCAAACATGGAAATTAGTTTGGCTCACATACTACAGCCAGAGTATTCCTGTATCAGGCTGGATAGTTTGTGGACAAGTTCATGAAAAGTCCGCTTAAAACTCATTAGTGTTCTTAGAAATACTAATGGTACAAACTGTTTGCTAGATTTGGATGCTCTAGCGAGTCAGAATGCTTGTATATTATTTTGAACTTAAGTGAAATGATGCTATTTTCTTAATACTTGCAACTTCATGTAATGATTTGATTAATCTACTTAAAATTATTATATATGTATTTGTATATTCTTTGTATATGTTTAGATGTATAACTGTAACCATATTCCAGTTTTGGATTCTTTCAGAAAAGTCAGAAGTTGGACTCCTAGATATGTTCCCGTATCAGATGACCATTGCAAAATGTCAACTTATGCTTCTAGACATGGCTGTTCAAATTTAATCATGATAGTTTGCCTTTCTGGCATGATAAACACCTGATAATGTTTTTCTACTCACATGTATTTCAGTGAAGCATCCCTCGGCTTATTGACTTACAAGTTATTACATTGTAATATTTGACTCCAACTTTGACAGTCAGGTATACAGCTATGTTAGAGAATGGGACTGTGTTTGAGAAAAAGGGTTTTGATGGCGAGCAGCCACTGCAGTTCATCACAGATGAAGGTCAGTAGATCATAAGTACTTCCTGTTACATTCTTTAACTTCATTTAGTTTTCCATGAATGCATGGCATATGGATTTCCTTAAAACAGAATAGGATGGATACGTACATATCCCACACAGATGAATGTCGCCTGTATTACTTAATTAGGCATTAACCTAAAATAAAAGAATTGAAAACTCCGATGAGTGCGACATTTTAGGCTTAAACTCCTATTGGTGTGATAGTGGGCCTTAGTGGTAAGTTGTAATTATATGCTTTATGCTCTATGATGGTTTCATCTCATCTCATCTATGTTGGGACATGGAATCTGTTATAAGAATCACCTTTTTTTTTTTTTTTTTTTTTTTTTTTTTTTTTTCTCTTTGTTGATTGCTTGCAGAACAAGTGGTTGCTGGACTTGATCGAGCAGTAAGTACAATGAAGAAAAATGAATGTGCATTAATAACAATATTCCCTGAATATGGATTTGGAAATATTGAAGTAAAGAAGGGTCTTTCTTTCATTCCACCATCATCAACTGTTCTGTATGAAGTTGAAATGCTGGATTTCATCAGGGTAAATCTCATATAACTTTGTTAGTTATTAGAACCCTGAAATGCTTTGTCGTCTGAAGCAGATCTTTTCTTGCATCCCCTTGAAACATTTGTTTGTCTGATAATGCTCAATTTCTGATCACTCTGTATTGCATTTCATGTAAAAGGAAAAAGCACCCTGGGAACTGAATATTCCAGAGAGGATAGAGGCAGCTGGTCGGAAGAAAGAAGAAGGTAATCAGCTGTTCAAGAATGGAAAATTCCAGAGAGCTGCAAAGAAATATGATAAGGTACCTCAGTTGATTCTTATTTTTTATTTTGGTTTCTTTGACAGGAAATATAATATTTGTGGTTGAATTTGAAGCCACTCTACTTCTTTGTTATCTCAGGCGATTGATTATGTAAGCGAAGATGGGCCTTTTACAGATGATGATGAAAAAGTCGTTAAATCATTGAGGTTGTCATGCTGGTTGAATGGTGCAGCTTGTTGTCTGAAATTGAATAATTACAGGGAAGCGATCAGTCTATGTTCAAAGGTATAACATTTATTTTTTTATCATCGTACACAGATAAACTATTAGAATGCAATGGAACTTGATTCATGAGTCATTTAAATTTGCACACAATGATTCTGCACTTATAATGCTTGTGTTATCATGTTCATTTGAGCCCCTGAACGTAGAGAAATGCCATGAATGTTGGGCAAGTGAGTATATTTGCTTTAAGGAAATTACAAAAAATCTCAGCTCTTTTTCAGTACTTGCAAATATAACCATGGTATTTTTTTCCTTCACAAATTGCACCTGTTTATGGGGTATTTATGAAAGAACGTAAAACATCAAGGCTGTGATTATAGTATTCAAGGGAGTATATGTAATTTAAAGACACAAGAAGATTTTTCTGTAAAAATCTCAAGGGTTCATATAATTCACTCTTCCTTTATGCATGTTCTGGCCATTGTATAGCTTAAATGATTTGACACTTTTTTTACTTATCGTGATTGTTTATAGATCCTCGATGTTGAGTCTTGCAATGTGAAAGCACTGTACAGAAGGGCTCAGGCTTATATAAGTGTTGCAGAACTACTACCGGCTGAAATGGACATTAAGAAGGCCATAGAAGTAGATCCTGAAAACAGGTATAAGTATCGACCAGAATAAGATTTTTGACAACTATCTATGCTATTTATGAGTTAAGGGCCCAGCCCACTCACAAGCCTATTTTGATGGCTGATTTTCAGGGAGGTGAAATTAATGCAGAAGAATTTGAAGCAACTTCAAGCAGACTCCAATAAAAGAGATGCAAATGTCTACAGAGCCATGTTTCAACCAAAAACTACAGATGTTCCTAACGCAGCAAAGGTAAATTGCCGTTCCTGTGAAGAAGTTCCACTTTTTTTATCACAATACCAATGTGTGCATACAGAGTGTGCGATCTAGTAATCGGGTACCAGACATTATTATCTAGGAATAATCACAAAAACTACCCTGAGGTTTAGTCTATTAACAATAAGAGCTAGTTCTCTTTAAGAACTTACAGATACCTCCTGCAATTCTTTTTTCCCACAAATTGCACCTATTGAGAGTGTTGGGGAGGGGGAGGGGGAGGGGGGAGGGGGAGGGGGAGGGGGAGGAAGTTTGTGAGAAATTGCAATTTTGTTGTAATTTGAAAACACAGTAAGAATTTTCTATACATATGCCAACCTCAAGTGTACTTTTTATAATTTGGGCTACTATCTACTCCGTCAATTCCAAAATAAGAGCTGTTTTTCAAGGCGCAACTTTTTTGTTTTAGGACTTTTTTGTTATAGGAGTAAGATGAAGGTATAATCTTTTTTAAAACCATAAATTCTCGCTTATACAATTTTGTTTATCTGTTATTTAATTTATTAAATTACATATTATTTGTTCGTGAAATTAGACATTGCAATTTTTATTTTGACTAATAAAACAAGACATTAACTTTTGAAATATACTCGTATCTTGGATAATAATTATTTTGAAACAGTACCTCTGGATGGATTGTGAACCAATGATACCTGAACTATAATGAAAAAGATTGTATATTCTTATCATTTATGTACATATTTAGTCTTTCTGTGAGTTTCAATTTGTGTGTGTGTATATATATATATTAGAAAGTTGAAATGTTAATTATCTAACGCATTAAATTGGTGAACTGGCAGAGGTTGAAGACAGGCCAGGATCATGAGAGGGGTGGGAATGCTGAGGCTATGGAAACCAGTAATGTAGCTGGAAATCCTGTTTTTCCTGACACTGCTCCCCAGACTTGATTCTTATCAATCTTGTAATTTTATTATTTTTGAACTTTTTGGATATCAAATGTAATCATTTGCTATAATTTATGTACTGATTAAGTGTTTTATAGGACAACTGAACTTTTAAATGACAATAATTCCTTCTCTAAAATATTGTTCTTTATCACAGCCAATTGTTGACAAGCAATTGAGAGTAGAGCTCCAGTTATCGAGAAATTCTATCCTATCCGTGTTGATATAAGACAAACTAGTTTTTCTTCGGTGCTATGGGTTATAATATATAATATAATAAGTTATTATATAATAATATAATAAATTATTATTTTTAATAAAAATTTGTTTTAAATAAAAATATCTTACAATATAAAAAATATATTAAATATTAAAATATACCGCAATTATTCTATAATAACTATTTTATATTTAAAAATTAATATTTTATTTTTATATATCGAATATGGATATCAAATTGAAGAGCATAAAAAATAATTAATTTGATATATTTTTTCATAAAAAACAGAGTTGAGATGAAAAAGTTGTAAACTTTTGAAAATTAAAATAAAAAAATAAAGATTATTTTTTTGGATATCTGATTTTCTAAAAATAGAGAGGTGATTTGAGCGAATAAATATTGTCTTTTTTATTTTTAGTTGTGACCCTGTTATTATAGATACTAGTATTTCTCTCGATCTATAATATGACACTGAAATAAATTATTATAAAAATAGTAATATTTAATTTTTAAAACAAAATATATAATTATATAAAATATATTTTTAATGAAAATTTGTTTAAAATAAAAATGCCTCACAAAATAAAATTACATTAAATATTAAAATATACCACAATTAATTTATGAAAAATATTTTATATTTAAAAATTAATATTTTATTTTTATATTGCAATACGGATATGAAATTAAAGATCATGAAAAAAGAATTAATTTGATATATTTTTCATAAAAAATAAAGTTGAGATGAAAAAGTTATAAGTCATTGAAAACTGAAGTGAAAAAGCAAAGCAAAAGAAAAATCATGATTGAATATTAGACTTTTTAAAAATAGAATGGTGATTTGAACGGAGAAATTTTGCTTTATATTTTTCAGTGTGGTCCTTTTATCATATGTATATTAGTATTTTTTTCGTGCGTTTCACAGTTTATAATATATTAATGTAATAAATTATTATAAAAATAGTAATATAATTTTTAAAATAAAATATATAATTATATAAAATATATTTTTAATGAAAAATTATTTAAAATAAAAATATCTTATAATATAAAAATATATTAAATATTAAAATATACCACAATTAATATATGAAAATATTTTAAATTTATAAATTAATATTTTATTTTATATATGCAATATGGATATAAAATTGAAGATTTGAAAAAAAATGATTAATTTGATATATTTTTAATATGAAAATATTATAAGCCATTAAAAATTGGAGTGAAAAACCAAAAAAAAAAAAAAAAAAACATCTAATTAGACATTAGACTTTCTAAAAATAGAAATATGTTTTGGGTATAAAAATAGTTGTGAATACTATTATTATATAGACAGATAGATTGATAGATAGATAGATATAGATGAGAAATCCATCACATATTCAAGTGTTTGAATATAAAATTAATTTTTTTGTTTTTTCACATTCATGTATATGGTAGATATTTCATATAGGTAATACCCGCGTGCGTAAAAGTATACCGTTGTAATCTAGAAGACTAGGATTATGGTTTCCTTTAGTTTGTTAAATACTTAGGAAATTGTTTCTGGAATGCTTGAAAGGCTAGGATTGACATTTGTTGTTGTTACAAGTGAATTATACTTATAAAGAAGCAACACATTTATTTTGATTTTGAAACAACTTAGATACTAAAACCAAGTGTGGCATCTAAGGTGGGCAAGTCAATAGACATGGGTCTTGCCTTACACATTTTCGCACCTCAACTTTAGTAGAAAACTGGTTTAATTCCTCAAATGTGGGATTGAATTATTTGTTTTTATTTTGATACAGGTGTTAAATTTGAATAAATAATGAATTAAATTTTTATATGAATTTGAGTTACAACATAAAAAATATTAAATAATTATTGTATAATAATAAAATATTGTATAAAGTATGATTTCACCTTAATATTTTTTAGTTATTTGAAATATCTGTATTGAGTTTAAGGAATTATAAAGGTAAATTGGACAATTTCTATCGTATATATATTTTTTAATCTAAAATTCACTTTAAAATATTATATATTATTTATTTGTAAAAGATCTTTCTTAATAGAATAACAATGTAGTATAACTTAGCATTTCAGTTATTATAATTTATTTTCAATAACCTCTTAATTTGTTCTACAATTACAAATTTTAAGGTTCTTTTTTTAATTAACATATTGCTTATATCTCTTATAATATTTTATAACAATAATATAATTTTATTACATCTTATTGATATATTTTAACACGTGGTGAACATTTAGATTGTCTTTAAAAGAAAACCCTACAAACTATTAGCAATGATCAAAAGAACTTCAATAAATTCAAAAGCTTTTCCCGCGGCTTCTTTGAGCTGTGGCGGCTCACTCACACCAAATTCATCACTGCACGTGTCCACGTCAGGGAATTGCAGGAGACTCTTTGGTCTATAGAGTACTGATGCTAGGTCTGTCATGTGCTTTTATCAAATTCTTACATTCATTCAGGTTATCCACAACATCGTTGAAGTTCTTTATGCATGTATTGATTTTTCCTTTGTTGCTACCATTGGCAACTGATTTCGCCACATTTATGGATGCTTGAGTGAAGGCCTGCGCTTTCTCAATTGCGATTTGACCCAGACCTCGAGCATCGGCACCGCTAGATCGTGGGTTGGACCTTAAGGCCTGGTTGAACAATGAGGGGTTAGCAGATTTGGAGCAAATATCACCTATCAAATCAGCATGGCAGTTGCTTAATAATGCTAGTAAAATGGAGACTTGACAGAATATGTACAGCACATAATTGAGAATTGAGAGAAGATTGGAAAAATCACCGTCAGAACTGGTGAGAGTATATTCACATATATATACACGTATGTGTAGTTACAACAATATCCTATAATTAAGGAAAGAATATGGTCAAGGTATACCTAAAATATAGGATAGACACAAATCAAATCAAATCAAATCAAATCAATATTTACAACTAATTCAAATCAATTGGTATTATCTCTATTACCCCCCGTCAAGCGCTGCGTGGGGTAAAGACATACGAAAGCTTGGACCGTAGAAACTCAAATGCCGGACGAGGAAGACTCTTCGTGAAAATATCCGCAAGCTGAAGATGAGAGGGAACGACCTCAGTGGAAATGCGCCCAGATGAGACCAATTCACGAACAAAGTGATAATCCAAATCAATGTGTTTAGCTCGCTTGTGTGCAACAGGATTCTGACTCAAGAAAATGGCACTCTTGTTATCACACAACAGAACTGGCCGAGTAGGAGGAAGAGCCCTCAATTCCCGAAGAAGATTAATAACCCAAATAAGTTCAGCAGCTGCATTGGCCAGGGCCCAATACTCAGACTCACAGCTGGAACGAGCAACAGTTGGTTGTTTCTTTGCACTCTAAGAAAAAAGATTACCCCCAAGAAATATAGAGTACCCATAAGTTGAGCGACGGGTCTCAACACAACGAGCCCAATCCGTATCAGAGTATCCCAAGATGGAAGAGTCAGGACGCTTAGTGAACGAGAGACCAAAATGGAGAGTACCCTTCACATAGCGAAGGATACGCTTAACAGCCAAAAAATGATCTTCAGTAGGCGACTGAAGAAACTGACTAACAGAGCTGACGGCATAGGATAAATCTGGTCTAGTGATGGTCAAGTACTGCAAAGCACCAACCAGAGATCTGTATAATGTGGAGTCCTTGAAAGCAGGACCTGTACTGACAAGAGATTCACCTGTCGCCAATGGGGTGGAAACAGATTTCGCCTCAACCAAGTCTGCACGCTCAAGAATATCAAGTGCATACTTGGCCTGACCAACAAACAACCCAGTATTGGTGTGAGAGACCTCAAGACCAAGAAAATAGCTCAAGGAGCCCAGATCCTTGATGGCAAACTCATCTCCAGTATCAGCTATGAACTGGAGAAGGGCAACAAGATCATTGCCTGTGACAATAATATCATCAACATACAAGAGAAGATATATAATGGTCTTACCCTGATGCAGATGAAATAGAGACGAATCAGAACGACTCTGTGAAAAACCTAGACTGAAGAGAAACGAGCTGAAACGCTGGTACCAGGCAAGGGGAGCCTGGCGAAGACCATAAAGTGCCTTCTTCAGTCGACAGACATGATCAGGGTACCGAGGATCAACAAAGCCAGGGGGCTGGGCCATGAAGACAGGCTTGTGAAGAACCCCATTCAGGAAGGCATTCTTAACATCAAGCTGGTGAAGAGGCCAGCCACGCTGAACAGATAAGGCGAGAACAACCCTAACTGTGGCCGCCTTCACAACAGGGTTGAATGTATGATGGAAATCCAAACCAGGAACCTGAGTAAAACCCTGAGCCACTAAACGAGCTTTGTGACGTTCGATTGACCCATCTGCAAGAAACTTTGTACGAAAGACCCACTTGGAGCCAACAATATTAGTGCCAGAAGGTCGAGGCACTAAATCCCAAGTCGAATTTGAGCGAAGAGCATCAATCTCTTCTTGCATGGCAGCAAGCCACTGAGGAAGCTTAACAGCAGACTTGAAGCCACGGGGCTCAGAGGTGACAACAAGAGCTGAGAGAAGGGCAGAAAATGCTAAATCAACCGGATAGCGCGGCTTGAAAATACCAGCATGAGCTCGAGTGATCATATGATGAGTGGGCTGAGGAGCCTGGGGTGGTTCTGGAGCTGGAGGCTCAATGTCGAGAACAGGAAGTACGACAGGATCAATAGTAGGCAGCTCCAAAGGAGGTTCATCGAGAACCAAGGACGGTGAACGAGCATCGTTATCAACCGAAAAACAATATGGAGGACGAACAGGAGCCGAGACAGGAGCCAGAGAAGAGTCAGATGAGATATCGAGAAACATCGAGATATCTAGATCAGTGACTTTCGTAACAGACGGTACCCGTGAGAAAGGAAAGTGGAGCTCATCAAACTGAGCATGGTGAGTGATAAAAACTCGAGAAGAGTCCGGATCAAAACAACGAAAACCCTTCTGCGTGCTACTATAACCCAGAAAGATGCAAGGCCGACTGCGAGGTTCCAATTTATTAGCTGCATAGTCACGAAGATACGGATAGACACGGCAACCAAAGGGCTTAAAAGTATCATAACTAGGCGGATAACCAAATAACACCTGAAAGGGAGAAATGTTATCAAGTACCACAGAGGGTAGCTTATTAATGACATAAACGACAGTGGCAAAAGCATCAAACCAAAGGAAAGCTGCCGCCTGAGCATGAAATAACATAGATAAACCAGATTCAGAGATATGACGATGTTTACGTTCGGCCCTGCCATTTTGCTGTGGTGTATAAGCACAAGAAATCCGGTGATGTATACCATGCAGATGCATAAAATCACGAACCCTTCCATTTATAAACTCAGTACCCCCATCAGACTGAAATGTTTTAATAGTTCGAGAAAATTGATTGCAGACGAAAGCATGAAACTGAACAAACACATCATAAAACTCGGACTTAGCACGCAAAGGATATATCCACAAAAATCGAGAAAAATCATCCACAAAAGCCACATAATATTTAAACCCATCAGAGGTGGAAATGGGTGCAGGACCCCACAAATCACAATGAATTAAGTCAAGAACAGCAGTAGCACGTTTGTCATTCAATGAAAATGGTAAACGCTTGCTCTTGGCCAACTGGCAAGAAGAGCAGAGGATAGGGTTTGGTAAAACTGAAGTAACAGATAAACAACCCTGCTTATTTAACAATGAAATAACAGAAGATGGGACATGCCCCAGACGTAAATGCCACAAATCAAAGCTTGCTTTCAACCTCTTGACCCGAATAGCTGCAACCAAAGCTGGAATACCCCGATCAAGTAAATAAAGTCCCTGATTACACCTTCCCTGAGCCAGGATTTTCTTTGTGAGCCGGTTCTGAATGGCGAAGAACTTATCAGAAAAAATAACATCCACAGGATAATCCGCAGTTAATTTACTTATAGACAGAAGGTTCTTTGTGATATGAGGGACGACAAGTACATCTAACAATTTAACATCCTCAGAAATTTTAGTATTGCCAATATGCGAGATATTTAAAACATTGCCATTACCAACTATAACAGAACCGTTACCAGAATAGGACTCATGAGTGTTAAGAGCTGAAAGTTGGTTCGTCATATGAGCCGAGGCGCCCGAATCAAGATACCAATCAGGAGTTTGATCCGAGACATTGCAAGTGGACATGAACGCCTGAGCAAGGTGGGCCGCTGAGTTGGAGTTGAGAGCATTCAAGTATTTAGAGCACTTATCAGCGTAGTGCTCCCCACGACATATTTGGCATCTAGGCGTACGACGAAACCCACCTCCACCAGAATTGTCATGACGACCAGAATTAAATGAAGCACCTGAACCTGAACCATTGTTACCATAATTAAAATTACCTCCTGAGCGAGAAGAGTGCTGCTGCTGAGAGGTACGAGACGATGGTCGCGGCGACGGCTTAGGGGCAGCCGTTTGAAAATTCTGGCGAACGGCGGAGAAGGCAGGAGAGGGAGACGAATCCTCCATGGATTTAAGCATCATATCAAATTGTACAGCCTGGTGGAGGAGATCACGGAGAGGCGGAACTGGAGAGATAGCCATCTTAGTGTCGGCAAATCCTGCAAATTGAACCCCCAACCCGCGGAGGAACCAGTGCCGTTTATCGTCGGCGTCAATGGGACGGCCGATGGCCTGCAGCTGATCACAGAGATGTTTAAACTTCTTGCCATAGTCTTCAACGGACAGATCTCCTCGGCAAAGTGATAACAACTCCTCCCGGAGTTGATGAGAACGGGACGCAGAGGCATAGACACTCTCAAGCGCCTCCCACGCTTGATTGGTGGATGTGCAATCAATGACCTCCGAGGCCGCGTCGGTAGAGAGAGAGGTATATATGACACTGAGAAGGCGTTTATCCTTCAGATGCCACATCGTGTAAGCCGAGTTTGCAGTGGCAGCGCCGTTCTCCGGCGTGATCGTGGAAGACGGCGCTGGAGTCGTACCGTCGAGATGGCCCAAAATATCAAAACACTCAGCCATGTGTATTGTTTGGCGGCGCCACATCAAATATGTGGAGGCTTCAAGTTTAATTTGCATCATATTTATCATTGTGGTAACAGGGAGAGGATCATTAGCAGAGTTCGACATGATGATGACGAAACTGAGATTTGGCGATGGCGGATACCGACCAATATCACCGAAACAAGAGAAGAGGAGAGCCGGATGTAAACACCGACGATGTAGAGAAGGAGGACGGCGGAAGAATTTAGGGTTTAGGAACGAGTTAGGCTGATATCATGACAGAATATGTACAACACATAATTGAGAATTGAGAGAAGATTGGAAAAATCACCGTGAGAACTGGTGAGAGTATATTCACATATATATACACGTATGTGTAGTTACAACAATATCCTATAATTAAGGAAAGAATATTGTCAAGGTATACCTAAAATACAGGATAGACACAAATCAAATCAAATCAAATCAAATCAATATTTACAACTAATTCAAATCAATTGGTATTATCTCTATTTAGACTAAAAGAAAGGAAGAAGCCCCGTTATCGGTCACAAACGAACAATTTTTTTGCTCCAACCCAGTGAACTAACTCAAAAAATAAATTGTAAAGTATCCTCACATCTTTCACAATATCAGAAGCATCAACCGATTTCACAAAAATTGTCCCTCTCTTACAATAAACCATGAAATTTAGAAGCTGCCTATTTGATCTATCTAGCCAACCATCAGCCATAATAGTGCAACCCTTTTCTTCCCAAACCCTTCGGTAGTCATCAAGCAACAATTGAACCTCTCTTTTCACATCCCCCATTAATCTTGTCCGCACTTGGTTATATTTTGATAGTTTATAATCGGAACCAGCTGTGGTATTAGTATCCACCATTTTTTGAAAATAAGAAGAATTTACAACATTTATAGGGAGACAATCATTGTAGACAAATCTAGCAACTAACAAATCTGCATTATGCTTTATTTACAAAGGTGCTTTTGATAGATGGTTGGGCACCGGGAGTGGTTCTAGGAGCAAAATAATTTGGCAAGTGTGCATCTGGCTTTCTCTTTCCTGTTGATGTTGAAAGTGCACTTTCACCTAGTGTACTATTGAATTATATCACATTCATCTCTTTTTCAAGATTATCATATCCCACATATTGAGTAGGCTTATTTTTTTCTTCAAGTTCCTTTAATGATTGCTCCATCCGATATCGTACATCATAAGGAACTTTTTTTCATGGAGCAATATCCCCTTTCCGACAAGCTAAGTATTTCTTCATTCTATTAATTACCCCTCCTCTCCAAGTATTATTGCAGAACAAACAAATCCAAGTTTTCTTTTCATCAACAACATTCTGTCTAAAATGAGCCCAAGCTAGATCCAATTTTGATTGGACTGATAATTGATTAGATTCAATTGTAGTCGTAGTACTAGATTATTGGTCACTTGATGAGATTCCATCTAGTAATAGAGAAAAAAGAATACAACTTACGATTATTTGGTCGTAAAGAAAATAACAGAGAAAAATATTTGAAATCTCAGTTCTATAATAATTTTCATCAATGTATCAAAATATTAAAATAACATTTCATCAAATACATTGTGGGCACTATCATATTACAAAATATTATAACTAATATTGAATGAAACAACTCATTTGTAAGTTAGAGGGAAAATAACCAAGATCAACAAAGTGCAAACATGTTTTTTCTTTCAATTACTTCAAGGTTGAGCAACCAATTTCTATTCTTTTACTTTTGTTTTTTTTTTTTTTCAATTACTTCAAGGTTGAGCAACCAATTTCTTTTCTTTTTTTTTTTTTTTTTTTTTTTTTTTTTTTTGGCCGAGATGTTGTGGCCTATGGAGTCTGGAGAAGGTTTTTTGGATGGGTGTACTTTGTTTTTTTTAGGGTCAAACTACTTTAAATGATTTAGGCCGGTTTTGATCGGTTTGAATGGTTTTGACTGATTTTTTTCAGTTTAATTTAAAAAACAGTTTTGTAGGTGTTCTGGACCGATCTTGGCAGTGGTTCTCTGTTCAACCAATTGAACCGGACGATCCGATCCAATTTTGAAAACACTGTTCCTACTTATTCAATAATGAAGGGGACACATCATATTCTTGAAATATTAGGATTTAACATATTTTTTTATTTGCAAATTTTGATTTATTTTTTCCATATTTTTTGTTTGTAAAGTTTAACATATTTTTCATTTACAAATTAGGGATATAACATACTTACCATTACAATTACAATTTTTTTGTCAATTCAATTTGTAATATTTTACAAATATCAATAAATACAATTAGTTTATAATTCTAACTAAAAATAAATAAATAGCATATAATCTTACATGCAATTTTTTTAGATTTTATTAAAACATTTATTCTAATTTATAAATAAAAAATGGTGCAGCTATTCACACCACCGAAAATCTCTAAATAAACCCCAAAATAGTTAAGACAAAATTAGATACAATTAAATTGACTAAAATACCCTTATATATATATATATATATTTAAAACTAACTTAATTTTGTTCATTTGTTATTCTTTCTTATTTTTTCCTCATTCAATATTTCTTTCCCATGTTCCACTCATTCCAGGCTCTCTCTCTCTCTCTCTCTCTCTCTCTCTCTCTCTCTCTCTCTTTTCTTTTTTTTTCTTCTTTTTTTTTTTATTTTTTTTTATTTTTAGATTTGACTTGTTAAACTAAATAATCGCATACTTAATTTAGCATATAAGCAAGAAATAACTAGATGATGTGTTCCACTTTGATCAAAACCTGGGGTGTAGCCTTAAAGATTGTAGCGACAAACTGTTTCTTCAGCATTGCAACTCGTAAATCCTTCTTTAAGGTGCATTACAATTCAAATTCCAAATAAAAATGATACAATACAATCAAAGACTCATCATTCTAGTCACGCGTTTGAAAATGCAGTCATAAGTGGGGTTCCATAGGTGAGGGTTGCTTCATTGGCAACAACTCTATTAGCTTGAATAATTTGCAAGCATATTACTACTCACATAATAAAAAACATATAATGGTCGATATGATCAACAATTTTATAATGTTAAATGAAACTTACTTTGGAACATATATTTTTTCATGGATATGTTTAGTAAGTAACACCCTTTAATACATATTTTTTCAACCTTGACATGTTCAAATAAACAAAAAGTTCATTCATTAGAATGTCATGAGATAATACGAAGACATACAAATTCAATTAAATGACAACATAATATATAACCTTGCAAAGGGAATGAAGATTGACATCTATATTCTGCTTCTTCATTATACCACCAATGGAAGCGAAGAAGAAGCCTAATGGGATAAAGGGTGGTAGGGATCTTCGTTCGGAGTTCTCATGCTTCTCTAGTTTACAAATAAGATATTCAGGTCTTCAAGGGAGGCAAGTTCCCGTGTTTCTCCAGTCTCCAAAAAGGGCATATTTAGAAATTTCGGGAGGACGAATAACGACACCCATAAAAATATTAGAAAAATCTGCATGCATTCCCAAATATTAGGGAATTTTAAAAATTTGCTTCCTTGTTATCTTGGTACTTGGAAGCAATACAAATCTTCAGAAAAATGTATGTAATTATCCTAATTGAAATATAATGATATCTTGCATATTGATTATCATTATGTACTCAAAAACATTACCCACAACTAACTATAATACTACATTAGTTAAAATAAAAATTAATTACCATAAATTTTTGCATGCATATTTTATTTAAAATTATGTTCCTAAAATATATATTTTAAAAAAAATTGCATGCAATAAAATAGAATTATGTGATAAGAATATTAATTTATAAATTATAAATTAATTTAAAAATACTATATTAAAAACTTAATTTAGATAAGTAATTTTTGTCGATAATAAGAGTGCTTATTCCATATATACAATCTAAGTAAAGTTTGAGTTGATTGTGTAAAACTGAAAAGTAATAATGTTATATGATTTAATGCGAACAAAATTATATATTCTACAAGTTTGACTTGATTATGTAAAACTAAAAAGTAAAGAGAAGATTTGCAATAAAGTGAAAATATGCATTAATGATCGAATATCACCTGCACTTAGGGAGATGATTAAAATGAGAAAATTACAAAGATTTATGGGAAATAGTATAATATGATAGAATAATTTTATATTCATATAAGAACTCATAAAAGACAAGTTTGACCTATTAATTATATATATATATATATATATATTCCTAATATTCCTACTTATTCAATAATGAAGGAGACATGTAATACTCTTCAAATATTAGGGATTTAACATATTTTTTGTTTGCGAATTTTGATTTTTTTTTCCATATTTTTTGTTTGTAAAGTTTAACATATTTTTCATTTACAAATTAGGAATATAACATACATAACATTACAATTACAAATTTTTTGTCAATTCAGTTTGTAATATTTTACAAATATCAATAAATACAATCAATTTATAATTCTAATTAAAAATAAATAAATAGATATCATCTTACATGCAATTTGTTTTTAGATTTTATTAAAAAAATTATTCTAATTTATAAATAAAAAAAGGGTGTGGCTATTCACACCCACGAAATCTCTAAATAAACCCCAAAATAATTAAGACAAAATTAGATACAATGAAATTGACTAAAATACCCTTATATATATTTACAACTAACTTAATTGTATTCATTTGTCACTAAATGATGTGCCCCCACTTTGATCAGAACCTGGAGCGTAGCCTTAAAGATTGTAGCTACAAACCGTTTCTTCAGCATTGCAACCCGTAAATCTTCTTTAAGGTGCATTACAATTCAAATTCCAAATAAAAATGATACAACACAATCAAAGACACTAACAATATTAGTTTCATGTTCTCATGAAAAACAATATCAATACCATAGAACTTCTTAATAATATCCACATTCCACAATATTCTTATCATTCTAGTCACGCGTTCGAAAATGTAGTTATAAGTGGGGTTCCATAGGTGAGAGTTGCTTCATTGACAACAACTCTTTTACCTTGAATAATTTGCAAGCATGTTAATACTCACATAATAAAAAATATATAATGGTTGATATGATCTACAATTTTATAATGTTAAATGAAACTTACTTTGGAACATATATTTATTCATGGATATGTTTAGTAAGGAACACCCTTTAATACATATTTTTTCAACCTTGACATGTTCAAATAAACAAAAAAGTTCATTCATTAGAATGTCATGAGATAATACGAAGACATACAAATTCAATTAAATTACAACATAATATATAACTTTGTAAAGGGAAGGAAGATTGACATCTATATTCTGCTTCTTTATTACACCACCAATGGAAGCGAAGAAGAAGCCTAATGGGATATAGGGTGGTAGGGATCTTCGTTCGGAGTTCTCATGCTTCTCTAGTCTCCAAATAAGGTATTCAGGTCTTCAAGGAAGGCAAGTTCCCGTGCTTCTCCAGTCTCCAAAAGGGGTATATTTAGAGATTTCGGGGCGACGAATAGCAGGACCCATAAAAAAATTAGAAAATTCTGCATGCATTCCCAAATATTAGGGAATTTTAAAAATTTGCTTCCTTGTTATCTTGGTAATTGGAAGCAATACAAATCTTCAGAAAAATATATGTAATTATCCTAATTGCAATATAATGATATCTTGCATATTGATTATCATTATGTACTCAAAAATATTACCCACAACTAACTATAATACTACATAAGTTAAAATAAAAATTAATTATCATAAATTTTTGCATGCATATTTTATTTAAAATTATGTTCCTAACATATATATTTAAAAAAAAAAAATTGCATGCAATAAAATAGAATTATGTGATAAGAATATTAATTTAGAAATTATAAATTAATTTAAAAATACTATATTAAAAACTTAATTTAGATAAGTAATTTTTGTCGATAATAAGAGTGCTTATTCCATATATACAATCTAAGTAAAGTTTGATTTGATTATGTAAAATTGAAAGGTAATAATGTTATATGATTTAATGCGAACAAAATTATATATTCTACAAGTTTGACTTGATTATGTAAAACTAAAAAGTAAAGAGAAGATTTGCAATAAAGTGAAAATATGCATTAATGTAAAAATGACTTATTATGTAAAAACCAAAAATGATTTTAAATAATTTAATGAAAATAAAACAAAATTTTCTTAAAATAGGTCTTATTAAATTCGAGTAATTAATGAGTGGAAATATCTAAAACACTACTTATTTTGAATAAAATAGAGTATAACGTATCATATATTTATTAATATATCCAAATATATTATATCCCGTGGCGGAAATTTAGTTTTATTTCAAAAGAAAACCCTACAAACTATTAGCAATGATCAAAAGAACTTGAATAAATTCAAAAGCTTTTCCGGCGGCTTCTTTGAGTTGTGGCGGCTCACTCGCACCGAATTCATCACTGCACGTGTCCAGGTCAGAAATTGCAGCAGATCCTTTGGTTTGTAGAGTACTGATGCTAGGTCTGTCATGTGCTTTTATCAAATTCTTACATTCATTCAGGTTATCCACAGCATCGTTGAAGTTCTCTATGCATGTATTGATTTTTCCTTTGTTGCTACCATTGGCAACTGATTTGGCCACATTTATGGACGCTTGTGTGAAGGCTTGTGCTTTGTCGATCGCGATTTGACCCAGGCCTCGAGCATCCGCCCCCTGAGATCGTGGGTCTGACCTCAAGGCCTGGTTGCACAATGAGGGGTTGCCAGAGTTGGAGCAAATATCACCTATCAAATCAGCATGGCAGTTGCTTAACAATGCTAGTGAAATGGAGACTAAAAGAAAGAAGGAAGCCATTGTTGATGTTTTTTATATGGGATTTGACTGTTTGTGTTTATATTGGATTGGGGGGGAGGGAGGTCCTTTTATAATTAAAAGATGGAATATTTATAAGGTAATATTATTGCAATTTGCATCGTGATTATGGGAATTATGGAGATAGTGTTGGGCTTTAGGCAATATGGTAATGCTTGATTATCCTTATATTTTGCTATCTGATTTTAATATTGATTTTTTTTATTTGTTTGGAGTAACAGTATTCTGAATCCCTTAATTATGGAAATGACATTTTACACATGAAATTTAGGATCATCCTTTTTATACTTATTGTTACAGCAATACTTATTTGTTTCACAAAAATATCAAATTCTATAAAAAAACAATTTTAAATTCGACAAGAAAGCTAAAAAAGTAAAACAACTAAAACAAAAAATATAAATAAAAATCCGTAAAAAAGGTGAAAAACAGAAATAAAAAACCGAGAAGTGAAAAATCAAATCCACAAGAAAAATAAGTGAACTGAAAAACAAAAATAATAAAAAAGAAATAAATATGCACGAAATACATGAGACGACACCAAACAACAATTTACCAAATCATCCAATTACTTCACATCAAATATTAGTGTCCTATTGTAAATTGCCAAATTTCTTTCCAAGTAAACAAAATTACTAAATTCTCATCTGACTCTGCAGGTCAATACAAAATATTTTATGTTTATTTATGCAATAAAACAATACGAATCTACTTGATTTTATTTTATTTCTAATAGTGGCATTCAATCATTCATGAATCCGAACAATGCTTTTTACGATTTGATACTAAATTTGATGTAAAAGAAATGTTTGTGTGCGTCAAAAGAAGTTGACTGCCATATACGATTTTGATGTATAAAATGAAATTATTTTAATTTGCAATTTTTCATGTCAACAAGATTTAGTTTACAAAGTAATATACATATACATATATATATATATATATATTATGGATTCACATTTTATAATAGAGTGGGATTGAAAGTATAAAAAAAAAACGGTTGGTACACTACAACTTTTCTTTAAAAAAAAAAAAAAAGTCGTTTGATTTAAAGCATGAAGCAATCTGCAGGAAAAATATTGCTCATTTTATTAGAACCTAAAGTATCTTAGTTATTGACAAGAAACAAGATCTTCACAATATAATAAAAAAATAAAATAAACTTATATCTATATGGCTCCAATCATATTACACAAAAACAAGCCACAAGCATCTATTTATTGGTCAAGGATACCGAAAATTGGGGCACTTAAACATTAATGACCAATCCAAGTAATTAATTAACTCGTCTCACTTACTATTTTCCGTATCAATATTTAATATAATAAATGTAATTGATATTATATATGCTATATAATAAATTAATAATATAAACTTTTATAAATTAAAAATGGAGGCAGTTTTTGACACCACCAAATTTGCTTTACACACATATTCTTATTTTGAACAAAAATAATCTTGAACTAAATGACAATATTATTCTTTTCTATAAACATTAATCAAAGTTCAATTAATAAAAATTACATTTTTAACCTGAAATTAATCAAGTAGGAAAATCGCACCATATTCGTTCTCTTGCTCTCTGTTACCTCTCCTTCATCTCTCTCTCTCTCTCTCCCCATCACAAGGAGGAGGTAAATCCCTTATTCTTTTATTCTTTTATTATATTTTGAAAATTACATTTATTTGTATGATACGAATTGTTGTTATTTCTCTTATGATTAAACGTGATACCCTTTTAAATTTAGGTAAGGAGATGATTATTATTGTCATTCTGTGAATATATGTGATATTAAGTCAAAATAATGTTCAAAGTGATATATTCTATTGATCATCAAAATTTAGGTTTTACTTGTCATGTTCGAGCAATTTTAGAAACTTATGTGCTTGGTATTTTTTAAACTGGTTAACTATGTTAAAATGCATGGAGTTAGAATTCTTTGGTAAATGTTTAGGAGTTTTTCATTAATTATAAGATTTATTGTGATTTTGCAAGATAGGCTGGTTCTAAGTTAGAAAATGACCAATTTTGAACTCTAATACTCTATTTTTGTAAAATCACACTTCGAATTTTCACAAACTGTTTTTCTCTCTTTAATAACATAATGTTAGAATTCTCTAGTAAAATATTTAGAAATATCAACTGAGTATATTATTTATAGTAAATTTTGAAAGACAGAACGACTTTGGACTAAGAAGTTGTCGATTTCGACCTTGATATTTTAATTTTATAAATTTACACACTTTGAATTTTAGAAAGCATTAGGAAATATAAACTATTTTAATTCACATAAATTCATAAATATAAACTTGGTAAATTGGGTTCATCATACGAAAAATGAAAATGACATGATTGTTGTTGTTAAAAGATCGAAGAAGATTGAAAGTGGGAGGTGGCCTCATGTAACTCTAGCTTCTGAACGAAGCAATACCTACAGTGAATTAAAAATATTATGTACAAATGTGGACGGATTGAAGATGGGGTTGGATGAAAAATAGTTGAAAATGAGAGAAGAATTGTGACAAAAATGTATATATTAATGTAAAAATCTATAACGAGATAACCAAATTGATAAAGATTGTTATTTGACATAGGAGGTTGTACATGGCATACATAATCACCCAATTTTATGGTATTTATAAGGTCATTCCTTTCACATGCGCTTAACTCCAACTCAAGATGCATTTGTGCTTTGATTTTTCAAAACACATCAGTCGACCACAAGAGAGTGGATTGAAGAATAAGTGATCTGAGAATGCATCCACACTTAGGATTATTTACAATGCTCGCTCTAAGCATAGAGTTATTAAGCATAAGGGTTGATATCTTATGGGAAAATTGTAGGGGAATGAGTACTTCTTTCATCATAGATGACATAAAAATACTAACATGGTGAATGATATATTCTTTGTTCACCCTAAAAGTGTGGAGTTATTGTGTATTTTTCCCAATGTCTTGTTCATGGATTATAAATACAAGATCAACTTATATAAATTTCTTTATTGGAGATTGTTGGAGTGCAACCACAAATATTAAATTTCCGCACGTACTTATATAGAGACCAAGCATATCAAGATAACTACTTGTGGGCATACACTATTTTGAAGTGTTGATGGATGAATAGTTTTTGCCCATCGTGATTGTCATTGGACGAGAAGTACTGTTGGTAAATGCATCACAAACTATTTTTCCACTTCTTGTCATTTTTATATAGGTGCCACATTTTAAGAAATATTTTGGCTAATTGTAAGAAAATGTTTTGCACGAATAAGAAGTGTGATTTGTTTAATAGTTTATTTAATGAACTAATTCTTACTAAAAATGCAGTTGTATTGAATGAGTTGATCAAAAGATTTGAGGTTGATGACTCAGATTAATCAAAGGTTGTTTTAGTATTGCATCAAGCAATTGATTACAACCTACAAAGAACGATTTGTTTTGGCTTGGACAAACAATGGCATGCATTGTTAGAAAATATCACAACATATAGGTAACTACCTATAAATATGTAAGCACTTAGATTTGTTCAATGATTTTTGCACATCTAATATTTTTTACATTTATTTATGTAGGCAGAGAGTCGTAATGCAATTTTGAAAAAGTCATTTGGGATCGAATGTAACATCCAAAATCACTTTCAGGATATTATGACTACCTTCATTTTCTAAAAACATAATTTAATGTTTCAAAACCAAAACAAGAATAATATGAATTCAATGTTGAGACCTAAAGTAGAAATATATTGTATTTGTCCATTATTCCACCAAGGAAGCAATAATAATAAATAAATAAACAATTCAATAGCAACATAGGCTTTTTAATGAAATTAATGAAAAGCACAAAACTTAAATGCAACGTTAGCACAATTAGCAAGTCGACCTCACTGCATAACTCACTCCTTTTTGACTTCCTTCCCTGAAAAGGTGAGAAGATAAGTGTTGGAAAAATATTATGTGGCTAACTCTTCTTAGTCACCAAAGTACATACACATGCATACATAACAATTATACCACAATTCAACGTAACATGCAAAAAATAAAAAATCGAACAAATCATAAATAATGAAATTCCTATAAATATTATATATAGTATCTATTTATTATAGTACACATAGGAGCACATCAATCTTGCGTGGGATGCGTAATTGCCGTTCGACCATCATGAATTTAGGAGCTATGTGAAGTGATAATTCAATAAAAATATTGTATGGGTCATACCCACAAATCTTAGCCATATCTACGTATGATATATACATGAAAAAATTATGAGCACAACAATTACTTTCTCCACACATCATGTCATCAAAATCCAAAAATTACTCAATATCATGTATCAACTTTTGTCATACTAATGCATAATCAACATAACATAATCTTCAAGCATTATTAGACAAATTTCACATATGATATCATCCACTGTGAATGCTTATGCTCCATAAACTAAAAATTCACAATAATCACATATAACATATGAGCATCACGTATATTTTAATAATTGACATATAAACATGCATACAACTTTTGAAGGTAATCAATAACCACAACACACAATTTAGTGTGAAGAGTGTCACCCACTCTTATAACAGTGGTTATGGTATCTATATTTATGTCCTGATATCTCTATTTATGTCTTAGAAAGAAAAGTTTTACTATTAACTCTTAAATTAAATAAAATCATAATCAATGAAAAAATTGAGAGACTAACTGACAAAAAACTTCATAAACTGACTTAGAATATTTTACGAATTGAAAATGGGCACTAATTTTGACAAACGATGTAAAAACAAAGTTTCTTCCCAGTTTTGACACTATTTTTTCTAGCAAACCACACTAACGCAAAACATACTGTTTATCAATATTATATTGTAGAGGAAAAAATTTGTGACATTATGCTATTGGTTTGAGGTCAATTTGAGTTGAAACGAGTACTTTATGACCGTTTGAAATCGAAGGACTATCCTGTAACTTTTGAAAGGACTAAACTGACTAGTTTTAAAATTTACCATGTCAAAATGAAAAATCTTGAAAACTCGTGACTGGACTAAAATATTTTAATCTGAAATTAAATAAATAATTAATAACTAATTAAATAATATTTAGTGTTTCTATTTACACACACAAATTTTTCTTTTCCCACTACATTTACTTAATACATCAAATATAATAATTTTATTTTATCTTGATTTCTTTTGACACCACAAAAATTCTTATGCTACCCTTTAAAAAAATCAAAACATTGGAGAAGAAGAAGCATGTGTATCATCTTTTCCAGCCTCAAAATCTACACCCACATTCCGACCTTCACGTCGAGAGGTAACACGGCCGAAGAATGCAAAGTTGTTGCCACCGCCACGGCCTCAGGGAGGTGTATAAGCCTAGCCACAAGCGCTCTGGTGTTCCTAGAGCTATAATTTCTATCACCCATTTCCCTCTCTTTCAACGACGAATACTTTGTACTTGTCGTCTTTCAGGGTGTATCTCCTGCAAGAGCTTACATCTAACGAGTTGCTCGCTCATTTTTTTATAATTTTTTTTAAAGCTAAATCGGAAAAGAAGTTGATAACTAATATCATTGAAAATCCCTCCATTGCTGCTGAGGGTTCAGTCTGACGCTAGTAAACAACGGCCACACATTTTGGAAACTTTTCACTAAGGAGAAAAAAAATATATGGATTTGAGGATATTTTTGTCATTTTCTTTATGTTTATTCTTGTTCATAACTTTTTGTGGTGTTTAAAGAAAAAATAGTGGTGTCAATAGAATTACCCTTTTTAATATCTAATAAGAAAAAAAGAATAATAAAAAATTAAATTTAAATCCCAAATCCCGTAGCCCGTAGCCCGTAACCCCCTTTCCCCAATCCCTCTTACTCTCTCTCCCCTGCCGGCCAGCAGCCGATCGGCTATTTGCCCCCGCCAGCGACCACCTTCACAGCAGCTCTTTCAGGAATTCAATCATTAATCGGTTGGAATTTCAAATTACCAAATACTACCATAAATTGTTTCTACCTTCTATTTGACCTTAAATTCCAACATCGGCAAGTTCAAACTCACTGGTGATTATGGAGGAAACGTAGAGGGAAAAAGGACAACAAAACCCTATGGACTCATACTCTAACACTCACGAATTTGAGAGATGTTTTTTACAAGAAGAAGACTACCTATTCATATGAAATTAAGGTTTTGGCTTTAAAAAAATTTCAATTTCAGGCAGCGGTTGTAGGGCCGAGCCGTTCATCCTACAGAGACTTGAAATAAACTGAAACTTACTTTTGGCCGGCACGTGAAAAGCCAATTAATGGATAATTTTATTAAGTCCAATTATGCTTAATAAAATTTGAACATAGTAAATTCTCATTTAAATGCATTAGTCGCATAATAATTCAATTGTTCCATATATTTTGTATTTAAATCATAAAAACAATAATTAATCAATCCAAAGATAATTTAATACATAAGCATATATTTTAATAAAATAAATCATTCTAAATATCATAATTATGCACATAAAAGATTTGGGTTACTACATCGAGCTAGAGAAACTTTGAGATGTGTTGAGGCCAAATTCATTTTCTTGTTGAGACATTGCACACTATGGTCAAGACTTTGTTTCAGAAGAATATTAATGTAATGCATCATAGGTACAAACCATTTATATTCAAGATTCTTGGGGGGAGATTTCGAGCAAAGCATTGGATAAGATACTTGAAGAAATGAATGAGATAGGTGATATTGGCGTCGACCCTTTGCTTTCTGAATGCATTTTAAGAAAGATGTTTGGTTTATCTTGTGCACATGAGTTAGTTGACTCAACGCATGTACACACCAATTCTATTATAAATAATCAATCAATTTTGGAAGAAGTTGGGCAAGGATCAATCTGAGCCGATTGAGGGGGTTGGTGCGAATGTCGTCGCTGATATTGGTGCTTGATGGTCCGAGACTATTGGGAACGTTAACAATATTTTCGCCAAAACAAATGAGTTACTATTGAAAATGTTGAAGGAAAGTGAAAATCTATATACAACATGATGAGCTAGTTGAGACAAAAACTTTTGGTCAGCTCAAAGGGTTAGTACAAATTTTTTGCCCGTTTGGCCGCTATAGGCAATCAACTATGTCGATTTTATTTTCTTTTTTTGTTCGATTTTACTGTATAAAGTCATGCCTTCTCATTAAAATCAAAGTGGACGTTCACAGAGTTTGGATGAGATCTTGTAGTTCATACTCTACCAAGGTTGGGATAAATTTTCTACATTCGCTAATCGGATAATGATATGTTTAAAGTTCACAAAACACTTTCAAACCAAGATGATGGGGGTTCACTAGCATAAGCCCTCCTCATTAATAAAGGTGAAATGGCAAGTACCAGTTGCACATACAGCAGATTCTGGTGCCATGTAGGTCTAGCCCACAAGCTAGCAAGTATGGGCTAAATCAATCCACCAAAATGAAAAATAAGAGAAGCTAATTAGATATAAACATTAAATTGCGGTAGCTACTACGACCCCTACTTCTTCAAGTGGAACTCTGAGTTGAGAGGTTACTCATAATGCATAATACAACAAAAAGATTTCCATACATGCCCAATTTCTAATGAATCAAGATAACCATTAGTTTCGGTATAAATAGTCAATATATGTTCTTCTACCGTAAGGGCGGGACAAGAGCATTCGTGTTTCTTTCGATTGAATCAATATTGCTTTCTATTGGCATTGCATTGCTTTCTATATGCTCTTCTACAGTAAGAGCGACGACCTTTTTACCGCATATTGTAGGGTGGATCTCCAAATATATTAAAGATCTACCTCCAAGCCGTACATATAACTTTCATCGAATACAGCTTTACCCAAATTCCTTTTGAAGGGGATCTCAAAAGCGACCTTCTCTGAGTGATTCATCAAAATTTTCTGGCCGCAGGACCTACCCTAATGTGTCATCACCACAGTAGAGTTTAACTACCACATTCGAGATGGAATAGTGTGGCTCCTCTTCACCTAGGAAATTATATTTGTTAGTTGCTTCCTAGTTGCTCACCTGGACAAAGAGTTGATCTTTGATGGTTTCGTTAACCCAACCAAGTACCTATTTAGAAGTGCAACCCAACTTAAGCTAAATCAATCTTCATCCCTCGTCTTTGGTTGGAAAATCAACAAGGAGAGGGCGGCCTCAAAGTCATCCAGGACCCTTTTATCAACAATAAAAGCTTGGGAAACAAACGAGAAGTTTGTACTAATCTTCTTATTTCCATATTATGCATAAAATGAAAGAAAAGAAGGTAATAGGGCAGGGTTGGTGGTGCCGCTTAGATTGAAATGTGTCCTTTGAAGCCTATCATTTACTCTCTGTGTTCTCCTTCTCCAATAGAAGAGCCACCGGAAACTTTAGCAGTTGTTCTTTTGAAGCGAAGAAGGCCCGCCACCCTTCAGGGAAGATTAACAAATCAGTGCTAAGAATAGCTAAAAACTCTAGAAGAAGAGGCTATTTGTTTGATGAGAAATAAAAAGAATATCAAAAGTTGATTCAATAGAAAGGTTTCTTCCTCCAACAACGTGCCTAATGTCGACTCTGATTTTTTTCCTCTGTTTGTCTTTGTCGGAACTATATGGTATGGTTCAACAACTACCATCAGCGTATTCTTTAGTCCCACTCATCCGTGGCATAGGGACTTTGGTTGTGTCATTGGGCTAAGCTAGGGGTTTTGTGTTTCCTATGCCACCATGTTTTCTGGTCTTTCAACATGGCGACTTTGAGTAGAATGCGTTAGGCATTCCTTTGGTGTACACATTTTTCCGAGGGAGAGCAAGGAGAAGTCAGCCCCACTTTATGCCAACTCAGGCTAAGGCCATTTCTTGATGTTTGTCCTTCCTGTGAAAGCGGCTATTTGCTTGGTAAAGGAAGTCAGTCGGCTACTCCTTCGGCTTAGAGTTGGTTCTGTCTCATTCAAATGAGTGAGAGGTACTGGGACAGCAAAAGGCAACTCAATCTACTTTCCATGACTGGATGCATGTTTGCCAAAAAAAATGTGTTGGCTGAAACCCTTAGGCATCTTTTTGTTGAGTATGACTAACATAACCATTCTTTGTGCATGAGTATGACTGATACAACCCTTCTT
Organism: Caryopteris x clandonensis; assembly: GCA_028749325.2. Taxonomy (NCBI): domain Eukaryota; kingdom Viridiplantae; phylum Streptophyta; class Magnoliopsida; order Lamiales; family Lamiaceae; genus Caryopteris; species Caryopteris x clandonensis. The sequence continues at coordinate 1,635,823 of JAPYKT020000045.1, forward strand.
TGCGCACTTTGCAAAGGTGGGTTGCTTTGTAGTTGCACACCAAGGCAGAAGAGTTGAAAGAAACCTTGGCCCCAAGAACAAATTAATAATTCCTATGACGAAATTCAATATATAAGTTCAATATATTCCTTTTCCACGCTCGACTATGACTTATGATTTACCCCTAGTTCTAGTCAAAGATTAGCTCATACCTCTTTCAAAGAAATTCAAAATTAACAACAAAACGTAATTAAGGTGCATTCAAGTATGTCGATTCTATTAATGACAGTTGTTTTTCAGTTGAAAGAACAATAGGCATCAGTTGACCACTCATGCAAAATCAATTTTGAGGACCATGTTAAGATAAAAACAAAATATAATCTAAAAATTATTATGGGACACATCTCTAAGCAGAGACAAAACCTTACATTGTTGGGAGTAAACGGATTCAACCCATCGGGTCTTGACCCATTCAACGTCTATAATCAAAGACGGAGCCTTACAACTTGGCCTTGGCACATTTAACGTCTCTAGTGTCCTCATTTTCCTTTTTATTACTTCAAGTTATATTCATCATTAAAAGGACAACCTTCCGCCATATGGTTTCGTAATTTCTTCCAAGAGAGTGAAATACAGAATGCTTCATCACATTTACATATACACGAAAGATCAAAAAAAATAAAAAAAATAAATAACAATAGTGCTTCAATAAACATTGGGAATGAAACATTATCAACAAATTTAATCCTTCAATCGATAATACTATTACCAAGTAACAAGAAGAATATCTAGCCAATCTAGAGATTCGTGACTGGAAAATGATTGGTTTAACTAATAATAACACAGCATATACTGTACCATTATCATGTCTCACTTGTATTTCTTTGAGCTGTTAAAAAGTAATTTCAGGCCTATGATCCTATATTTAATGAGGTTTTAGCTCTTGCTTTTACAACACAAGACACTTTCAGCCGCAGTACATCTTCTAATAAAAAACTTGAGGCCCCTAGTCATGCATTTCTTCTGTGCATTGTGAACAGAGGATGGAAGACAATCGAACAGCCCTGCATCACAATACCTCAACACATTGATAAAGTGAGCAAAGGTTTCTCCCTATCACCTTTCATGCATGTCTCTCTTTGGTAGTAAGTCCATTCTCCTGAATCTGAAATTAAACCTAATGCCTGAGAGAGAGAGAGAGAGAGAGAGAGAGAGAGATGTTAGAACTGCACAGGTCAACTCTTAAAAATTACTACCTCCAGCATACATGTAACGCCAATCAGAACAAAGTTACCTCTTGAGCTCCTAGATAAGAACTTCAATATTTCATCAATTATTATTACCTGCAATACAGGGTTATCAATAAGGTGTGGAAACATATATGGTCACAAAAATCAGAAGCAGATATAATTTATCTTCATGTGGTGTGTTTAGATCAAGGGATCCATTGATCTTGTTAGAATTATATAATATTTGGAAACATTTTTTATAGCAGAATATGCACTCAGTAATTGATGAATTCAACCTATAGAAATCTTCCATCCATGCGCTACTCCTAAGAAAATTGATATTTCTGCCAGTAGCAAACATAATTTTTTATATGCTTTTCATATTTTTTTCATTTTAATACTACCTAAGGTAAAAATGTAAGAGGCCTCAGCATCCCTATTATTGTAAGGCAGAAAATAAAATTTGAGGAAATGGAAAAACCAGAAAACTACTGGCTTCTGGGATATATTCTACACAGTTTGAAGCTAATAAATTGTAAATATGCTTTTGTTGTTGATGTTAAATTAGTTGTAGTGCATATTTATCACAGAGAGAGAGATCCTTGCTTTTCTATTTCACCAGATAATTATCCCTTTTCCCTAACAATGTTTATGTTTTGCTCATGTTTCTGATATATATCCCAAAAACTATTTTAAAAAAGGATATCCTATTCTCGATCATATACTGAAAGCCGAAACCCCTATATCAAAAATCTCGGTTAATTTCTGAAAAATAGTAGAAATTTATTTGGAACATAAATTTTCATAATTTTAACAGTACTACCCATCAATATCCGAATATCAATTACCTACTAATGCTTTTAAGAGAAATATGTCCAGGGCCAATGGACAACAAAGGGAAACCACCATTAGTTAAGGTGTTAACAAATCTCAAACTGGCGTAATCGTACCAATGATGAAGATTCAGAACATAATGAACCGGCCTATGAAGTTCCTTTAGACATTGAGCTATTTATATTAAATATCTCAGCTATGATCCACTGACAGCTACGAATTCAACACCCTCAACATCTGTCAATTCCCTGACAACACCACCAATACTAGTGGCCCCAATTGGTTTACAAAATAAGCCTGCACACCTCTTTTCTCAATTGTTATCCGATTAAGCTTTTTCATTATTCGTTGTATGCGAACACTATCTTTGCTTCTAATTCAAGAGTCTGTAGTACTCTCCATAGATTTGCATATTCATTGTAATGATCATATTCATTTTAATCTTCAGTTTAAAAGGGTGTAGCAAGTCTTTCTGTATAAGAACTCAAAAAATATGGTGCCAATGCAAAACTCAAAGAAACATTTAAATAGATACAATGTTGCAGGGGGCGACTCTGAAGTCATGGAGTCGTGACCAATTTTGAAGGAGCAGGAACTCAATAAGAAGAAACCATGAAGTAGATGAGGACATCCACGAGGAAGTTACTAGGAAAAAAAAAAGAAGCAAAATCAATGTAATAAAAGTTATTGAAGATAAAATATACTTACAGGAAATGAAAGATATAAGACAACAGTCCATTCAGCCCAACTTAGTGGTGCAACCTGCAAAAAGAATGTCACTTTTCAATGTCCATAGAGAGGGGGGGGGGGTGTTAAAGAAAGAAAACAACTTTTAAAAGATGGATGACATCAACTTACAGAGAAAAGAATAGACAGTGGTTCCACATAGAGGATCAGTACATGAAGCAACATTGTCAGAAGAATTGATCCGAGAAGCCATAAATTACTCCAAGGGGGGATGACTCTAATGTTGAATAAATAACAAATATAGGTCAAAGTTATTTTGATCAATTTCATAACTTCTTGGCTTAAGGTAAAAAGAACGTACAAAATATAGGTTCTACAGATAAAAACTCAAAATTATGGGTGGAGCAACAGAAAAGTTGTGATTTTTTAAGTTCACATTTGGCTGCTAATGAGGACTCACAAGAGTGATTGATTTTCACTGAGGTTGTTCAATGCGTTGAACATCTCGACAACAACAAGTACAGTCATTGAAACGGTTGATGGATGCCGATCACTAAACACAGTGCAAGGATAATTTGTGTCCCTTGTTGAGCAACTGTCAAAATTCATCTGTAAGTTTACAGAAGCGTTAGTCCAAGGTGCAGGATGATAAACGAGTTCAAAATTCAATGTCATTGACTCATGAAGAACTTGAATCAAATATCATGGAGAAACTTGATCAGATATCTACTTCAAAGTCCAAAAATTGACAAATAGTCCTCGATCTCCCAATTTCTTGTTTCTCTATGACATCACAAGGTTTTCCAGTGATTTAGCCAACTGTTAATCTTTAAGAACTCAAGAACTACCACTCTGATAAAAGTTAAAGAAAAGAGAAGTTCTCAATAAATACCACAGCCATGGCGAACTTTATGATTATAAAGGGATTGAGAACTTTCATTAACCAAGACCGACATTGTTGACTGAAACTTACCAGTTCAGTATACTGCAGTTTAGGCCCATTATCAGAATAAAGAAACCACCACACAAATCCAGCGATGGTAGCAAGCCCAACGTATACTGTACCAAGAAAATCTAATCAATAAAGATAAAGCGATAGAGATATCATCTTAAAATTCTATACATGCAGATGATGAGTTGATATGAATTGTTACTGTGGATAAATGAACATTACTCAAGGTAAAAATCAAAATTTCCAAACTAAAATAACTAGAACATCTAAGACTAGGGCACCAGACATCTATTCTATACATCAGATTCTCCAGTTATCAAATATTATATCAAGTAAGGGGCACCTGAATTAAACATGCAGTTTAGAAGAAAATGGACTGTAAATTAAAGTATCATTATTACAGAACGTGAAGGAACATGTGTATCTTTCATCTAAAAGGTTTTAGACTCAATTTTCGTTGAGTTTTAGTTATCTTGAATCTATGAAAATCTTGATTCTACCTATTTTTATTGGGTGCGGCTCTCTAAATAAAGCCCCCGGTTTTTTTTTTTTTTTTCCTTTTTTGGGACTAAAATGGTTACAATTGAAGTGACTAAAATATCCTTACAGATACATATATATATATATATATATATATCTGTGTGTGTGTGAGACTTTTAAATAATATCATTTCCATCTTCCCTCTCACACTCCTCTTCAATGTCTCATCCTACCCAAAACCTCAAAAACTCTAATCCACCATTTTTTATCACTTCACAAAGACAATATTTAAACAAAGAAAATCTGTAATGGAGCAATAAAACTTAATTGGGAAGAATAATATAAGTGTTTCCAACATTACTCACAGTTAAAATCACATATTTTTCACTGTTTTACTGTTCAAAGTCGCGATGTCAAACAAGTGTTTGGCCTATAACCACCAAACACACAACGAACTGTTCAACACAAAATGTCAACCAAAACCTAAATGTTCGGTGATATATGCTAAACAGCCTTAGGTTGCAATGTTCAGCCAGTTATGGCGAACACGACAGCGTTCGACACATATTGCCGAACACCATTTAATCCGTTCGATTATATAGACCGAACAACACTTGGGCACACACAAAAAATCCATTCATCCTAATTGGTGCAACATGGCCAACCAGTCCCGAACGGCATTGGGTAGAACAAAAAAAAAAACATTCAAGTTAAACTACCCAAGATTCAAATTTTCTTTCAACATTCAATCCAAGATCCTTTCCCCATTGTTTGTTTACACCAAAACACCTCAAAAGCACATAAAAATGTAGAAATACAACAGAATTAATTGTATATAAACCCTAGAAATTTGAAGAAAAACTCAAATTTGATTATCCAGGGATGGATATGGGCTGTTAGAGGGTGAGAAAGATGTTAATTTTTTTATTTTAAGTAAAAGGGTATATTTGTCATAATGGGGAATATTTAGCATAAAAAGATATGAAATTGGGTGTATTTAGAGCATCCAAGGTGTGTTAATAGCTGCACCCTTTCTATATATGACCAAAGTGAAATCACGTTTAATTCAAGTATGTATATCTTAAGCATATGAAACTAACAATTATACCAGTAATTCACAATAAAATTTATCGATTCGCTAGCAGCCATCAAGGTACAACTCCAAAGTAGCTGGAAGAAATATTATGAAGAAGGGGCCATTACGTAGAAAGAGTTTGGTGTTTTGGAGCAAAGTACTATTCTGTGATTACACCGAGTATTAATTATAATACTTCAGATATTTTTGGTTAAATAGAGTACAATCACATTCTATTCCAAAGAAGCATAGAAGAGTACAGAAGCAAGAAAAAGAGATGAGGCCAGGGCAAGGCCTTCTTTGAAACCATGTTACAAAAATGTAAGAATACGTAAACCACGTGCCCTCAAGGTTCCATGTCAAATAATGTGTGTAGAAACAAAGATATAAATTTGTGCATTAAACCATTATTTTCTTTATATACAAATAGAACAGATAAATGTAGGTACTGAAGATGACATAGAAAAACTTAGTACCCTTATAACACAAGATTATAAGAAAACCAGTTGGCAGCATTATTTGGGATCTAAGAAGCTCAGCCAACACAAGATTATGTGTTTAAGCTGATCTCTGAATGCAGGAAATTAAAGGGAACGTTATGGTGTCATTCAAAAGTTTAAAGCGATGGAAAATCTCTTCCTCAACTATTTTCACCAACTTCACCCTTTTTCTTTTCTGTTTTTGGGAACTTTTCTTTTTAGATCCATGTTTATAACATCTCTCACTGGGTATATTGCAAGCACTTCTCACCTTGAAAGCCCAACAATTTAGAGTGAGAGAGAGGGTGGGAGTGGTTGGAAAAGAAAAAACAAAAGATTAAAGCTATGTAACAGATAAATAAAGACATTCAAAAGTACCTCCAATGACTAAATAGCGGAAGAAGAGCCATCCACTGACGACAGCTTCATTGACCTGTCAAACAGAAATCCTTACTTAATATAAAAGTAGGAACACTTAAAGTAGGAATGTTGAAAGCTAGGAATCTGCCATGTGCCACCACAACAAAAAATTCAATTTAATATAAATAAAAAAACTTTAAAAATATACTAAAAAAACACGTCACTTCTAAAAATTTCTAATATTTTTACTTAAAAAATATCTATAAAAAATTATTTGCAGGAAAAAGGTAATTTTTTTTTCTAACTAAAATTTAAAATTCAAATAATTTTTTTGTTACAAATTTGTTTTAGAAATGTGATATATTGTCTTAATCGTCTTTTTACGATCTTTAATTTGATACAAATATTGTATATATCAAAATAAAATATTATATTTAAAATATGAAATAAAATTTATATGAGTTTATTTAAAATATGTGTTAGGTTTGAATAAAATAATAGATTAAATTTTTATATGAATTTGAGACAATGTAAAAAAACTTATAAAATTATATAGAATTAAATAATAAATATTTTTTAAAAATAAAATTATTATATCATTCAAGTATATAATTAGTTGTTTCATTTTAATATTTTTATCAAATTTTAAATATTTGTATTGACTTCAAGAAATAATAGTGAGTTGGATTAATTTTAAAATTTAAAATTCAATTCATAATGCAATTGATTATTTATTAGATAAAACTTTTGAAAGAATGACGCACTAGACATATAAAACTATACTTCAAATCGATTTTAGTGAAACTCTAAGATTTCTAATTTTTTATATCTACTGCATATTGAATATGTTATTTGATATTTAATTTTGTAAGCATAAACCATATATATATAAAGAAAAACAAAAACACAAAATATAATTAGAAAATTCAGTATTTTAATTTTTTTATCATTTGAAAAATAGTATAGTACATGTGTTAAACACTACAACAACACACGCAAAAGTTATTAATTTTGTTTTTTTTTAATATTTTATAAGTACTTTGTTTGCTCCATAACCACTTGCTTTGTTATATTTATATGTTTTCAATTTTTTTCATATCACTTACACATTTATAATCTTTTATAATAATAATAATAATAATAATAATAATAATAATAATAGTAGTAGTAGTAGTAATAATAATAATAATAATAACAACAACAATGATGATGATGATAATGATAATAATAATATAATTTCATAACATATATTTAATATTTAAAATATATGTTATCCCGTGCATCGCACGGGCGAACAACTAGTGTTGATAAAGGACTAAAAAAATCATTTCAACAAAATAAAGGCATGAACTATTTCAAAGGTCTAACAAATAAAAAATTTCTTCAAAATTTTAAAAATCACTCAATAAACCAGTAAACAACTGCATAAGACAATCTAATAATCTCACACAGATAATGAGGAATTCATCACATATGGCTACTACAAGCTGCAAGTGTGATAACGGCAGATAATGATTTGCCCTAGCCATAAATTAACAGCCAGTTCTGTGGAGTTACAAGACATGATTCCATTTTTAAAGACATGTACCAGACATCTAAGATTCTCTCATAACTTACAATTTCAAACTTTGTTACCAAAAAGAAAAAGTAAAAAAATCTTTAAGAAGAGCAGTATCATTTACGACCAGTTGGAAATACTTGGGCAATACACCACAACTCAGGAGTAGTGATACACGTGAGTTAAAGTTGGTTCTTCACTTTGATTATAAAGTCAAAACTGATGTACGTCAAATATTTTCCCAGAAAAGAAATATAATAACTTCACCATTCAAACTTTCCATGGATATTTATTTCTTGCAAAGCTTATCATTTCTTCAGCAAAACCAAATTGGTGAGATAGGCAAAATTCCATATCACGCAGATTTTCATAGGAAATTACGTGATTGGCAACTAAGGGATGGTGAAAGAGATTATAGGAACAATCTTGGCATTTAGTGTCAAAAGAGATCTATGCTGAGGTCTAAGTTTTGATTTTTACCAGTTTTGTTTTCTCTCTCATAGTGATAATGTATGCTATATTCCAGGTATGCTTGAAGCACAAAGAGGTGCTATTCTATTCTACCTGGACATTTCAGTTATACTTATAGCATTAACAGAGAGACAAAACTCATAACTAACGTATGCTCCAGAGTCAATGGTGGTAAAGTTCACTCTTGTATCAATAGTTTGTGGTAAATATTACAAATTTAAGATGGAGATTATGAAACTTATCACGTCTTAAAATCCCCAAAGAGAGTTCATCCTCTTTAATCGATTCTTTGCTGAACAGTCTATCCTTTATCTTCTCTATATAAGAGAATCCAATTTGCTTTAATATAGTTCATTTCATTTAATGAAGTCAGCAAGTTTTGTCCTATTTTTGTATCTCAAACAACATGAGAAGACTAAAAATGAGAACAGAAGCATAAGAAGAGAAGGTAAAGAGGAAAATAGATCACAACAATGAGGAAAGAACAATAATAAAGTGCCCTGCTAATATATATGTATAGCACGAGAAATTATTCCTAATTAAGCTCTTCCTAGCGACACAGTTAACCAGCACAGAGCGTACAGGAAAACACAATACATCAACTTAATTTTGCAAATCTACCATAAATAACAACTAACAAATATAGACAATCAACAAACAGTAGCAGATGTTTCAATCAGTTTGTGGAAAATACTACCTTGCGAGGTTTAGCCTTCATAACATCAGAGTCTTGCTTATTAAAGCCAATAGCAGTCGCTGGCAAACCATCTGTTACCAAGTTCACCCAAAGCAATTGGACCTACAAATAACAACAACCTGATCTAAGAATATGGTCACCTGTATTTTCGAACTTGATAACTTCTCATTGAATTTATAAGTGAAAAGAGTATAAACATATGCAAAATTACGGTACACATGAAATTAAATCCACACTAAGTGGGTTATCTAGAAACACAGATATTCAAGCAAACGGGATTCGGCAAATAGTTAGTAAGTGGTAAAACAACTAACTCACAGGCACAAGAGTGTCAGGGATGCCGAGCAGAGCAGCCACAAAAATGCAAACGACTTCACCGATATTAGATGAGATCATGTATCTGATGAACTGCTTTGTGTTATTGTAAATAGCCCTTCCCTCAGCAACAGCCTGATCAGAAAACAATACATTGCTGACAAACAGTACAAAGAGACTTCAAACCAATGGAAGAGAAAGAAAGGTGCTACTCTTACTGCAACAATTGTAGCAAAATTGTCATCTGACAAAACCATATCCGAAGCACTCTGGAAGATCAAATAAGGATAAAACACGAATTCAGCAAGCATTTTTGCACCCAATGATTAAAAGAAATTCAAAACCAATAAGAGCCTGTCATTTAACTGCAATAAATCCAAGTACTTGGAAACCATATGATGATACGAGTAAAAAGGAGAAAAAGAGCTATTTCATTTTTACTGGATTGCAAATCAAATTTACACATCACAGGCAGCAGCTCTTATTCATGTCTCTGAATAAAAATGAAATTGATATTTTCAATGAGTTTTAGCAAACAGAATACCTTGGCTACTGCAGTGCCTGATCCCATGGCAATGCCGATGTCTGCTTTCTTCAGAGCAGGTGCATCATTGACTCCATCTCCAGTCATTGCAACCTTAGAAAGAGAATTCAGTGTGCATAATTAGAGACTGAGGATGGATATTAAATAACCGAAGACATTCCTCATGTAGAAGGGACAAAAACCACTATAACCATGCATTTCCCCCTTGAAATGAAGTATTGAAAATGCTCCGAATTTCAAATGACATAAAAAGGCAATATAGTTGGCAAAAGAAAAGAAAAGAGAAATAAAAGTTATCATTGAACCCCATATTGACCTGGCATTCAAACTGGGACATAGTATCAACATGGAAAGGTAGGCTTGGAAGAATTGCAATAATTAGACATTAGTATGTCACCATTGATTTTCTTGATTGATATAAATAAAGGATTAACCAGTGACATTCTCAAGAAAAATTCCTTGAATTTCATGATGTTGTTTACTGAAAGTTTGGAAACTATTAGACTTCTAACTAGCTAGTATGCATAGGCTTGTGTATTGTTTACCTGTCAAGAACAGAAGTTTGGCTTCAGGAACTCAAAAGTTGTGATAATCATAGTCCTCAAATAATGCTTTCCTTCTCTTCTTCTTTTATTTTTATTTTTTTAATAAGTTTAAAATTACAATCCAGGCAAGGCCTTGTATAATGATTCCTCGTACTATATAAATTAAGAGATCAAGTTGTAAATGCAGCCTGGCTGAAGTCATGTCCCCTATTGGAGCCAGCCTTGTCAGTGTCATGTCCCCTATTGGAGCTGAATAGCATCACAAAAAATCTTGTACATGATTAATTTTTTAAATTAGGTATCCTAAGGTGGTGACCAAGACCACCAACAAGTAATTAGTTTGGACACTGTCAGGAGAAGTGAATGACAGCCAACATTTCAGTCTGATTGCTTTTAACTAAATTATAGATATCTAAGCAACCAAATTCAGAGATTCTATCCAGCAGATCTGAACAAAACGTCATGATGGAAAACCATAGTGAAGCAAAACTTTTATTAACATTATAAAGTTCTTCATCAGATCAATATTGGCACCCACATAGTCCTCTACATCTCTGACTGTCACAGTTAAATGGCAGAGCACAATATGTTGCAAGAGTGAATAATGCTCATTGTAACAATTCTCGGAGATTTTTTTAATTTATCGCATTTTTCATGAAATTTTGAGAATATAGCGAGATGACCAACTTATTGCGTTAGATATGTATTATTCACAATAATTCTGTATATGTCGTGATTATGCTATTCAATATTTTTCTCCAAAATTAAATGTGGCGATGAATACTGTAACACCTTACATGGAGAAGAAGGTATACTTACACTGCTCCAACCATCATGCCAACGACAAGATTGTGCTAATTGGGAAACTCTTAACATATATAACTACAATGTCCAGTTTTGATCTATCAACTGAAAAATAATATACAGTAATTCTTAAATACACACACACACACACAAAAAAAAAAATTAATAATAATAATAATAATAATAATAATAATAATAACTATCAAAATACTTGATTCAATTCAATAGTTTAAAAAATAAAAAGATAACTGTACATTTATGAATGTTGATTTATCAAATAAAATTTGAAACCTAGTACTTTGATAATATATATAAATTGAACTTAGCTTACTTATACTTGAGATATTGTTATCAAAAAAAAGTATCACTTCTTATAATTCATAGTGACTTACAAAAATGAAAAAATTAAAAATTGAAAGCAATCAAATTAAATTTAATGTTAAATTGATAAATTTAGAATAAACTAAATAAAATCTACAATAAACTTAAAATAATTAACAAAAAAAAAAAAAAAGAATTCAAATTATGAGTGATCAGTTTTAACATATTAAACCCAATTTATTCCCAAACAATTCTCGGAATTCAGTTGATGCTATGATATTTTTGCAATTTTTTAACCGTCTTCTTCCTGAATATAACCCGAGTTACCAAATTTAAATGGCGCCAAATAATACCCAGATGTGATTTTTGTTATTATGTTATGCTGCAAATTATGTAATTAAGAAGCTTCACGCCAAGCAGCACATTAGTATTGTAACCATTCCTCCATACAGAAAATGAAAAGCGTACCACTTCATTTTGATTTTGTAATGCTTCAACAAGCATCCTCTTGTGAGATGGTTCAACCCTAGCAAATTGGAACATGCATGTAAATCAAATACAATCTGAAATGGGGGGGGGGGAACCCAAAAAAAAAAAAGGTAGATCATGTGCACAAGAAACTTGTGATAGCATTATTTAAACAAAAAATAAATAAAAAATAAAAAAATTAAATAAATAAATAAAAAAAAAAAAAAGAGATGCTATAGGTGATACCGGGTGAAAATTGTCATTCGCTGCAATGCCATTGTCTTTTGCAATGCTGGAAGATTCTCAAACTCAGATGCAGTATAAGAAAGCCCCGCAAAGTCGTCCAAGTGATCAAATGCACCAATTCTTTTGCACAATGATTCAGCCGTAGTCTATGTATATGTGACAACTCCAAAATAACTTGGTGAATTTCTCATATAAAGATAACAGCTCACAGCAAGAATATCTAAAGCATCTCATCTGAACAAATAATCACTTTCATCTTTACCTTGTTATCTCCAGTAACAACTATAACACGTATGCCAGCAGTCATACAAGAAATAATAGCATTTCGTACTTCCTCTCTTGGTGGATCAAGCATGCCAACCTTTTCATTTCAAAGAACATGTGAACATGAATGTAGGAATGTGAGCGACAAACTAAATACTTATAAAGTTAAAGCAATCACCAAAATCAAACTGAAGTAACAAAAGAAACTCATAAAAGAGTTCCAGTTTTGTATATTAAACAACCACTAAATAACAAATCAAGTTATTGAGAATACAATAATTCAACAGAAAACTCAAGAAATGTGCTATACAGAAGAGAAAGCATACCAACCCAATAAATGTAAGATCATTTTCATCATCAAAAGACAGAGCTTGCTGCCCCAGTGGCATCCTTTTCAAGGCTAGAGCCAAGCATCTCAAGGTTTCATTTCCTGCAAAACTAAATAGACAAAAAAGGTATCTCCCTGTAAGATAATAATCATTAAAAAGAAGTTATGCAAGGCATCAGTAAGATCAATCAATTAAAAGAAAGAGTTTGGCAAGCTACATTTTACAACAAAGATTGTCAATGATGATACATTTAATTCAAACAGTACCCTCTTTCCATTAATAGATTATTCCAGAATATTTGTACATAATTGAGGCATTTTACACTTGAACAAAACCCCTTGAGTTATGTTGCAACATAAAGATATATAACAGTTAGCTTGATTCATTTCTATTAAAGCTTATATGTGAAACTTCTAATCACAACTCACAAGCACACAAAGCACCCAGTTTCAGAGTAGTTAAACTTACAAAATGTGCATAAGAAGAATACACAGTTCATATGTCATGTCATTCACAAGCCAGAACTAGGTTTTGCACCAATGCATCTTAACACTGTAAAGAACAGATGAGTAAAATAATGCAAGTTTGTGTTGCTCCTACATGGTATACTGATAGCTGGTGGAGATTTGAGCAGAAAGTAAATTGACCAAAAAATAGTAGGTGATTTGCATCAATAGGTCAAGGGTTCTAAAAGTGCATACCAATTCATTAACATCCAAATAAATAGAATTCCAACGAACCCTATTATTGGATCCACATCGGAGAAAGATGAAGAAAGTTTCACAGAATTGTGTAGTGTAAGATTCAAAGAAAAAGGCAGAGTTCCATGGAGCAAGTTCTAGAGGAACGGCAGTAAAACAAAATGTGGGAAATGTGTATTTGAGCTACGGAACTATAAGAATAAGCTACCTAAAACTCAACAAACATAAGAAGAAAGGGAGGAGGGACCACCTCGCCTCCTGGCATAATATGCTGTAATAATCAGTAGTAGGTTCGTAGATAACATTTGTAACGAAAAAGAGAGTAGAAACTTGGTAAAAAAAAACAATCTCATAGCTAATGAGATAAAAACCAAACCAACTCGACAAGGCAAAATATTCATGAGGAAATTTATCCAAGAATGACTCTGATGTAATGTAAGAGAGTATTACCTCCAAATGAGTACAAGAAACAAAAAGGGGAAAAGCAATTACTCTTACAATAAGCTAGCAACATGTTTTTCGGAAAACATTCCTTAAACCAAGAACACCCAATATGCATTTGGTTTGAATCCTCAGACCAGCAATAACATTGATTAAATCCGTTTCATTCTCTCATACATTGGGGAGGCAATCGCAGGAGATAATTGGAAAACAATTCCCACAACCAACCATTAGCAATTATACACACTTTAACAAAATGGCTCAGGAGAAGAACATTAACCTCTCACTTATAAGCAGACCCAGATGCTCTCTAAAACAAATATCACATAAATATGCCTCTAATTAACAGTATAGTTTCACAACAAAATGCTTGAGAATCTTTCTTAAATAATTTACTGATCAAGTTAAACTTATAGGAACAATTTAGGTATATCAAAATTGAAAAGATACAAATTTTCATTTATGTACAAATACTAGCAGAGAAAATTCCTTCCAAGGACCAAGAAGATGAATCAGACCTGTGGAATTTTGTCTCTATCTCAGATCTAATTTCAGATGTTAGACGAATGGTTGAACCATCATCATTGCACATAATATTCGTGCATCTAGGAAGAATACTCTCTGGAGCACCTTTTGAGAACATAATCTGTATCTGCTTCCGGTTACAAAGCACGCTCATCATTTTCCGATCACGAGTGAATTCCAAGACTGAGACCTACAAGCACAAGAATTCAAGCCAATGCTGTTGGAAAATGGAGACAAAATTGATCTTCACAGCATTGACAAATCTATATATATTGCACGGTAACAAAATGATCATAACTCGAATACTTGAGAGAAGCTTCTTTGACTCCTGAACATTTTGTGTAATTCTTCAGGGTAACTACATTATAATTGGAAAAGGACAGGGAAAGTCAAAGAAAATTGATCAGGTAGTATAATGAGGATCAGAAATAACTTGATTGGTTGAACCAACTAAAGCTGGTAATACCACGACATGATTGGCCCATGTACCTCTTTGATATATTATTGTATATGGTAGCTTTTCATCCAGTAAATTTTGTTAATTGACAGAACCTAATCACCTCCATTTTCGGTTAGAATTAAAGTTGAATATTCAAAAGTTACAGAAAGAAGTCTGTCTACCTTGGCCATGGACAACATACTACAAATGTCAACAATGTGATATGAAAACATTGACAGTTACCCTATGGTAGTAGGTAAGTATAATTTGCATTAGTTCTAGACTGTGAGGCAATATCTTAAAATCTAAAGCAACATTGTCACTTTGAAACTTTACATTCATGTAACTACAGGTCATGAAATATATAGATATAAATTTATGCATTATATATAACAAGAACACCAATACAGAATACCACCAACCAAGATACGGCACATAGTCAGCCAATTTAAAAGCAAAGGATAAGAGGGTACCAAAATAAAATTACCAGAACTTATAAAAACTTTGCTTGTCATGACAAACTATGATAATGGTAAGCATTGGTAGTAACAACCTTTTTGAATTGGTTCTCCCAATACCGATTACAGTATGACGCGCGCTCGTGCTTGGACAACATATTAAGAGCTGAGGGCATAGAATCAAAACCAGGAAGACCGATCTGGTGAATAGGATAAAATGAACTCAGACTTAAATTAGACAAAAGGTAATGAAAGGAAGGATGGTTTAATCTTGATCTGAGAGATGGAATTAAGCTACAGGAGTATACATTCACTGGATTAATGGGAATAAGATTGCTACTAACCTTTTCAGCCAGTACCCGAAGGGCTACTTCAGTCGATTCACCAATCTTTTCATAACATCTCTTATCTGGGTTGTACTGAATAACAGACTCATTGCAAAGGGCTGAGCACATTGCTGTATGTAGAAGACAATGAAAGTTTGCAGGCATTTCCAGCTGCATTATGTCCCAAGTTAATCTCTAGTAAGAAGATCATTTGAAAAAACTTGGCAACACTGACATAAAAAACTTCAAATTTGGCACCAAAAAGAAAGGCTTTATAAAAGTGAGTGAAAACAGGATCCTTGAGAACTGTACACAAGACAAACTTCGGACAATGGTTAAAGTATATATAAATATAGAGACATAATATTAACAAAATAATATATTGATAAGAAAGAGTGCTTGTTTTGACATAAGCAACGTAGTCATGATGCATCAATACTCATTCTTGATATCTGAAGACTAGATTTCTAAAAGCTTGACAAAAGAAGATAGATGTCAAACTTCAATCAATGATCCAAAATATAGCCTATGACAAGAAAAACTACCTGTACCTCTGTAGTGCTGTCAGATATAGTACCCTCTGGTGCATATGTGGTACCACTTACAGTGTATTCAGCTACAACAGGAACATCATTTGCAGAATGAAGCACAGATACCTGAATTGGTAAAAGCAAATTTTACACCTTATATCAGTTCTTTGGGGCAGCTGATACAGTGGTGAAAAGAGGAAACAGAATATTAAGGGGAAAAAATCATATGATAGATACATGAGAGGACATAAAAGAATGTGAGAAGAAGAAGAATTTATAGTGTAAATTCATACCTTGGAGACAGACATCATATTGGTAGTCAGAGTACCAGTCTTATCACTGCAAATCACTGTTGTGCAGCCTAAGGTCTCTACTGATGGCAATGACCTAACTATAGCATTCAAACGAGCCATGCGTTTCGTTCCAAGAGCTAGGCACCTGTTGGTATTCAAACAAACCAGTATTTACATTAATGCATCATCAACACCTCCTAAAAAGGGCTCTAAGCTATAAATTTATTATCAGAGATTTAAGGCCAGATAATACATATTTAAACATTGATGCATTATATCAGGGGCACTCATGAGAATCGAGTCCTGTAAAAACTGGATTTTTTTTTTTTTCCAAGTGTAAAGGTGCGAATTGAGGATAGAATGTGCCACTACTTATATTGCAAAACAGGCCCACCACGAGACTGCCTGCTAAAAGTCCTTATGAATTTATTTTACACACTATAGCATATCATCAATAGGATCATCAGAAATTCAAAGAAGACTTCCAATTGGTTGCTCAATGGACTGTCCAACCATTTACAGCGCCAATGTAAATTAGAAACTTATGATAAAGGAATTCCGCAAAAAAATTCCAAAAATTTAAGGAAAGTTACGCGAAATTGAAGAGACTAAAATCAGCTGTTTTTTGTGCCTAATAACAAACTCCTCACTACCAGGCTCTTAAAGCGTAAATCTTATATTAGAACATTAAGCAGGATTTGTTTTCAGATGCAGATGCCCTTGTCTGTGAAACTTCTTTTAGGTGGACATTGGAATGTGGACACTGTTTAACACATGACAGGTCAGATAGCAAGATGAGAGTTAAGAACCAACGTCGTAACAACAGCAGGTAGCCCTTCAGGGATGGCAGCAACCGCAAGAGCAACTGCAATCTAGAAAGCCAAAATATAATTAGTTTCGTCAACCACAAATCCAGAAGCAGCATTCTTAATAAATAAGCAGATGATAAAGTAATGCAAAGAAAATATTATAAGTACACACAAACACAAACTCGTTAGTATGAATTGGATAAGTCAACAACACACTTGCAAAATCGAATCATGAGATAGAAGTGCTATTTATTGAAGTATTTCTTTATGCAACCACCAAAATGAGTGCACGTAAAAATGCCATCCTAACAGTTAGACATAGACTTTGACTCATCCAACAGTATCCCAAATAAATATGATCTGCTCCACAATAACTGCAGAATGTTGTATAGAACTCAGTTCAGATTTTGAATTTGGTGACAAGAGAATGGTCATTCCTTATACAGTTGGCATCCTATATTTCAAAAGATTGAAGAAATGGACTAGGATACCACTTCGCCATATAGTTTAGATTAATAGATGAGGAAAGAAGTTCCTTTATTAGACTCGGATGCCAAAAAAAAAAAATTTGAGTTCAGTTCCAGACAAATTCAATATGTGAAACAGCATATTCGTGCAGTCCTTATTACTTAAAAGTCAAAACATTCCACATCCAAGCAACATAAGTCCAGCTTTTAAGTAATCTTGGAAACAATGGAAGACCATCCCCGCTCCTAAAGATTGTAGGCCTAACTATTGGCCCAAATTAATAATTAATCAGCATGAAAAATACATAACCAGATACAAGCATGGCAAGACATTAAACAATAAAGGATTACAGAATAAAGTAATCTACTAAAAGTTGAATAAAAAAAGGTCCAAATACCTTAAAGTAATGTATGGCACCTCGCAAGAAACCTCCATGGGCAGGATCACGGAAATGGCCAATGTTAACAATCCAAACCAAAATACATATGCCTGCAATAACCTAGATTGCGCAAATAATTTCAGGAGAAATATATAGTTGGTGGATAAGTTATAATTTCACAGTGAACACAAAATCAGATATCGTTGAAAATAATATTAGCATTCACATGTGGGTTTATAATTCACCTTGGCCAAAAACGTGCCAAATTCATCCAACTTTTTCTTCAGTGGTGTTGCTTCCTGCATCATATAATAGTCAATTGAAGAAGAATCAGATTTTAATTGCATAGACATGTCACCTGTGCTAGTAGAAACAATCAATGCATATTCACTGTAAATTTTACCATAAAGGTAGCTAGGATAATACAATTATATGAAGATCCTGACTACATGTCCTCTTAAATATAAACATCAATGTCTATCCAGTTTTCAAGGAGGTGAAATTCTTGCATTTTTTAAGTATACAACAGAATCATCAGGTAATTCATCCCCTATTATGCTCCACAAAGTTACAAAAAAGTCAACCTGGCGACCGACCAAGTAACAGCTCAAGATTTAAAGGATTAGAATTGCTCACATCCTCAGTTTTCAACATGGAATCACGTATGTTTCCCATTGCAGTATTAGAGCCAACACCAACAACAACAGCTCTTGCCCTTCCAGCAACTACAACTGTTCCCTAGAAAATAAATGTAGGTAAATATTTAATCCAAGAGCTCACAAACTATCTCTTACATTGAAGTGAGGAAGAAAAACAATTACGGCAGGACTACATTTCTTTAGCCATCATCACACAATAACGGAGGAACTTATGGATACATGAAATCCAAATATTAATTCACTGTTGCTACCTAAATATTCACAAGTTGTGCCTTTGCCTAGTGCATGTACAAGAAATAAATTATGTTGCTTGTCAGGACTTAAAGCATTGAGTCCCACCAAATGCTTTTACTCTTCTCAATGGTAAATGCTGGAATGCAAGAGAATGAAGCAAAGTGCAGAGAATGAAGCAAAGTGCAGAATTGAGATCTAGTGAGGGAAGCACAAGCAGAAAACACTACGCACTTGATCAAAGTATTGATTGAGGGAGGGAAAAAAGAAGAAACATATCACAGTGAGGATCACTTTCTATCAATTTTGGCTTCAGATAAGATTTGGCCACTCAACACGTAGCTTAAAGTGTCCCTTTTTCAGTGTCAGGGGACAAAATGAGACATGAACTTTGGGGTGGAAACTTAGTCTGCAAACATTCACAAGCTTTCAGCATAACATAAGTACATGTAGCTTTAATTCAGGTATGTTAATATGTTTCCATGTTTATCATGAATATTGAATTAATCTAACCAGGTAATACAATTTGTTCATTATAAAAACAAACATTGAACTAAACCATAAATATTGAATGTTCCCTCATCTGAAAAAAGAAAGAAGATCAGTGTAACAAACTGGCAGCTCTACCATGATCATATTACAACATGCATTGACAGTCCAAGAATCATTAGAATAACCATAAGAAACCTAATATCAAATGAATTGAAGGAATAGCTTTCAAGATTTTACTGAGAAAAGAATGTTTGTCTTGTCTTGATACACTGCATTAGTCACATTGGTGGTATCCAGTTCTTTTTCCACTGAACAGCTCTCACCTATGATAGTACCAAGAAAGAACGTTATTCACTTTGATCAGAGAAGGGAGTTAGGAGAGAAAACAGTAAACCACAATGACGACGCAAGGTATTCAGCAATGCACAGCCCAAGTTTCTACAAGTGGATACATTAAAAATTCAGAAGAGGCACATGACAACACATCCCAACAACATCAAGTGAGGCACTGAAATCAGACCAGTCAACTTCATTAGTGAGTAGTTGATTAGAGAGACTGCATAATAAATCATAACTAAATTGAGTTCCTCTGTGGTTGCTCTTTCAAACAAGATAGATGCAAACGGGTATGGGAGTTGACCACATGAAGCTAGAAATGTAAATCAAGTTCATGTTTTCTGCTCCTTCTAAGTTTTCAACTCACAATTCATAAACCATTATGACAGTAACAGATTCTAAGCCAGCAAGTACAAGGTGCAGTTGAAACTCCTAATGCCTCTTCCTTCTAAGAACATGCCATTTACAAGATCAAATATGACCACCAGATGAGTAAATTTCACTAGTCATTCATTTGATCAGAAAATAATTAAAACTAGGGAATGTAGAAGAAAGTACCCGTAAGGATCGCTTGATCAACACGTAATTGATCACTTAGCATCTCTATCATCCTCATATCTGCTGGAATCTTGCATCCCACTGTGTAATTGACATAAAGCAACAAAACTAGTGTTAGATTCACAGGAAGTTGCAGTGCCAAATACTTAAAAATATAAAAGGGGAGTAGCAGACATACCACTAACTTCTACAATATCTCCAGGAACAAGGTCTGTCGCAGGTAAGATTGAGAAGCAACCTAAAAAAAATTTAAATGCAGAATATTTTGAAAACTACAACCAAAAAAAAAATATATCTTACAAGACAGGCAAGTATATGATCTGGCACCAAAGACCAGAAATAAAAGACCTACGAGCTTTGAGCTTAACAACAAGAACAAAGTTATTCTATTTCTCCTCCCTCTCTTCAGTACTATGTTCTTGGCCCTAATCCTAGACTTTGAGGCCAAATTATGTAATCACTTCAGTAATATGTGTACTGTAATTCATAAAATAGTTAACGATAGTAGATAAATATGCTATGTATGTGCATGTACAACTTCTAATCATGATATTGAACTGGCCTGGGTAGAAAGATAAGATTGTGGGAGACTATAGGGGCTGTCTCAAATTTAATTTAGTTCTTGGCCACAACCTCGAGAGGTGCATCCTTAATAATATCTTGATTTTAAACAAGATATATTTGTCCATATCATTCCTTGTGGCCTCGAAATGTTTGATAAAAAATAACATACACATAAGGAGTACAAATGGGGAACGGAGCAGGTCAACATCTAAATTACATGTTAAAGGATCAATAAGAGCATACATCACCAGTTTGGCCATCCTTTAACACATTCAGAGGGACTCATATAACATGACAAGCATTAAAGATCAACTACTGCAAGCCGAAAAATATCTGGTTCTGAAGATTTAGGCACCAAATTTTAAGAATCAATCAGTATCCGAGTATCGTCATAATAGAATGATGAACTTCTTGTTTTACCATTTCGTAGGACAGTTGCAACATCAGCTTGGTACGCACGTAGTTCCTGAGTAGCAAGACAAAGGCATATATAAACAACCGACATGTAACAACCAAAAAAAAAAAAAAAAAAAAAAAAAAAAAAAAAAAAAAGAAACCCAAGAATTGATGAACACATTCATGTTTTAGTATCTAGCAACAAAAGGTCACATCAATGCATGCTTGGTTCAGTTTTCTTGCTTTCTAATTTTCATTGAGTTCTTAGAAAGCCCTTTCTTCTAATGTAGTTAAATGGGAACATGATCAAGATCCAGGAGAGAAAGAAGTTAAAGCACCATAACATTATGCATAATCTGGCTTAATTGCTTAATAATTTTTCATCATAACCTACACAAGCACCAGCTGTGCACAAACATAAAGTCCAAAAATGAAATGTATTTGTACCAAAAGCTTTTGGCATTAAAAACTCTCGACCTACTAAATGTCAAAGCATCTTACACACAATGACTATCAATTTGAAGGGAGATAATCAAGTCTACAAATTAAATAGTGGAGAAGCCTAGCCATAAGTCACACAATAAGGTATAGTAACTTGTAGAACTCTGTGCCACTTCAAAGTCGCGATAGAATTTTCACTGAACACCCACTCTCTTGTCATATAATCAGCTTTCTTCCACAAATAAGAGGAAAAGAGAAGTCTTTGTCTAGCAGTGGGAATTAGAGTACATCATACCACCACATTCTTCACATTTGTAGCTAGCATACCGTAAATATAATGCCGCTCTCAGTTAATGAAAGTTTTTTATCATTGAAGTGCGAAAGTTGAGCTATGAGAGATGCGAAAAACTAATGAAACAGCCTACAAAATAGAGAATCTTTCTTGGATGAGTTCCTGTCAGCAAAACTACTAACCTAATGGTTTGTGAAGCAACCAAACACAGCGTACTGCTGTAGAAGCTCCATCAGCACAATACTTCTACATCAATATTTTAAAATGCCTTAGGTTTATTAGCCTTTCCACGAATAAATAAAAACAGAAACAGAAAAAATCCAGTTCAATATATGCAGCAGTTTGCTTGATCCATTGAAGCCAAAAGTCAGTTAAACATCATTAACATCAACGTAAGGAGATTATTTCAGTAACTGGTTTGGACTGCATTCAAGAGAGTGCAAACTATGGCTACTAGCTACTGAAATGGACAAGTGACAACTCGGACTAAGAAATAAAGGCAGAATAACAGCTCTGAATGTTGCCAGGCCTGGATCCTGCAGGAGTATCAGCTTTGATAGTACTTATTTCCTGATGCATACAAGAATACTGGTGGAGCAATGAGGATTGGTTTGGAAGAGCAACAGGAATGAGAACGTCTTTTCACTAAGTAGTATTGCTCAAAAGCATGAGGAATTGCCTTCAAATCATAAAGGTAGAAAGGTCCTAAAAGATGGGGCATTTGGCAGAACTCAAGCTGAAATGCAGTTAGTTAGAGGTGTTAAGGAGAATTACCAAACAGTGCATGGATATGATCTCAATGTGTAGTATTGCTCAAGGAGAATGAGAAATTGCCTCAAAAACCCATGAAGATTGTAAGGTCCTAATAAATGGTGCAGTTTCCAGAAGTTCAACTGAAGATGCAGTTAGCTAAAGGCATACATTACAAAACCACTGCTGGGATACAGTCTTCAGATGCAAAATCCCGTCCACAAAAAACTTGACCTTTTAGAGCACAACTACTTGTCAAGCTGTGTATGTTCTTTGCCTTTGTTGGCTCCTTGCCAGACCGTAGGACATAAATGATACTTCTATATATATATAAGATTCTTTGTAGATTATTCTAGGAACTAACGAGGAAAAGGATAAGAGAGGAAGAAAACTTAGTCAATGGGCATAAAAATCAATTTAGTTGATAACAAACATTAAGAAACATGTGAAAATCTTAAAGACTGTCTGAAACTACCATAATTGTCCAACTTAAATTACCTAATGGACTGAAAGTGAAGTATAACTTGATAATTTGCAACTTCATAAGCTAAAAAGTTGAAACATGAAATGAAGTAAACATTATTTAGTATGTGGGTCATACAAAAATAAGCATGGAACTCCAGTGTTCACATTATTGTGGAGAAATAAGACTAACCTCAAGGGCCTTTTCAGCATTAGTTTCCGTTATTACTCCAACAGCCGCATTTGCAGCCAATATCATGAGGATGACCTATAATAAAAAATAAAAAATAAAAAAAAATAAAAAAATAAAAACTGAAGTTCAATAGACTAATCAATCTGGTAAAAATTCATTTAGCTGTAATTTTACTTCCAGAAATAACAAGATGTCTGAAATAAATAATAGGCAGCTCTCCTCTTCTTTCACAATTGAATATAAGTGCAATCTGAATAGACCTCCAGAGCTATAATTTAAATTCGGAAGAGTAAAACTAATAGGACAAATGTCGCAAAGAGTGTCCAGTGCTTGCTTTCATATGCTAAATGTCACTCTATTGACAGGCTCTTAAGCTTATATTGAACAAGTGGATGATGTAAGAGGCTCATGAAGCATCACTTCACTTTTTTTAAGAAATAAGAATAGGCAAAGGGATACCCAAACCAAACAGCAAAACATCAAAATAACATATTGGATCAATCTGACATATGCATATAAAGAGAATTTGATAATAGCCAGCAATATTAAATTGTGCCAAAGTAGCAAAATATTAGTGAGTGTCGTTAAATAATGCCAGAGCCGATTGTCTGGTACTTTCTTCCAGAAACATTAGCAACCAACTTAACAAGTTACAATGTTTCAAAATGCTTCGAGAAGAGTAACCTCTCATATTGGTGGTGTAGGTGAAGTAAAGCATTGCCTTGGTTGAATACTTAATTCGAAAGAGCATAGTTTGGGCATGAGAAAGCCAGGATATATAGAATCTACATCTGGAATAAAGGTTGAAGTGATACATTAAAATGATTGTACTAAAGCAACCTGAAGAAGTTTCTGCTCTCCTGAACAGATGTATCAACATGGCCAATCTGGATTGATAATTCAAGGACATCACATCAAACTCATTTAAAACCACAGCAGTCACATATGATACATCTGTCTAACATCATAAAACAGTCGAAGAAAGCAAATTGTAATAGCATGTAATGATTTGTAACCAAGTGTTGCTAATCCATCAAATATTCAGGTTCAGGAAAATAAATAACATGTCAAGGCACCATAAGTTCATGTAAGAACAAGATTCTGTATCATTGCAGCTGCAAATAGGCAAGAAGTATAGAAAACTAGGAAGCTATTATCTTACTGAAGGCTCCAAGAAGGCAGATAAGCCCGTCTCTCCATTAGCCAAGGCCAAAAGGAAGGAGACTATGGCAGCTACAATTAGTATCTTTACAAGTAAATCATCAAACTGCTTCAGCACCAGTCGCCAAAAAGGAGTGCCTGAATTGGTAATAATCACAAAAAAAAAAAAAAAAAATGTAAGAAATTACTTCAAAATCTAGTGTTAAAACTTAAAACATAATGCTCGTATAGACTTCTGAATTGATTTCAACTGTTAATGTCAGAAATCTCCAAATGCATGTGATGTAGATATTAGGATTTCAGAGAAAGAATATCTTCTAAATATCTCTAGCTACAATTGTTCTGTTTTCATTCACAAGCTTTCCAGGTTTATCCTTTTGATCAGGATTTAATTCTCTTATTAGCTGAAGCCAACAAACAAGCTCCAACATCTTATATCATAGTACGAAGCATGATACAGGATTTAGGATTTGATTCTGACTAACTCCAGTTGATTAATCTGGCTCTGAAATATGATATAATAGTTGAAAGTTAAAACAAATGCAAGATACAATTTATTTGCAATGGGAACATGTATGCTTTTAACAAGGTTACAGCAAAGAGCACAAGTTTCCTATACATAGCTTTAAGAAATATTGTTACTGCAATGCATGACTACGTTCCTGTGTGTGTTCAGGGTGTGTGTGTGTGAGAGAGAGAGAGAGCAGGGCACGTACTTTTTTCTTGAGGTAGCACTGCAGAAGGCAAATTACATGCAACCAAAGTATAACAAAAAAAAGAAATTAGAGTGGATTACAAACAGTTATAATTCATAACTAAAAAACTGAAATCAATTGGAAAAGATGCTTAAATGTGAAATATATATAATTAGCATACTATTCCAAATTCACATGAATGCTACAAAACAACAACTATTATCCAGGAAAGCTATGAAGGCAAATGATGCTACAGGGTGTATGCAATCCTAACTTCAAAGTATATTGTCTGTAAAGGAACTTGATTGAAGAGTAAGTGTAGAAGTAGAATCAAGATTCCCAAATCTTTTTTTAAATATAACCAACCCTAGCTTGGTCTACCAGAAAGGAAGTCCAAGGTTCAATCCTATCGCACCCCAACTTCGCAATTTGTCGAAGGAGTTGAATATATAAAAATTATTTTAATAATAATAAATAATAATGACCAATAATAATAATAATAATAATAATAATCTTTGTTGAATATAAATTATATTACTAACTTCTGGACATGATTTCCCCATTAAACCGCCACCCCAATGTTTGCTCAACTCAAAACTGTGGGAATAAGTTAATTATGTATTCAAAGATCAAAAAGTACACCCTGATATTCTGACATATTACAAGCTCTTCTGGTCTTTCTTCCTAGCAGACCCGCCATCTGATAGTAAGCCCTACAACCCACAACCTGGATTCCATGTCACTCACCAAAATCAAGGTCCAAAAGTGCTACTAAATCAACAAAGAAATCAGCAACAATCATTTTACTATGTCTCTATGTAAATCACCACATTCTCTGCCCCCATTCAGAGCCCCTTAAACCTAATTCATAAAGGTCTCCGCAACCTTATGGCATGTCCCCAACCCACTCGGCCAGTTGAGCAACTTCAAGCAAGATTTTGTAGTTAACTAGAAAACAATGACAAATAGTTAAATTTTAAACAAGATAGTTGGAGTTGCACAAAATCATAAACAAGTATACTATGGAATTTTCTTTCTGGCGTATGAACACTGCAACTCAGATACCATATATTCATTATATGGGAAGAAAGTGGTGACAAATTTATGTTAGAACTTACATGTTCAATTTTATACTGACCAATCAGTGCCAACGTTGTAGATTTCTCTTGTTTTCTCGTCAAATACTAGTTTAATGTTCTGCTCCTCTTCAACACCACAAACCAAATGGGCCAGGAATCACATGATTCTCTCATTATCGAGGTATACCATGCATTGACATATAGTGTCAACATAATTTAAATGCCATTACCCTAAATTGCTGAACCTATTTCATCCATCTGTGCTATAGCAAGAAATGTGTTCGTGCAAATAACATCTTATACCACTCAAAAGCCATTAAATTAAATGTCATCAAAAAAATGTATTCTTCTAGGCTTGAAACTGGGAGATGGGATTAGAAGAGTGAAAATCTCATGGCTGCTAAGGTTTATTAGGCAGAAGCAAACAGAGATGTTCACAAAAAAAAAGAAGAAAGGAAACGGATGACTGCCATTACAAGCTTCATTGGCTGTACACATGTGTATTATTCTGTAAAGTCAACTTCATGTAATGTAGCGCATATTTATAAAAGAGCAATAGTAAATATAGTAAGGCTGATTGCCTATCCATCATTTCATAATCTGTTTGTCTATGATAAATTCTGCAATGTTCTCTCTCATGGAAAACCAGTTCCAAACTAAGAACTCATGAGATGTTCATAACACAGGCTCCAGTTGTCATCAGGTAGGCTGTTCTGGGTTATTGATCTGAGGAAATCGAAGGTCATCAAAACTTGCAGCTTTCACTCTCTCTATGCATACAAAAAACTTTTAAGTGTCAATGGAGGACTGTCATGTCTAAAAGTATGAAATACAGCCGCAAGCACATATTTGAAGATGTTAAGGGAATTATTATAAGCCAAGGCGCAAATGGTTTTTAGTAAGAAAAACATTACAGGTCCTCTCTCTCTTTAAACAGCAGTCCCTGGTGCTTTATTATTTGAATTTTTCCATTATTCACAGCAAAATCCATGATCTAATCTTCGGGCAATACAAGACAAAAGAAGATCTCGGCAGCGACAAAACGCTCCACAGGAACATTCGTCTGATGCACATATATAAAATTGTCCATCTACTACTCTTGGAAATCTTTATGAAAGTTAAACTAGCCAGGAAATGAAGTCATCAATTTTTCCTTATCACCAAACATCAGAAAACAGAAAAATTCAAATATTAAGATAACAGTGTTTGCAAGCTTAAAGTTCCATATATGAACACACACAATCACACCCCATACCCTTCCTTATAAGCCACAGTAGGTTTGCTAAATCTTTTAAAATCCTATCTTTTCCTCGAAACATATAACCATCATATTGACCCAGAGATACAACACACCTACCATTTTTTCCATATAATCGACCATGCTCTGCAACCTGAAACATCCAGATTTAGCACTGTTAAGAATGAAGAAATTACAAGACTCTGAACAAGAAACAATGCCCGATTAGTTAGGGCTTCTCACATCATCTTAATTTAGAAAGAAAAATTATTCTATGCATAAACTACAATGATCAAATCATGTGAATGTAGTGATCAAGCAATGTTAATTATTTTACCTGGAAGTCTGACAAGCCTCTAGCCGGATCAACAGCAAAGAATTCCAAAACCTGTTGAACAATCCCACCATTATAACATCAAAATGTAGAAAACGCAAAGCATGTCATGTTCCAAAATTATGATAACCAAATATACACGCAGGCTAATTACAAGAACAACGAACTGTAATTCGAATCTAGCATTCTGCATTGCTTAGTTGGTCTGAGACAGACAATTGATGATCAAATGATTAATTGAAATATTTCAAAGATTTCTGTTCTCAGATAATTGAATATCAGAAGAGTTTACCTCGCGGACTGATCTAGCGTAGGCATCATCCATTGTCTCTCCAGTATTTCTTGAAATTATGAGCAGAATTTTGGTTCTTGAAAATTTTGAGCTTTTTCCCAGAATAACAAGCGACTTGATTTCGCTAGAGTAAGAAAAGAAAGTGATATGGGAAACGTTAAAATGAAGCCAGAGATACTGGATAAATTAACGGGATTTAGGGTTTACGAGTGACAGTGCAATAAACGAGGTTAGTTTAACGTGTGAGTTAGTGCAGATCTCATGTTTCCGGTTTACGATTCAGACAAAATATAAAATGGGATAATTGTTAATTTATTATATATTTGCAAAAAGTTATGTTAGACGATATTAACCTAATATACATTATACATATTTTATTAAAAATATATAATTTATTTATTTAAAAGGTATTATTTTAATTTATTATTTTTCAAAAATAATATTTTTTAAGTAAATAAATAATATTTTTAGTTAAATAAGTAAATATTATCAATTAATCCGAACTAGTCTGCATAATAGACATCAAAATTAGAATATTGATAATGGTACTTCATTTTTATAAGGTGAAATGAAAAATTTATCTTAATATTTTACTATTTTTATAATTCTTGCACAATTCAGTAAAGAAAGCAAATAAATAGCCTTTCATATTTGTTCAATTTACTCCTTTATGTTTTTTGACAAAAATATTATTCTTACAAAATTTTTTATTTTTCTAAATTATTTTGTTCAATTAGGATCGATCTTTAATCAGAGTTGGTTGAACATTTTTAAAATGTTCAATCAATATCGATTGATCACTCTTAAAATATTTAAATAGATCATTAAAAAAATTTAATTTTAAACATAATTTTTTGACTAGTAGATTTTAATTTATTAATTTTAATATTTTATTTGTAAATTAATTTAAATAGTTTTTCATTGCCCGCAATAATTTGTAGACGAATTTTTAAAATCATTATGTTAGTTCAAGAATTTTTTATTTATTTGGTGATACTAGTTTTTTGTTTTATATATTTTCTAAAATATACATTATAATATTTAGATATACTATAACTATTAGATTTTGATAGCAATTTTTTTAAATTTTCATTGGTATATTTTATGTTTACATAAAAAGTGCATCTTAAATTTTTAATTTGGCATTTAAATCTAGTCACGTTTAATCAAAACGAGTTAAAGAATTGTTTGATCAAACTTGGTGCAACATTTCAAGAATGTTCCACTGACTCCAGTTGAACATTTGCAAAATATTCTAACCGATCCTGGTAATATAGAATAATTAAGAAAGATATTCTTATCCATGGGGCCTCTATTCAGCAACAATGGGGGCTATTTTGTTGGTCCCTCCAATAAATGTTTAGGCCCATTTATTTTGTGATATGGAATTATATTGTCTTGATTATAGGATAAAATATAAGACAGAGATAAGTCATGTAAGTTTTCGTGTGTTTACTTTGAATTATTTTAGAGGGATAAAAATTAGTTCATATTGTTATCCTTTGTTTTTTTTAAATGTTAGTTGGGATTTGATGAGGTAATAATTGTCGTATATTCGAAGAATCTAATTATATTCGAAAGTGCATGCAGGATATGAGGGAGATACTCAAATAAAAGAAAAAAGTCAGCGGTTGGAGAAAATAAATGAATGAAGATCACCATCCAAGAAAGAACAAATCAGAAAGAAATACACTAGAAAAAAGGAGACTGGCTGACTTGAAGAAAGAAGGAAACAAAATCAGCAAGATACTAAGAAAACAAATTCGCTAAAATCAAGAAAGTAAGACGGCAAAAAATCAGACGCCAAATATATTCTTCAATCGGATATTCAAGGGAAGCGTGGCTTTAAATAAAAGGATACAAGAAAACGAAGTGTATCTCTGTTATATTTAATTAACTCCATAATAGCAAAGAGCTGTAAAGTGGTTGGTGGAAAAGCTATCAAATTTGGGAGAATACCATAGCACAAGAAGAACTCAAAAGCGAACTGACAGTGAACCACGCAGAGACCAATCAATATCATCAACCCACCACTGACTCGACTCGGGAGAGTTCAGCTATTTGTAAATGAGAGTTTGCAACAAAATCCATCTAGGGGACTAGATGGTCAAGTAAGGTATTAGAAGATGTGGTTACAAGAGTAGACTGGTATTTAGAAGGAGCCTGATATGAGTAAGTTCTATCTGTAACATTTGTGAAAACCTTCTAATAAAAATACTAGAGAGCAAGAAGGGATTCTTCATCGTAAAAATAATTGTTTTTCATTTAGCTTCCACAAATTCAATTACTGTTCGAACTACTACTGAACTATTACACACGCGCACAAATTCTGATCTATCAGTTGGCACCAGAGCAGGTTCCAGATTTTTTTTTAAACAGGTAGATCCAGGGGCAGATACATGGGATCCTATGAAGGAACGTCACTACGACCACCATCGCTTGATGGACAAAACTATCCATTTTGAAAATCCAAGATGATCATTTACTTGAGATCCAAACGGTGTGGAGATGCAACCCAAACTAAGTGGACGTGGCCGAAAATGCAGGATGATAAAGACATAACAAAGATCGTTGAGAAACCAAGAACTCTATGGACTGAGGAAGAGAAGTGTGCTGAAGATGCAAACTATATAACACTATATGCCATACTGGCCTTTGTTGACGCAATGAGATACAAATTGATCATACACTGTCAAACGGATAAGGATACATGAGATGCACTACAAAAACAATTTAAAGGAAATGAATTGGTGAGAAAATCAAAGCTGCAGAGATTGGCCATGCAATTTGACGGGATCCAGATGACTGAAGAAGAAAACATTGAATTGTACTTTGCTAGGTTCAGTGACATAGTAAATCAATGTTACACTCTTGGTGATGCGATTCAAGAAGATGTTCAAATCATGAAAATTATGAGAACCCTAGCCCCTAGATTCAGAGAAAATATTGCTATCCTAGAATCTTTCATGAGAATCACACTTGATGGAGGAGATAAGGACCTTTGAGATAAACAATAGAATGGATGCACAAAAGAACAAAGGAATGGTGCTAAAGTCGGAG
Source organism: Caryopteris x clandonensis (assembly GCA_028749325.2). Taxonomy (NCBI): domain Eukaryota; kingdom Viridiplantae; phylum Streptophyta; class Magnoliopsida; order Lamiales; family Lamiaceae; genus Caryopteris; species Caryopteris x clandonensis. Next base: position 1,667,061 of record JAPYKT020000045.1, read on the forward strand.
TCAAGTACAGAACTAATCGAGAATGAAGTGACAGAGATTGTCGATGGTAAATGACACTGCTTCTTGAAAATCAGATGGTAAGGGGACATCCCGATGGGGGACTTGTAGGCAGTATGGTATGCCCATACTGCATCATCCAGTCGGAGACTCCAGTCCTTTCGGTTTGGGTTTACTTTTTTTTCCAGAATGTTTTTGATCTCCCGGTTGGACACCTCAGTCTATCCATTTGATTGTGGGTGGTACGCAGTAGCACAGACTCAACAGCAAAGATATTCAGTTTATGGGCTAACCTAGTAACAAAAGCACCCAAAGGAAATTTTCCATTGAAATGGGTAGAGCTCGCACGCCATTGTTTGGCAGCCCAAAAACCAAAGTTCATTTTCACACCAGCAAGCATATTGGTCAAGATAAAAATATCATTCATTGTGACAATGTTCAAGGAGTCCAGCCTAGCAAACAGATTATGTACAAAAAACCCTATGGCACAGACGTAAGCCATTATCAACAATATTAGCACTCTTGGTACACCCTTTTTGCATACGATGGTTCCACAGATAAAGCATGTCCTTTTTTATTAATGGTGGAAGACAGGTTATCAAGCACATCACACACAACATAATCATATTTAGGGGTTCGTAAAGAGTCTTCAGTTTTAAAACCAAGCAAGACATTTAGTTGGTCCACATAAAAATAAAATTTGTGACCCTTCAATTCAAACAATATAGCATGTGGATCAGATAATGGATGAAATGGATCAAACATAAATGAGGAAATAAATTCCAGTGACATTTCTTTGTACACAGGCTTAGAAATATCAAGGAATGGAGACCAACCAATATTTGCAAAGTACTGCCGGATGGAATTTTTAACACATAGACTCTCTATAGCATCGCAATCAAACAAATGAGCATTGATAAATTGACGAAAATAATTCTTACTGAATCGAGTCTTTACCTTGTCTAGAGAAAGAAATCTGGGTGGGGAAGCAGGAGGACTCGATTGGGGCGACTGGGATGGGACCGGCGATGGGGAGCGCAACGGAGAGGGCGACGGGGAAGGAGCAACTGGCTTAGCATCGGCATCGTCGTCTGACAGCGCTTCAAGGACGGGCTCCTGGGAGCGGGTGCGCCTGGAGACCGGGGCCTCGACTTCGATATATGTAGGGACTGACGGCGTCACATCTTGTCGACGGGTGCGGCATTTGGGGACCATCTTATGTGGTAGTGTTGGGCGGTGGCGAGTGAGTCTGGGCAAGTGCAAGGAGCGGCGGCCGCCGAGCGGTGATAGAGGGAGAGATGTGGTGAGAGAGGGATGAGCAGGAGACGGTGGGGTAATGGACATTAGGGCATAATTCCCCCAAATTAAAAACTTTCACTCTTTTTGCAATTAAGTCCCTGGACTTCCCACTTCACCAATTCAGCCCCTCATTTAGTTTTGAGTATGAAACTTGGTCCCCATACCTGTTAATAATCTGTCAACAATACCAAAATGAAATAAAATTAACACTATAGGCTTATAAATTTGCACAACTTTTTTTTTTTTGGAAATAGACTAATATAGAATTTAAAAAAAAACTAAGAAGATAAAAATCAAAAAGCTTAGGTTGCCTCCCAAGAAACGCCCTTGTTTAACATCTTAGGCCCGACGTATCAAGTGATTGATCATGAAAGGATCTCGGGGGGACCAAAGGTCATTCCATCGATGGTAGCTATTCCCATTCCTCCGTAGTAAGGTTTCAACAATTGGCCATTCACCTTCAACACCTTAGAAGTACTCAAATTTTGAATCTCGACGGCTCCTTGAGGACTTACATTTATTACTTCAATGGGTCCCACCCAATGGGATTTTAGTTTACCTGGCATGATTCAAAGTCGGGAATTGAACAAGAGAACTTTAGGCCCAATTTCAAAAGATTTCCTTTGAATATATTTATCGTGGAGGAATTTGGTGCGTTCCTTGTAGAGGCTATCACTATCGTAGGCTTCCAACCGAATCTCCTCTAATTCTTTCAACTGAAGTTTCCTTTCTTGACCAACAAGCTCTTGGTCAAGACAACACTGTTTTACTGCCCAGAACATCTTATGCTGCAGTTCGACTGGTAAATGACACTGTTTCCTGAAAATCAGACGGTAAGGGGACATCCCGATGGGGGACTTGTAGGCAATACACAGTATGCCCATACTGCATCATCCAGTCGGAGATCCAGTCCTTTCAGTTTGGTTTTACTGTTTTTTCCAGAATGTTTTTTATCTCTCGGTTGGACATCTCAGCCTATCCATTCGATTGTGGGTGGTAGGCAGTAGCAACCCGGTGGTGAACCCCGTATCTCTTAAAAAGAGCCTCTAACACTCAATTGCAAATGTGTGTTCCTTGATCACTTATAATAGCACGTGGCACACCGAACCTATTAAAAATGTTAGTCTTAAGAAAAATTGTAACAACCTTAGAATCATTGGTAAGAGTAGCATTTACTTCAATCCACTTGGACACATAATCAACTGCCAACAAGATGTAAGAATTTCCAAACGAACTCGGGAATGGACCCATAAAGTCCATCCCCCACACATCAAAAATTTCACACACCAAAATAGGGGTTTGGGGCATTTCAGTTCGAGATGAGATGTTACCTATTCTTTGACAGCGATCATAATTTTTACAGAAAAAATAAGCATCCTTAAAAATAGTTTCCCAATAAAAAACTAGAATTAAGAACCTTACGGGCTGTCCTTCTTGGTCCAAAATGACCACCACACGCATGAGCATGACATAAATGCAAAATGGATGGAGTCTCATTTTCAGGAACGCATCTCTGTATCACTTGGTCGGAACAAGCCTTCCACAAATAGGGTTCATCCCATATGAAATATTTTGTTTGGCTCTTCAACTTATTCTTTCTAGCTGTTTTGGTCCCTTTTGGAAAAATTCCAGTGGTTAACTAATTAACTAAATCAGCATACCAAGGAATCGTACCTTCTGCTGCCAGTAACAGCTCATCAGGAAAATCGTCTGATATGACCATATTGTCCGACTCTGTTTTCAGTCTGCTCAAATGGTCAGCAACTTTATTTTCCACCCCCTTTTTATCTTTGATCTCCAGGTCGAATTCTTGTAACAGCAGTATCCACTAGATGAGACGTGGCTTGGATTCCTTCTTGAAGAGAAAATACTTTAAAGCTGCATGGTCAAAATAAACAACAACTTTAGAACCAATAATGTAAGATCTAAATTTTCACAAGAAAAAACAACAGCTATCAACTCTTTTTCCATCATCGTATAATTGCATTGGGCAGTGTTGAGGGTTTCTGAAGCATAATATATCACATGACTCTCTTTCCCATTCTTTTGCCCAAGCACAGTACCAACGGCAAAATCACTTGCATCACACATGATCTCAAACGGCATTCCCCATTTCGGTGGCTGGATTATGGGAGTAGAAGTCAGCTTGCTCTTCAAGAGATCGAAAGCCTTCTTACACTTTTCATCAAAGACAAATGGCAACTCTTTTTACAACAACTTTGTTAGGGACTGCGCAATCTTCAATTTTTTTTGAATGAAACGTCTATAGAAACCTGCATGGCCTAAGAAAGCTCAAATATATTTTTTGTTAGAAAGGTAAGATAATTTCACAATCATATCAACCTTTGCCTTATCCACTTCTATCCCATTTTCAAATATAACATGTCCAAGCACTATATCTTGTTTTACCATGAAATGACATTTTTCAAAATTCAACACAATATTAGTTTCAACACACCTCTCCAAAACTTGTTCCAAATTACTCAAACAATGATCAAAAGTAGCACCATAAACAGTAAAATCATCCATGAAAATCTCAATGAAATTTTCGATCAAATCAGAAAAAATACTCATGATACATTTTTAGAAAGTGTCTGGAGCATTACATAAACCAAAAGGCATACGACCGCAAGCAAAAGTATGAAATGGACAAGTGAAAGTTGTTTTTTTCATGATCCTCTTGTATCACAAAAATTTGAAAATATCCTGAATAACTATCAAGAAAACAAAAGAATGATTTTCCAGCCAATCTTTCAAGCATCTCATCAATAAAAGACAATGGAAATGATCTTTCCTAGTAGCATCATTCAATTTCCTACGTCTACACACATACGCCAACCAGTTTAAAGTCTCATTGGAATCAATTCTTTATTTTCATTTTTAACTAGCTGAAATCCAGACTTTTTAGGGGCCACATGAACAGGACTAACCCAAACACTATAAGAAATTGGATAAATAATCCCTAACTCTAACAGTTTAAGGATTTCCTTAAGCACAACTTCTTTTATGACATGATTCAATTTTCTTTGTGGGTCTCTAGAAGGTTTAGAATCAGATTCAAGTAAAATTCGATGCATCCATATAAAGGGACTGATACCTTTTATGTTGGCTAAAGTCCACCCAATTGCTGTTTTATGCTTCTTTAAGAGCTCAACCAACCTTTCCTCTTGCTCCTTGCAAAGGTCATTGCTTATGATGACGGGCAGCGACTCCTTTTCACCCAAGAATGCATATTTTAGATGTTAGGGCAGTACCTTCAGTTTCAGCACTGGAGCTTTTACTACAGATGGTAAAATAGGTTCTGAACTGGTTGGTATGGGCAATCTGCTCGACAGATGCCGAGTGGGGAATTCACTGGTGGAATACAGCTGCATCCTGACATCACGAATTTCTTCATCATCTTCAGCTGCTGCTTCTATTTCGGTTATCCCATTAAGTAGTACCTGCTCCAGCTTGTCTTCCCTAAAATGATTCTCAACAAAATCGTCAATTAAAGAATCAACAACATCAACCATATACGAACCTTCACGATCCTCAACATGCTTCATAGCTTCAAAAATATTAAATGTAACAGTATCACCCTCAAATTCAAAGTTAAGAATGCCTTTATCAACATCAATTTTAGTTCTTGCAGTTTTCATGAATGGCCTTCCTAAAAGAATTAAAGACCTATGTGCAGAAAAAGTATCATCCATGTCAACTATGTAAAAATCTACTAGAAAAATTAAGTCATTTACCTTTACCAATACATCTTCCACTACACATTTAGGATGTGTATTAGACCTTTTAGCTAGTTGAATTACCACATGAGTTTCCTTCATATCTCCTAACTGCAGCTCCTTATACATAGAAAATGGCATAACATTGATGGAAGCACCTAAATCTAGCATAACTCTGTCGACTTTCTTACTACCAATGATGCAGGGAATAGTAAATATGCCAAGATCCCTACATTTTTCCGGTAATTTCCTTTGAATAACAGTCGAAACATTTTTACTAACCTTGATTTTTGCATTTTCTCATATCTCATCTTTTTAACACATAATTCTTTAAAAAAATTTGCGTACCTTGACACTTGCTTAATGGCATCAATCAAGGGCAAGTTAATTTATGCCTTTTTGAACAACTCAAGAATTTCTTTCTCATCATCCTCTTTCTTGTTTTGAACCAACCTGGAAGGAAAAAGGGCTACCATAATAGAATGAGAATTAGATACTTTAGAATTCATGATTACCTTAGGGGGAAGAGGCTGATCCAGTTGTTGTGTCTCTTCAACAACTTCCTTCGTTTGATTTTCACCCTTATCTTTTGGCTCCTTCTCTTTCTTCCTAACCTCTTGCTGGACCAGCTCCTTTCCACTCCTCAAAGTTACAGCATTAACGTTTTCTTTAGGATTTATTTCAGCTTGAGATGGAAGTTTGCCTTGATTCGCTTGCATTTTGTTCATTTGAGTGGCGAGTTGGGTGATTTGTGTACCTATACTTTCTAGGGCAGATTGTGTCTCGTGCTGGAAAACTTGCTGACTCTGCGCCATGTTCTTAACAATTTCACTGTTGTGCGCCAGAGTCTTCAGAATATCGTTCATGCTGGTTTCTGAGCGGTCGGTATATATATACTGCCATACTTGCGGCTGTCTGAATGGCAGATTCCCAGGTATTTTCTGATTTTGTTGTTTCCAACTGAAATTGGTGTGATTTCTCTAGCCTGGGTTATATGTGTTTGACAACAGACCATTCCTCTTATTCATTAGTGCATCGTATTGGGCATCTTCCAACCCATAGCATACTTGTTTGGGTTGAGAATTCTGCAAAATAGGACAAAATCAGTAGCATGACCATTTTTCAAACAAATTTCACATATAACTTTTTGAGTTTGAGCAACAGCAAGTCCTCTAACTAAAGAGGTAAGAGCATCAATCCTATCATTAAAACTTGAACTCTCTATTCCTTCAGCTCCTTTCACAGGCCGAAATCTATCATCATCCTCATCTTCATATTGTTGGCCATTAGAAACCATATCAACATTTAGTTGCTTTGCTTCAGCTAATGTCTTGTTGGTTAAGGATCCTCCACAAGCAGCATCAATGATTTTCCTATCAAATGAACACATACCACGATAAAAATAATTAGTTAGCAAATGATATTCAAAAAATCCATGATCAGGGCATTTACGACATAGCTGTTGAAATCTCTCCCAATAATCTGCCAGGCTCTCCCTTGATTTTTGCTTTATGCTGCTGATAGCCATTCTTAAATTAGCAGCCCTCGATTTGGGAAAGAATTTATGCAAGAACTGCTCATCCAAATCATTCCAAGTCTGAATTGAGCCCAATGGAAGGTCAAACAGTCAGTCTCTAGCCTTTCCTTGCAATGTATGAGAAAAAGTTAGTAATCTCAAATCATTTTCAGGAAAACCTTGAGGCATCGAGTGGAGTAAACTAAGTAAAATTCAGCAAGATGTTTGTGTGCACTCTCTCAAGGTAGATCACCGAACTTGGGTAGCACCTGGATAAAACCAGGTCTAATTTCAGTAATTTGAGCAATATGTGGCAACACAATGCAAATTGGTTGATTGTTGCGGGGACGACCCAATTCCTTTATAAGCGGTTCAACTTCTTCTCTTGGTAAGAGTCCACGTTCTTCATTATCAGCCATATCTTCTAAAATAACAGTTTCCTTCAGTTCCTTGGCTCTTTTCATCAATTTCTTGGCAGTTTTCTCCACTTTCGGATCAAAAATCAATTTTTCTGTATTTGAAGAACGGGGCATAAAATTGAAAAATAAAATAAAATAAAATTGTCAAACCAGTAGATCAAAATAATCACTGCTTAAAACCAGTGCCCAGCAACGGCGCCAAAATTTGGTAGCGTCATTTCTCCACCAGAAATAATCCAACCAGCGATCGGTATGCCCACATTGAAATAGGACAGTGGCAAGCAAGATCGTCTTCCAAAGAACCGGCGAGGATTTTTATAATAATTTGATCTGTCAATTAATACAAAAATGAGTAATAAATATTTGTAGTTTGAGAGTATAATTTAATAGCTAAATTTGAGAAAATGATTTTTATCAGATATGTAAAAGATTCCGGTTTCCAATTAAATTCACTCTAGCTAATTATTTCAATCATCGATGCAAAATTGACTTTAATTCATGCAATTAAATTAGTTATAACCATCGAAGACGCTTCTGACATGGTCTTATCTCTTCTTAATTTCTTGATAATTAGGAAGACGTTTCACCAATTATTTCCCTAATCGACTGACAACCCGAAAGATGCTCTATAGATTTAATGAGCTGACAACATTAATAATTAGAGAGACCCGATTCAAAATCAATAAACTCTGATGTAGGATTACCGAATTAAGACTGATCTTCCCTTGATTCTGAAGAATCATTGTACCACTAATTAAATCTAAACCACAATTATGGATGGCCGATTTAATTGGCTACTAATTAATCCCGAACTAATGAATATTTCGAACTACCCACTAGACCCGAAATAATTAACATCACTAAACTCAGAAAATTACAAATATTTGCATAAAATAAAGTATACGAACAAATTTGATCTCATAAAAAAGATTAGCTAAAGCTTCTTTAATTGTCACTAAAATAAATGAGTTTAGCTACAACCCCATAATACGATCAAGAAATCAAAATAAGAAGATAGAAAGATAGAACCGAGCAGCTACTGTGGAGAGAAGAAAATGGCTGCCTCCCTTGGTTTCTTGGAGTAGGGCTAAATGTGATGATAATTCTAATTAAACCCTAGTTCAACTATATATACAAATTCAAAACTAAAAAGGTCATGTTGAAATGTTAATGAAGCTCATAATTACAAGTCTAAGCTGATATCATGATGTTAGTCTTGTGGAGAGCCCATATATGTGGTGGAATTGGGCCTTTAAATTAATCTTGGGCCGCTGAAATAAATATGTTCAGGCCTGACTGACTGGTATGGTCATTCTGCCCATCCACCAGGTAAATCCCCTGCTCGATTCTTCCAAGAATTCTGCCCCTTTTTCTCCAAAATTGAATATTCACCTACAATTATTTACCAACTGGAATTAGCTTGAAAATATATGTGGTAAAGGGATATTGATCATCAAAATTACATCAAAACTCTCCAAAAAGATATAGCAATTAATCACCAATCAGCCGACAAAATGGCACTACTGACAAAAAATTATAGCAAGATTGTTAAAAAGTACATCAGAACCAGCAGTTCACCAAAAGTGTGAACTATGGTGACAATATCAGAAAAGAAGGATCCAAAACTCAAAACTACAAACAAGCCAATCGAAAAGATTATGACCAATGCAGGGAATGCAGAGGATACGGACACTATCAAGCTGAATGCCCAAATTTTCTAAGAAAAAATAAAGCACTAAAGGCTACCTTGAGTGAATCTAAGTCAGAAGAAGAAGAAGAATCCGACGTACCAGAAATGACATACCATAGTAACTTTGCTGCCTATACATCATCAAAAGATTTGCTGTGTCTTACATCCTCAGTACAAAGTGAAGGAGAACTAGAAAATACTGAAGAACCATATTTTGATGATCTAACTCTGGAGGATCTGGAGAGAATGTGCCTAGACGTAATAGCCAGATGTACAACAACTACTGAGGTCATTCAAAGATTGGAGAATCAAGTAAAAGAACATAAAAGTAAAGGAGCCATTGCCATGGAACATCAAGAACTAAGTCGGGTGAAACATGAACTATAAATTACAAGGGAGATCAATGAACAGCTGAGCGATGAACTGACTGCATCACAAAGAAATGTGAGAGATCTGGAACATCAGGTCCAACTTCAAGAAACGGAAATTGAGTGCCTCAAATTCAATCTAGAAACAACACAGAAATATTGTTAAAACAATCACAAGGTAAACACATCATTAACTAATAAACTAATAAAAATTGTATCCGAATTGCAGGATAAGGATTATGAGATGGCTGAACTACGGCCTGAACTAGATAAAGCAGTGTGAACTATTCAAGGACTGAACAAAGGAAAGACCAAATTTGATGAGATCCTGGCGCATGGAAGATTGGATACACTGAAGAAAGATTGTCCGGAACAACAGTTTTGTACCAGCCAGCTTCACAACTGTTCAACAAGGAGGTTCAAATACCACAAGGGAGTCAGGAAAATAAGACATCCAAGGTACGAAAAAATTCATCCCTATATGTCACTACTATGAAGCTCCTAGACACATTCGACCTAAGTGCTACAGAATAAAATATGACATGCGATCAGGTAATATCTCTAACTGGAATATGTTTGGTGTTCCTTTAAAAAGTCACACATCACCAAAAACTGTGAAAGTAAAAAATAACAATCACAAAATACCACATAAAAAAATATGGGTTGTTAAAAACAGCATGTGTCTTACATCATCAATAGTCTCCCTTGGTGTGAACAACACTGGAACTTGGTTCTTTGACAGCAGATGTTCACGTCACATGATTGGTGATCCCACTTATTTACAAGATATCACTTCAATAAAAGGGGAATCTGTAACATTTGGTGATGGTAAGAGTGAACGTGTCATTAGATAATAAACTCTTAATGTACGTGGTTTACCCAAAATGTCGAATGTGTTTCTTGTTGAAAATCTTAAAGCAAATCTATTTCGTATCAGTCAAATATGTGATCAAGGATTTCAAGCAAATTTCACTCATGACAAATGTATGGCATTGACATTAACGATCAATGCATTCTCACTGGCACTCGAGCTACTAATAACTGCTATCTTCTTAACAAGAACCATGTGAGTCATAATGCAAACACTGGAGCAACAGAAATATGGCATAAAAAATTGGGACATATCGGATACAACCACCTCTTTGCCCTATCTAAATCCCAATACGTTCGTGAACTGCCTAAACTCCCGAACAGGAATCAAGGAATCTGTGGATCATGTCAACTTGGCAAACAGGTGAAAAACTCACATAAGGAAACATAAAACATTTGCACTAAACAAATTATGGCCCTACTGCACATGGACTTAATGGGACCAGTCCAAAGTGAGAGTCCTGGAGGTAAAAGGTATATTTTTGTGTGTGTTGATTATTTCTCAAGATATACCTAGGTAAGATTTCTTCGAGAGAAATCAGAAACATTTGAAGAATTTGAAAAATTGGTAAGGTTACTTGAAAATGAGAAATAAGATTCTATTGTCCGAATACGAAGTGACCATATGAGAGAATTTAAAAATAATGCTTTTACTGATATTTGCACCACACGAGATATTGCTCATGAATTTTTGGCTCCTAAAACACCTCAAAAAATTGGGTAGTAGAAAGGAAAAATTATACTTTATAGGAAATGGCCAGGGCCATGATAATTGGCAAGGACGTTGCTAAAAAATGGTGGGCTGAAGCAATAAACACTGGATGCTATGTTTCAGACTGTGTTTACTTGAGGAAAGGAGTAGGAATGACCTCGTATCAAATCTGGAAAGGAAAAACTCCGAACCTGAGTCACTTTCATGTATTCGAATACAAGTGCTATGTCTACAATAACCGACAATAGTTAGGTAAATTTGATGCTAAAAGTGATACATGTATGTTTTTGGGATGTTCTACAAACAATAGAGCCTTTTGTATATTTAATCTGAGAGCTAAAACACTTGTTGAAAGTACTAATGTTGTCTTTGATGACTCATTGGAAAGATTGGACATTTATCTTGATGAAGCAGGTTCATCTGCGGTACGACCTACATGTGACCTAGAGTATGAACAGATAGGAGAGACTGCTCAGACTCCAAAAAGTGAGGAGTCTAAAAAACATGAACCTTCCGCTAGAGTTCAAAGGAACATCCCAAAGAACTTATCATTGGAGCCTTGGTAAAGATGTAAAGACATGTGGAAAACCAAAACTTGACTACCTGGAGGGTTTAGTACATCATGCATGTTATACCTCTGTGATCGAACCAAAAACATTAAAGAAGCTCTCGAAGATGATAACTGGATATTGGCTATGAAAGAAGAGTTGGAACGATTTGCTAGAAATGATGTATGGACACTTGTATCATGACTGGACAATGCAAACATCATTGGAACTAAATGGATCTTCAAAAACAAAATTGATGATCATGGAAACATTAGAAGGAATAAAACCAGATTGGTAGCTCAAGGATACACGCAAATTGAAGGAATTGACTTCGAACAAACTTTTGCCCCAATCGCACGCCTGGAGTCTGTGAGAATTCTTCTATCCTTTGCTTGTATTAAAAAAATTCATACTTTATCAAATGGATGTAAAAAGTGCTTTTTTGAATGGTTTTTTAAAAGGTGAAACTTATGTAGAACAGCTCAAAGGCTTTGAAGATCCACATTACCCAACCCATGTGTACAAACTGAAGAAAGCTTTGTATGGACTGAAGCAAGCTCCAAGAGCTTGGTATGAGAGACTAACGAAGTTTGTGCTTGCACAAGGGTACAAGCAAGGAGGGGTAGACCAGAGCCTGTTCACCCAGTGGTCGAACAATGACATTATTATTGTAAATATATATGTGGATGACATTATGTTTGGCTCTACATCCAAAAACAAAGTGAACGACTTTGTCAAGGTAATGTCATAAGACTTTGTCAAGGTAATGTCATAAGAATTTGAATAAGTATGGTTCTTGAGCTATCCTAATTTCTTTGACTGCAAGTTAAACAAAGAAAAAATGGGATCATAATACATCTAGGGAAATATGCCAGAAATTTGTTTAAGAAATTCGGACTTAAAGGGTGAAAAATTGCACAAACGCCAATGGAAACAAACATCAAATTATCCAAAGACAAAAGTGGATCAAACGTTGATTCGACCCTGTACAGAAGCAAGATAGAAAGTCTCTTGTATCTCACTGCAAGTAGACCTGACATAAGTTTCACCGTGGGATTATGTTTGTATATATTTATGTAAGTAAGCAAATGTATGCATCTATGTATATGTGTGTGTATGTATATGTGTATGTATGTACGTATGGATGCATGTATGTATGTACGTATATGTATGTATGTATGTATGTATGTATCTAAGTATGTATATGTGTATGTATGTACGTATGTGTATGTATGTATATGTATGTATGTATATATGTATATGTATGTATGTATATATATGTGTATGTAAGTATGTATGTGTATGCATATATATATGTGTGTGTATGTATGTATGTATGTATGTATGTATGTATGTATATGTATATGCATGTACGTGTGTATGTCTATGTATGTATATACATGTATGAGTGCATGTATGTATGTATGTATGTATGTATTTATGTATGTATATATGTATATATGTATGTATGTATGTATATATGTATATGTATATGTATGTATATGCATGTATTGTAAACATACATAAATGCATATACATACATACGTACATTCTTACATATACACACATACATACGTACATTCTTACATATACACACATACATACATACATTCTTACATATACATACATTCATACATTCATACATATACATACATATATATTTACATACATACGGATACATACATATATACATACATACGAATACATACATACATACATGCACATGTACATGCATACGTACATACATATACATATACATTCATACATAGATACATATATACATACATGCATATACATACATACATACATATATTCATACCTATACATACATTCATACATACATACATATATACCTACAAACATACATACATACATACATACATACATACATACACACACACATACCTACAGACATACATACTACATACATACACACACACATATACCTATAGACATACATACACTACATGCACATACATAAATACATACATACATACATATATACCTACAAACATACATTTTACAAACATACATATACTTGCACATATACAAACATAAATACATACACTCGTATACATGTATACATACATACATACGTACATACTTACATATACATATAAATATACATATACATACATGCATATACATACATTCATACATATACATACTACATACACACACATATACAAACATAAATACATACATTCATATACATACATACATACATGCATACATACATACATATGCATACATATATACATATACATATACATACATTCAAATATACATACATACATGTACATCTACATACATACATAGATACATACATACATGCATGTACATACATACATGCATGTACATACATACATGCATGTACATACATACACACATGCATGTACATACATACATACATTATTACATATACATACATACATACATACATACATATTATACCTACAAACATACATTCTTACATATACATACATACATACATTTTTTTATTAGGACTTTTATACCTATTTTAAAAAAATTAATTAATGATATTTTAAAAAAATTAAATATATGACAAATTATTTATGTGCAATTTGATATTTATAAAATACTATTTTAATGAAAATTAAAGAAGTTAAAGTTTTAAAAATTACTTTCTATACTAAATTATGTTTTGCCGTATTTTACCCTACTACTCTTAAATTTATTGAAAATTAAAGAAATTAAAGTCTTCTTTTATACTAAGTGTCTTTTGGCGTATTTTATTAGGACTTATATATTTGAAAATTCTAAATACTTTTTAAAAAATAAATATAAGGAAATATTATTTATGTGTATTTTTTATATTTTTAAAATAAAAATTAATTTAAAATTAAAGAAATTATATTTTTCAAAATTATTGTCTATCCTAAGTAATTTTTTAGTGTATTTTGACTAGGACTTATATCATTATTTTTCAATTTCTTAAAAATAAAATTTTGGAAATTAAATATATAGAAAAATATTTATGTATATTAGTTAAAGAAATAAAACTTTTAAAAATTACTTTTTATACTTAGAGTTTTGTGTTATATTTTACAAGGAATTATCTCACTATTTTTGAAAAATTAATTAAAGATAAATTTTAATTTTAAATAAATTTTTATTTAAAAAATATAAGAATACACATAAATATTTTTTCCATATATTTAGTTTCAAAATTTTTATTTTAATTAATTTTTAAAAATAGTGATATAATCACTAAAATTGTCTAAAAACCAAAGTGATTTTAAAATGTAATTTATAAAAAATTTATATAATTTATTTTCAATAAATATTTATTCCAAAAATATCAAGATACACATATATAATTTCTGTATATAATTATTATCTAAATTTTTATTTGTAATTAATTTATAAATAATAGTAATATAAGTCCCTAGTAAAATTCGCAAAAAAAAACACTAATGTTAGAAAATAATTTTTATAAATTTTATTCCTTTAACTTCAAATTTTATTTTACAAATATCCAAATAAACATAACTAATTTGTGAGTGTCTATATATATATATATATATATATTTGAAATTTTTATTTTTAATTAGTTTTTAAACAATAGAGATATAAAAGTAAAATTTACCAAAAAAAATGAGTATAGAAAGTAATTTTTAATCATCTAATTGCTTTAATTTTCTATGATTATTTATTTTACAAATATCAAATAAATTAAATTATTTGTCTATATATTTATTTTTGAAATTTTTATTTGAATTAATTTAAAAAAAATAAACTAACTAATCTAACATTCAATATGCAAAATCCTAATAAGTAATAAATAACAAATATTTATAACTACAACATTGGGCTTATAAGACATGAGGATGAGAAGTAGAAATAAGTCATAAAATACGAGCATTTAAACTAGTAAAAAATCAAGCATATATATAAAAAAATAATTAGAATAATATTACATTCAATTTGCTAAATTCCAACAACTATAAATTGATAACTCAAAAAAAAATTATCAGAACAAGAATTTCACAAAATAAATTGAAAAATATATCAACAAAATATCATAATTCAAAACTCATTGAAGTAAGATGACATGATGAAAATAAATGAAAAATAAACTCATCCACCAAAAATATGAGTTATAAAATGAGCATTTCAACAAATAATAAGATACAAATATAAATATTCCAAAAACTAATAGAAAAATTAAATAATGTAAATGAAGAAATCATAGAACTTAGAAACAATCAAATTAAACAACTAAGAAGATAAACTAACTAGCATAACATTCAATCTGCAAAATTCTAACAAACAATGAATAAAAAATATGTATCACTACAACAAACATTGAGCTTATAAGACATGAGGATGAGGACTACAAACGGGAAGCGAACATATCGAAAATTAAATACACCACAAAAAGGAATAAGAAAATACGAGCATTTCAACTAGTAAAAAGCCAAGCATATTATACAAATTTAATGCAAAAAACGTAGAGAAATGAACAAAACAATCAGAATAAAGAAATCACTGAACTTGTACATAATCAAAACCAACAATTTATAAAATTAACAAGAATAATATGACATTCAATCCACTAAATTCTAACGACTGTAAATTGATCACTCAAAAAAAGTATCAGAACAACAAGTTCACAAGATAAAATTAAATTTGACCACACATCATCCAAATACAATTTAATCACTTCAATAAAAGAGAAAATATATCAACAAAATATCAAAATTCAAAACTCATAGTATCTTTTGTTAGAACAAATATTGATGAAGTAAGAAGACAAGATGAAAAAAAATGAAAAATAAACTCAAATGCAATCATCAAACACTACAATGATAGAGAAAAAAAAATGAACACAAATAAAAATTTACTAAAAATCAATAGCAATTGAAACAATCAATAAAATTCTAAACTACATTGAATGTGAAAATAAAATTGTTTAACAAATATGTATCATTAGAAAAAAGATTGAACTTAAAAATGGGAATAAAAATGAGAAGCAAACACATTAAAAATAAATCCAACACAAAAGGGAGTCAATACCCAAAGCAAATGAAACTAACAATTAGAATAAAGAATCACCGAACTAAAATAATAATCAAGATCTACAATTTACAAAATTAGCTAAATCAATCTCACATTCAATCTTATAGTTTCCTACAACAACTATGAAGTAATCAGCCAAAAAAATCATCAATTACAACACGATCACAAAATAAGCTAAAATATATTTCATCACACACCATCCAATGCAATCATCAATAATTACAATGATGGAGAAAATAATTCATCAAATGATCAAAGAGAAATGGAAAGCTAATTCATCCAAAAATGAAATCCACCACAAAAAACATGTCATCAAATATATGCATTTCAATTAGTTTAATGAAAATACACAACAAATGAACCAAACAATTATAATGAAAGAAGAATTCTACAAAGAAATTATCAAAATCTATAATTACAAAATAGCCTAAAGTAAAAATGGCAACCACATATTTGTTATTTGATATATGTGTATCAAATAGCTACTTTACAATTAATTTCAACACATATTTAGTAGTGCAGATAACAAATAATCATAATAAAATATTATTATTATTATTATTATTATTGCTGAAGGTAGAAAAACAAGAGTAGATAACGCACCATAAAATTGTAGAAAGTACTAGGTTACCTATCCAGCCCTCATTCTAAATCATTCTTCTTCACTTCTTTTCCTAAAAACAAAAAAAAGAATAAATTATTAACACATATCCAAAACAAAATATAAAAATAAACACACTCATAAAAGGAAAGGAGGAAGGGAATCAACTATATAGCATCTAACATACTTAATATGTATTTGAACAAAAAGTTAGAAAAAAATGTTATATTCGAAGAAATACGTAATGAAATTGACCATGCTGATTTATACATAAATTTTATAAGAAATAGTATCTATATACATATTATTGCATGACCATATTGCAGAAAATTGAAACAACATGAATACATGTCCACTTTCATATATATGTACAAAATACCTCACTTAAACCTTATAGCGACCAACATAAATAAACTAAATATGAAATAATTCAAGTAGTTAAAAGTAAATGGTGAATACTAAAATCTGTAAACTTGCACTTATACAATTTAATAAAAATAAAAGAATATTATAATAAAATAAAATATCATTTATAAACTTCTATACAAAAGGCAACTATATAGACAATAATTGCTTAGTAATAGATGGGGTAGGGTTAGTCGGGTCAACCAATCTATATATAATAATATTAGAATGAATAAGAAACATGTATACTAAAGCTTATATATGAAATAAAAATACATTGTGAGAAGCCTCATGCTTGAAATACATAGCTACCTAGTATTTATGACAGCTAATGTCTTTGAAAATGGCTGAAACTATATTTATGACAATGACATCATTTATACCTGGTAGTTCTTGTCATTTGTCCATAATTTGGATAGTTACATTCGGCGTCTTATCATTAGTGATTATTTGTCCATAATTTGGATAGTTACGTTCATCGCCTTATCATTAGTGATTATTTGTCCATAATTCAGATACTTACGTTCGTCGGTCTTATCCAGCACTACTGTGGTGTCACGGGGCGCTTCTAGTGGGTAATAGTATTTAGCGCACCGTGCGGTTAGCAGTCGACACCTTCGACTACTTCCGCCTTGCCAGCATGAACTCACTCTTGAGCTTGTATTATTGCGACGCAATCACACCCGAATGTGCTTTAGTAGCACAACGAAATGAAAGAACCAATTGTAAAAAAACTTGCTTTGTATTAAATATATGCAACAATTACAATATGCAAATTACAATTAATAGCAATGGTGGAGAGGGGGGCCTCCAGACAATTGCTCAGCTTTCTTTGAATACTCTATCCCCTCTATAGTAGTGAAAAATAAAAAAAGGCTAGTGACAGCACTAGACATTACAAAGCTGAGGAACGCAACAAAATCCCAAGTAGGGATAAAACTATATATATGACAAAACGCCCTACACCTAAAGACTTGGACTTCAAAAGAGTGCGTACAAGTTGCGGTTGCTGGCGGCCTTCCTGCTAAGTCGGGCATCCATTGGCGAAGGGTGTTGGGCGGCCTGTGGGGTGGCCCAAATTGTGGGGCTAATCACAGATGACAAGTTTATCCTGGGGGCTCAGGACATGCAAGGGTGGCATCCCGTGACAGCTCTCCCCCACCTGAGATGGCGACGTCCTCGGCGCCACTAAAGCATGATATGCATCAATGAGAGATTGGAACGCCTTAAGAGTCATTGCCCGCTCCCAAGTGTTCTCCTCTGCACTGCAACCTAGCCATTTCACCCAGTACTCTTTGTGTGGTTTTCTCTTACCTGCATCTCGGTGATTGAGAATAGCTTCTCCTACCCTTTTGTCTGTTCTGTGTACAAGTTTCATTTTTGGGCAGCATGGGAGGTTGCGAGTGGCATCTTCCCTGTCGGCCTGGTATGGCTTTAGCTGGCTGACATGTAGAACAGTGTGAATTCGCCACCAGGGAAGCAACGTTGGCCTGTAGACTACCTTCCCAATTCTTCTAAGGATCTGAACAGGTCCAATATATTTTTGCATTAGGCGTGGATCTCCAACTTGAGATGATTTGGAGAGCCTTTGATCCGGGACCTTAACCATCACCTTATCACCAACGCAATATTAATGAAGCGACGTTTCAAATCAACATACTTTTTCATCCGCTTTTGAGTTTTTTCTAGGCAACCACGGGTGAGATCAAGATTTTGCTTCCACTCCAGAGTGAAATTCTGCATAGGAGAAGTTCTTGCACCTTATGGGGTATCAATCGTGTGTGAGATGAGTGGTTGCTGCCCAGTACAAATCTCAAAAGGACTCTGATTTGTGGTAGAGCACTTTTGAGCATTGAAGTACAACTAAGCAGCATCCAGTAGCTTCACCCAGTCCTTTTGATTAGCGGTCACAAAGTGTTAAAAATATTGTTCCAGTATTTAGTTGAAGCGCTCAGTCTGCCCATCGGACTGTGGGTGGTAGCTAGAGCTCAGATTCAATATGGAGCCGAGTAGTTTGACGAGCTTGGTCCAAAATTTGCCAGTAAATCAAGAGTCCCGATCACTGACGATGTCCTTCGGCAATCCCCAATGTTTGACAATATGCTTGAAGAAGAGTTGAGTTGTCTCTTCTGCTGAAACTCTTTTAGGAGCTGCCATAAATGTTGCATATTTAGAGAATCAGTCTACCACAACGATAATAGCATCTAGTTCTCCAACTTTGGGTAGACCAATGATGTAGTCCATCGAAACACTTTGCCAGGGCCTATCAGGGATGGGCAATGGCTCCAGCAAGCCCGCTCTCTTCTGCCGATCTGCTTTGTCCTGCTGATACACCAGGCAGGTTTGCACAAAAGTCTCAATGTCATCTCGCATATGTGGCCAATAGTAAGCTCGATGAACTAGGGCCATTATGCGCTCTTCTCTTGGATGTCCCGCCTAGAGAGTGTCATGACACTCAACAATAATTGATTTCCATAGGTCCCCACCCTTGGGCACACAAAGGCGGTTTCCCTTGGTCCTTAAATGTCATTTTCGACCCAAAATTGTCGTGTTTTGCCCTGCTTGGAAAGATTCAACAGAGATTGGCTGCAGGGTCTGCTTTAGTTAACTCCCGTATCAGGCTTGCAGTGAGCGCCGCTATCACCTGAGGTTCTGCCAAATCTTCCATACGGCTAAGGGCATCCGCAAAGTGGTTACTGGAGCCGGCACGGTACTCCAACACAAAACTGAACTCAGACAGCTTCTCTTACCATCTTGCTTGCTTCCCAGTAAGCTTTGATCATGTCAAGAAGTGGCTAACAGTCGTATTGTCTATCTTGACTATGAAAGATAAGCCCAATAAGTACTGCCACCATTGTCTGAGGTAGTGGACAACAACCAATAGCTCTTTCTCGTGCACTGTGTAATGCCTTTCAACATCCTTCAACTTCAGGCTTTCAAAAGCAACCGGATGTCCATCTTGCACCAAGACTCCCCTAAGCGCATATTCTGAAGCATTAGTCTCCACCACAAATAGCTTTGACATATCCGAAAGTGCAAGTATCGGGTAAGTCGTGATGGCCTTATTTAAGCTCTCAAAGGCGGCTTGGCATTGGAGTGACCAATTCCAAGCTTCTAACTTCTTAGTCAAGTCTGTTAAGGGGCGTGCTATCTCAGAGTAGCCTTTCACAAATCTTCTATAGTAGTTGGCCAACCAGAGGAACGATCTGACTTCATGTACGTTGCTCGAAGGTTGCCACTCCTCGATGGCCTGAATCTTCTTTGGATCCCTGCGGATCCTGCCTCTCTCCATAATGTGGCATAAGAAATTGATGATCTCTTGGGTAAATGACTACTTTGAAGGTTTTGCATATAGCTCATGTTTGCGCAGCCTTGCAAGGACCTTACGGAGATGATTTAAGTGATCCGCTAAGGTCTCGCTATAGACCACAATTTCATCAAGGTATACCACCATAAACTCATCCAGAAAGCCATGAAGTACCTGATTCAAGAGGCTAATGAAGGTGGCTGGTGCATTTGTTAAGCCAAAAGACATCACCAGAAACTCGAATGCCCCATACTGGGCGACAACTGTGGTTTTGTACTCGTCTCCCTGTTTGATTCGGACTTACCAGTAGTCCGATCCCAAATCAATCTTTGTAAAGTATTTCACTCGACTAAGGCGGTTGAAGCAGTCTGCTACCAGTAGAATGGGGTACTTATTCCTCACTGTGATTTTCTTCAGTACTCGATAGCTGCAGCAAAATCGTATGGAGCCATCCGACTTCTTCTGGAAAAGAACTAGGGCCCTAAATGGTTACTTTGCGGGTCTAATAAGTTTGCACTCTAGCATATCTTTCAACTACTTCCTAATCTCCTCAAGCTTAGGTTGGTTCATGCGATACGGTGCTCTGGCAGGAGGTTTCGTGCCAGCCACCAGCTCAATCTCATGATCGATTGCCTTCTTCGGTGGGAGCTTTCGAGGTAGTTCATCTGGCATCACATACTCATATTTTTCCAGGGGCTTTCTCACCACACTAGGAAGCGGCCCAGATTTCTCGTTAATCTCTTCAAAGTGAAGGGCACACAAGAAGGATGGTTCATTGTGCATGCAACCCTTCTCGAATTGCATGGCCAACAGACTTCTCTCGCTCATCTTTTTGGCCCAGGTGGGGATAACACATAGCTTGTTCCCCTTCATCATCAAGGAATCCACATACGGGAGGACTGCCGTCCTGGTATCCAGCAAGAACTCTAGCCCAAGAATGAGTTTGAAGTCATACATCACCACAATGGACATGTAGGTCCTTCCTTCAAATGAGCCAAGTCTCAACAGCACGGACTTGGCAATACCGGCGATAGGCTACGCAGTGGAATTGATAGCCTTGACTCGCGCTACGCCTTTCTCTCGCACAAGCCCAAGTCTCTCTACTTCGGCGCTGGATAGATAGTTGTGTGTGGCACATATGTCGATCATGGCTCACACAGGCTTGCCATTGATTTTTACATCAACGAACATCAACCCTTTCTTCTTCTGGACTTTTGGTGGTTGATCTTCCTCAGTGTGGCTCATTAGAGCCGGTGCGGTCTTGCCTCTTTTCGATGGCACCTTCTTTTGGGTGGCCACCTGGTGGGATAAAGTATTGCATCAATGAGCAATGGCCTCAAGATTTTCTTCCTTGGGGTCATCTTCATCAAAGTTGCGCGGCTAGGGCTCCGCTTGTTTAGATTTTAGCCCAGGTCCTATAAGACTAGTCAAAGCATTCATCAACTTCTTCTTTAGACAATACTTTTTCCGATGGGGTCCATCACAGAGAAAGCACCCATCACTTTTCTGGGACGATGAACCCTGCTTGTTCTCCTGTTGAGGCTTTCGATTGGAGCTCCATTATGAGCTCCCTTCGGAGTGGGATTGTTTTTCTCCCCCATCCGTTTCGAACTTTGGCTTGAAAGATTTAACTCCACCCCTTTTGTATGGCTATTGCTCACGGGTGTTGGCCTATTGTTGTTGTTTCTTTAGGGCTCAGCAGTGTAGTCCATCAAACATTCGGCCACACTCATTGTGGCATTAGTGTCATTCACCTGTTGGCACTGCAGCTCAAGTTGTGCCTAGGGTTTTAGGCCTTCGATGAAGGTGAAAAGCTTGTCCTTCTCGGACATATCACGGATGTCTAGAATGAGGGCTGAGAAGGCCTTCACATAGTCCCATACAGAACCAGCGTGTTTAAGCTCTCTCAATGCCTGGCGGGCATTATATTCAACATTCACTGGGAAGAATTATTGTCTGATGGCATCCTGCAGCTGAGCCCATGTCTCGAGCTCCACCCGGTGATCTTGAATCTCTTTATGTTTGGTCCACCACTAGAGCTTTTCATCCCCCGTCAAATATATGGTTGTGGTGGACACTCTTTGATCCTCGTCTATGATATTGGCAGCCAAGAAATACTGCTCCATATCAAAGAGGAAGTTTTCTACTTCTTTGGCATCTTTGTATGCTCTTCGCTCTGGCACTCGATGCCTGGGCATCGGATCAATAAAAACTAGGGTGTTTCTCACCACCCATTGTAGTAGGCCAATTTGGATTTTTATTTTCTCTAATTGTCGATGCGTGTCAATCGCATTATTTGCCCTCATGGCCTTAGTTAATGTATTACATGTCTGCCGATTCTCATCAAGCTTGGCTTTCAGATCGGCCACCACTGATTCGAGCTCCGCAATTCTATCATCGTGGTGGCACACAGTTTCCTCTAGGGCACCCAATCTTTGGTTTGCATGTGAGGCTCTCCCCGTAAACAACTCATCATTACCCATCCTATCTCGGCCTAGTGGATCCCAAGTCGAGTCTCTGATACCACCTGTCACGGGGCGCTTGTAGTGGGTAATAGTATTTAGCACACCGTGCTGCTAGCAGTCAACATCTTCGACTACTTCTGTCTTGCCAACACGAACTCACCTATGAGTTTGTGCTGTTGCGATGCAATCACACTCGGAGGTGCTTTAGTGGCACAGTGTAATAAATGAACCAATTGCAAAAAATTTGCTTGTATTAAATGTAGGCAACAATTACAATATGCAGATTACAATTGATAGCAATGGTGGAGAGGGGGGCCTCTAGATAATTGCTCAGCTCTTTTTGAATACCCTATCCCCCCTATAGTAGTAAAAAAAAGGCTAGTGACAGTACTAGACATTACAAAGCTGAGGAACGCCACAAAATCCCAAGTAGGGATAAAACTATATACATGACAAAAAGCCCTACACCTAAAAACTTGGACTTCGAAAGAGTGCGTGCAAGCTGCGGTCGCTGGTGGCCTTCCTGCGAAGTCAGGCATCCGTGGGCGAAGGATGTTGGGCGGCCTGTGGGGCGGCCCAAATTGTGGGGCTAATCATGGATAATAAGTTTATCCCGGGGGCCCAAGACATGCAAGGGTGGCATTTCGTGACACCTAGCGTAAAAGAAATTCATCAAGAAATCAGCATCAACAATGGCGTAAAAGTCCCAAATTCATAGATTTGATAACCCAATCGATTTATAAGATACTTAGTTATTCCAAAAAAAAAAAAAAAAAGGGGAAAATTAAATCTTACACCAGTTGGGATTGTTGCATAAACCTCTAGATTTTTGCATCTTGGAAATGAGAAATAAGAGAGACAGAGTGATAGAGAGTGAGGGATATGAGAGAGAGAAGAGGGAGAGAGAGGCAGAGTGACGTAAGAGTAGAGAGGAGGGGGAACGAGAGTGAGAGAAATTAGGGATTTGGGATCCTTGCAGATTTTTACATCTCCAAAATGAGAACTGAGAGAGACTGTAGGACGGTGGTTGAGAGATATGAGAGAAGAGGGAGAGAAGAAAGAGTGACAGAGAGGAGAAAGAGGCAGAGTGAGAGAAATTAGGAATTTGGGATCCTTGTAGATTTTTACATAGAGTGAGGGACAGTGAGTTAGAGATATGAGAAAAGAGGGAGGGAGTTTTGTGTAATAGGCTGAAAACTTCAAAAGAAGGGATAAGAGTTACCAACACCGTAGGGTACGAGAATCCACGAATGGAAGCACTGCTCGAAGAAGAAATAAGATGAACGAACCATCACTAGACCAGTGAATGATGGCAAAAAGGGCCTTCATAAGGTGCTCTTGCGCCTCACTAATCCTTCTATGAATAGGTTTCCCACGCCAGAGCAGCCATGTGACTTAGCATTCTATGGCAAGATATCGAGATGTGGAATCTCTCGCAGAGTCTCAATCAGATAAAAATATCAAATGTCCCCTCTTTTTTCTTTCTCTTTGAGATGAATACTATATGTTAGCGGTAGGAAATTACCAGTCTAACTACTAAAAGGCATGCGCAAAGGGGAGTTTACCGTACCTTCGGCCCCTATGTTAGGTTTGTTCGATGTGTTTTGCCACCACAAGATCCAAAAACTTGCAAATTTCAGCCATATAAAGTGATGTCCCGTCTCTGGGGAGGAAGGAGAGTGAGATATATGAGAGACATTAAGGATTTTAGATAGAAATAGAGAGAAATGGGAGTCTCATTAATAGCTTAGATAGAGAGCAACGGTAGTAGAGAGCAACAGTAATAGAAAGCAACCGTAATATTGATTACTGTTGCTCGAGCTGTAAGAAAATAATTAATGAGTTGATCAATCAGCCCCTAACGGTCAAGATCATTTTAAAATTAATAGCCGTACCCATAAAAGAATTTTAAATTATTTTCAAATTGTAACTTAATCGGTGAGAGAGAGAGAATGGAGGTAGAAGCGAAGAAAACATTGGACAATAGCCAACTCGTAGAGAGTAACATTAGATCCAGAAAAATGGAGTTTTGGCGGCAATGGTTCCAACTAGTAGAGAGTAACGTTAGATCCAGAAATGGAGTTTTGGCGGCAATGGTTGGAACTGGTAACTAGTGGAAAACTCTCAAAGAAAATGCTTGCTGAAGCGCGATCTTGAATCCCACAAGAATAAGGTACCTTTTCTTTTTTTGAATTATCCTATTTTGTTGTCCATTTAGAGAGGTGATCGACTAAATTCCCATAGTTATTATGATCAAAAGGGTGATGTTAAAATTATCTGTGTGTTCCAGAAATTAGCATGTTTCATTGTGAATTTTTGTATTTTGAATTTCTTGTTCTTTTCTTTTGCTTACAGGAAGGTTATGAACAATTTGGATGTGCAATTGCGAGCTGTTTAAGGAGTCTGCCTCTTTGTCACAATGAGTCCATTTTTGCTACATGCGCTTGGTAATGATTGTGATCAAATAAACAACATTCTCTGATTATAATCCCAGTTGCTATGTTGGTGTTTGATGATTGGATCCATATTGACTCTCTCTTTATCATATTCTAAATTCATCCTTATGGTAGGGAGTCAGCCAAAAAGGGTGAAGGCTTTGATATAACGGCACCTCAGTACCTTGAGTCTAATCGCCCGAGTGGTTGTTCGAAGTGGCTTTTTCTCTTTAGAGAAGTTTGGCTCCCATTCTTTTGCATCTCCAACAACTGATTACTTTTGTTAATCAACCAAAGAGATCCCCCATTACCAGGGAGAAGGCACCGGTTAGTATGGATGAAAGTTTTTATGGTAGGAGCTATTACTGAGGCATCTAAGCCTCTATCTTGTGTAAGCAAGCAGTGTATCCCGTTAATATCTAGACCATGCTAACTCAAGGCCTTTCCCCCTATTAAATAGAATCCATCCGGTGTTCCCTTTCGAGTTCATATGGAGTCGATTTGATTTCTTACTTTCTAAGAAAGGAAGATATATTGTTTTAAGAAAGTATCCATCAGGCAGGTATAGCCATTCTCCAAGCACTAGGAAAACTTGTAGCATCACTGGGACATTCTGCATATCCGGTGACAGTCTCTTCGCTTTCGAAATCTCTTAAGTAACAGAAGGAGAGTTGCTATGAATAAAAATAATCATTCTATGTTTAATCGATAGTCGAGTAGAATTAGTGGTAATATTCCGGGTCTGCTTCAGCCTAACCTGTGCTTGAACCAGTGCTTTGACCAGATAAGATACTACATGCCCGGATGAGTACCCTTTGCCTGCAATATCTCAACCAACAACAATGGCTGGGGCTTCTTCACGCGAAGTATCTGAGCCCTTACCCGCACTGCTATCTCTATCTGAGAAGGTATCTATATCTGAACCTGGCTCTGCCTCGCTACCGATGTCTGAGGTTAGGTTTCTGTCTTCCTCTTCCATGTACCAAGACTGGAAATGTGGATTTGTCCACACTAGCTGTCCTACTAGCTCTTTTATTTCCCCTAAGGAAGTTTGTTAAAATCAAAAGGACAAGAGCACCTTTAATTAGCATTGATTGCTAATCCACTGAGGTCTTACTCAATATAGGGGAGGTGGACCAATCCCTTCCTCAGCTGCTTCTTATGCAGATCCGGAAAGCCACTTCTGCAAGACCTGCGGAGTTAGAGTACTTCTTGAACTGGGGCATTCACTATGGTATTCATCGGAGCAGTTAGAGCAGTGGCACTTTCCCATAGCTAAGAGGATATATTCCTAATTGAATCAATCAATTACTTAATAGATGTTTAGGTCTCACTTTCGAGATGGAAATACCTTCAAAGCCTTCTCCGAGAAAGCCTACTTTTGAACCCAATCTTTCCACTTCTATCCGCAAGGAGTCCTTCGTTCTGGATGCCATATAAAGGCCTATCTAGTAAGCAGAATCGCTAGTAGTTTGGGTCGGGGATCCGAACTCAAGATCTAAAAGAAGCGGCTAATCAAAGAAAGTCTGATGTTGATACTACAGTAGAGGCTAACTATCCATTAAAAAAAATCCTTTATTTGGATAAGCGCTTCGACCAGGCAAAACTCTCTTCAAACTTCAAGTGTTAAGCATATAGCTCTGTTTGCCTAGAAAAGGTCCAATCATGCCCAATTCTCGGGATTAGAAACATTAAAATAAGAACATACTAATAATGAAAGAACCTGCGAACCAATACCTCAGATCTGGTGTCTCTGATCGAAGAACTATTTTCATTCTAACCTATGCAATTTCTCTATTCAACGGCCTACCGCTTTATCACCCAGTTAATGCCATCTTCAATTAAACTAAAAAGGAAGTACTAGAGGAGCTCTCTCTCCACTTAGAGACAAAGAGAATAGGCGCCTTGAGTATGGGTTCTCACATAACTTCACTCTATTATCTCAAAATCAGTCTTTCAATAGCATCAATTCAAAAAACCAAAAAGAAAGAACTGAAGAATCCAATTAAATATGAGAATGTTATGGCCTTTCAAAAAATAGATGCTTCTAAAGATCCATTTCCAAACCAAAATAATGGAACATTTTTTCTAAATCATCAAAGAGCAATCTAAGTAGGATTTTGAGCACATCAGAGGGCAGAGTGAACGCACGAAGCAACTAATTGAGAACCTTTTCTTTATGGTTTATGCTTTTTCCAGTCTTTGTACTTTCACGAGTCATTCCTATAGCGTGGATGAATGGCAATCTTGAAATGCCCTGGTAATGGCCTCCACTTCAAGGATGACTCAACATCCCAACTGGATAAATATAAGTACGAACACCCTTGAATCCTTCTCTCTTTAACTTCGATAATAGGGGTAGTTGGGAAAAAGTCCCGGGGTCGGCGATTTACCACTAAAGAATTGCCATTTTTTTACCCTTCATGTGTAATACCATTACAGGGGTCCTCAACTCGCAAAATAAGCATGATCCAATCCTATCTTTAAACGAATTCACTACAGTCCTAAGGGGTCATTCTGGATAGTCAAACTTAAGTTAGGAAACCGTTGGTTAGGGCATCGTCGCGGGCAATTAGGAAGCCTAGATTGAGTTCAAATAAAGTATTTCCTTCATTCATTGGATAAGTAGTCTTTCCCTTAGAAAGAGATCCCCTGTTGTGTGTGTTGTGGGCCATGTAAAGCTCAATTTAGTAAACACAAGATGTAGGTATTCCTAGGTTTGGCCTTCTAGTGGATACTTCGATAATAGAAGCTCCCTTCTGCATGAAGATCATTCGGCTTGCCGAATTGAATAGGACAGGCACTTTCTCGCTCTACTATTATGAATATTCCTTACTAGACAAGGCATGTAGCTCTCTTTTCACAACTATTTCCTTCATCTTATTACTATACAAACATGTCCGCTATGGGTATGCAAACCGGGGAGTCACGCCATACTGTCTGTGAACAATGTAAGTCGGAGGTGACCATCTTCTATTAAAGCAGAAACGTCAGGCAATTCTTTTTTCATAGAGAAAGATGTCCTTTGCCCAGCATTTATCAATGAAAAAACTTTAGAGGTTCTCCCCTCTGTTACCAACCCTAGTGGTCAAACTTTCCGGGTTCATGCAATTACTGAGTCAGACTTTGGTTATTCTCCAACATTTCCCAGTGATCTGGGAAAAAGAGATCTTTTACCCTTACCGTTCCGAGGGTGAAGAGAAGAGTTCTTCTTACTTGTATTTGCTAGTAGTGAATGATATCTATATATGGTCGTTAGACCCTACATTTTCATCGTTTACTATAGAGGCCCCTTTCTATCTTTGTTTGCGTAACCGCCCCTTCATTGGGCGTATGTAAATGCCCGGTAGTATGAGCTACTTCCTCTTAGAGTGATCACTAGCATTACCTATTGAAGACTTTCTTATCCACAAAGGACTCTCTTTCATGACGACTCCCCCTAATACCTCTTTTCACTTGGCAGTCTATCTCCGTTAGCGCTTTGGCTCTTATTTCTTTCTATTTTTTTATATATGATATTATTTCCCCGGTTAAAGTAGTAATCTAAGTGAAAGCCTTTCTTTCTAAATGACATTTCTCTCTTTTATTAGGATAATCTAAAAGAGAATTTCGTCTTTGTAAAGTCTGTTGAAAGTTCAAATTACGCCTTTACTCTAGCTGCTCTTGGTGGTTGAGTAAGAGCATTGAGCTTAGGCCTACCCGTACTCTCAAGGTAGGGTAGTTCAGTCACCCGAGGATCACTCTCTCCAGAGTCAGCAGTGTAGGAGTGCAAAACCAAAATCACATACGTAGGAGTTGACTGACCTAGTTTTGCTTTCTCAAATGCATAGAGTGAGAAGAAAGTAAAGAGAAGTCAGGCAAAGAAACCTGCTGCTGCGTACTCAGGTGAGTTATTGCACCCTTCCTTTATGCGGATTGGGCACAAAGGCTTTTGGTGGAAGAAAGATCGTAGCTCAATCTCCCCCAGAAGGGTTCGGGGGACTACCTCCGATTTTTTATAGCCGATGCTAGGATGTACTGGTAATTCGGTTACTTCTATAACCTTTGTAAGAAGAGCCGGATTAGGACCAGTTTTCATGCCCCTTCCTGGATGAATGAGTTGGGTGCCCAGTACTGATGCTGACTTGGGAACCATGTCGAAGTTCCCTATCTATCTCTTCTTGAGGCTTTCCATCCTACTATAGCAAAGTCTGACTCTTGGATCAGATCAACTAGCTTAGTAGCTCATCTGATTAATTACCACTCTAAAGAAATAAAAAAGCCCCAAGTCACATGGAGTATTAGATCATCTTCTATCGACTAAAAATGACTTGGGCGTATAGTTGGGAATTCAAGGTCGAATACTTGATCCACCTGGACTATGGTTTGATCATAGCATGACTGGTAGTCTTGGAATGACTAATATAGTCCCTCAAGCTTACAAGCAAAAGGTGAAAGCATGATTACAAAGGAAGTATGCATATCTTATTCCAATCAGCTCATCTACTGAAAGAGGAGTACTTGATTTATTCAATGGTATTCTTCTTACTTCTTGGCAGCTTTCTCCAGTACCAGCTCTGAAAGCTGAGGTCTCTGTATTGATTGCTGTTTAGGGTCTCACCTATCAAGTAGTAGAGAATTGGAGAGAGACAACAGGACGTGCGGCATGCTGCTCGTCGTTGTTCACCTGCTCCCTCGCCGTTCCCCTCACCCAACACGCCACCGTCAACATATGTCGCAAGTCGGGTTCCCCCACCCCCCTCCTAAGGCATACAGAAAGAGCTACAAAGCAACTAGGGTAGAAAATGAGAGCTAAAGGGGTCGTCAGGAGTGATGGCATTTGGCGATCAGTGACCGGCTTACGGGACTGATGCCAAGTGGTTGGTTTACTGTGGTTACCGAATGAAGCCTTTACTAAGTGTTTGCTTCCTACGCTAATTATTCTGGAAGTGCTTTTCTGGTAAGAAAGTGTGAGTATTTGATCGTTTGTGAAAGGTATGTTGCAGTTTAGGGTCGCAAGAATCTGGATCTCTAAAAGCAATGACGAGGAAGAAATCAGTGGTTGCACGAAGGGTGAAGTGCAAAGCTTGACTTTGGATGCTTTCTACGAATGCTGCATGTTAAGCATATGCTTAGACTTTTGGACGAATAGTCAAATCATGCCAATAAGCCAGATTGTAGCCACCAAAATGGAGCTATTTGCAAGAACGTATATTATACGCAATTACTGAAAAAGCAGCTCTTCCTAATTCGATCTTCTTAGTGATTTATTGAAAAAAGACGTGGAATAGGAAATCCAAAATACGCCAAAAGCTTCCAAATCGAACATGCACAAGAGGTAAACAACTGAAATCAAGACTAGCACTTTAAGATGAAGATAGAGATTCATTACTAGTATCCTTGTTTCAATCTTCTACTCCTCTAACCTTTCCATCTTCCCTTTCCTTATTCTTTCTTGAACTTGCTCTTTAATCAAGACTTTCCCTTTGCCAGCTTCTTTCTTTACTTTGATCCAGACTAGCTAAGCTAACTCTTTAAGCTAAGTCAAGGACTGAATATCATCCAATTGCTTTCGGAAATAAGAAAGGCAGTACTTTCTGAGTGAAATCCAATCTTGTCTTTATACACTTTTTGTCTTGTCTATCTCATAAGAATAAAAGAAAGAGCAGAATATCATAGGAATTGTGCTAGGTTCTTCTACATGCTTCAATAAAGTAGACTTCTGAACCCAATCTTCCCACTTCTCCTTCACTGAAGGTTTGTGATCTAGTAGCAGTTTAGAATATGTTTGTTTTTGGAGTTCTTTCTCCGATTGAAGTGGAAAAGAACCATTTTCCTTCTTTGAAGGCCAGGTCAATTAGATATCTTTCCCGGGTATCTTTCTCTTCTTTTTCTTGGTTGGCTAACCCTATGAATGAATTAGGCTTATACTGGTATCCACGATTGGGTAGGCCAGTACCAAACAATTCTACTGGTAGGTCAGTCAATCTAAGATCTTGATCTTCTAAAGTGAAATTCACCTCATCCAGCACATCTTCCTATTACCGACTTTTGTTCTTTATTTGGATCTTCACTCCAAAATTCTGAAGCGAGGAGAAAGCAGTTATTCGCCTACTTCACAGGAATAGATGTGATACGAAAACTGGTTTATTTAAATGGTAAAGACCAGCAAAAGATCAGTCAGAACAACTCATCCAATTCTTGCAAGAGGTTCGCTAAAGGTTTGATTAGTGCAATTCTCGCTTACGCTTCCTTTATTGGCTGCTCACTTCCCGTCAGCTAAACGGATGACTTCGATCGATGTCCGCTTTCCCTTGAGCTTTTTCTTTAGTCAATTCACTCTCTAGTTTCTTGATTTGTTTACGATCTATATCTTCATATTTTTGCTGAATCCGGCTGGTCAGTATACGCGACTGCTTCTCATTCCTATACAACTCATCTCGTTAGCAAGAAGAGCGTAATATGGCGATAACTCCTCCTGAAGGTTCAGACTCTCTTCTCTCAGTTGCTCTAGAGACTCTCGGTGGGCTATTTACCTTCTTTCTCTTTCTGAAAGAGCCTCGAGTCTAGCATTCCAAGTCTGATCATCAACAAAGATGAAGGACTTGCTAATTGGATCCCACCTTCGATGTAGTTGTTGGGTAGGAGCTATTTCCTTACCGACTGTTGTACTTCTTCCTAGGGACTTGGCTTATCGTTAGCTCAGGGACTTTGGTCTTCATTAGCTTGCTCTCGCTCCTTCTTGAGCTCCAGGATTCGTACTAGAACTCTGCCTTATGACTTAATAGATTGATTATAGCTGAACTAAAGGGATACTTAACTGTTGGAATCTTTCTTAACTTTCCTTAATAATCTGAAAGCAACTTAAGGAAGAAGAAACTCCTTTTGAATCTTGGATTGTACAAGACAAGCACTAAATGGAATTGATAGAGGTGTGTAGCAAGGTATCCCATTCCAGTTGATTGATGTACTTGCCTTGCTTCTACTTGAATCTAAATTCTTGAGTGAATATTCACTTATTAACATAGCTTGATTGTGTTGGAATATCATGAATATTCTTGTTCTTTTTTTAACTCCGCTGTGTATTTGCTAATGGCAACCAATTTGACATTAACTTCCAGTTTCATAGAGATTTTAATAACCAATCTTTTTAGGGTGGTGTATAAAAAACATTGAGTGGGCTGAGATCGATAGAAATACAGGATTGCTGACTAGATAAATACTTCTTCCTTCCTTTACTTTTCTATACAGAAAAATTGTTCATTCTTATCATCTCCAAAACTGTTGCTAGATCTAAACATAAAAGGATGATTGTGATACAGCTAATCACGCCCTTCATGTCGAGTTTACACTCAAAGGGGGTGAAAAGGCAACAAATCAAGCGAATGAAATTAGGCTGATTTACGACCATATTAGATGCTTAATTAGGAGAAGCAAGTAGGAAATTTGGTAAATAAATATTGGGGCTGGATTAGTTAGGAAAAAAGCAGAATTTGTGGCTTGGGCAGAGCAGGTCTTCATCTAAACCAGCTCTCATTTCCACTTCCGGCTTTTTACCGTATCAGATTCTTTTGGTTGATAAATCTTTCTAATGCAAAATTTTTTGTTTTTGCATACCAGGACAGCTCAGTCAATTGATAAATTTATAGCAGCATCCTACACGAAGTTTCTTACTCACAATGAGACAATTCAAAGCTACTACATAGTAAGTTTCTCTGTATGTGATCCTTTTCCACCCTCTCTCAGCCATCTTTTGTTTGCTAGTGATTGTGAAGTCATATATAGTTTTCTGGTGATGAACATATATAGTTTTATGATTTTGACCTGAGAAATTACTCGTTTACGTCTTTACTTTTATATACAACAAAGTTGTCCAGTCCCTAGCATCTATCAATAAACTAACCACTGTGACAGTGAGTCCACTTTTGTTATATTATCATACGTCTGCACTTGGTAGTGATTGTGATCAGATGAACAACATTCTCTTATTAGAATCCCAGTTGGTATGTTGGTGTTTGATGAAACTGTGGAGGTCTTTCTTGCACCTGGGACTTCAGCTTCAATAACACAATGCACGTTTACTTAATGATGCGGTTTTTTAGTCTTTACTTTTGTGTAATTGGCTTATGCTTCCGCATGCAACCTATGATTTTTTTATTTCTTTTATATTGTTTTTTTGGTACAAACTATGATTTAAGTTGATTCCCTAATTTGAAATTTAGCTAGAGATCATTACATTTGTTTTCTAGAAAACTATGATTGATGCTATTAATCAGCACACCAGCGAATACCCTCTTTAGCTCTAGCTCAAGTGAGCAATAACTGCTTAACATAGCTTGATTACGTTGGAATATCAGAACTTTTTTTGTTCTTTTTTCACTTGTTTGTGTACTTGTTAATGGCCTATGTTGTGGACATACAACTATAATAATTCTGAAACCCCTTATTCCATATCTAGTCAAACCAATTTGACATGAACATTCATTTTCATGCTTTTATTTTATACTAGTATTTCTCCCCGTGCGTTGAACGCACGATTTATAATATAAAAAGTAATATAATTTTAAAATAAAATAATTATATAAAATATATTTTTAATAAAATTATTTAAAATAAAAATATTTCACAATATAAAAATATAATAAATATTAAAATATACAACAATAAATCTATAAAAAAAATTATATTTAAAATTAATTTTTTTTATATGTGCAATATGGATATCGAATTGAAGATAATGAAAAGATGATTACGTTGATAAGTTTTTCATAAAAAATTGAGTTGAGATAACAAAATTATAAACATTTAAAAATTAGAGTGAAAAAAAAAAGAAGGAAAAAATCTGATTGGACTAAAAATAGAAACAAAATTCAGACGGAAAAATGGCAATCTTGTAAAATATTCCCAACTAATAACTATCTAAGCTTATTTCTTATGCATCTTATGTCTCTCTGCCTATAAAATTTGATTTTCCTAGGTATTGCATGGATTTATTGTAACATGATTTTTCTGTAGATATGGTGCATATTTAAGCTATATATGGGCTTGTTGCCTCTGTTTTGGAATATTTTTTCTATTTGAAGATCTATGATGTTGTGATATTCATTTTTTTCTAATTCCCTGTGGGTGGTGACCCTTCTTGACTTGTTGTGATATATGACCAATGTGTACGCACCTTTCAGGATGATGATCGATACAAGGATGATTTTCGAAACCTGAAAGTTTGGTTAGAATATGTAAATGTATTCCTAAGTTATCCCTTTTCGTGCATATTCATTGTGTATAAGGCTGATTTATTACCATAATAGTTGCTTTATTTAGGAGGCAGAAGTTAGGAAAATTGATAAATAAATATTGGGTTCGGGACTAGTTAGTGAAAAAGCAGAAATTGTCTTCCTATCAGCCTTAGGCAAGGTACGTCTTCATCTATCAATAAACCAACCAGCTCTCATTTCCACTGCCTGTTTTATATGATATTATATTCTTTTGGTTGATAAATACTTTTAATACAAGGTCTTTCTTATATTTTTGTGCACATGGAATGCTCAGCCTGTCAAATAATTTATGACAGCAACCTTCAAGAGGTTTCAATGAGACAACTCAAATCTACATATATACAAGTAAGTTTCTTGTATATGATTCTTTTTCACCTCTTTCTGCCATCTTTTGTTTGCTAGAATTTGATTGTGAAGTCATATATAGTTTTCTAGAGACTAGAATAAGTGGAGTTAATCTCGAGTCTTTATACATTTCCTCTACTTTGCACATGGAACAGAAGAATAAAAATAAAAGTGAAATTGAGATCTTCAAGTGTGGGCTTTCAAAGTAACCTTTTTTCTTTATATATTATGAATCCATAATTCCTTGTTGACCAAATATTGGTTTGTACTATAGGAGTTTGATGTAAGAGATGCACATATGCTATCAACCATTTGTTTTATTTTCAATGAGTTTATTATAGTCTGTGTAGTACTCTTTGTTGTGACTTACAATTTTGTGCTTGTATAGTATAAGGAATTGAAATATTTTGTGTTATGAGGGAAAGCTTTCATAGGATAGGCTACTGCAGAAGTTTGTCATCTAGTCTTATTAAGATTATGTCTATAGAATCTTGAGTTGACAGCTTAAGTTGAGATTAATGAAATTTTATGATTGTTGGTTGTATTAATTACCTCGTTTCATTTTTATTTCGCTATACAACAAAGTTGATTAGCCCCTGTCATCTATCAATAAGCAAACCAACTTTATTTCCACTATTAGAGAAAAAAAATTGTCTTTGTATACACCTTGAATAGGATAGCATAAGCAGTTGGGATCCCATCTAGGGGAACATGTGCCCTTTTATCTATTAATAAACCACTCAAATATCATTTCCACAACCTGTTTTTTACTCTATCAGATTCTTTTGGTCGGTACATCCTTTTATTAGAGTAGCCAACTTGATCATTTGTTTCTAAAAACTTATGTAGCCTAGAAGAAGTTTCTTACTCGCACAATGAGACACCTCATAGCTACAAATGTAAGCAAGTTTCTCCTTATTTGATGCTTGTTTGCCCCCTCACGACCATCTTTTGATGTAACCTCTGCTTAAATTTAACTTGGCTTTTGTAATACCTCGATTAATTATGTGTAATATAATACTTATTTATAATTAGATTCAATGGGCTTTAAGCTTTTCCTCAATCCAAACTTTAATTTTCAAAGGGTCTAATTCTTTTACTTTCGAAGCCTATCCATTATGTATGACAAGTTGAGTTGGTTGTTGGCCCATTAACTTAGGAATTGCACGTGAGTTCAACTATTTGTAAGCATTCAATTTTAAATATGATTTGTAGTATCCATGACAACATTCAAGTTGGTTAAATAAATTTCATTTCTTAAGCCATCATAAGTATAATCTTATGATAAGTATTATTCGAGAATAAATGACTAGTTATGGAATAATTTATGAAACCTTAATGGATTAATAAAGGATTAGAGAATCTGGATTTGAAGATTTCAAACCTTATAAATACTCTTCTCAATTTATCCAATTTTAGGAATGCACAAAAACAAGGAAAGAAGAATATAAGATCTCGAGCAGTAGAGTTTTACTTACCGCATGAAATTTTCACAATTTTACACACAACATTCAAGGTACGTTTATTTATTTATAATATCGGTAGCATGTCTCATTTATGATTGACATACATGATTTATTTACCAATACAAGATTTGCGTTATTGTCCAATACAAGATTTGCATAATTGATTAATACAAGATACACATGATTGCATTATTGCCTCATACAAGTTCACATAATTATATTGTTGGTCGATACAAGATATATATGATTTATAAGATAACAATATTTATTTCTATATTCTTGTTATTTAGTATTATTTGCATGATGTATTTAGTTTTGAGAAATAAGGCATGGTGTGCTGGATGTGGTTCATCCCACAAATTTTACCATCATCCCCATAAATTTTATCATTTTTTAGGTTAAGGAACTTGATATGGTAGCAAAGTACGGATGATGGTGGTCATATAATCCAAGTTTGGTTATGATTGGGATCAAATAAATAACGAGTGGGAACTTTTCAAAGAAAATGTCCGCCCCAAAGAGCAGTTGCAATACCCACTCTTCAAAGAAAATGTCCGCCCCAAAGAGCAGTTGCAATACCCTCAACTCCAAACCCGATTCTCAACTTCGAAGGTGCTAAATCAAATACTTTTTATTTCCACTGGTGATCAAAGGCAATGCCATAATTCTAACTAAAGCTATAGATGCTCGGATAGATCTACTTGTTTTATAAAATGTTTTTTTGTCTTTTCTTTAAGGCCACCCCTTTGCACAACACATTTGAATGATCTTTTCGGCTTTCTCTTTTCTTTTCTAAGATGAATCGGTCCACTAATCACTCGCCTAGTTTTTGTAAATTTCCCCTTTTATTGTTGAATTTTGACACAAATAAGAGGCTGATTGAGGCTATGGACTAGTTTACCGGCAAAGGCCCTCTTCAGCCTTGGCTCACGCGAGTAATACTTAACATAGCTTGCTAATGTTGGAATGTCATGACTTTTCTTTTTCTTTTTGACTCGGCTATGTACTTGATCTATGAATTGTGGCCTGTAATTGTAAGGTATTGGTAGAATTGGGAAGATTTGATGTCAAGAATTAAAATGGCAGGGGAATTGGTTACAATTGTGGATATTTTATAAAATATGAGAAAGTATTGGTAAATACCGATCTCTATATCAATATTGGTTGAATATAGGTTAAATTGATCAGAAATTGATAAAATATAAAAAAATATTACGTATCAAAAAATGATATGGATTAGTTTCCCAATCACACTGATAATAAGTTCGCAGTGGTGGAGATGGTGAGCCAAATTGGGTGGTGCTAAGGTTGGGGGTTCATACTTTTAGCAATTGGAATTATTCTGATTTATGGCTAAGGGAATTGATGTCTTTGATATTTACGAATAATTTCTCAATATTATAGAAAATTGGTACTTCGATCTATTGTTTCCAAACACGTTGCAGAATGAAATATGAATAAATGAGTAAATGTTGTGGATATTTTATAAAATATTTGTAAATATCAATTATATCGATATTGGTTGAAGCTAGATTAAATTATATTGATTAGTTTACAAGTCAATATTGGTCAAAACAACGATGATAATATAAGTTCACAGTATCAGTACTTCACAACTTTTTGAAAAAAAATTAAAACATCAAAATTTTTAACTATTTACTTATAGGCAACAATTTCATTTCTATTTTACTATGTGTTACAAAAGAAATTATTTACAGTTCAAGAAATCGAGGTCAAAAAGATTATTTTCCAAACTCATTTTAGAAACCTATTCAAACCGTTTCAAAGATATTTGACAAGATCCATTGTTTTATACTTAAATGGAAAGTGTCACATTAAAAAATTCTTCAACGTAGCTCAAAAAATAAACAGTTTGTTGTAGCAAAAGAAGGTTTTCAACAAAATTAAGAAATTAGAATAAAAGCTTACACTGTTTCTCACCAAACGAAACCTTGTGTTCCATTGTTGGTTTCTATGAAAAGAGTGGAGTTCAAATGGTTAAATAAGAGAAGATGACGGGAAGAGGGAAGAAAATGACATTTTAGTGTTTTATCAATGTCTATTTTAGCAGCTTATTCAGGTAAAATGGTTCCACCATTTGGCTTGATAGTGAATACAAATACATTTCTCTCCATCTCTCTCTCTCCCTCTCTCCCTCCCCCTCTCCCTCTCCATCCTTGTGTGATAAATAAGGCACATCTCTTCTTAGTTGATAACTTAAGCAGCCATCGTACTCACCACAACAAATTCCAGGGGTGGACGAAATTTTTGTTTTGCAGTCTAAATCCCTCCCTAAAATTATTTTTAAAAAAAAGGGGAAACAAGTGAACCCGCTTATTAGAAAATGAGATATGAGAGTGGATGGTTATTTTCAAGCATACATCTCGTCAACATTGCACTCCCCTAAGAAAACCTTCACGCTTCTCGGTGAACCACAGCTACCTTCAGCAATTAAAGCTCTATCATTTGCAGCCATGTGTGCTATTATCTTATATATCATTTCAATCTGCAACCATCAAGTGTAATAAAACCAGTCATTTGCTGCTTTCTACAATGTACAACCAAAATAAAGATTTGAATCACTATGTACTTACATCGTCAGGGGCATGGCAACGTTCTGCTATTTCTTCTAGTGTCAATGGTTCAACGGGCTCTTTACAGCTACAAGATACATAACCATACAAAAAATCAATGCATGTCTTTAAGCTTTGTCGCTTGGATAAAGATAAGATTCTAACCATAGGACAGGTAAACTGTAAATGCACAAATAATAATTCGATTCAAGTTGCCAACAAATTGCAAACATTCTCAGAAGGCACTACTAACAAGAAGGAAGATTGAAATCAGAATTTGCAGCCCAGCTTTGGGGGGGGGGGGGGGGTAATTCCAAGTTCTCAGTGTTTATACTCATTCATGGGGATGTCAAGTTATTCATAACAACTAAACGAGTTCCCATTCCTAGTATTTATTTTGCTTAGTTAAGCTAAAAATTTTAGGGAAGATTATAGCTATTACTTGCTTTTAAAAAGAGATTGCTACCTTCTTTCCTGTATATATTGTGTTCCCATTATTCATCAACAGATAAGAAGAAAATCTGAATTTCCTTTCACATTTTATATTTTGTGCGTCACAGAGCATATTTTATTTTTCATCTTTGTCCATGTTTATCTGTGATCTTTATTGTGCAAAATCTAATCTCCCATGGAAGTATTGGTTAACATATATGGTGTCTAACATCTTGTCATAAATTAGCTCCCTACATTTGGTTTTTTGCTTACAGATTAGCCAGTAGCTCCAATTACAGTATCTAGACCTGGTTCTTTTGAACTTATTCAAGTACAATTCATTATTCTTTTCCCTAGATTCTTAAGCAACAAAACTATGGTTTTCACTTGTATTTATTTCCCATGTCCATATACTCTGGAGATATCAACTTCGATGTGTGTCTTAATTCTTTTCTAAAAAGTTGTGAGGCATGTCTAGAAAAATATTGAGGTTCCCAGATATCTTTAGGATCTACTCACTCACTTAACCATCACCCTTTAAGAATAGCAACCTGATCCCAGTTTTCTATGTTAAAAAGGATTCTTGATAATGTTCTAAAGCAATAATATCAAACAGGGTCCTATAAGTTTTCTTAGCCAATATTATAAGAATACCTTGCTTCGTTTAGTACCACCAGGACACGCTTTTGAAGAGCTAAAACTTCTCCTGCTGCTTTTTTTCCAGCTTCAACCCCTGCAATTATGTCCAAAACAATACAGTAATTTACGATTCCATAAAGAGCAGAATAAGAAGCCCAAGGAACCATAAGCCATCTGTGACATCCATGACAGCAAATAATTCAGAAACTTGTGCCAAACACAAGATGTAGCTGCATTTACACACAAACATATAGTCCTGATTAAAATCCCGATGTTTTTTGTTAAAAATACTGGTACATAATTATAGAGAGAGAGAGAGTCAGAGACGGAGGGGGGGAGAGAGTATTGATAGAACGCACAATTGGGCTTCTTTATGGAGCAAACTCACAACAATTACATAATCTAGTACAAATTTTTGTGTTAAGTTTTGCCCCATAATAAACCAAACATTTGGGATCTATATCAATTCCCTTCATTCTGCAAGAATCTAGTGCAGACAAGAAAAGTGAAGTGGGATGCTATACCGGGTTGGTGGTAGGCATTGATATTGACTAATGAGGCATAAATCCCAACTGCTCGCTCATAAAGTGCTACTAGAGCCCCAACAGATCTGGGCGTCACCTCTTGAACAGTAACAGTAATAGACTCCCGGTCATTGGCATATAAAGCAGATCTTGTCCCCTGAGTTTGAACCACCAAACAAATATAATTAGGGAACAATAATATGATTACAACTTAAACTAAGCAACCAAATAAACAATCCTAGGATTGTTTGTCATGGAATCAAAAGTCGAACTTCACTTCTAAAATAACTTAAATCATTAATCTATAACCTCATCCAAATCAAATAAACAGTAGTTTATGGTGACAAACATATTATTATCTTATCCTTCACAAACAAGTAGAGGCAACAGGACAAATTTTGGGAGAAACATTCCCATGTAAATTTGCGTTTTTGGGCTTTACTGTCTTTTGTTTTCTTTTCTTCCTTTCTTCTTTTTTTTTTTTTTTTTTTTCCCAATCACCATCTAAACTAAGTGGTTTTTGTATTTATAATTTCCATCAGAATATTCCATCAAGATTACATCACATACACCACATGAGATTTTGAAGCATATTTTTTGTTATATTTTGCATCCTAAACATCATAATTTCCACTTTTAGCATCTGAACTTAACGTTTATTCTTTTTTTTTTTTTTTCTTTTCTTTTTTCACACTTTGTATCTCTGCATCGCCAGATATGGTGAGTACAAAAATGCCAATTAGTTCAGATGGTGACCAAAAAACGTACCTGGAAAGACAATAAAAAAAAAAAAATCCCCCAAAATTTTGGACAAAATACTAAAAGTCAAATAGTTTCTGATTTAATTCTCATATAATATTAGGACAAAAGTTCAAAACTGTGACAGTTGTGGTTGAGGGAATAGATAAGACCTCATAGATTCAACAATCCTAACCTGTAAGAACCCAAAGAGGTAGTCACCACTGGTGACACCTGGCTCAAGCTCCCAATCATGACCTGGTGGTCTATCTCGTAGAACTTCAATGAACGTAACAAAAAAGTTGTGTACCCCATCTCGAAGTTGTTGTATGTAGCTGTGAAAGAGAGATTTTCAGATATTTTCAGCAAAATGCCATCATGTGCATCCAAAATTCATTAAAGGTAAATGAAACACATACGCATGCTGATCAGTGCTTCCTTTGTTTCCGTAAACAGTTATCCCTTGATTTACCTTCAATTTATAAAAATCACAAGAATAATACATGACAGCAATCAGATCAATCTGGCTACAATATCTGATAAATTATATCTCGATAATGTACTGTTCTCAAAACTAGATAAATTCATTTAATGAATGCCAGCAGGATCAAGCACATAGTTGCTTAGAAAATGAGAATGCTAAATTCACACTGTGTACAGTGCCCAACATGTCAATATAGTTTCCTATCTACAATATTGATCAATAATCATGATTGGTAAAAAATAGTGGACTTTCTAGGATATTCTTCTTTTCAATAAGAAACAAAAGATTTATTCGTTGATAGTAGTTGGCTTTCTTGTGCTTAAGGACTTTGGTAAATATATCTGATTCTATTCCCACAAAGAAATTCTGCAAAAGCCCGTGTAAAGAAGAATATTTTTGAGCGTTCTAGATTAGTAGTTTCGACAAAAGTTAATTATTTAAAGGGAAATTAAACATTCATGCCCTTGAAAATTACGCAAAAATCAAATAATTTCTGAAATGTGTAATCAGTCCATATAATTGGCGTTATCATACATAAGGATTCCAGAAACAGAGAATGTTGATGATATCACTCCTAGGAATAAAAGTATGATCTTCATGTGAACAAAAATACAAATAAATAGAAATCAGGCAAACTTAAACAAGTTTTAGATGCAAAATACAAAATGAAGCAACAATGTATGGAGCTCTACAAAAGTTGGAAGGGAAAAACTGGTATATTCAAATATGTCCTTTTGGTACTAGATGTTGCTACTTTACTTCAATCTGGGAACAGATTTACCACTTGCATGTTTTTCTGAAACAAAGAATGTTGCACTTGGACTAGGAGAGGATGGTAATCTTGAGAGTGGGAGGAAAAGAAATAACAGAGTTTTCGATTTCGCTAGAATTGAGGCTTTTGGCCCATGAATACCACGAACTGAGATCAGGCTGAGAAACAGAAAAACGATGATGGATGTCCAGCAGACTTCGTTGGCATTTGGAATTGTTAAATACATGATCAAAATAAGAACATGCTATGGGAATAAGTATGCTATGCCTAAAAAGGTTCTTCAATCGAATAATTGCTTTTTATGGACAGGGGAAGCAAATTCTGTCATCTTATTTCTTCTTGCATTCTTATCTAACATAAGATGCAAGCCCAAACTCTGCGGATAACATATTGCAAAGCACGCATCTTTCCAATGGATATATTCTTGGCAGACCCAATAATACATGCAACCCAGCTTCAGGCATGTGCAATAACTTTTAGGGGGGGAAAGGAAGAAAAGAAACAGAAAATGCCACATAATGTCCATTACAGCATAAACAAATATTATGCTGCAAAGTTCATAGTCATTCTCCAATTTATAAAATCGATAATGCATTATCCTAGCAAAAACAGGAGACAGGCTTCCTCTGATTTTTCAACTATGATCTTGTATAGGTGCACATCAGCTTAGACAACATGCAACACCGTTATTTACTAGCAAGAAAATATCACCCAAAGTTGCCAAGGGAGAAATGGGTTGGAAATTGCTACACACCGAGTTTGCAGCAGAGGGATTAAAGAGGAGGAATTCATACACTAGTAGATCAAATTTCTTTAGTTTTATTGGTATTATGTACTTTAATTTCTGACATCAATCAAAATGGAGTTCAGTAAGTTGAGTTTTCTTTAGAATACCCGATTACCATCCAGATCAAACTCTTTTCCAAGAGATTCCATGACTAGCTGCTGCAAATACCGACTAAACA
Source organism: Caryopteris x clandonensis (assembly GCA_028749325.2). Taxonomy (NCBI): domain Eukaryota; kingdom Viridiplantae; phylum Streptophyta; class Magnoliopsida; order Lamiales; family Lamiaceae; genus Caryopteris; species Caryopteris x clandonensis. The sequence goes on from JAPYKT020000045.1 coordinate 1,710,647, forward strand.
ACAATAGGCTGTCCTTGTAAGGAAGGACAACCATATCCTGCAGCAGCCATAAAACAGAGTTCCATTTCTGTCAGCAACAGCTCGTAATGAATGACAGAATCAAATCTATATTTATTAGAATTTCTCTAATCTGAAATCGCGAACCTTGGATCCTACTCCATCGGTTGCCCAGAACCAACACAAAGCTAGCAGCGCAGCCGGATTATTCCTGACCTGAAAAAACATACAGTTAAAAGAGTACTTGTCAGGGCACTCTATTTTTGCGGGATACATATATGCAGTCACTCTATTTTGGATTGATATATATATATATATATAACATCCACACACAATAGCACATAAACAGCTAAGATGTGTGACAGAAAAAACGTGAAACATCCTTGTCAGGGCAAAAAAGTTCTATAAGAACATGTTGGATAAACAAAGAAGTGATTGATAAAACTACCAATTATGGAATTTTTAAATGAAGTATATCACTGTTATGGGCATGCCTAATCACAGAAAGCATATGATCAGATTAACACAATCATTAAGATCTAACTCACTTCTTTACAAAGTAGAAACAGTAACCTTACCAGTTTGGTTCTGTTGGCTTCATCCATCAACGCTGCACCAGCAAGCATTTCTTTTATATCAATTCCCTGGAGAGGAAGAAAACATGCAAATCAATGATGTGTTTTTCATCACGTGAAAATTAAGAAACATAAAAATTTATTAGCCATATCAAAAACCTGAAGTGCAGCTGCAAGTAAACCAACAGCAGACATTTCCGACGTTCTACCACCCACCCAATCAAACATGGGGAATCTTGCTATCCAGCCCTCTATCCGGGCTGTGTTATCAAGCAATGAATTCTCCTGCGTAATTGCAACACCCTGTCGACAACACAATGGAAATACCACGAACAGTTAAAACATAACAAAAACCAAGCAGCTTGTGCTCACAGTGTCACATGAATATGGTTGAATATATCTGACAAATATGCACAAATATGAAAGTGATCGTTATTGGGAAATGAAATATACACAAAGATCAGTAAGCCAAAAAGGGGAAAGATTTTGCTACATCCTTATTAGCAATGGAGCAACTACAACCCGAACATTCGAAGAAATTATTTCACGCAGAAATAAGAAAACTGAGACCTGTTTTGCAAATTCCAGACCAGCTTCACGGAAGGCCTTCTGAACTTCCAATAAACCATTTCTTGTTTCAGGTGTACCTCCACTCTAAGAGACCAAAGGAATGTATGAGGCTTGCAGCTTATGCCTAGAACTAACCACAAAACTGAATTAACTAGAAGATGGTTCTCCTGATACCTTTGAAACCACTATTACAAGTGTAGATTCCAGCTCACTGCCAAGCTGTGCTATTTGATGATCTATCCCGGCTGGATCTGTATTGTCAATGAATCTTATCTGAAAAAATGTTATGACATAGCAGAATTAGGACACCACACATATAGCATCAATTAGTGGAATTCCACAAATTGTGTACGGGAATAAAAGAATTATGAAAGCTTGAAGTTCATGGATATACTGAAAATTGGCACAAAAGAATTAACTACATATTTTAGTCGTCAAGGCCAGCAATATTGCTAGAATGCAATCATGAAAGAAAGCATGCATGAAATTGTAGCTAAAAGCAAACCCCAAAAGCCATCTGGAACACAATTACACAAAAAATTAGACGAAGGAAACAATTGACAAAGTGATAACTTGAAATGAATTCACAAAATTGGGAGTACAAAACTAAAGAATCTCCTGTGATAACATAAAAAGGCCAGAAATTTTCAAGTGGAACTTAATTAACCTTCATGAGTAAAACATGCTGATCAAGATGAATGTCATCATTTAAGGAAGTACTAAGGAGACAATGTGCCGATATGTAAACTTATATATGCAAGAAAAATTTAGAAAGAATCAGGATTCAAATATAAGACATTAATATCAGCAAAACAGAAGTGACAGTGAACTGGATGTGAAAGCCAAACTAAGAGATTCAAGTAAAAAAATAAATAAACATTTACAATGAAAATAAAGCTAAACCAGAAATCTAGATGGTGGAAATTACATACATAATTACCATTATATCTTACAAATATATCTTGAGACATTATCCATCATATGAATATTCTACAAATACAGTTATAATCCCACCCTACCCCTTTCCTCCACAGAATTATAACTTGAGATGATCCATAAAATTAAGAGCAAAAGGTTAAGAGGATTTCCAGCAAAAAAAATATCAATAAATTAAGGTGAAATATCTTTCCATGTTCGTGGGTACAACTGTATTAATAGAGAAGAATGTGATTATTCAGGAAGTAACACAGTGATAATGCTCCAAGAACATGTTAACTTTTTTTTGATAGGAAACAAGATTTTTATTAAAAATAGGGTGAATTGCATAGGGAGGAGGGATCCCCAATGAGTGGATGAAAACTTCTAAAATAAAGCATTCAAATTCCTAAATACATCGGATACATGAAATCCCCTAAAGTTCTTATTTCCTAAAATCCACCAAGAACGTGTGAACTTAACTTAATAGAATGAAATAGAGGTGAGAAAGAATGTCAGAACTCAAATATAAGATCTTAAAATCAGCATGGAACGGATGATAGTCCAATGTATGTGGAAGCTGAGCTAAAAGATACAAGGAAAAAACAACCAACAAGCTCTTCAAATGAAGAAATCTAGATGGTAGAAAGCATTTACAATTTAGCATTAAAGTTCAGAATTATAATTACGTCTTAAGATAACAATATCGATCTGATGAAGCTAACTAAATCCAGGCATTTATATATGTACATTCAATTGTCTCAGATTCAATCATGCAATACATACAGTAGATCACAAGCTGAATCCATTTCTTGTAATAGAATATAATGAGAATGAATTTTGAATTTAACGGTTAGCTACTCTTCCAAATCAATAGTAACATCAAAGATTTTGGTTACATGCTTACCCAGTGAAAATGCACAACTATTTTTCTATACCATTAATTTTGACATCAAATGTAAGTATGACAATGTCTAGGTGTAATGTGCAGTATTATTTACAATTTCATAAACTGATAAGCTGCCAGTTGCTTTAGTAATGATAAATAAATTGCAATCTGTACATTTAAATGATATTATTAAAAACAATGTCTCATCCAATGAAGTATTTTAACCCACTCCTGATATGATTTTATATATTTCGTGTATGAAGCCATTACTAAAAAAATTACTTTGAAAATATTTACCACTAATTCACATTTTCCCTGTACTTGTGTGATTTTCAGGATTTCCAAAATCAGCTTTTATTGAGTTTAAGTCTCAGAAAATTTCACTCATGTTGCAACACATAATATTGAGTTTCAAGAATGTGGTTAGGTTAAGGAAGTGATTTGGAAATAACGCACCAACATGGCAATAACATGTGGACCTGAGTTACTAGATTGGAAAAAATGTTGCAGAAGAATGTCAGAATTCCTATAAAATACTTACATCTGGATAAAAGGGATGACAGCAATGGATGTGTATGTTAAACTTTAGGATTGAACGACAAACAAGCTCTTGACATTAAAAGACAATTAAGTGCTGCCAATCTAGATAGGAAAAAATCACATACTTTCAGTAAAGTTTCGAGATATAGTTACAGCTCAAGATAACAGTATCAATACCATAAAGCATGGGGTATTCTAGCCAATTCATATGCAGTAGATGAAGATAAGAATATCAGTATGACAGTACATTGCTTGTAAGGCAATAAAACAGGAAGAAATATTGTATTAACTTATATTTATCAATTTTATCAAATCAACAGTAATATTAAAAGTTTCAAATAATATGCTTACTCAGTGCAAGATCCTAATTAATTTATTAATATAGCATTTGTTTTTCCATTAAATATAAATATTATCATTAATTAATGCATTGCGTGAAGTTTTCATTCATAGACATCAGTTGCTAAGTTATGAAAGAAGGCATATTAGCCATAAAAAATCCAAACCATTCCGATATTTGGCTATGTTGGCCAAATCTATTAAAACTGTAAATTTAGCCATGATTTTATAATTTGGGTGCGATTTTGGCCAAGTTTGAAAATGAGTTCAAAATAGGATGATATGTGCATTGATTGGGAAGGCATATATATTGGAATTTAATTAAATTTTTCTAAATAATGTGAGACTAGGACCTTGTATAGTTGGTGAATTTTGGAATCACCTCACAAGTTGGCTAAAATTGCAAAAATTGATGAAATCATGACTACATTGGACAAATAGCAAAATCTCACAAAGGTTAGCATTTTTTTTTTTTTTTTGTTATTAGGTCTTTCAAAGAAACAATGGGATAAGTTAACCATTATTAAAAAATGATTTGATAAAATACAATATATTTCATATTTCATAAAAAGATTCACCATATTCCATATATCAAGGTATATTTCTAATATGAATTCACAGGACATATTATACTTATCTATTAAAAGATTTGATGATTCAAGGTTTTCTTTTTGTTTGTTTCATATTAAAAGTTTCAAAGTAAGCCCCTTAGAAACACTCACACATAGTATGACATATATTATAGATTATGATGACATTTACTGGAGCGCAGCAGATCTCTTAATACAGACACTGGACGCCACTAGATGCATATAACATTAAAACAAATATGTTTGTGAATACCTTAAGAGGAGGATTATCAGGAGCTAATGCCTCTGCAACGAATTGCGGCCCAAGAGCTGAACCACCAATTCCAATAGAAAGGATTTGTGTAAATCTATCTTTCTGAGGAGGCCTGATCTGTAGTATCAAAGTTTTCAATCTCAGAAACCAGCATCTCGACAATATGAAGATAACTAAAAGAATTTCCATGAGAATTATAGAATGATTTGTGTGGAATCTGATGTTGGAGGAAGCCATCAGTGATTATCCATATAGGTTGGCTCCATGCTAACTCAAAACCTTTAACCTCTCCTTTAATAGAATTATCATTTCTTCAATTGAATACATACAAAACAAGGCTATTCTTCTTAAAAGAGAATCTTTGATCTCCTTCATTCTCCAGCAAATAATTTTATCTGTAATTTTCTTTTATAACATCAATCTTCATGACCCTAAATGTCAAGAATTTCCATAAACTAAAGCAACTAGATCAACTATGAAATTTGGGCTGCTATCATTCTTTGAAAGATCTTGGTAGCATACTTGTACTAAAGTATAGCAAGATACTGCTCATTTGGCTACAGATCAATGGCAACCCTTCGTTTAAACCTTTTTTAATTTATAAATGACCTATTTAAACATCTTTCCGCCCCAGTTTTTTAGTCATGTATTTTACTTCAGAAAGTAGGAAACAACAAATATTGAAAACTGACCTTACCACTGATGACTTGCTCAGCGAAATCGCAGATTCGGTTCAATGTATCATCAATTTGCTGAGTCAAGATAGCTTTGGGGGCAAGCTTCGGATTTCTCAACCAATAATGTCCCACCATTCTACCCTCGTCTGGGTTAGCAATTGCTCCCTTCTCCAGCTCCTCCATATCCTTGAATGCTTTCTGCAATCGGGGTTCCATTTCGTGGAAGAAGTCGTCGGTGAACCCGACCCGACTGACGTCCAAGTATAGACCCAGCTCTTTGTGCTGGTACAACCAATCCAGGTACCTTTTCCACAGCTCTCGGGGATCTTTAACCAGTGCGGTGGTTGAGTTGGAGGTCAGCACAACGTCGTTGTTGGAATTGGAGAGGGTGGCGGGTGGAATCTCACGAGCCACCCGGTGCAGGCGGAGATGGGTGGTTCCGGTGGTGCGAAATGGTAATTTAGAGGAATAATTAGAGGTGGTCAGCTTGAAAGAGAGACCGCCTGCAGAGATTGAGGAAGCCATGGATGATGGAGACTGTGTGTGTGTGTGAGTGAAAGAAAACGGAAATATTTGGGGATGGTTGTTTATTTGTGATGTGAAGAAGATGGGAACATTAGAGAATGAGAATCGCCATTGGGTTTGTTTGTTGTCTCCTCTGCAGAAAGCGAGAGAGAGAGAGACTATAGTTTGGGTTTGACCTTCGATATTATCGAGTGTGTTGCTTCATTGGCCAGCTCAGCGTCAGCACACCAACCAACTGCAACTACTTATTTTTTATTTTAATTTATAATATAGTATGATGTTTACATCTGTATATATAAATAATGAAGTAAATCTATTATATATATAAATAATAACAGAAGTACATTTATTTACAATAGCACAAATTTTTCTGTTTTTCTTATTTATAAAAATAATATTTTTTTATTTTTATATTTATTATAATATTAATAGTTGTTCGTTAAGATTTTTTTAAAGAATTTCCTGATTTACTAAAATAGAGTTGTTTTTTAAATTTTTTTGAAAATTTCGTGATTTGCTTTGTAGTAAATATGGCATATAATATATATAATATATAATATATAAAAAAATATGTACCAATCTCTCTCTCTCTCTCTCTCTATATATATATATATTATATAAAGAGAAGAATTAGCTAAAATAGTTTTGTAAATTTGAAAATATTTTTTTTAATCTACATATAATATCTTTTAATTATTGAAAAATATTATTATTATTATTATTATTATTATTATTATTATTATTATTATTATTATTATTATTAAATAACTAATTCATCTATAAATTAAAAAAGTTAAATCTCACACTAAAAAATTAAAAGTGATTTTTAAATTATGGATTAACATTAATTCTAGAATATATCAAAAAGTGATGGCTCAATTATTTTGAATTTTTTTAATTTCTTCCAAAAATAATATAATATAATAATAATTTGTTAAAATCTATATATATATATATATATAAGGAGAAGTATCAGCTATTTATTGTAGTTGTCATATTCTCCGACCGAAACGTGGTTACTATAACAGATAAATATTGTATAACTTTGTTCACATGCAACCTTAAATTATTATAAATTCCATATGATTTTACTTATATTCATAGTTTTATTTGTATCTATGCATTGACATATTACTTTTAGGTGAACTATATATAATTACTTCATTAATCTCAAAATTGAATTTATTACTCATTATATAGTTATATGATTTATATATAATATTTATATATTTTATTATAATCATGCTACATGTACAAATTATTGAATATAATTATCTAATTTTAAAGAAATATCAATTTTATGTATTTTTAAATTTAATACTATTGTACTATAAAATTATATGAAAATAATTCATAAAGAAATTAATATATCCGTGCATCGCACGGGAGAACTTACCAGTATCAATTCCCAATTAATTATTCTTAGTTGAGAAATATGAGTTAATTAACATGACAAAAAAAAAAATTCACACTAAATAATGTTACTTGTAACTTATTATAGTTATGAAAATTAGTATATATGTTACACTGGGAATTGCCTATTTACTCGAGGTGAATATAGAGTCTCAATAATTATGCTTGAAGTTGTTTGTAGATTTGTAGATATGACATGTGTCTTATTTTTTAAAATCGTAGGATCAAATAATGATATAACGTGTTTATTCAGTTTTGTTTCAAAGATGTTTTACAAGAATGTGTATGAAATACACACAAGGATGCTACTAAGAGACGGAACATATCAAGAATTAACAACTTTTGTTAGAAATATTCAGTGTCCTTAAGATCCTAAAAGAATGTATTCAAGGAAATGCAGAAACGATGTCAAACAAGCATTTGAGATGTTACAATCTCATTGGGCAATGACTAGAGGTTCATGTCATTTCTTGTACAATAATAACTTAAAAAGATATGATGTATCTTACATTATTTTACATAACATGATAATTCATGATGAAAAAGATAGGACATCCAATTGGTTGAACGAATCCAACAATAAAAACAACAATAATAATATTGTTCTATAAATAACATATATATTGCTCTACCAAAGTATTCGATAACTACCTCATGTGAAATTCTCAGCTGCGTGATAGAAAAAAACATTATCAATTTCAAGCCAATTTAGTTGACCACTCGTGGGAACATGCGACAATAATTAGAAAGGTATTAATTTAGTTTATGCAGCATTTTTTTTTCAACTTTATATTATGCACTTAATGTAATTTTATTTGTTATATTGTACTCATTTGATCGTTCTAATAAAATTTCAATAATAATATCATAAATTATTTTCAATTTTTTAAAATTATTTATGTATTAAATTAAAGTAATATATAAACTTTATAAGTTAAATACGTAAATTGAAGTATTATGATTAATATTTAATTATAGAAACAAAAAATCACAAATAAAATAGAAAATAAATAAAAATGTCGAGATATTTGATAGTAGGTCCCATAAATAATTAAATATTAGGTAGTATGATTGAGAAGATATATGTTTACCTATTCTATTTGACTTAAGGGAAATGTAGTTTATGTTTTTTGGTAACATTGCGAATAACATTATGCCACCAAACTTACTTGTTTGTAAACTCACGAAAATCATTATAATAACTTGTATTTATTCTATGTGTTATATGATTTATAATATAATAATAAAAAATAATAATATAATTTTTAAAATAAAATAAATAATTATATAAAATATATTTTTAATTATATAAAATATATTTTTAATAAAAAAATTAACATAAAAATCTATAACAATATAAAAATATATAGTAAATATTAAAATATAACATAATTAATCTATGAAAAAATTATATTTATAATTAATATTTTATTTTTATATATGCAATATGGATATCAAATTGAAGATTATAAAAAATTGATTAATTTGATATATTTTACATAAAAAATGGAGTTGAGATAAAAAAAAAAAGTTAAAAGCATTTGAAATTTAAACTTACTAAACAAAAATAAAAAAGAAGAAAATATGATTGGAGATAGTATACTTTCTAAAAATAGAAAAGAAATTTAAGAGTAAAATAACAATCTTGTAAATATTTTCGACTGTCCTGATATTATATAGATATAAATATAAATAATTTTTGAAGTAGTAATAGTGTTTATAAGGCCCATTAAGACTAAATATTTGGTACAATAAAGTCTTTGTATTAAATTTGTTTGGCACAGACAATTGATTAATATTTAAAACAAGATCCATAATTGAGCATTTAAAATGTGATAGAATTAATCAGAATTTGGGCCAACAGGTTAGTACATTGATTTTTTTTTTTTTTTTTTTTTAATATTTTAGGTTGGTTAGTCCTACCAAAAAGTTTCAGTTTCTTTAATTGTTTCTTATTTCACCTTAAATATGTTGCATTTATTATCAATTTTCAACTGAACTTCATATTGCATATATGTGAGATGTATAAAACTTATTGAGTGTGCATATAAAACTGTATACATGTGTTGAAGAGTTATAGTGCATTCCACCTAGGGTGTTTAGTCTGGATCTTAGATCCCATTATAACGATGTTCCATTTGTGCCTAACAATAAAATTTAAGCCTAAACTCATGAATTATGAACTCTTGATCATGAATCACTAAACCATGAACTTTGAACTGTCAAAACAAGAATCTTGAATAAAAAATATATCCTACTTCCAAAAACTAAACCGAGACCCTAAACATAAAGTGAGAATCATGAACCTGAATCATGATCTCGAACCCACTTAGCCACAAAAAACAAGTTAAATTATTCAATTGTTTTTATGGATCACGAGTAAGAGTTGAAAAAATGGGATCTAGATTATTGTTGCACTTAATAGAGTTTACTCGCTATCTACATGGTGAGTAATTAACTTTTAATAGTAAATCTCATCCTTATAGGGAAAAGATAAATCAATAAGAACAAACTTACTACTTTCAAGAAAACACACATATGTTGACACATGGAACTTACAAAACCAATTTCTTTTTCTTATACTTTAGAAAACAAAAAATTAAAGATAAGCAAAGTGGAATTCGTTTTGACTCATACGAAAGAACTACCATATATATCATGTTTCAAATTTTAAAAACTTTTAAAATTAGATAGGTTCAAACTATAGTTATTTGAGAAACGCAATTATAACTGGACCCTCTTTACTGATATGTTTAATATTTGAATCTGTGTATTGTAAGCTCATTTCACAACAAGTATTTAGGCAAATGGTATGGTTTGAAGAATAGGGCTCCACATACCCAACGATTTCTACCTTTAACTTAACTCCATGCTCTCAAAATTTGCCATCATTGCATCATATTCAGTCGTTGTTGATGCCAATCCTCATCGAACCATGTTGTTCTCTAATCACCTCCAACACTTGCTTATGATCTTTCTTCTCCCCCCTAATTGTCATCTGTGTCGGTGAACTTTTTAGTGTATGTATTAATGAAACTTTATTTAGTACATGGTTTGAGGGAAATCCATTGGAGTGGTGAGTATAGATTGGGCTACATCCATGGTGTTATGTTCTGTAATTACTACTAGAACTATTTATCTGCCACTTCTATCAATCAACAACATAGGGTTGATTTCTAGTTTAGAATGAAACTAGGGTATATCACTAGTTTCCATTGTTCCAATGAATTTTTGAAACACCTCCAAATCTATCTCTCCCCCCTCATTCAACAAAACAAATCTCCCATCATTGTCATCCTCTCCCCACAGTCTTTCCATCGATTATTCACTAACGACAATAATAATCACTTATCGTGGGGCATCCCTTTTTATCAACAAGTAAGGCTTTTATCCCCCTTAGAAACTCTTATTACAACTTGTTTTAGAATTCATAAGAATTCAACATTTTCATGTGATAATTGAGGGAAGCTAATGGACGTTTTTATATTTTTTGTATAACTAAGTGCATCAGTTATTTTATAACGAAGTTGATTGTATTTTTCTTTTTAACAAAGTTCATTATGATTAGTGAATTAGTATATTTTTGAATTGTAAATACAATATTGTAATGTTTAAAATAGAGCGAGCGTGCTTGAAAATCTTTTAAAAACTAGCTCATCTTGCTTCCCTTGATTAGATGTGATTTTTTTGTATGAATAGTGGACTTGGGACTTGAACTAACAATATTATCTTAGGTGATCATAAAAAGTGACGTTTTGTGCATCATACATGGCCAAGTGAAGTTTCTTGGGAATGAAATTGATATAAAATGATCTATTAGAATATAGTTTTACTATTCTGCTTGTTGTTTAATTGGACTGATGTTAAAGCTATCATAAGATGGGCATGTAAAATTCTAAAGCTACTTGAATAAATAAATTTGTCTCTGTTTCTCAAGCTACTAAAACAAAGTTTGTTGAGATATTGGAGTTTTATTTTTCAAAGTATTTATATTTGTTCCCTTTGGGTTACCACCTAATATTAGTAGGTGGCACAAGCTCCAATACGAGCACGTCACCGACAACTCAATGGTGATGACCTTTCTCTCATGTCATGACCGTTTATTTGTTGATAAATTTGTGCGTAAATAATTGTTCTTTTATTTCTTAAGTCTATTATAATTATATTTCCTTGTTTTATCCTTATTTTAGGAAGGAATTTCAACTTTGGTAGGACAGTTGTTTTAGTATTTAAGAGTTGCTATCTTAGTATCTAACTGGTGAAAGAAATAAGAACAAAAAATGGGTTTATTTTCTCTTTTCTCTTATAAGTGTATATTCGATTGTTCATGCGAAATACAAAATTATTCTTAAATTTCTTGCATGTATAGCATCTCCTGTATCATTTGGTATCTATCAAACATTTTATCCTAGTCATGCCACTCAGTCGTGATTAAGGTAGGGATGCTGCTAGTAATTAACAACGTCGAACTAAAAATGCTAGATTCATCAACAGATTGACTTTTTGGTATAATAAATTGATAATATTAAGACTCAACGGAAACAATTATTCAAAGTAATGGCTTTACATTTTCCCCTATTCATTACGTGAACCAGGATAAAGTGGCGGTGAATTAAGCGTGGGCGAGTAGAATTGTGGCGAGCACTAAGTGCCACAACCAAATTTTATTTTAGGTGATGATGCGATAAAGGCAATGAATAATTTATTTGGTGATCTTACACCATCTCTGGATGGTTACTTTTGAAAATATCAGAATATTAGCGCACCAGTTGAGTTTGTAGTCAACTTGGTACTCTACAGAGTTTTGTAAATTTTTTGGGTATTACAAAAGTACTACTAGTTTAACTAAAAAAAATATTACATGCAACTAAAAGTATTACTTGTTTATCTAAAAAATATTATAGATTTAACTAAAATATATTACGTGTCCAGCTAGTAATCTACAATCGTGAGTGCGAGTTGTACCCACCTTAATCTAAATTGGATCATATCTACAAATTTTGAAATTTCGAGCAAATTGTGGTTGCAATTGGAGGCTCAGTCATGTTTATTTGATCATTATACAATCTAAATTTGGCTTAAAAAAACTACTCAAAAAAAGCTTTTACATTCACTTTGCTGAAAAAAATCCGTTGATGAAATTCGAACCCTGGAATAGTTTCCACACTAATAATGTTTTTTTTTTCCTATGTTAAAACAAAAAAGACAAAACAACTATAGTGAGATTCGAACCCTGACATAGCTTTTTCAGCATGCTCAACAATATACTACGAAGTTTTAGGCGTGACTTTCACTACTTTTCTAATTAGTTGTATAAAATTCACGGTACATAATATATTTTATTATATTAATAGTATATGATAAAAATTATTTTGATTATTTATATATTAATTATATTTATATAAATATTATGTAATTTATTTTTTAATTTTTATTTATATTGTGTAGTTATTTTTTTAAAAGTTATTTTTGTTAAAAATAAATTACATGATCTTTTGAAATGAATTTTAGAATGTTCCCGAATTCAATATAAAAATTTTAACTCACTAAAACTTATTAAGGTGAAACAATTAATTATAATATTATATAAATTAATAGTATAACATATTTTTAGATCAAATTCATATATAACATTATATATTATTTACTCAAACCCAACATATATATCAATTTAACAAAATATATTTTTCAATTAAAAAACTATATTATATCCATAAAAATTATATTTCATACTTTAAAATAATTATTTATTTTAAAATATGCATATTGGTGCCAAATTATTAATCACAAAGAGATGATTCATTTAATATATTATACGTTAAAAACAGATTTAAAATTAAAAAAATTATTTGAGCTTTTAAATTTAGTAAAAAATAAATAATAGAAAAGAGTGAGAAAAATACATACATAAATAAATTGTAGAGAGACTGTGTAATACCCGATTATTTTCACGCAATATTTAATTTCCTTGATTTATTTTATTTTATTTTATTTTACTTTACGTGGGCTTATTGTTTTTTTAATTAGGATTATTGGATCTTAAGATATTTTTCTCTAATCCCAAATATATATATATATATATATAATAGAACTTTCAGCCAAGATACGGTATATTTTTTTAGAATCTTATGGTTACAGAGGTTAGCATGTTGTTAGTAAAGAATATATTTTCTCTCAATTAGTTAGAGGATTAGATACAAATGCAGATTCTCTCTCACTAAGAAGATACATCTAGATTTAAATCCTTCCAAACCTATAAATACAACCCAATATTCCTTCAACATTAATTATTCGGGTATTTTAGAACTTCAGGCGAGGAGATAAGGCACGTGGATTAGAAACATATCACTTGCATGAGATTTTTCTTATATTACGAGAAGTCACGTAAGAGGTGAGGTTCCTTTTATGGCATGTCATTATTAAATATGTTGTATGTTTAAGTATGGTATGATTGTTATATGAATTGATACGCTGATACGGGATCATAATTTGATCCAAATTGATACGGGATCATTAATTTGATCCAACAATGTTACGTTGGCCATTTATGAAATGTTACGATTTGATACGCTCATGTTACTTTCATTCTATGTTTTTACTACTCCGTATTTAATTTTGACAAGCCTGAACCTCACGAGCTGGGTGTAGCTGACCCCCTTTTTCCTTCCTACTTTTCAGGATAGGGAGTTTGTCAAGGCGACGGGAGCAGACGAATGAAGCATATTTTTATTATTCTTTTTTTTTAATTATGGATTACGTTTTATTCATAAACGAATTGAAATTTTATTAGGGTTTGTTATGTTTTCCTTCAAAATTATCTTAGGAAACAAATGTTTATGCCTACTTTCGTGATTATATGAAGTTATGAGTTTTCCAAATTGAATAATTATTTAATTAGTGGCACCATATGGTTCTCTTTTAATTTTACCAAAGTCTATATTATGTGTCTACTTGTTTATAACTATAATTTACTATTTAATTATATGTTATAAATTAATTACATTTTCCGCTGCTATAAATTTTAATGTAGTAGGGTTACTTAATCACGTTTTTATATACAATTTACATTGAGGACTTAAATTTTGTAATAAATCGAGTAAAGTCCTAATTATTTTTATATGTTCTTTAACGACCTAGTTATTAGGATGAAATTCCTTAATATTTATTTACTTATTTGGTAACCTATTTTACTTTTTATTATTAAAAATATGTAGTAAATTAATATATATATATATATATATATCTAAATAAGTATTTGGATCGTTACATACTGTCAAAAATGAAAACTAATCTTTTTGTATATTATATATAAAAAGATAAAAAATAAAAAATAAAAAATAAAAAGAAATAGCAACTACTTACCACTAATCATGTTCCTATTTTTTTCTTTCTTTCTTTTTAAAATTTTTTTGTTTAATAATTTAACAAAATTACTAAAGATAACATGTGGCAAAATTTAAATACTAAGCTTTTCAAATTCAAATTTTGAATTTTACATAATTTAACACGTGTTTATTATAAGTTTGACTTTAACTTATTTGTTTTATAAAAAAAATTGATATGTAAGCGACCAGCAGCGGTTCTTTTGTGCATAAACAGTGATATTGTTGTTTCTGAAGGTGGGGAAGCGTGGGATATGATTTTTATGGTTCGAGATGGAAGAGTAAGGTATTGCTTGCAGGGGTGGGGGGTTTAAGAAATGCTACAGCATTAAGAGTGTAGCCGTTTTGGAAGGGTTCATTATACGCAAAAACTTTTGTGAAATGGTTGTACGTGTATTACTTATTTAATTATAATATATTATTTATTTAATTATAAAGTATTACTATTTTTTTAAGTGTATTACTACTGATTAGTTACCTTAAAAAATAGTGATACTTTATAGTTAAACAAGTAATACTTTATAGTTATATAAGTAATACCTTAAATTGTATCACATCTGCAACCGTTTCACAGAAAATCCACTCTTGATTATAATATTTGCAATAAGCTGCTACGATAGAGAACGAACCAGTTATTGTAATTTATAAAATTATAATGGGCGGGATGAATAAAAAAAAAAGTATCAAATTGTTATGCAGATGTTGTAGTGGATAATGCCGAAGAGTTTGATCAGAAAGTTTAGTGTGAGTGACTATTTTAAATTCCACGAGCGAAGAATAACGCATTGCTTAGCTCATCATGAGACTAATTGTAGCTCCGAACACTTTTAGATTGAAGAAATACCAATATAGTCACATTATTTGTTACAAAAAAATTTAAGATAAATATAATTACATGATTAACGAAATTCATATATTTAAAAAAAAAAATTTATGTGTATCTTCATTAATAATTAAAAATTAAAAGTCAATTGTCGCATTTTGGGCCAAAATATTATGGATGTATTTAAACAAATTTTGGAACCGTAGAGATTATTGGTTTCGAAGTATTAATTATTTCAATAAAATTACTATGATTCAAAACATTGTCTATAATTTGAGTGCTCACATAAGCACTCCAGTGTATATCACACATAAAAAAATTAGGCATTGTTTTATAATATAAAGTCATGACACACACTCAATAGAATTATGATATCTAATTGAGTAGAATATAATCTCTCCATATATAAGTAAGGAAAGCTAGTTTGAGAGTGTTTTTCAATTAGTAGATTGGACTAATTCGTGAATCTCTCTATGATGTGTGTAAATAATTATTTAGCAATTATGGTGCAAAAAATCTAAATCAGTAGTCGGGCGTTGGCGGACCACCTAGCACCTAGATACCGATTAAGCATATCAATATTTTTTTTAACCCTATAATATGTGATAATATGACATAATTTTGTAGGGAGTAATTATTTACAAAACAAAGTGCTTATTTTCATGAAAATAATGATAATATATATATATATATATATATCTACAAATAGATAGTAGCATTATCGATAATAGAAAACATCGTAGCAATACTGCAACAGCAAAATGGGAACTATTAAAGTTTACTTGGCGGCATTTTTTTACGATAATTAATATTTCTGAACTTGCTTTGTATTTCATATATAATAACCTCGTCCTCAATCATAAGAATAAATATCCTTCCAACAATATATTTGAATTAGTTATTTTATTTATATATTGTACAAACAATTTTTTTGTGTGTAATATTTTGTGAGAAAATATGATATTAATAGATTTAGAGAAGAAGACTAATATGATTAAACAATGCTGAGATATTAATGGATCAAATTAGATAATCTTAATATGATTTTTTAAATTGTGATGGAAGAAATATTAAATATAAAAAGAGTTATATTCTCAATTAATACATTTCTCCTATAAAATGACATTAACTATTAGTGAATTAAAATATATTTTGACATTAACTATTAGTGGATTAAAATATATTTTGAGTCATATGAAGCACATGAATAAAAATTTGACATAATATAATTATTTAAAAAATATAAATTAATATAAAAATCTAGACAAAAAAAAAAAAATTAAAAATATTTTGCCTGCCTATAGGGCGCCTAGTCTGCTTAGACAGCTACTTCTGAAAATAAAAACATAAATTAATCAAAATGAAATTGGGAGCAGACACCTAGCGCCTAGGCAATGCCCCATCATGACATGGAGAAATGGTTGATTGTGCAAAATAATACTTTGTAGATTCTATGATAAAATTATCTTACAATAAGGAGTCCGTGAAGTTTTGAAAGGAACACCAAATTCTCTCGTACAAACCAAAACCCACCCACTCAAAATTATGGAGCTTCCAAAATATCCATTTAGTTCAATTTATCTATTTAGGATTTGTGGGTGTGTGTTTGATATTTATTAAAATAAATAAAAAATAAAAAGACTAAGTGAAGTTGTGTGTATGAGAAGATAATAGAATTGGAAAAAAAAAAAAAAAAAACATAGTGAAATTGTGTATGTGAGAAGACGATTGAATTGAATAATGGGAAGGAAATTAATTTTTTTTTTTAAAAGATTTATATAAAAGTATTTTTGATCATTTTTATTGAATCTATTTTCATCCAAAAAAAAAAAAAAACAAAGAATGTCGTGTGATAGAAGTTTTAATTGGTATTTTAAGAAACACCATTCAAAACACATGTGATGATAAATGAGAATTTATGGGATATTATTTTGGAGTAAGATTAATAGTACACAAAAAAAATTATAATAATAATTCTAAGAAAATTTATCAAAAAATAAAGTCACATTTGAAAAGTTAAAATTTGTTATTTTGTAAAATTCTAAAACACTCTTATGACACAGTTGATAAACCAACAAATTAATGGAGGATATAATTAAAAGATGGGGTTTTTTTTTACATAAATAATGCAGAAAAAAAATATTTTGTAAAATAGGTTAGTTTGGGAAAGAGTTTTGAAAATAGGATAAAATGTCACGTCCGCTGACCTTTTTTTGGTAAAAATGTCATCGGACCTGACGTTTTAATTTTGAAATTAAAAACGTCAGGCACGCTGAAGTTTTTAATTTCAAAAATTATATATATGCATTATGTCTTCAACCAAGCATCCGTGCTCCATCCATATATATATATATATATATATTCAATTATATTATATATAAAGATATATATATATATATATATTTGTAATTTGTGTTATATTTATTTATATTATTAGAAATCATTTTTTTATATTTACTGAACATAAATCAAATATGATATTAAATATATTTTTATATTTTTAATTATATAAATATATATTTATTTCAATACTATATAAAATAATAATATATTTGTAAATTAATAAAAATTCTAAATATAAAAAAATTATAATATAGAAAAACATATTCAGAAATATTTTTAATTAATTTTGATATTTATATTAATAATTTAAATATATATATATATATGTAATAAAAAAATACAATAAACGTCAGGCCCACTAAAGTTTTAAAGAAACATCAGTGGGCCTGACGTTTCTTTTAAAAAATATATTTTTTTATTTTTTTAATATGTAATATAATATATATATATTATAATATATATATATATATTATTTCTTATATATTCTGAATAAACTAAATTTAACTATCGTTTGCTTTTTTTGTTATATATATATATATATATATATATAGAAATTTATGTATATAAATTTTATAAAAATATATATTATATAATTGTAAAAAGTAAAATTTAATATTATTATTTAAGATGATAAAAAAATTATGTAATTTCAAGAATTTTTTTAATAATTATTATACATATATTTTTAGTATAATTTGAGTTTGAGAAAAAAATAATATGTATATATATATATACACATTTAAAAAAAATATCATCTGGCCCACTGACGTTTCAAACGTCAGTGGGCCTGACGTTTCTTTTGAATTTTTTTAAATTTTTTAAATTTGTATATATTATATTATGAATATATATATATATTATATTATTTATTATATATTCTAATTAAAGTAAATATAATTATCATTTATTTAATTTATTTTTGTTATATATATATATTTATGTATATATATTTTATAGAAATATATTATATAATTTTAAATTATAAAAATTGATATTATTATTTAAGATAATAAAATTTATATTATTATTTAATATTATAAAAAATTTATAAAATTTAAAGAATATTTTTTAATAATTATTATACAATTTTTTTAAGTATAATTTGAATTTTTATATATTATAAATTATGTATATATATGTATATTATGTCATAAATATATACATATATTAATAAATATAAATAAAAAATAATACATCGTAAGGCCCATTGACGTTTTCCACTGACAATTTAATTTTTTTGTTATATAAATATATATAGAAATTTATGTATATATATTTTATAGAAATATATATTATATAATTGTAAATAATAAAATTTTATATTATTATTTAATATTATCACATATACTAAAAATTTTTACAACAAAATAATATCACACTCTATAAAAATAAATACACAAGATTAATGAAATAAAACTTGATAAAAAATTTCACTCGTATTTAACATTCTGCCATTTCACATGCCTGCAAAATTTATTGCAATGACCCAACATCATATTTGTCATGCATGCTGCCAATTTTTACAGCAATTCACATGCAACTCATGTGAATTGGCAGAGGCAGTTGTAGCAAATTCAATCACTCTCTCTTCACTCATTCAATTACTCTCTCTTCAATCACGGATCTACCTTCCTTCCTTCTCCTTCATTCTTCTTTTTCTTCTTCTTGCTTTCTCCTTCTTGTTCTTCTTTCTTTGCTGAAATTTCTTGATGCTGCTCATTCTTGTTGCTGAAATTTCTTGATGCTGTTTTGTCTTCATCTTTCCTTCTTCTCTTCTTATCAAAAGGTATGTATTATTTATTTAGGGGAGGAATATTGGGATGAGCCTGATTTTCAGTTATATCATGACACCACTTTACGAACTATGTATCGCCCAGGAAGAAATCGATCATCGCAAATTCCAAATGAGATGGATTGGCCTGAAGTACGAGCTAGGCAACATACTAGAAGACGACAAGCTCGTCGACAAGGAGAAGGAACCAGTCAAGATCATCGTACAAATTCTCAAACCTTGCAAATATATGAAAATAAACAAACAAGCTCACAATCTGAAGATTTCTGAGATCATCTTGAAACCTTTTTTAAATTTGTGTAATGTACATACTTCTGTGATAGAGAAAAAGGGTTATATGTGTATATATGTATTGATATCTTTCTGTAATTTAATTTTATAATTTTTTGTGTTGACTGTATGCGTTTTCAATTTATTAATCCTACATTAATTAATGTTGTTTTTCATTTGCAGTGATCGATGGATATCAATTTACGGAACCACTATGGCCTTAGGGACCCGACAGTACTTACACTTCAATCTCAGCACATATTCGAGGGCCTACTAAAGCCCGATGTGGATTTGAACTCTTTCTTTCGCTTTAGGCGGTGCGACAATGAATTTTGGGAATTATTTGAAGATGAACTGTCTCATCCCCACACACGCGTATTGGACTTGTTATTTGAAATGGGTTTTTACCCAGATAACCACTTAATCACCTCTTTGGTGGTGAGGTGGCGTCCAGAAACCCACACATTTCACTTGCCTGTAGGTGAAACAACTGTCACTTGGTTGGATATCGCCTTAATTTGGGGTTTGTCCGTTGAAGGAAAGCCAGTATGTGGAGTGGATCCTATGATATCTCCCAATGAGTGGGTTGGTTACTGTCAGGTGATGTTGGATTACACGCTAGAAGTATCTCACACGAAAAGTGGAAAAATTAGAGCGAGCTTTTTTGCAGCTCATATGCGATCGCTTTCTGTAACAAATGATAGCACGGTTGAACATGTTGAGCAATATGTGCGGGCATGCGCTTTATTCCTGTTATGCGGTGTGATGTACCCTGATGCTAGTGGAAATTTAATACCACTAGTATATTTACAATGCTTACAAGATGTTAAATTAGTTAATGAGTTCAGTTGGGTAGTGCCGTTCTATCTTCCCTATACCGTCACTTGTGCGATGGAAGCTTGAATGCTAAGAAAAATCTCGGTGGACCAGTTCAACTGTTACAGGTACTACATATAAATTTATTAATGAATCTTCCAGATGTAACCTTATTAATTACTAATGTTTTACGTCTTTATAATATAACGCAGATTTGGGCTTGGTCGCGAATCTTGTCCATTATGCCTGTATCTAAGGCACGAAGATTAAATATGCTAGAAATTGAAAGACCTCAACAATTGGGTGGTGGTACATTCCATGTCCCCCCTTTCGGTGCATGGTAATCTTTACAATTCATTTAATATTTTTTGGTGATTTTATGTTTACGGTTATCTCAATAGGCATCTACTAATCAAAAAACTATATGTAACAATTGGAATAATGATAGAAGTTTCGTGCACACTAGTAGACGCGAGGTGAAGATTTTCCGAGAAATCTTGGATAAATTAACCTATGAACAGGTTTGATTTCTTAGTTCATTTTATTAATTCTTATATGTAATCATTCAAAAAATATATTTTTTTTACCAGTTTACTTGGGATCCTTATGATTAGTTGCAACCGGAAATACTCCATTTACCTTCTCGATGCTTCTCGGACAATGTGCGATCTCAATGTCCTTTCATCTTTTCTTCATTTATGGAGTTTCATCATTCAGAGAGGGTCTTACATCAGTTATGAATGTTGCAAGACATTCCAACTCAGTTCGACCCTCTAGATGACTGGAAAACGAATGTGCATCAAATTGATCGTAAAGGGCATAAAAATATTAACTGGATGGACATACACCAGAAATATGTTCATCAATGGATGTGAAGACATGAAGAATATATCAGGGGCACCCAATTTCTTATGAACCCAACGACGACTCCAGATTATTATGGTTGGTATAACTTGATTACACGTCATTTTATATCCCCCGTCAATACGCATGAAGAAATGGGAATCAAAACTAGAGATGCCTCATTGACGCACTACATGGTACGCAACATACATCTATATCTATCTAAGTTTTCTATATATTTAATGTGTTTTAATGTGTATATGTTAAATTATTTGTAGATTGAACAGTTGGAACCCGTGAAGAGGAGCATAAAGAATAGAAATAGGTTGGACATTGAGCAACTTAATTCTTTATTAGATGAACAACTCTATTTGTACGAAAATATAAAGCGAACAATTGAGAGGCTGTCTCTGAAGCCTACATACATGACGTATACCCAGCCTGCACATCAACATGAGTCCCAAAGTCAATCATATGCAATTTTGAGAACTAGAAGAAGTCATAGGGGTCATCATGAATTAGCCCTGAACATCGGATGCCACCACCTGGGAATTTTGCATCAACCGCTTCACGACCAAGATGCCCAACTGAAGGAAATGTGTCGAATGTATATAGGCCTTCAATGAGTACACCTACTTATACTCCGACACTATACTATCCATCTTTGTCCACTCCCTCGCAATATCACCATATGAACTTTGACCTCGGAGCTGGAGAAACTACAAATGTGACAAACTACAAGTATTTCCGTCATATTCCTATTCCATTCCAGTACTCCGACATGGTTAATTTCAGGGATGTATCCGATCAGTTAACATCATCCTCTAGCAGAATGACAATTCCTTCAACGACAGTTTCAGAGGAAGATGAAGTAGAAGAAAATTTACAGCCACAAGCAGCTGCCGTTGACACAAGAGTTAGAAGAGATGGAATTAGAAGAAGTCAACAAGAAACCTTAGAAAATGAAGTGCAGGGTCAAGGAAGAGCTCGGCGAACGAGAAAAAGTAAAGGTTGTGGTACAGAAGGGCATTTCTAATATGGGTATAATATGCATTAATATTATATAATGTCGAAATAATTTGTGTGGTTTAAACAATTACCTTCTAGGTATGTATTAATTTTCATTTGTTTACTTCAATTGCAATTATCCCAAAAAAAAAAAAAAAATATCACCAAAAAGATATAATTATGGGAAGAAAACATAAAAATAAATGAATTTATCAAAAAAATTATAAATTTATTGCAAAAAATGAATCTTAACTCGGCAAATTGAATTAAAAGGTTGATCAAGTGGCATAATCGAGCGTCAAAATCCAGTTTTTTTACTCGATCGACCGAGTTGACTGACCGACCGAGTGTGTTGATCGAGTGGAGTGAGGTGCGACCTAGCGTCAAAATCCAAATTTTTTTCCCACTCGGCCGGCCGAGGTTGACTGACCGATCAAGTGTGTTGACCGAGTGGAGTGAGATGCGACCCAACGTCAAAATCCAGATATTTTTTTCCACTCGACCGGCGAGTGGACTAACCGACCGAGTGTGTTGACCGAGTGGAGTGAAATACGACCGAGCGTGACAATCCATTTTTTTCACTTGACCAGTTGAGTTGACTGACCGACCGAGTGTGTTGACTGAGTGGAGTGAGATGCGATCGAGCATCAAAATTCCAGATTTTTTCAACTCGGCCGGTCGAGTTGACTGACTGACCGAGTGGACTGATATGCCACCGAGCGTGACAATTCTAGAATTTTTTTTCAACTTGGCCGGCCGAGTTGGCATCATGTTCAAGTGTTGTGTCCGAGTGTACACAGTGACTCAGTTGACCAAGTCGCGTGTTAGATCGAGTTGATCAACCGAGTCGGATGAAAAAAGGGGATTATATATAGGTTTTTACCCCTCTTTCCCTCATTTTTCTCAACCTCCAAAACCCTACTATCACTCATCTCTCTTAAAGACTCTCAAATCTCTTCAAATTTCTACTACAATAGTAATACAAAGATCATACAACATATTATATCTTCAATTCATCCACTAAATCGCATTCACGGATACATTTGTGAAGATTTGAAGGTTGGGGCTTTTCACATATTTATCACTTATATTTTTTTAATAAGGTATGTTTTCAATGACCATATATTTTCTTGGAGGGATATGTTGGTGATATCTATTATTTGGAGTATTGTGGCATCAATCGGGTTATGTTATGTTGGTTAAATTCATTGGAGTATTTCATCGAACACTTGGTGTGCATCATAGTAATTGGGGATTATTGGCATTGAATATTGATAATGTATTGTTATTTGGAGTGATATGTTGGTGATACGTATTATTTGGAGTATTGTGGCATCAATCGGGTTATGTTATGTTGGTTAGATTCATTGGCGTATTTCATCGAACACTTGGTGTGTATCATAGTAATTGGGGATTTGGTCATATTAACATTGAATATTGATAATGTATTGTTGTTATCCCATAAATTAGAATCTCATCTCGATTATTTCATGTTTTTAATGAATTAAATACATGTATTAAGGGATGAATAGATATTCATGTTTGAAGTAATGTAAATAGTATAAGAGTGGATATATACATTGATGTTTTGTAGGTACCATTGAGAAAATGTATTGTATCCGTTTGGTGCTCGTGGTCTCACCGCTGATGATATGGGTCGACAAATAGAGGATAAACGTAGATTTGAAGAGGAGCAAAAACTTAGAACTCGAATTCATTCGATGGAAGTTGTAGGTACTGATATCGATTGGAATCAACACTTCATGGAAGAACAACAACAAGAATACGATAGAATTCTAGCAACTATGCCCGATACATACGACATAGAATTTGAAGGTTGGGATATTTTGAGTGAGAGATGGTTTGAGGTGTACAATAAAAAAAGACGGGCCACCCATTTTGTAGATGAAGAATGCACGAAAGAGCTGGGAATTTACGATGATCTAAAAAAATTGTGCAAAAATATGGGATGGTTTAAGTTCTTCGCCTTACGAGATAAGACATATCGGCAGTTGGTCCTTGAATTCTTTTCAATCGTACATGGGGATACGATGATACCGCGCCAGGAGCCTTAACCTTCTATTTGGGTAATGAGTTTCATACGCTTGAGCCAAAAACGTTAAATGAAATTTATGGATTTTCGAAAAAGAAATTATCCAATCTACCGGATACGAGGATACACTTCTTTGAATTCAATCCAACACTATCTTGGAAAAAAATAATGGAGTCTTCCCCAGACAAACCATCCGTTTACAACCCAAGCCGATCAAAAGCATCAAGTATAAGAAGTCCGACGATTCGATATTTCCGACGCTTCCTCTCAAGTACAATTTTGGCAAAACCAGAACTGGGGGTTGTTACGTTGGACGAATTGTTCATTTTATGGTGTTTAATGAATGGGAAAAAATTCAATGTAGCACCGATGCTTTTAAGGCAATTTGTTCGAACAAAACAGCAAGTAGCAAACCATATTGGAGGGTTGATTACTCCAATTGCTCGATATATCGAGATTAATTTGGAAGGGTTGGAAGAAACTCCAGGCAAAACTACCATCAACCTCGAACTTCTAATCAACATGAAGATGTGTATGTTGCACCCCTGCACGAGAAAATTGTATCTTATTTTATCTGATAAGAAAAGACTTGTTCTGCCCAACTCTCGTTTGACAAATGTGTCCGGTGGAAAAAAAATGAATATTCTGTTTAATGGCTCAATCCACACTGAAGCTATCGAGGAGAGCAAAAAAAACTGAATAATGAAGATGATAGAAGGAAGAAGAGAAGAAGAAGTACATATATAAGAATACAACCGATGGATGTCGATATCGAAGAACAAAACGAAGATCATATGATGGGGGAAGCAGAACTACTTGCATACGCACATGGAAGACGAAGGGAAAATCTCCCACATTATGAGTTCGGGACTTCCCAGCAGCCCCACCCTTCACATCAATTTCATACAGGTTGGAACGATGGGTCAGAATGGAGAAATGTCTTGGATACACGAGTTGCTAACATCGAAGAATATATACATCGGCAAACATATAATTCTCCAATTGCACTTGATATGCAGAGACAATAGTACGAGTGGCACGTGCAGCAAGGCCATTTTTAAGAGCGTGAATATCCTGCGTATCAACATTTCACCCCATCAAACACTCCGTATTGACTATGAATTTATTCTATCTAGAAGTAGGTGGTCCAAGTGTTCTTCCTATTTTGCTTCTAAACTCATATTCATTAGTATTGTTAAAATGATAGCAAATCTGCTTGACTATATTTATTGATAGTAATAATTATCTGGTATCATTTAAAGTTGGTTTGTATATTTATTTATTTTAATATATTAATATCATATGAAATCAAACGTCCCATCAACAACACACCAAACAGTTAATGAACAATACAAATGTGCACAGACCCAACAAGATGTTAGCATTATAAATACGTGCATGGTGACATTTATTTTACTTACACACAAATATGGATCTCCCATTGGAATTCTCTCATCTTCCTCCACAATCAAAATGCTATAACTTGCAAGAAGCTCAGTTCTACTCAGACACCGACTGGACAAAGGAGATGGAGACAGTGCTTGTGAATACTCTTGTCAAGGACGTCGAAGCAGGTGATTGGAAAATCGATAACCATAATAGCAACTACTTACTAAACGTAAGAAATGTTTTGAAGAACCAATTCAAGGAGCGTAAATTCAGTTATGCTAACGTGAAAAGTCGCGTTGATATGCTACAATCTCGTCACTACACGTTCAAAAAAGGTAATCACGGCTGGAGTTCGTATGGTTGGTGAACGACAATCTATAAACGCTACAACGGATCATTGGCGTTTATGGGTAATTTTCTCTAAAATTTAAGCAACCATTCATTTTCTTGATTTTAAATATCTAATTTACACTTATATTAATTATTCTTACATTTATAGGATCGTGATCCCAAAATGACAAATACAATTGTATACTTAATGGATGGCGAGCCATTCTTCAACCAACTAGAGAAGCTTTTTAAGTTTGAAGATAATGATGTTGTGAAAGGACCATCTTCCTCAAGTATGGAGAGATCCAAGGCCAAGAAAAAATAATTTGATATAGCTACGATTGTCGTTTCAAATGTTGAATTTTCATGACTATTGCAATATTATTAGGGTATTATTTATTGAGTGTTATAGTATATGTATAGGTTAAGCTGCTAGGTGTTGCAATCGCCGTTAATTCACATTAGCTTTATATATATTATTTATTTCTTCATCTTACAGAACACCAAGAATTATATTTAAATAACAATATTATGGAAAATTATAATAAATTAATTTTATTATTACACAATAACATAAACATAAAACAACAATAAACTATTACACCGAATAAAATTTTTCTAAAAAAACACAACAAACAAAATAAAATCCTTGTTAGCAATTTTTCATGGACACAATTAACCACATGAACCACCACTTGTACCCAATACGTCGTGAGACAATAATGAAGTGCTCAGCTTGACCAAACCAATTTTAAAAGTGACTTTCGTTCCAATATTTTCAACCAATGAGAAAATACATAAATCACCCAAATTCAATTCCGTGTCCTCCACAAAGCGCCCCCAACTTGCATTATCAAATTTCGGTTTTTTATGGTTTCCATGGTACCGCATTGTCCATGACTTTCCCAGACAATATAAAACAACTTGGACTTCAATGTTAGGCAAGAGTTTGATCATCTCCTTAGGCATTGACTGCATGAAAATTTATAAAAAAATAAATAAAACTATAAATAAATAATATACACACATTAGTATAGTTCTTCTAAAAATTTACCTGTAGATAGTGCGGGGCAAAATGTGATTTAGACAATGTAATATCGAAATAAGGCTTATTTTCATCCAGAATTGGCGAGTCATCGGTGTATACTTCATCACTCGTGAAAGCACGCCATTTTCCCTTACGCATTCTCTTTACGCATTTATGTATTATGCTAAGACATTTCTATTTATATTAGTTTAGCAATATAAATTATTACTGAATTAACTGCACGATGCGGTGCAGATTTCAGTGGGATTTGAGAAGACGTGCACGCTATAAAAACTGACATCATTTCACGAGACTCTCTGTAAAAAATATACAAATCTCTCTAAAAGTAAAGATTGATTGACAATTCTCTGAAAAGTAAAAAGACATTTAATAGACATTGGAAGACAATTCATTTATTCAGTCGTAGCAAGTATTATTATTTAATTTAATAAAATATATATTATATATATAATAATATATAAAATATTACAATTATACTTGAAAAATTATTATAATTATTAATAAATATTCTTTATTTTATAATAATTATTTATATTATGATTTAATTATCTTAAATAAAATTATAAAATTTAATTATTTGAAAATATATAATTTATATTTATATAGAAAATGTATATATTTTTAAAATAAAATTTATATAAGAAAAAAATTAATATATGTAAGAAATAATATAAGAAATATATAAGAAATAATATATGTACATATAATAATATATATTGTATACAAATTAAAAAAAATAAAAAAATATAAAATTTCAAAAGAAACGTCAGGCCCACTGACGTTTCTTTAAAATGTCAGTGGACCTCATGATATATTAATTTCATTTTTTATATTTATAAATATATGTATGTATTTATGTATTAATATATATATATATATATATATATTCAAATATTCAAATTATACAAAATATCCTTTAAATTATATAATTTTTTTATAATATATTTTAATTATCTTAAATAATAATATCAATTTTTTTAATTTACAATTATATAATATATTTCTATAAAATATATATACATAAATTTATATATATACATTTAGATAACAAAAAAATTAAATAAATGATAATTATATTAAATAATATAATATATATTATATATATTATATACAAATTTTAAAAAATGAATTTTTTTCAAAGAAACGTCAGTGGGCTTGATGAAATTTTAATTTTTTATTAATGAATATATGTATATATTTATTTATTAATATATATTTTTTCTAAAATTCAAATTATACTTCAAATAAATGTATAATAATTATTAAAAAATATTCTTTAAATTATATAAAAAATTAATTATCTTAAATGATAATATCAAATTTTATTTTTTACAATTATATAATATATTTCTATAAAATATATATACATAAATTTCTATATATATGTATATATTTATATAACAAAAAATAGACGATAATTAAATTTTGTTTAATCAGAATATATAAGAAATAATATATATATATTTATAATATATATTATATGCAAATTAAAAAGAAATAAAAGAAATGTCAGGCCCATGACGTTTCTTTAAAGCGCCAGTGGGCCTAACGATGTATTATTTTGTTTTTATTTATATTTATTAATATATATGTATATATTTATGACATAATATATACATAATTTATATAAATATATTTATATAACAAAAATAATTTAAATAAATGATAATTATATTTACTTTAATCAGAATATAGAAGAAATAATATATATATAATATATAATATATACAAATTAAAAAAATTCAAAAGAAACTTCAGTGGGCCTCTTATTTTTTATTTTTTTAAAAATGTATATATGTATATATTTATGTTTTAATATATATATATATATTTCTAAATTCAAATTATACTTAAAATAAATGTATAATAACTATTAAAAAATATTCTTCAAATTACATAATTTTTTTATTATCTTAAATAATAATATAAAATTTTACTTTTTACAATTATATAATATATATTTCTATAAAAAATATATACATAAATTTCTATAAGTATATATATATAACAAAAAAATAAACGATAATTAAATTTAGTTTATTCAGAATATATAAGAAATAATATATATATATATATATATTTATAATATATATATATATATATTTATAATATATATTATATATACATATTAAAAAATTAAAAAAATTTAAAAGAAACGTCAGGCCCACTGACGTCTTTAAGACGTCCGTGGGCCTGACATTTATTGTATTTTTTTATTACATAGATATATTTATATATATATTTAAATTATTAATATAAATATCAAAATTAATTATTAATATTTCTGAATATATTTTTTATATTATAATTATTTTATATTTAGAATTTTTATTAATTTACAAATATATTATTATT
Organism: Caryopteris x clandonensis; assembly: GCA_028749325.2. Lineage (NCBI taxonomy): Eukaryota > Viridiplantae > Streptophyta > Magnoliopsida > Lamiales > Lamiaceae > Caryopteris > Caryopteris x clandonensis. The sequence goes on from JAPYKT020000045.1 coordinate 1,740,382, forward strand.
TTATATAGTATTGAAATAAATATATATTTATATAATTAAAAATATAAAAATATATTTAATATTATATTTGATTTATGTTCAGTAAATATAAAAAAAATGATAATGGGCGAGCAAACTCAAGCGTGAGTAACTCTTCACAAATGCCCCTATAAATAAGAAAATGTTACATTTGAATCAGACATACATTTGAATTGAATTTACATTTAACTTTGCATCTGCATTTGAGTTTCATTTTGTCTTCATTTCTTGACTGTCGGTAATCTTGATTGGTTGAGCAGTCTCTTTCCATTTTGTCCTTTCCTTTGAATTCTTCAAAGTCTTCATCATCTTTTTGAATAACCGCAACTTTTGAAATTGTTGATCTTCTTTTCGGAAAGTAAAATTCTCCATTTGATTTTGTCTCCCTTTGCCACCAGCTTTTTGAAATAGGATCCAAAGTCTAACTATTACAATTTTGTTTATATCTATTACAAATTTGATTTTTACATCTAAAAATCATAAGGGTCTTGACCAAATGGACCTCCAAACGGATCCGAATTTGATTCATCTGAGGACTTTGATTTTTCAGATTCTTGAGAAAGAAAATCAAAAAATTTGCTCCTAAATGTGGATTCAATTTGATTGTCTCAAATATTCTCTTTTGTTGTGGAGAAACATCCTCCACACTAGTTTCTTTGACCTTTTCTTTTCCTTTGTCCTGTGATCTTTGTCTCTGTTGTGATGAAGAAACTTCACCAGTTTCAGGATTAAACCTGATTTTGTTCCCAGTTTGTAGAAAGTGTTTGATAGCTGCATCTGAACAAATTTCTTGTTGAAATTTGCTCCACCATTTCACTTTGAAAATACGAACTATTGATAAAGGAGTGGGATCTGAATACATTTTGAAAATAAAAATTCCATGACAGAATCCAGGGAACTTTGAACTCTGAATGGAATATTAACAATTTTTGGAAGTTCTTATGGTTTGAATTTTCTGCAAAGGTTTGAAAACCTTTGAGAACATATTTTGGTAAGATGGATGATTCTGAACCCATCCTTTTCCACCATTCGAAGAACCAAATGGGGAAATTATTTTGACAAGAAACATGAAAGGTAAAGAACCATGAATGATAAGCAGGCGTGATATAGAATGTTCTATACCAAGCATCTTTGTAGTCTATGTAATTATATTCTTTAGGAATGAATCTAATGGAAAAGGATTTTGAATCTGTAAACTTACCCCATTGGGATAAGCTCAGGACTTGTTTTATAATACATTTTGAATATAGAATTTGTCCTTCTTCATTCTTTTTATGGACAATTTCTACAGAGTTTGTGTCGATGAGAATTAACTCATAAAACTTTTGTGTTCTTTGAAAATCAAAAGTTTCCCAGTATTGAGAAGTAGGAAACCTATTTTTTATGTAATCTTTCACTTGCAGTTCTTTTGGAAATTCTGAGAAAGGGGTTAACCCGATTTCATCAACCCATGCCTTTGTAACATATTTATGTTCTTCAACATGAGGTTGATTTGGAATGACAATATTTGTTGGTCTTGGCTGAGTTTGAGGGATTGTTGCAAGAACTGATTTGTATGGAATTTCAGGAGGATTTTGTAAAGGGGAAAATCTGTTTGGGCTACGAATTTGGATAGAAGGAAGTCTAGGGAAATTTTGAGGTAAAGGAGTCAAACTCCGATTTGGAGAAAAGAAATCTAATTCATTTTGTTCAGGAAGCTCATAGTCTTTTAAAGACTGAGCTTTGGTCTTGTTGTCCATCATCTGAAAATTTTTTAAATTTGTTTAGATCCTTGTAAAAATTCTCTTGTTAAAAAATCAGGTAAGGAATTATTTTCTCCTTTGATAAATTCTATATCAAAATCAAAGACAGACAAGATAGCCTGCCATCTTGCAAATATTTGTTTTGAAACAATATTTTGAACATCTTTTTGTAAAACCTCTTTTGCTGACTTGCAATCAATTCGTAAAAGAAATTTTTTATTGTATAAATCATCTTGAAATTTTGAAATGCATAATACTATACTCAGAATCTCTTTCTTTATTGTTGAATAATTCTTTTGAGCATCATTCCATATACCAGAATGAAATCTTACTAATTGTTCTTTTGATTCAAATTCTTGTTTTAAAATACCTCCATATCCTATATCTAAGGCATCTGTTTCTACTATCATTTTTGCCTTAGGATTTGGAATTCCTAAGAATGGTAATGATTTAATTTTTTGTTTAATATCTTTAACAATTTTAGTATGTTCATCTGTCCAACTTGGAGGATTCTTTTTAAGCCTTTTAAATAATAATTTATAGTTTTGTCTAAGATTTGGGAAAAAATCACTAACATAATTTAAGCATCCTAAAAATCTTTGAAGTTGATTTTTATCTTTTAATTCATTTGGAAATTTTTCTGTAAATTCTAAAGATCTATTAATAGGTCTAATATATCCTTGAGAAATATCATGACCTAGAAATCTTATAGATGTTTGAAATAGTTTTATCTTCTTAGCAGATATAACTAATCCACTTCTTTTGATTATATTAAATAATATATTTAAATGCTTAAAATGTTGATCTATATTTTTTGAAAATATTAATATATCATCAATATAAACTATACTAAAATTACTATATTCATTAAAAATATCATTCATTATCTTTTGAAATTCCGAAGGAGCATTCTTAAGTCCAAACGGCATTACATTCCATTCATAATGACCAAATGGTACTGTAAATGCTGTTTTATATCTATCTTGTTCATTAATCTGGATTTGCCAAAATCCAGATTTTAAGTCAAATTTTGAAAATATTTTTGCATTATAGAATCTATTAATTAAATCTCTTTTATTTGGTATAGGATACCTAATCCATTGTAATACTTTGTTTAAAGGTTAATAATTAATTACTAGTCTAGGAACTCCTCTTTCTAATTCTGACTGCTTCATAACATAAAAAGCAGAACAGCTCCAAGGAGATTTTGAAGGTCTTATTAAATTTTTCTTTAATAAATCTTTTATTTCTTCTTGACATATTTTTAAATATTCTTGATTCATTTGAATAGATCTGGCATTTGTAGGAATATCTTTTTCATTAAATTCCTTCTCATAAGGAAGATCTATAATATGATTTTTTCTTTCCCAAAAAGCATTAGGAAGATCACTACAAATATTATCTAAATATTTCTTTTCTATTTCTTTTATTTGTTTTATAATTTTCTCGTCTTTTAATTGTTCAACAATTTTTTTATATCCTATTTCTTCTTTTAAGAAATTAATTTGTTTTTTCTTATCATAAATATTATTTATCTGTTTGAATATAGAAGAATTTTGTAATAATACAATTTCTTTCATTTCTATAGGATTAATAAAATTAAATTCTATTAATTTCCCATGAATTTTTGTTTTAATACCTTTATTATTAACTTGAAAAGAATAAATTTGTGTTAAAAAAGGTGTTCCTAAAATAATATTTTGTGAAATATCTTTTACTAAGGTAAAAGTATTCTTAAAACAATAACCATTATTACATATATGTGCTTTTTATAATTTATACCTAATATTTAAAGGTTTTGAATTTGCCGTAAATAATTGTTCATTAGTTTTTTCATAAAATCTTGATGGTATTATACCTTCTTTGATTACATTCTGATCAGCACCTGAATCTAATAATGCTACTAAACTTATTTGAAATTTTCCTATTACTAAATTAATTCTAATATACCATTTTTGAAATTGTATTCTTTATATATTATTAATAAAATCTTTTTCAGAGATTTCTTCATCTTCTATTTGATTATCCTTTGTACCACTAGTACTAACTTCATTATTATTATTAATCATTATTCTGGCTTCTAATTCTAAATCTTTTTCTTTTAAATTAAATATTTCTTTTTGCATTTGACTAACCTGTTTCTTAAGTATATTAACCTCTGTTTGTAAATCTTTAGTCGTAATTTGCCTTAATATATTATCTGTTGGGTATTTATCAAATATTTTATTTAAACTAAAATGATCTTTAATATTATTTTCTTGGTATCTTCTTCTATTATTAAATCTTTTAATTTATTTAAATATTCTTTCTGAATATCCTGATCTTGAATTTGTTGAATTAAATCAAATATTATACTCTTTTTTTCTTTTGTTATTACACAAATACCACATAAATCCTTTTTACTATTGTCTGTATCACTATTACTATATTCAGAAGTTTTTGATTCTTCTTCTACTATATCAGATTCTTCTTCTTTATTTTTAATTTCTTTTATTTTATCTTTTTTCTTAAAGCATTTATCTGCAGTATGTCCTGGTTTATTACAAGTCCAACAAACTATTGGTCTATTATTATTATTATTATTAGGTTTTCCTTTATATCTATTTTTTTATTTATATTCCTTATTCCTTTTATAGTTCTTATATCTGGGTTTTTCTTCATATTCTTTAAATCTTTTAAATTTTCTAATTTTCTTCTTGTATGTTAATGATGGAGGTTCAATCTTCATTAATCCAAATGTTTCATAGAAACATCCTAATTCTTTCCTTGTATTATTTTTATCGGATCTATATTTGACTTGTAATTTAAGTTCTGAACATAAAGCTAATCCTTCTTTCTTTATGAAAGCAAAGAGTTGGCCATATGTCATACTATTAAAGGGTATATCATCTGTTCCTATTTCACTTTTAAGTTTTTGAAGTATTCTTTCAGCAAATAACTTTGGAAGCCCCATAATAAATCTTTCTTTCCAGAAAGACATATTACAGTCTTCTCTTCTAAGTATTTGAGTAAGGAAAACATCTTTATACCATCTGTAATCAGATAATGTAGGACATCTTAAATTTGTTAAGATTGTTTTTGACGAATTAAATTCTTCTTTTGGATTTCCTATAAAATACATAGATATAGTAACTATTAAGAAATCACATGAATCATTTTCAAGATTTGTATTACCATCATCATCATCTACTTCTCTAGTATGATTCATTATATCTATTTTTGTATTTAAATCTAATGCATTATCCCACCAATTTTTTAATTGGCCAGTAAATCCCTGGACAATTAATTGACATGCTATTTGTTCTGAATGTCCTTGTAATCTATATGCCATCTTGGACATTCCCATTTCTTGTAATGTATTTAAAATTTCATATTCAGTTTTACCATCTATATTCCATTCTGTTATTGAAGAACCATCATAATGACTTCGTAAATTGATTTCTTTCTTCATACCCTATATCTGCAGGGGTAGGTCTACTATAATAATTTATAGTATTTCCTTTAAATTTTCTTTGTCTAGTATATATTTTATTAATGTTATCATTATCATCAAAATTATTAATTATTTCTTCAATTTCAGAATTATTACTATAATTTGAACTTTCTTCAGTTTCTGTTTCAGATTATATTTCTTTATCTAAAACATTAATCTTATTATTATCTAATTCTGATAATTTTGTTGCTATTTTTGCCAAAACATCACTATTCTTGTTTAATCTGATATTCTTATCTATATCAACACTATTTGTTTTGAAAAATGGTCTTTCAGCATTAGTAGGTAATTTTTCTTTGTTTTTATTATCTAAACTTTTTTTTGTTACATTATTGTTTATATGATCTACTTGATTTGCTATAGTATTTAATATCTGATTAGAATAATTATTTTGTTGTAATATTTTTTGAATATCATTATTAGTTACCGGACCATTGTCTATTCTTCCTTTTTTATATGGATCTGCTATAACTTCGCCATTACTAGTTTGTAATTTTAAGCTTTGTTCTGGAGGATGAACTGAAGTAATATTAGAATCATCTTTTAATATCCATTTTTTGTATAAAGTATGATTAACTAATATACTTGGTTGTCTAAAACACTTATTTATACCCATTTGTGATAAATACATATTTAAAAATGAAAATAATGAAATATCCATTTTTATGTTTAACATATAATTTTCCCATTCTTCTTTTAATTTATCCTTGATAGGTTGTTCTAATTCTTTGAACCATTTTCTTTCATCTTTATATAAATCTAATTCAAAATTTCTTCTTAATTCTTTCCAATTAATCTTATAAGAATTTTCTGGGTTTTCTGAACTTATTACCATTATACTAGAATATGTAGGTGAATTTGGAGCAGAATATATTTGTGAATTATCTGGTGTTTGTTCTGGAATAGGTGTTTTAAATCTATACCTAGGATTATATTCAACACTAGATTTAGATTTTCTACTTATTCCTGATTTTGAAGTACTTGGTTGTTCTCTAAATGAACTAAACTGTAATCTAATTTTTCCATTTGAATCTTCTATTATATCCTCTATTTCTTTTCTTTCAATATTTCTAGGAATTTGCTGATTTTCTATTATAAATTGATCTGGAATAGTTATCTCATTCCATTTTAATCTTTTTGGAGTAAAAACTGTCGGATTTTCTGCATCTACTTGCAGTAATATTGTTTCGTCTTTTGATGTAGGTAACATTTTTAATTTTGGATTTAATTGCGATGATAACAATCTAAAATATACTCTATATATTATTGCAAAGTTTTTACAAGGATGAAATTCTTTTCTTTGAACATGAACATCTAAAACTAAAGAGTCTAAAATTCTTTGATCTGTTAAATCTACCGAAAAGTTTGGATAACAATTAAAATATATTGGTCCATTACATATATTTGTTTGAATCATAGATAATAATGAAGTTTTGTATTTTATTAATCTTTTGTCTCTTAATGCTAAATAAATTGGCAGATCAACTCCTATATGAACTAGGGGTTTAACTGCTACTTGTACTAATCCTATATGAAGATGATTATAATTTTTCTTTATATATTTTTGGATAGTATTAATAATTAACAATTTTATACTTGGAGATTCTTCTTGAATTGATAAAGTTTCTTCATGAGTTTTAACTGAAAAAGCCATTTTGAAATCTGTTAATCCTATTTGATAAATATTTTCTATTTGTTCTTGAGGTATAGTCCAGTTTGAATAATCTATAGGTATATGTCTTTCATACTTTGTATTATATTATCTTGTCTACTAATACTTGAACCACTATTTGTAGTAGATCTACTATTTGACCTGAATAAGTTTCTTAGTTGTACTGCCAATATCAAATTTATTAATATTTTTTCTCCTTGATAATCTTTTCTTTTAGTAAGGCTACGGGAACACTGCGTGGAACACCCTTTATCTTCTGGGCTTACCAACCGTCTTAAGCTTACCAACGTAGTATACTTACTATTAAAGAGAATATCAATTTGAAATAAATACCAATAAATTTTTCTAATGTCATTTGAACTAAAAATCTTATTTCTAAATCAAATCTTACATCTTATATGTATATATTTATATAACAAAAAATAGACGATAATTAAATTTTGTTTAATCAGAATATATAAGAAATAATATATATATATTTATAATATATATTATATGCAAATTAAAAAGAAATAAAAGAAATGTCAGGCCCATGACGTTTCTTTAAAGCGCCAGTGGGCCTTACGATGTATTATTTTGTTTTTATTTATATTTATTAATATATGTATATATTTATGACAAAATATATACATAATTTATAATATATTTATGTATTAATATATATATATATTTTTTTTTTTTTTGAAAAATTCAAATTATCCTTAAAAATGTATAATAAATATTAAAAAATATTCTTCAAATTATATAAATTTTTTATAATATTAAATAATAATATTAAATTTTATTATCTTAAATAATAATATCAATTTTTATTATTTACAATTATATAATATATTTCTATGAAATATATATACATAAATTTATATAAATATATTTATATAACAAAAATAATTTAAATAAACGATAATTATATTTACTTTAATCAGAATATATAAGAAATAATATATATATAATATATAATATATACAAATTTAAAAAATTAAAAAAATTCAAAAGAAACTTCAGTGGGCCTCTTATTTTTTCTTTTTTTTAAATGTATATATGTATATATTTATGTTTTAATATATATATATATATATATATTTCTAAATTCAAATTATACTTAAAATAAATGTATAATAACTATTAAAAAATATTCTTCAAATTACATAATTTTTTTATTATCTTAAATAATAATATAAAATTTTACTTTTTACAATTATATAATATATATTTCTATAAAAAATATATACATAAATTTCTATAAGTATATATATATAACAAAAAAATAAACGATAATTAAATTTAGTTTATTCAGAATATATAAGAAATAATATATATATATATTTATAATATATATTATATATACATATTAAAAAATTAAAAAAATTTAAAAGAAACGTCAGGCCCACTGACGTCTTTAAGACGTCAGTGGGCCTGACATTTATTGTATTTTTTTATTACATAGATATATTTATATATATATATATATATTTAAATTATTAATATAAATATCAAAATTAATTATTAATATTTCTGAATATATTTTTTTATATTATAATTATTCTATATTTAGAATTTTTATTAATTTACAAATATATTATTATTTTATATAGTATTGAAATAAATATATATTTATATAATTAAAAATATAAAAATATATTTAATATTATATTTGATTTATGTTCAGTAAATATAAAAAAAATGATTTCTAATTATATAAATAAACATAATACAAATATATATATATATATATATATGCGGTACACTATGTGTGTGTGTGTGTGTGTGTATATATATATATATATGGATGCATGGATGCCTGATTGAAGACATAATGCATATATATAACTTTTGAAATTAAAAATGTTAGCGGGCCTTAAAACGTTAGGCCCGGTGACGTTGTTACCAAAAAAATCACCGGACATAACGTTTTACCCTATTTTCAAAACACTTTTTCAAACTAACCTATTTTACAAAATGTTTTTTTTTCTGCATTATTTAGGTAAAAAACCTGCTAAGAGTTGATGATTGACAAAAAATTAAAAAGTTACCTATAATAATATATTTATAAAAAAATAAATTTCTATAAATATTCATATTTATAGAAAAAAAAAAAAAAAAAAAAAACTATACTCAAGCTAGGAGTATGTTTCCCTTATCTTGTTTCAAGCATACTTCTTAAAGAGAAAAACAAAAAATAACACTAAACAAACAAACAAATGCACTACTTCAAATTGTTTCTAAATATCTATACTAATAAATATAATAATAAAATAATTTAGATATAGTTTTCTCGCCCATTTCAATTTCTAAAAATAATATTTCTGAAAAATGTCAACTTTTGAATACTAATTTTATGTTTCTTCTAATTTAAAAAATATTTTTTCAACTTGTTAAAATACAAATAATTTTATCATTTCTACTCCATGTATTGAATTTGAACGACAAATAAATATTGACTAATAATTTTTATAAAAATTATTAAATAATTTATTATAATAATTAATTAATTTATTATAATCAAGATTTTTATTTTGAGATTGAGAGGGTATATATTTTTATATAAAATTTTATTTTTTCATGTATTGACTGGTTCAATAATATAATATTTTTGGTATTCTCAAATATTTATTATTAAATACTGATTTATATTATACATTTATTTTATTTTATTTTTAAGATATAGTACACCATTTATGGTACGATGAGTAGTAATAGTTTTCTTTAATATTCTTTTTCATAAAATTACTTTATTTATCAAATAATTCAGTTTAAAAACTTTAACTACAAATATTTTATTTTCAAATACGGTCTACTTATATATATATATATATATGAATATTTTTCATATATATAAATATATATAATTTTTTTTTTATAACTATTTTAATCACTTTCCAAATAGCCATCTGTTAGAAGAGCGATAACGGTCAAATGCCAACTCATTGAAAACTAAATCATACATACTGTCTCGGTTGAGCGTTGCATCAACGCGCCAGTTCGCATTCTTTTGGTGGTCAAATGTCGCACTAACACAGCAACCCTCCAAATATCGAATCTGCAAATAATAATCTACCAATCATGAATTCCACTTCCAAGGAAAATCCATCCAATGGAACCCAAACCCACCCCATTGAATCGAAATCGGAAGCCGGCGGAGGCGGAGGCGGAGGCGCCCAACATGCCGACTACGCTCCCTATCCGAAACTCGAGCCAGACGACGTTGCTCCCGTCGCCAATACTTGGAGCTCCACTCCCGCTGTTGGTGGCTCTGATACCGCCGCCACCACCATGCCCACCGACTCAAATCCCTACGTCTCCGCCGCCCATCCCGTTCCCTCGTCCTCCACGAAGAGTATTTTCCCTCACCTATATTTTGTCCTTATTGATAAACAGTAGTCATTTATTTATTATTTATGTATCCTGATGAAATTCTGATTCCGGGGATGTTAGATAACATGGACAAGGTTCGGGATGTTTTGGGTAAATGGGGAAAGAGGGCTGCAGAGGCCACTAAGAAGGCTGAAGACTTGGCCGGTAACATGTGGCAGCACTGTGAGTCCTTCCTTCCCCTTCTTGTTGAATTTGCGATATGGAGTTCTTATCTTAGATAGAGTGAGCAAATGGTAAACGGGCAAGCTATGTATGCTCTGTTCTAGAAAATAATAAATTTAGAAATTACCAAGTGCTAGTAAGACAGGACCCTGAGCCTATTGTTCATCGTCCTAATCGCACCATTCAGGCATTGGCATTAGAAATATTAGTACCTTACCGTTTATGAATCGCGGCAGCTACAACATTTTGCATCTGAAATGATAATTGATTTTTTTCTCATCAGTTTCAATGTAGTCCTGCCAAATTCCTACGGATCTCTTAACAAGTTTTGTCTTATGAATGTTTTTCTATAAGTTGGTTCCATGTTACTCTCAGCCTCAGATACAGCACCTAATATTCAAATGCTTGTTTTATATATCAATCACTCCCAAGTCCCAACCAATTATGTCAATGTCAGTCATAGATTAGATTCCACTACTCATCTGTCTTATTGTTAGCTATGTTAAAATATTAGATTCTACTTCTCATCTGTCTTATTGTTAGCTATGTTAATATATTTTTTTACTCAAGAGCTTTTTTGTTAGTATTGGTCTATGTAACTGACCTTTTCTTATATTTTCTCTCTTTGTGGTGTAATAACCATGATATATGCTTTCGGAAATTGATTAAGGATACAAGCACGAGAAGTATTTTGTATCGTTTAATAATTGGATGATTCTTAAATAAGCTGCTGCAATTTTTTTTTATTTTTTTTTTGACAACCAGCCAAAATAGGGGACACTCATTGATAGGGTGATTGATTTCTGACATATTAGTTTACTTCTTCCAGTGAAAACAGGCCCAAGCCTGGCAGATGCAGCTGTTGGGAGAATAGCGCAGAGTACCAAGGTTTTGGCAGAAGGTGGATATGAAAAGGTTTTTCAGAATACATTTGAAAATGACCCAGAGGAAAAACTCCTTAAGTCTTATGGTTGCTACTTGTCTACATCTGCGGGTCCGGTCGTGGGAGTCCTATATTTATCTACTGCAAAAGTAGCATTTTGCAGTGATGACCCTCTTTCATACAAAGTTGGTGAGGAGGTTCATTGGAGTTATTACAAGGTAAGCGGTAGGCCATAGATTGTGCCTTGTGCTTCTATTTGTGAAGCTTTCTAAACTTTTATAAATTTGCTGTTTTCTTGAGTTGCCTCTCTCTCTCTCTCTGGCTTTATGTTGTTTGTTAGACCATATGGAGGGTATCATTAGGTGTATTTTCTATCAAGTCCATTAATATGTCTGTCATTACTTGAAACAAAGCTGCCCCAATACCCATCCAAGTTAGAGGAGGCTCCAAATTCACGACCCCTAAAAATTTAGTTCAAAATGAGATTGATGGATTACAATTCTGTGTCACTGCAAACAATCCCGTATGGATTTGCTACTATGGATTGCAAATCAATCCTCAAAACCTTCAATTCAAATGCAACCTAAGAGTTGCCTTTGGGCAGTAATACTTCATACAAGTCTTGCAAATGATGGAAGGATATAATTGGATTCATCTTAATATCCACTAGAGGTACCAAGATCATATCAATCTCATTGTTGTTTCCTTTACTGGTTTGTGTTCTTTGTGAGCATTCTAACAAAAATTGCAGTTCTTATCACATAATCATGTACCTTAGTGAAAGCGCAAGTATGCTATATCATGATAACTTGGCAATATATTTGCATTGAATTTAGGATTATTGGGCTTGATTTCTCTGAACCACTCTATTCACATGAATCTGCATGTTGCCATGTATTGGTCTGTTGAAATTAAAATTCACTGTGCTTTCTTTATGAGTTTGATGAGTATACTAGAATATTTTGTATTCTTGGTGACGCATAATTTGATTTCGTACAGAAGATTTTCTGAGTTTG